>CM046446.1:49963441-50563441 GCA_025506515.1 Flaveria trinervia
AGATCTTCAGAAGAGTGAACTCCAGTTGTTGCTTGAAGGCACTCACCCTGATGATGATTTGCTTATAGAGAGATAACAACTGTGGAGTTGAAAAATGGAAAGACAGTGAGATACCTGTATGAGTATTATGGCCCAGAGTTCTTCTTCGAGGGAGAAGCAGAAGAACTCACCAAGGAGGAACAAGTTGTTCTCCTTGAGGCCTATGCTAGTGAGTCTTATAGACTTATTAATGGGAATTAGGTTTCATGGTTGGGACAAGACTCTGTGTCCAGTTTCCCAAGACAAAGTTCCCTTCCATACTTAGCCAATCAAAAGATTAGAAACCTTTTCCCGGCCTATGCTTAACTGATTACCTCTGAAGCTGATCAAGAGGGTGTTTCTGCCAAGAATAAGTGGAATCATCAATAAGTTTAGAGGTTTTGGCTGCATTGGTTCAGGGGGAGTTTGTTGGAACAAAAGAACCAATGAGCCTGATCAGAAAAACCTCTAAGTCCCACAGACATTACAACTGTTGAAGAAGATCACAACAGCTGAATACATCAGCTGATTACAGGTCTGAAGACAAAGTTTGAAAGTAAAGAACTGAAGACCAAGTCTGAAGCTATCACTGATACAAAGTTTGAAAGTAAAGTACTGAAGACAAAGTCTGAAGCTATCAGCGGAAGACAAAGTCTGAAAGAACAAGTCTGAAGACAAAGACTGAAGACCAAAGTGATCAGTAGTTGTCACAACAGCTGAGTTATCCACTTTAGTAGTTGTGATGGTTTCCTTTCAGTACTTGTAATTTACTTTTCAGTAGTTATAGTTTCAGTAGTTTAGTTTTAGTAGTTTTATGTTTCTTGTACTTAGCATTCTCTGAGATGTAATTAGTTGTTGACAACATTCTCAGTAGTTTGCATAGTTTCAGTAGTTTGAATAATTCTGTTAGATGTCACTATCAAGTAACATCAGCAGACGTCACATATCCTATATAAGGAATGTTGACCTAATTGTAAAGTGTGACATTGAGCCACCATGAAAGCATATGAATGAAGTATCTCTTTTGCAGAATACTCTTTTTCTATAACCATTTACTGTTACATTGAATATCAATTGTGTTACTGTGAATTGTTTAATTCGTTGTTCGTACTCCGCTGCAATACTCTCTAATTAATCAAACTTAGATCACTGATCCTAACATCATCATCCATAACAAATATCCATCAATATTTTCACCTAATTGTTCCTTAAAAGGCCATAATCCACTAGACTTTCATTTGTATGTTCTTACATACGTACAAGACATATACATACATCTATACATTTTTTACCACCCAAATCATGCCAAATTACATGATTTTAATCAAACTAAATCATTACCCATACATTTCAGATTTATATAGTCACTTAAACCCATTTATATCCAAAATCATCAAAATAACCATTTCGTACAACCTCTAAGTGGTTGAACAGGGTTTTTCAAGATTTTCATCTCGGTGACATGCATGAACAAATATTACCGATCAATGCATACCTTAAGTAACTAGGGAGTTGTAATACCACACAATGCAAGCACAAACTTCATCTCTCGATAAACACTTTGAGTTCTATTCTAAGATATAACTAGAACTATTGAGAGAGAAGTAAAAGTTTATAAAGGTACTGGTTGATATCATGGTGGCCGAGAAAGAAGGGGTTGTTGGTCGCGGGTGGGTTGTTGCTCGAGATGGCGACGGTTGTTGATGGTGATGAATGGTGACGATGGTGATGGTTTGATGGTGGTGGCGAGGTTGATTGTCACTTCTGGGGTGGGGGGGGGGGTGGGGGGCGACAAAGGTGGCAGTGCGGTCGAGGCTTGCGGCTACGGTGGAGGTGGCAGCGACAAGAGGGGTTTGCGGCGGTGTTTTGTGTATCTATGGGGTGGTGTAGGAGGTGGTAGAGTGCCGACGTAGTGGGGCGACCGAGAGCTGGTGGTGTGTGTGTGTGTGGGAGTGGAAAGGGTGGTGAGAAATGAAGGTTTTTTTTTTGAATTGTGGGTTTTTTATAGGGATTTTGGAAGATATTATGATGATAGGTGTCATCCATGCACTATCTCCATAATCATTTTATTGTATTATTATATTATTATTATTATATTATTACTATAGTTATAAAGTTTATTATTATTGGTAATATTATTATTATATAAACACAACTGTTAACTAACTACCAGGTTTGTTGGAATCGTAATGTAGGGTTCTTATTTAGTCCGGTACGATAATTAAAAATTTTAATTTATTATTAAAATGGTTCTTAGCATTGCCTTATTTGATGGGTGTCACCATCTCCTCTCGTTTAGAAAATTCATCCCTGAATTTCATGTTGTTGAATTTGCATCTAGTCTGGATTTGAAGAGGTGAGGGTACTTTTGTTACATTTGGTCTGACGTTCCCAGTTCAGTAATTCAGGCCCCTCTTCCAGAGTTCCATTAGACTTTAACTAGTTTTATTTGACTCCGTCGAGTTTCTGAACTTCCCAATCCGAGACTTCTATTGGTTCTTTGATAAAGTGAAGTTTGTCGTCGTTACTAACTTCGTCTGGTGGAATAACTTGAGATTCATCCATCATGCATTTTCTTAAATTAGACACGGGAACACATTGTGCACATTTCCAAGTTCCTTTGGTAGTTTGAGTCTGTATGCAACCTTGCCAATTCGATCCATGATTCAAATGGTCCTATGAATCGTGGGCTAAGCTTCCCTCTCTTACCAAATTTCACAATGCCCTTCCATGGAGATACCTTTAAGAAAACTTTGTCACCGACCATGAATTCCAATAGTTTTCTTCGGTTATCTGCGTAACCTTTTGTCAACTATTAGCGACGTCGAGTCTCTTTCTGGTATGAACAATCTTGTCTGTTCTCTCTTGTATAATTTCTGGTCCTGTTAATTGTCTTTCCCTAATATCTGCCCAATATAGCGGTGAAAGAAATTTTCTTTCGTACAGTGCTTCAAATGGAGCGGCTTTGATGCTAGTGTGATAACTGTTATTGTATGAAAAATTCAGCTAATATAGATGAGTATCCCAGTTTCTGCCAAAATCAATCACACATGCTCTTAACAAATTCTTCGGAGTCTGAATCGTTTTCCTCACTTTGTTCGTCTATTTGTAGGTAATAGGTCGTGCTCATGTATAGTCAAGTACCCATGGCTTCATGTAAGAATTGCCAAAATCTTAAGGTAAATCGACTATCCCTATCAAATATGATTGAAACTGTACACCATGGTGTGACACCACTTCTTTGATGTATAAATTTTCCTATTTGCTCATGTTGTACTCTCCTTTATGGGTAAGAAGTGTGCATATTTTGTCAATCGATCGACGATTACCCAATGGTACCATAACCACTTGTTGTTCTCGGTAATTCTGTCCACAAAATCCATGGCAATGCATTCCCATTTCCATTTCAGAATTCTGGTTGTTGCAGAAGTCAGTGGTTTCCGATATCCACTTTACCTTGGAGCAAGTCTAGTGGTTTCCGATATTCCACTTTAACCGTACACTCGAACCTTATAGTGGTTTCCGATGGTACCATATGAAGCTATGTCTCCTTTCATGTTAGGCCATCAGTAGAGTTCCTTTCATGTCGATCCTCGGGTGAATAGAGTACCTTGATTTGTGTGCTTCATCGAGAATCACTTTGCGTAAATCTCTACACTTTGGGACCCATACTCGATTTACAAAATACAACAACTTATCGGAGTCAGGTGTTAACTCCTTAATCATTCCTCGCAGACCTTCACTCTCCAAATTCATCCTTCAATGCTTCGAGTTGAGCATCATGAATTTGGTTAATAAGGTTCGAGTGTACGGTAAGTTCTAATGCTCGCACTCATAGAGGCTTTTCTTTTTCTTTCCTACTAAGTGCATCTACCATGACGTTTGCTTTGCCTGGGTAATATCGGATTTTGCAATCATAATCATTTAATAACTCTACCCAGCGGCCTTGCCTCGTTGGCATCCTTCTAATTAAAAATATGTTGTAGGCTCTTGTGAGCAGGTATATGATGCATTTGGTCCCATACAAATAATGTCTCCAAATTTTAAGAGCAAAAACAACAACTCCTAATTCTAGATCATGGGTAGTGTAATTCTTTTCATGCACTTTCAACTGTCTTGATGCATAAGCAATGACTTTATCTTTCTACATCAATACACACCCAAGATGTAAGGCCCCGTTCCCGGGACGCTTACAGCAGGTCAATCATCACACAATAAACATATATTTACATTAACTTTAATAAAACATTGCATCAGAAACATTAAAACAAACATTTCATTACAAAACATCGTTTGTTCGCATTACAATGCAAAAACATTAAACAAGGGAATGCTATCCAAAATGAGTCAAGTAGCTGCCCCGTGCCATTCTCAGGAACATCACTGCGAATTGGAAATACATAAAAGTCAGCATTGCTGAGTGTGTTCTAGTTTTAAAACAAAATATACTTACTTTCTTTCAAAACCATTCTTTACATTCTTACACGACCAAGCATCATATGTACACATAGATAATATCATTGTTATCTTTATCATTTGTTCGTTAACTTTCGTTTATTCATCATACATCATTATCATTCACTTTCATTCATAAACTTCCTTACTATCTTTTGTACGTTCATTACTTCCGATGACATGTACATTACCCCGAACATTATGCACGAAGCTGGTTACTAGGCATGAGGTCTTTCATAGACCTCAAACATTGTGCACCAAGCTGACTTCAATACCTAGGGAAAGTACACTAATCACTATCTTTTCTTTTTCATTCCGGATCAATTCCATATGCTATCCCGGAACATTGTGCATGAAGCTGGTTACTGGGCCTGAGGTCTTTCATAGACCTCGAACATTATGCACGAAGCTGACTCTTGTACCTAGGGCGCGGCAAGGATCCCATAAGTATGGTCAATCACAAAGATTAGACCCCAGTGTGCACCTTCCAGGGTAGCTAACCTGCACACCGTTAAGCTAACACCCTTCATTGGGTGTGAACCTCCTTTCAGTGATTGCAAGACTTTCTTACTTTCATTCATTCATTAATGCATGCATTCTTTCATTTTGTTCCTCTTTTCATTATATTGCACTTTATGTTACATAATACTTTTCATTTCATTCATCAACATTTAATGAAAGTCATGGAATAAACATACATAAAAAGGAACATGAACATAACCATACAAATCATCACCACACAAAGGCACCATCATACATGACATAGCATTCATCATACATACTATATAATAGCTCATACATCAGCAAAAGTCAACTTACTTCTCCCTAGGAAAATCCCAAGCCAAAGCCTACATTTCACTTTGTCCCCAAAATTCAGAGAAATAATCTAAGTCTTAGGCGCATGGGCACTATGCAGGCGCATGGGCACTATGCCGGGTGCCATGGGCACTATGTAGGCGCATGGCCTTTCAGGAGCATGGGAACACTTTGGCGTATGGGGAACTTCTGGGCCTATGGGCACTATTGAGGGCGCATGGGCAACACTTAGGCTTTCTGTCCACATTCTAGGGCATGGGCACTATGCAGGCACATAAGTGCCTAGGTGCATGGGAATCCGTGTGCATGGACACTTAGTTGATTTCAGTCTATTTCTGGGCGCATGGCTACTGTTTGGGTGCATGGGGTTTTGGGCGCATGGAACACTTAGGCAGTTTAACCATTGGGCGCATGGGCCACTATTTATAGGCCATGGGCAGTCTATATCACACTTACACAACTAAATTAAGTCCCCAATCATCAACTAACATGCACTAAACTTAAAGCATGCATCCTAAGCCATAGAAACACATTCATAACAACATCATAACCATAAACACACACCAAATCAAACCCCACCCGCAAACACATACACATACATACGGGTAAAACTCATTTTTATAAAAATGTTCATACATGTATTTCCAACCCCAAATCATTTAAACATATAAAAAGGGGTTCTATGTGACATCCGTCACCATCAGGTCCGTCAGTTAACTCAGAATCCATTAATTCTCTTTTCACGCATTTATTACTTTGCAAAATTAATTTGTTTCAAACCGAATCTCATCGTATCTCCCTTCGTGCCAACCTTAATATTAAATAACGCTAATCTTATAAACTTATTTTATCATTATTATTACCGTTAATATTGTTAATATTATTATTATAATTAAGTCTAGGGTTTAAATTGTAAATGAACTAAAATTGAAGGATTAGTTATATGAAAGTGGGGGACTTATTTGTAAAACTTCAAATCTACAATCCTATATCGTGCAGCCGTGTAAACCCCCCATTCGCAAACCCTACTGTCGTCGAGACACCCTCCGCCCCTGCTTCATCGAACCAGCCTCTTCGCACTACCGGTAGCCGCCGTCGGACACCGCCGCTTCATCGTTTAGTCGTTTCGCAGGTAACCGATCATCATGAATCTCGTTTTGTCTCATTTTGTTTCGTTTTGGTTTCTCATTTGGTTTGATGGTTCGGTTTGATTCGTGTGATCCCGTATGTGTTAGTATATATGTGTGTGTTCTGCATCGTGTGCCGGTTGTCGAAAGGAACCGAACATTGTAGCCTTTGGCTGCTATGTGTACACCGCAGGTATATATATACACAGCAAGGATATGAATATATATGTATGTCATATGTATGCGTGTGTGGTATGAAATTGGTGTGTGTTCTATTTAGTGTGTGTGTGTATTATGTGTGTGCTAGAGTATGTGTATATGTGTGATGATGTAGGTATATGTATGTATAAGTTGTATCTGTGAGATTGTGTATATGCGTATATATGTATTGTCGTGTGGGGCATGTGCAGTGCATTGTCATGTGTGTATCGTGTGTGCGTGCGACAGTGTGCGCATGTGTTATGTGTTTGGTCATGTGTGTGTGTGTGTGTCGTGGGTGTGCGTCGAAGGGACACAGCCGAAAGCTGCTGTGCATGCACGTTCACATCCGTGTATACGTATATGTAATGTATGAATGAATCGGTGCGTATGTATGCGTATATCGTGTGTGTATGGCAGAGACGATGTGTATGTATACATACTGTCTGTGCGTGTCTATTATGTGTGTGGTTGTGTGTGATGCAGTGTGTGTGTGTGTGTTTAGGTGTGTGTTGTGTGTGATGAAGCGAGTGTGTGTTTAGGTGCATGTTATGTGTGTGAGGGTATGTATATATGCTCCCGGTTATATTATATATATATAATATATATACATAATATATATAATATATATATATATATATATATATATATATATATATATATATATATATATATATATATATAATATATATATATGCATATATGTGTGTAGTTACGGCTGCATATGTATGCACATATATTGTATGCATGGGTGCGCAATTTGTATACGTATGTATTACAGGCCGTGTGTGTGTCATGCATATCAAGTGTGTATACATCTATGTGGTGTATATATATACAATATGTTTCTACAAGTTATTATGTATATATATGTGTGGTGTGTGTCCTTATGTATATAAATATATGTATGTTTGTGTGTGCTTGTGTACGTGTGTATATATATATATGTCTGTGTGTGCGCTATGTGTTTTGATGTATGTGTGCAATGTGTGTTATGTGTGCACTGTATGTGTGCTTTATCGTGTTGTTTTATGTGTGTGTCATTGATTGTTTTTATGTTATTATTATTATTATTATTATTATTACTATTATTATTATTATTATTTTCCTTGAACGTGTTTACATACTTATTATAATTAATTATAGGTGTTTGATCGTTCATTGGTCTCACTCGTTGAAGCGTTTTATTCATTCTTTATCATCACGTTCAAGGTGAGTTTCGCAGCCCCGTTTTCATTTTAAACCTTTACAAACTAGGGGGAAAAGTATGCTCACCCTTTTCATGCTGTGAACTTATTCAATTCTTTTGGGGCTGTTGTGTTTACTGTTTTGTAAGTATTTATCTAGTATATACATGAGTTGTCTTTGTGGTTCTGTATTCACAACTATTTAACTCCGGTGTTGGAGCCGACGGACAGGTATTAATAGTACTATTGGGCTGACACCCCACCCTTGTCTATTATTATACTAGTTGGGGCTGACAGTTGCCAGGAACGGCCTAGGGTGAATATGTTCCGACAAAATTCTTTGTGTACGTCGTAGGCTTAGTTGTGATGCTCATGATTACATGTGATATTACTTGCTTATGACTGTATGCACTCATGTCCTACCAAACTTTTACACAACATCAAGTTTTGTTTATTATTTAAACCTGCGAACTCACTAACATTATGTTGACCATTTTGAGCAAATATTTACAGGTAACAATCATTGAAGATTGCTAGGGAAGCTAGCCTTAGCGTTGACCTTAGTCCTACATTGTCTTAAACATGGATGCTTTTGACATTTGCTTGTTATTCACATTTTGGTTACTTGTTCCCGGGTTGTGGGATTTTTACTCTTTTGTTTTGTATGACTATGTTTGTCATGGAACTAACGAACCATGACACAAGTCTCCATTTGTGTCCAGTGATGTCATAACACGTTGACTTTCATTATTTAATGCATCTCTATTAACTATCAATGTGTTATGACGATCCCGTCCGTTACATCCTCGTGTTTCCGCTATAAGCGGGGGTGTGACAGATTGGTATCAGAGCACTTGGTTATAGAGAATCAGGTGGATCACTCGACCTAGACTATAACCTAGGAACCTTCAGTAGAATGCATACTTGGGTTTTGTGTGCATCCGATAGTACATGTATGTTCCTCCTATTCTATCTATCTATTCTTTATCTTTTGATTTGCTTCATCTGAGGAAAGTACATTTTCCTTATAGGATGTCTTCAACTGGACCTTCCGTTCCCGCAGTGCAACAAGTTCATTTGTCCGACTCTGAGTCGGAACCAGAGGAGGTTCTCTTGGACCATATGCTGCCTATGTCATCTGACACAGAGTCCGACCCTGAGGAGGCAGCAAGGGAGTCATCTGACGAGAGAGGCGGGTGATCATGTCATTTTAGGTTTCCCTGCCGTTAGTGTTGCACCACCTGGTCCTGCAGCATCTAAAGCCCCAGTTGCACCTAGTGCACCTGCTGTTCCTTCTGCACCAGACGGTCCTACCATCCCAGTTGCTCCCGTGATGCCTTCTAGGCCGGCTATTTCAAGGTACGCCCTCATGGCGGGACTTTGGGTGCCCGGCTACCCAGAGGACCTTATCAAGAAATGGCGTTGGACAGGTGTTGCTGAGGACAACTAGGAAGAGAGTGTTTTTTCGGCCAGTCGCATCAGGTTTCATATGCCAGCAGATGAGGCTAGCTTGTGGGGCCACCACTCTGACCTGCCCCAAGTCCTTCTAGCTCATCTGGCAGTGATGAAGAGCAGTGCTAAAGGCGCGTGAGCATGGATGAGGACTTGATGGAGTAGAAGATATATCTTTCTTGCTATTTTGTATTTCATTTTCAGACTTTGTTAAAATATGTGTTTTCACACGCTTTGGGATATTTTGCTACCTATTATTATGTTGAGACTTATGATTATGAGAATGGGATTTTATATTATTATTATGTTTTGGGGTTGTGGTATTTCACTATAGAAACTATGTGTGTAATGATATGCCTTATGAGATTGACTGAGTTGTGATGACATCTGATATTATTAAACTTTATATATTATTTATGTTGACTATAAAGATGCTGCCCAGAAGAATTACTCGCAATGCTAGTCGTGGTGGTGTTGTTCCAAGAGGTAGAGGTAGGGGTAGAGGATGAGGTGCAGGAGGTAGGGGTGAAGCACCTGTAGGTGGAAACGAAGGGGGCAGGGTGATAATACCAGGGAGCTGGAAACCCTGATATAGCCGCCATGATTGCCAAACAACTGGCAGCACTCATCCCGACCATAGTGGCATAGGGAGTGAAAATATCATCAATCATAACATTGGAGGTGTAATGAGGGTACTGGGCATGATGATGAAAATGATGGTTATGAAGAGAATAATGAAATAAACATGGAAATGGTTGTGGAAATGACATGGAGAAGGAGGTGGAGGGGTGATGGAATGGAAATGGAAACGTGAATGGATGGCAATGGAGGAAGAGTTGGTTGTATTATAATGAGTTCATGACTTGTAAGCCAAAGGAGTTTGATGGAAAAGGTGGAGCCATTGCCTTGACCTGATGGATTGAGAAGATGGAATCCGTGATGGACATCAGCAATTGTGCTGAAAATCAAAAGGTGAAGTATGCTACATGTTCGCTAGTAGGAAAAGCGTTAACATGGTGAATACTCAAGTGCAGGCTCGTGGAAGAGAGGGAGAAATGGCCATGACCTGGGCAGAATTCAAAGCATTGGCAACTGAAGAATATTGTCCAATGAACGAAATGCAGAAGTTGGAGCATGAATTCTGGAATCATGCGATGGTAGGGTCGGGTCATGCTGCTTACACCGACTGGTTTCATGAGTTGGCAAGATTGGTGCCACACCTGGTGACACCTGAATCAAAACGGATTGAGTATTACATATGGGGTTTAGTACCTCAAAGACATGGTCTGGTCATAGCTTTGGCACCTCCAACAATACAAGTGCAATTTTAAAGGCTGACACTTTAACTGATGAGATGGTAAGAACCGGGGTGCTAGGGAAAGTAGTGAGAAAAGAAGAGATGTGGGGGAATCAAGTAGGCAGCCAGGGGGAAGATTTGATAAAAAGGTGAAGGTGACTAGAGGTTTTGTGGCAGTGAATCAAGAGAGAAAGGACTATGTCGGGCCACATCCTAAGTGTGGGAAATGTAATTCATCATCTTGCTTTGGCGCCGTGTCGAGTTTGTGCAAATTGTAGGCGCCCGGGGCATCTTGCAAAGGACTGTAGAGTGGCACCCAACTTAGTTGCACCAATAAATGCAATCAATCCAACTGGAAACGTTAGAGTTTGCTACGAGTGTGGGAGCCCTGACCATTATCGGAACGTGTGCCCCAGGCTGAATCGGGCATCGGGTCAACAAGGGAATAACCAAAATCAAGTGATGGCGATCGCTGGTAATCAAGGGCAAGGTAATCAAGGAAATGCTGCTCGGGGACGTGCGTTTGTGATTGGTGCAAACGACACGCGCCAGGATTCGAATGTTGTTACGGGTACTTACCTTCTCAATAATCACTTTGCATCTGTATTATTTGATACCGGGGCAGACAATAGCTTCATGTCTGTCGAATTTGTACCCTTACTTGGCTTGAACCCTAGTTGTTTAGAGATTAGCTTCTCAGTAGAAATGGCGAACGGTAAATTTTTGAGAGCTAGTGAAATAATTAGAGGGTGCACGATTACATTAGAAGATCATGCCTTTGACATAGACTTAATACCTTTTGAATTGGGAAGTTTCGATGTGGTAGTGGGAATGGATTGTTTGTCGAAGCGTGGAGCCGAAATTATTTGCCGAAAGAAGGTGGTGCAGATCCCTATGCCTAATGGTGACGTGCTCAAGATTCAAGGAGAACGAGCAGGAAGGAGTCTAAAGATCATCTCATGTATGAAAGCTCGTCGTTATCTGCTGAAGCAATGTTATGCATTTCTGGCACATGTAATGGAGAAGAAACCCGAGGAAGGGAAACTGGAAGACATTCCGGTAGTGCGAGACTTTCTGAAAGTATTCCCTGATGATTTGACCGGTTTACCCCCTCCTCGAGAAGTGGAATTACGCATAGACTTGGTACCTGGAGCGACACCGGTAGCAAAGATGCCATATCAACTAGCTCCGTCGGAAATGAAAGAGTTATCAAGTCAACTACAAGAGTTGTAGGATAAGGGTTTCATACGACCAAGTCACTTGCCATGGGGGCACCGATACTATTGTAAAGAAGAAGGATGGAACGTTTCGAATGTGCATAGACTATCGAGAGTTAAATAAGCTGCCCGTGAAAAATTGATATCCACTTCCCAGGATCGATGATCTATTTGATCAATTGCAGGGAGCATCATATTTCTCTAAGAACAATCTCCGATCAGGTTATCACAAGTTACTGGTCCATGAGGGGGACATACCAAAGACAACGTTCACGACTCGGTATGGGCATTACGAGTTCTTAGTCCATGCCGTTTGGGCTGACCAACGCTCCAACAGTGTTCATGGATCTTATGAACCGTGGTGTAAACCCTATCTGGACAAGTTTGTGATCGTGTTTATAGATGATATACTCATCTATTCTAGATCAAAAGAAGACCACGAACAACACCTTCGAGCGATACTCAAATTGTTGATGGAAGAGAAACTTTACGCCAGTTCTCGAAGTGTGAATTTTGGTTGGGAGGTGAAGTTTTTGGGACACGTGGTTCATGAAAGGGGAATCCACGTTGATCCTGGAAATTTGAAACAGTTAAAAGTGGAACGCTCCTAAGACACCCTCAGAAATACGACAGTTTTTGGGTTTGGCCGGGTATTATCGACGATTCATTGCAAACTTCTCTAAGATCACCTAGCCAATGACAATGTTAACACAAAAGGATAAGAAGTTTGATTGGGGACGCAAGCAAGAGGAGGCATTTCAGACATTGAAGGAAAGACTATGCATGCACCAATATTAACCCTTCCTGATGGGTCGAATGATTTTGTGGTGTTTTGTGATGCATCACATCAAGGCCTAGGTTATGTGCTTATGCAAAAGGATAAGGTGATTGCTTATGCCTCACATCAACTTAACGTTCATGAAAATAACTATACGACACATGATCTGGAATTAGGAGCATGGTGTTCGCCCTAAAGATATGGAGGCATTATCTATATGGGACTAAGTGTGTCATCTACACCGATCATAAAAGTCTTCAACACATCTTTGATCAAAAGGAACTGAATATGCGCCAAAGGAGATGGGTGGACTCTTAAGTGATTATGACTATGAAATTCGATATCATCCAGGGAAGGCGAACGTAGTAGCTGATGCCTTGAGTAGGAAGGAGCGTGTTAACCCCTACGTGCGCGAGCATTAGGGATGACTATTGAATCGAACTTGAAAGAGCAAATACTATTGGCGCAGGGTGAAGCGCTAAAGGAAGAAAATATTGCACGAGAAGAGTTCCGAGGGTTAGACAAACAGATGAACTGTAAAGAAGATGTGTGCGGTTTTGTGGATCATATTTGGTACCTAAGTGGGGTGATATTCGAACCCTAGTTATGAATAAAGCACACAAGTCCAAGTATTCTGTTCATCCTGGTGCAGACAAGATGTATCAAGATCTCAAGGAGTTGTATTGGTGGTCAGGCATGAAAAAGGATAATGTAAAGTATGTGAGTGAATGCTTGACTTGTTCCAAAGTCAAAGCCGAACATCAAAAACCATCAGGTCTATTGCAACAACCGGAAATTCCTGAATGGAAATGGAAAAATATAACCATGGATTTCATCACTAAGCTGCCTAGAACAAGTAGTGGGCATGATTCAATTTGGGTCATAGTGGATCGAATGACGAAATCTGCTCATTTCTTGCCTATTCGCGAGGACTATAAAATGGAGAAGTTAGCAAGGTTATATGTGAATGAGATAATGACTAGGCATGGATTGCATGTGTCTATTATATCCGATTGAGATAGTAGATTTACATCTCGGTTTTGGCAGACTCTTCAGAAGGCGATGGGTACTCGCTTAGACTTAAGTACCGCCAATCATCCACAACCGACGGTCAAAGTGAACGAACGATAAAAACCTTAGAAGACATGCTTAGGGCATGTGTGATTGATTTTGGTGGGAGTTGGGATACCCACTTACCAGTGATCGAATTCTCTTACAACAACAGTTACCACACGAGCATTGGATGTGCTTCGTTTGAGGCGTTGTATGGAAGGAAATGTAGATCTCCGGTGTGTTGGGCGGAAGTAGGTGAAAGCCAATTGACAGGCCCGGAGATTATCCAAGAGACGACCAACAAAATATTTCAAATCAAAGATAGGCTTAAGGTAGCTCGAGATCGTCAGAAAAGCTACGCTGATAACCGTCGCAAACCCTTAGAGTTCAACGTTGGTGATCATGTCTTATTGAAAGTTTCTCCGTGGAAGGGAATTGTGCGCTTTAGGAAGAAGGGAAATTGGCTACGAGATATGTTGGACCATTCGAGATCACTGAAAATTGGTCTCGTAGTATATCGTTGAAGTTACCTCAAGAACTTAGTGTGTACACGATACATTTCATGTACCGAACCTTAAGAAGTGCTTACCCGACGGATCCCTTCATGTACCGATTAAGGAAATCAAATTGACGAGAAATACATTTTGTGGAAGGAACCATAGAAATCATGGACCGAGAGGTGAAACAACTGAAGCGCAGCAAGATTCCAATTGTTTGGGTGAGATGGAACTCCAAGCGAGGGCCTGAGTTTACGTGGGAACGGGAAGACCAGATGAAATCCAAGTATCTGCATCTATTCGTGGATACAACCTCAAGACCTAACTCCAACTAATTTTCAAGACGAAATTCTCTCAACTGGGGAATATTGTGACATCCGTCACTATCAGGTCCGTCATTAACTCGGATCCATTATTCGCTTTTCGCACATTATTATTTTGCAAAATTAATTTGTTTTCAAACCAAATCTCGTCGTATCTCCCTTCGTGCCAACCTTAATATTAAATAACGCTAATTTATAAACTTATTTTATCATTATTATTATCGTAAATATTGTTAATATTAATAATAATAATATTATTATTATTATAATTAAGTCCAGGGTTTAAGGGATTAATTATATGAAGTTGGGGGACTTATGTGTAAAACTTCAAATCTACAATCCAATATAGTGCAGCCGTGTACCCCCCCCCCCCTCCGCAAACCCTATTGCCATCGAGACACCCTCCGCCCCTGCTTCATCGAACCAGCCTCTTCGCACTACCGATAACCGCCGTTCACCGTTTAGTCGTTTCGCAGGTAACCAATCATCATGAATCTCGTTTCGTCTCGGTTCGTTTCGTTTCGGTTTGTCATTCGGTTTGGTGGTTCGGTTTGGTGGTTTGGTTTGGTTCGTGCAATCCCGTATGTGTACGTATATATTGTGTGTTTTGCATTGTGTGCCGGTTGTCCAAAGGAACCGAACACTGCAGCCTTCGGCTACTGTGTGTACACCGCGGTATATATATACACGGCAGGGATATGCATATATATGTATGTCGTATGTATACGTGTGTGGTATAAAATCGGTGTGTGTGTGTGTTCTATTTAGTGTGCGTGTATTATGTGTGTGCTGGAGTGTGCGTATATGTGTGAGATGTAGGTATATGTATGTATAAGTTGTACTGTGAGAGTGTGTATATGTGTATATATGTATTGTCGTGTGGTGCATGTGCAGTGCGTGTGTCATGTGTGTGTATCGTGTGTGTGTGCGACAGTGTGCGTGTGTGTGTTATATGTGTGTGTGTGTCATGGGTGTGCGTCGAAGGGGCACAGCAGCCAAAAGCTGTTGTGCATGCACGTTCACATCCGTGTATACGTATATGTAATGTATGAATGAATCGCATATGTATGCGTATATCGTGTGTGTATGGTGGAGACGATGTGTATGTATACATATTGGTGTGCGTGTGTGTTATGTGTGTGTTTGTGTGTGATGCAATGTATGCTGCAGTGTGTGTGTGTTTGTGTGTGATGCAATGTATTCTGCAGTGTTGTGTGTGTTTAGGTGTGTGTTGTGTGTGCTGAAGCGAATGTGTGTTTTAGGTGCATGTTATGGTGTGTGAGGGTTGTGTATATGCTCCCGTTGTATATATATTATATATATAATTATATATATAATATCTATATATTTATATATATATATATTGCATATATGTTTTACTTACGGCTGCATATGTATGCATATATATTGTATGCTTGGGTGTGCAAGTTGTATACGTATGTATATACACGCCGTGTGTGTGTCGTGCATATCAATTTGTTACATCTATGAGGTGTATATTATATACATATAATGTTCTTATTCTGCAAGTTATATGTATATATATGTGCAGGATCGTTCAAGGGCTTGAACACAATTACAACACAACAACACAATGAGGAGATTAACTAAATCTTAATCAAACATGAACTAGGTAACCAAAGGTGATGCAGAGAACACAAGTTAAGCAAGAGACAGAACAAGAGAGTATAGTTTTCAAGGTAGCAGTATATTGCTTTCTCAAGTTCTTTTACAAGTGTTACAAAGCATATGGAAAGATACAAGAACTTGGAATACTTATACTACAACCTACAGCCGCTATACTATGAAAGCCAGCTGGATACAATTGACTAGACACTAACAAAATCAATTGTAGGATCAAAAGGCATATCTGCCTTTTGACCTTGTGACTATGACATGCCATAGCTCACATCCTTATACATTACAAAAAGGATAAAGTACATAAAGTAGAAAGTCTCAGACACAAGACCTCAATGTACAGTTACCAAAAGCATGGACCTTTTCACCAACTCTTGTAAGTTGGTGACTTATCAGAGACGCAGCGGAAAAGGTGCTTTATGGAACAGTACATCAGATAAAGCATGTGTACTAAAAGTCTTCGGAAGAAATCTGTCTTCATAGGTTGAAGCTTCGGAAGACTTTGTCTCTTCAAGCTTCGGAAGACTTCATGTTAGGCTTCGGAAGATATTGGTCTTGGCTTCGGAAGAAATTACACTTAGAGTATTTTCTAATGCTTTGTGTAATTCTTCCGAAGCATTCTTCACTTCAGTACTTAGTGCATGTTGCTGAAACACTTAGGCAGTTTTGGGTTGCATCAGACTTCAGAATCCTTACAAACTCCCCCTAGGCTGATGCTACCAAAACACCTAGAAGATCTTTAAATGTTTGTAGTCTTCAGAATAATCAATACCATCCCTTTCTTCATTTGATGGTCAGGATCATCAAGACTCTCATAGTATCTTCTCATTTCAAAGAGATCATGCAGAGTAAGTTGATTATGTCTTGCCATGAGTAGACATTTTCAACACCTTGATCTCTGATAACATTCCATCTTTCTGGATTGGTAGAGTAAGTCCAGGATAAGATGGGTGTCTCGGTTGCTAGAGGAGCCACTTGCATAGGAGTTGATTGGGCTGCCTCATCATGCACTTCCTCAGGTTGATCTGATTCACCTGGGGAGTAGAGGTAGATGACTTTGGCTTCTTCTTTTTAGTCTTTGGTTGGAGGCCATTTTCTTCTTCCTCTTTAATGTCTTTAACTGAGAAGACTGGTCTGCAGCACCATGTTGATCATCAGTGTCTTTCTCAGTTGGTGTTCCTCCCTCACAGGTTCAGAAGAGAGGGAGTTTGACCCTGTCTTGGATCAGAAGATGAAGTTTGCTGAGGCTCAGCTGGAGGTTCTGGTTCAGTGTCTCTGGTTGTTCAAACTTGACCTCCACTTCAGGTGGACTTGACTTGGAAGAGAGTGCAAGTCAATGAGTTCACCACTTTTAATCTTCTGCTTGATTACCCTTATATGCTCATCCATTGTAGATAGAGACATGGGACCAAGTCTCCTTCCGGAGAATCCATATGACTTCAAGAAGCTCATCATTCTTTGTCTGTCAGCAGACTTCTTTGCATTCTTTTGAATGATGGTTCTTGACTTTGCAGCTTCTTCCCTTAGCTTCCTTTTGGTTGTTTTTCTTTCTTTGACTAACTCAAGCTCAAGTTGCTTTAAGTACTCGAACTCAATGAAGTCATAGGACAGGGGAAGAAGTGTATTTGCCTGATAGAAGCCTGTGGCACTCAGGTAGTTTATCATTTTGATTCTATCCTCTTCTTTATCTACCTGAGGTTCTTGTGGAGCCACATCTTCCTGTGCAGGACTTTCTTGAACTGGAGAGAGAGTGGGAGTATGCTTGTGAAGTCTTTTCTGTCTCCTCTCTTCTTTGAATTGGAGAAGTAACCTTGCATCCTCTTTCTCCTTTATCTCTCTTGACACTTCCATGTCAGCCAGTTCATTCATTCTTCTAAGGGGAGGGAGATGATTTCATCAACATCA
Source organism: Flaveria trinervia (assembly GCA_025506515.1). Classification (NCBI taxonomy): domain Eukaryota; kingdom Viridiplantae; phylum Streptophyta; class Magnoliopsida; order Asterales; family Asteraceae; genus Flaveria; species Flaveria trinervia. Next base: position 49,981,403 of record CM046446.1, read on the forward strand.
TAGTTCCTGGTCTGTAAGTAATTAATCCTGACTGCCCTTTGTTCATCATTTTGAGTATTTGGTCTGGGGGCAGCCCTGATTGCAGCTTGCATGAATTTTGATGACCCAGAAGAACTTTCTCCCCTTAGCCTCCTTTTCCTCTCTCTCTCTTCCTCCTCATTTCCTCAGGAGTCATTTCCTTTTCCCTTTGTCACCAACAGACCTTTGTGACTCAGGGTGGATTGAGGCTTGGCCTTCATTGCTTGGTGTAGCTTCCATGCTCTGGCCAGAGAGAGGCTGAGAAACACCTTCACCAGCAGGTGTCTCAGATGGAGTTTGGATCTCTGCAGCAGTTGTTGATGGTGAGACAAGGGTCTCAGGTTCTGCCACTGGGCCTTCAGCCAAGGTTTCCCCTATGAAGCTAATCTTAGGGTCCACCTCAACATCCAGTTGACCGATGACATTGCCTGATTGCCTAAGTCTCCTTCTTAGAGAGAACTCTGCAAGGATCCTGTCTTGGATTCTTTGAGCCAGCCTGTCAGCTTGTCTAGATTTGCTTGGATTGACAAGTGGCATGTTGACTAAATCCAGTCCTTCATAGAAGCTCAGGCTTTGGAACTGAAAGACTTCTTGTTGACCTTGAACTCTGTGAAGTATGAGGGCTCTTCTGTCATCATCATACCTCCATCTGATAATGTAGTTGCCAGTTCCATGTGGTGGAGATGAGACAGCCCTTGGTATACCTTCCTCAAAGAGACTCCTGATGAAGAGTCTATAGAGTCCACATTAATGTGAACTTGAGGAAGTTGCTGAGAATGCACAACAGCAAGTGAGGATGGTGAGTCCTCTATGTCCATTCTCTTTGAAGAACTCCCAGGTTCTGTGGTTGTGATAACATTCTCCCCCTTTTTGGTAGCATCACCCACTTGCATAGGTGAGCTGGAGGATATCATCACTTCCACAGGTTCTTGTGTTCCTGGTTGAGCTCTCCTGAAAGGTCTCCCAGCTAGTTTTTCCTGCAGATATGAATCTGGAGTTGCTGATCATTGACCCTGTTTTGCAGGGTAGTCACCTGAGATTCCAAGTGACTAACCTTAGAGACTAGATAGGTACATGTTTGTGACAATTGTTGTACCTTTAGTCTCAAATTCCCCTCATCTTCATCAGAAGAATCACTGGGGGATGAGAGGATTGGACCAAAGTCCCTTCTCTCACCACCAGCTTGAGTGTCTTGGCTGCTGTTTTCCTCTGCTCACTGGCAACCTCAGTTAAGATGCCAGTGGGCTGAGTTGCCATGGTTGAGGTCTTAATGATGTAATCACTTTCAAAAGTGAGAGCCTCTTCCATATGGACATCCTGAACAGGTTCAGATGTGTCCACCTCAGTAATAGGTGACTGATGAGGGATAGACTGAGGAGAGTCAGAGGTACTCATCTCTCTTTGAGTAGGGGAGGAGAAGAGAGACTCATGGTACTCACTGAATCCTAAGTCTTCATCAGTGTAAAAGGATAGGTTGGGAATTGGTTGGTTTAGATCCAAAGGCTGGGGATGGTAGCTATCCCCTGAAGGTTGTTCACTTGAGTGTTGAGACTCAGAGTGAAGGCTTACAGTTGTTGGGCTAATGAGCTCATCAGGTTGAGCTTGAGGAACCTCAGCCCTGATAGGTAAAGTAATGGGAGTGGTTTGCTCCTCAGGAGAAGTGGGAGCTCTGGAGTCCACTTCTTCCTGTAAGGTTGAGTATTTGGGGACCTGCACAGACTCAATAGCCTGAGCAGGGGTTCGTTGGGATTTTCTTTTGTAGGTGATGAATATTGGAGGTTGTGAAGAGGGTAGGAGAGCAGTAGGTGGGGGTTCAACACTAGCTTGGACTGCTATGTTGTCACCTTGAGCAATGAGCTCTAACATTTTTGGGACTAGGCTGTTTCTACCCCTGAGAAGCCTACAGTTGGCTTCTTCATAATTTTAAAGATGCCGGGCTTCATCTGTCCCAGTTTAAGAATATTGCCTGTTTCCCTCAACTGTGAGCCCAGTTCACAGTTAAGAATGTGTTGAACATATCTAGGAAACATGTAATATCTAAGGAGTCTAAGTTTGCAAGTAAATTAGTATAAACAAATTGTGAATACCTGAACTTGACCCCCTGAACCATTCCATGAACTATAAAGGAGAGATCCTCAGGAATCTGGTCCCATCCACCATGCTTGTTTGATAAGCTGTGGATAACCACATGGAGCAGGTATTTCCACTGGGATGAGACCTTCCCTTTCCTGAAGGTCTTTACAGAGAAATCTCCTTCATAGCCCATCTGCTCGAAGGAATGATTAACCGCTTCTTTTGGAAGAACACTTCACCTGCTTCATCATCCAGCTGAAGATGTCGATTGATGATGGCCGGAGTGATGAAAATTGTTCTCCCCTGCACTGTGGCAGACAGTGCCTTCTCCCCATCCATATGACCTCTTGGCAGGTCTTCCAGAATTCAAGCAGATGATCCTCATATAGAGGAGGATCAATGGTTAGGGAGGTGAAGTAGTGAGACAAAGACAAGAAACGGCAAACCTCTGAGAAATGAGGATCTTTGTCAGAGCATAACAGAGCAACCTGATTGTGTTGTCTGTGTAGCTGCATGGCAAAGTGAGGATCATTTCTGTGTGGAAGGTCAGCCATTGTGAGGTAGCTCAGAGATGAAGAGAAAAGAATGGGAAGTAAATTTCAGAGAGAAAGCTTTGGGTTTTAGGTATGGAAGAAAAGCAGATGATAGAAGAGGGGGAAACCGTTGGGTTTATATGAGAGAGAAGGATTTCAGATAAGTTTAATGAAAGAGGATAAACTTTGAAATCCGTATGTCGGTCCCACCTCTGAAAAAGTAGTTTACCTTTTTGCTCAAAAAGTAGTTTTCTTGGAGTTCGAAAAGCTTCCGAAAGTAATTTGTCTTCGGAAGTTTGATTGAAAAAGCTTCCGAAGCTAAAGTGACTTCGGAAGAATTTTCCTGAGAGTCTTAAAGATTTATGCTTCGGAAGAGAAATAAACTTTGGAAAGCTTTGTATAAGAATGAACAAAGCTTCCGAAAGTTTTTTGCTTCGGAAGGAAAAAGTCCTTAAAAATGAATAAGTGTCTAAGTTGAGAATTTTAAGCTTCGAAGATAATTTTGACTTCTTCCGAAGGTAAAATCTCTTAGACAGTCATTTATTTTGAAGACATATTTTTCTTCCGAAGGTAAAACATTATCTTCCGAAGTATCAGAAAATTTTCAAGAATCTAAGGAAAGTCTTCAAAAAGAGTTTTTCATTCAAAGAACATGAGCTTATGAAAGTGATGAACTAGACAACTTAGGACACACATATTTTTTAAGAAGAAATAATTAGAATTAGTTTTAAGAAAAAATCTACTCAAAGTTGATCATCCCAATAGCTGATATCAGATACTTAAATCTCTGTTCATCAAAAGCTTTTGTGAACAGATCAGCATATTGTTCATCTGTGTGAACTTTGACTAGTTTATTAACCCCTTTTCATAGTTATCTCTTATTAAATGATACCTGATGTTGATGTGTTTGGTCCTTGAGTGCTGCACAGGATTCTCAGTGATAGAGATAGCACTGTTGTTGTCTATGTGGATAGGAGTCTCTTTGAAGTTAAATCCGTAGTCTAGCATCTGATTTTGAATCCAAAGCACTTGAGCACAGCAGCTTGCAGCAGCAATGTATTCAGCCTCAGCAGTTGATGCAGACACACAGGTTTGTTTCTTGCATTGCCATGAGACAACCCTTCCACCAAGAAATTGACATCCCCCAGATGTAGACTTTGCAGTCATGTTGCAACCACCATAATCACTGTCTGTATAGGCATACAGATTGAAATTAGAATTCTTTGGATACCATAAACCAAGTGTTGAGGCACCTTTGAGGTATCTTAAAATCCTTTTCACAGTGATTAAGTGAGACATCTTAGGATTAGCTTGATATCTTGCACAAATACATGTAGCAACATGATATCAGGCTGCTAGCTGTAAGATACATAAGAGACCCAATCATAGCCCTGTATAAGTGCTCATCTACACACTCCCCCCCTCAAGATCTGGACCAAGAGAGTGGTTTCTGGCTATGGGTGTCTTAGCAGTCTTACAATCAGTCATGTTGAACCTCTTGAGTATATCTTGATATACTTTGACTGACTTATGAAAATGCCATCTTCAACCTGCTTCACTTGAATTCCCAGAAAGAAATTAAGTTCTCCCATTGAACTCATTTCAAATCTATCTTTCATCAGCTTTTCAAAGTCTTTGCAGAGCCTTGAATTGGTTGAGCCAAAGATGATGTCATCCACATATACTTGAACTAGCAGAATGTCGTTTCCTTGTCCTTTGATGAAGAGAGTTCCATCTATAGTACCTCTCCTGTAACCATGTTTACAGAGATACTCAGACAGTGTCTCATACCACTTCCTGGTGCCTGATGCAGCCCATAGAGAGCTTTGTCAAGCTTGCAGACATAATCAGGATGATCAGGATCTACAAAACCAGGTGGTTGTTTGACATAAACCTCCTCATCAATCACTCCATATAGAAGGCACACTTTACATCAAGTTGGTAGACCTTGAAGTTCTTGGATGCAGCAAATGCCAGGAATATCCTAACAGCTTCTAGTCTAGCTACAGGAGCAAAGACATCAGTGTAGTCAATCCCTTCTTCTTGTGTGTATCCTTGAACAACTAGTCTAGCCTTGTTCTTGATAATGATTCCTCTATCATCCTTTTTATTCCTAAAAACCCATTTGGTTCCAATGGTAGTCTTCCCATGAGGAAGAGGACAAAGGTTCCAAACTTTCTGTCTTTTGAATTGAAGCAACTCTTGTTGCATAGCTTCAACCCAACTTCCATCCTTTAGAGCCTCCTCAACTTTCTTTGGCTCTAACTGGGATAGAAAACAAGAGTGAAGACAAACATTTGCTTCATGGGTTTGCCCTCTTGTCTTTACCCCGGAGATAACATCTCCAATGATGTTTGTAGTATGAGAGACTTGTGGATCCTTAGCTGAGGGATCACAGCAAGTTGCTGAGATAGATCCAAATTTGAGAAATTTAGATCTGGTCTTGAAGATTGATCCTCCACATTATCACACTTATCAAGATTAACTTGATCCAATGAGTGTGTGACATCATTGATGTTATCATCTATGGTATAGTTATTAGCATCAAGAGATTCTTGATCACTTTCACCATCACCATTGTTATCTTCTGCAATTGAGATGTCTTTATCTGGTTGAGAGGCCTCTGAACTGGAATTTGAAGGCATGCCAGATGTATCAGCTGGATTTGTCATTGTTGTGCTGATAGAAACCTCATTTGCCGAAGTAGTTCCAACTGGAGCTGAAGGTCTTCCAAGCTCAAATCTTGGATCAGGATCACCTGTATTTAAATTTTCTGCAGATCCTGAAACATGCTCACAAGATTTATTAAAACAGTTGGTAACTAAATCAAGATCAAATAGCCAATCCGGACCAGAACCAGCCACACTGGGAGTGTGCTCATTGAAAGTCACATTGGCTGACTCCTCAATGATTCTAGTTCTGAGATTGTATACTCTATAAGCTTTAGCTTGAGAAGAGTATCCAATGAAGTGTCCATCGTCTGATTTCTCAGCAAACTTGGCAACTTGATCTTTGGTATTCAAGATGGTGCAGGGACATCCAAATGACCTGAGAAAACCAATGAAAGGTTTCCTCTTGTGCCAAAGTTCATAAGGAGTTTACCATGTGTCTTAACTACTAAGACTCTGTTTTGCACATAGCAGGCAGTATTAACTGCCTCTGCCCAGAAGGTGATAGGCAGTTTAGAGTCAGACAACATAGTTCTTGCAGCTTCAATAAGTGTCCTGTTTCTCCTCTCAGCAACTCCGTTTTGCTGAGGAGTCCTGGGAGCACTGTATTGTCTTGTAATACCCTTGTCATCACAAAATGTATCAAGGATTTGGTTCTTGAATTCAGTTCCTTGATCACATCTTATGGTTTTGACCTTGTGATCACATTGATTCTCAATCTTTAAGAGAAATTCTTTAGAATCTCAGGAGTCTCATCTTTAGTTCTAAGAAAGAAAACCCAAGTGAATCTTGTAAAATCATCTGTGATCACTAGACAGTATAAGGTCCTTCCTAAACTCATTACACTGGTGGGGCCAAAGAGATCCATATGTAATAAGTGTAGGGGAGTAGTGATGGAGTTCTTTTCCTTAGGCTTGTGAGATACCTTGTGTTGCTTCCCTTTCAGGCATGCAACACAATGATCATCACTTGTAAACTCTTTCTTTGGCATTCCAGTTACCAGATCATTTTAATTAATTTATTCATATTCTTAAAGTTTACATGGCACATTCTTTTATGCCATAGGAAAGACTCATCACTATTTGCTTTAGATAGAAAGCATGAAACTTCTCCAGAGGGAGATGTTTCTTGCAAATCCATCTTGTACATGTTCCCTTTCCTGGGGGCTCTGAGCAGAATATGCTCATGAGGAATGACCACTCCAGGTTTGAGAACAATGCACTCATGCTCAGTGAAGAGCATGTTATGACTCTGATCACAAAATTGAGATACACTCAGAATTGTACCCAAGCTCCTTAACAAAATTTACCTTCTCAATGCTGAGCTTACCATTTGTGACCTTGCCCCTTCCATAAATGTAACCACCTTCATTTCCTCCAAAAGCAACTGGTCCTCCATCAATTCTCTCAAAATTATGAAGTAAGACCTATCGCCTGTCATGTGCCTGGAACAGCCACTGTCAATTATCCAGACATTCTTGTTTGTCTTGAGCTGTTCCTGCACAAAGAAAATGATTAGTTACATTTGGAAACCCAAGCCTTACTTGTCTTGGGTTCAGTAAGTGTAATAGAAGGTAATGCAACAGTAATAGATCCTATGGTTGTACAGAGGGGATCTTCGGCTGTTGTTGATGGAGAAACCTCAGTCATTTGGTCTTTCTTAGACTTTCACCACCACCTTTGGAGTCTTAGACTTGACCTTCAAAACCTTAGAAGCTTTTGGAGCTCACAAGTTTTAATGACTGATACTTCGGAAGAATCTACAGTCACTGCAGTAGACTTTAGTACTTCGGAAGAACTCCTTTCTCCGAGACCACTTTGCTTCCGAAGGTGATTTTCCATTTACCTTCTTCTTTGGTTTGGAGCTTCCGAGGGAAACAGACTTTCCTTCCGAAGCTTGAGACTTCTTGAGATTCTTTGAAGTCTTTGTATTGGTCATGTGGATAGTACTTTTAGGATTGTATGGACAATCCTTGGCAATATGAGAAGTACTTTCACACATAACACACAGCATTTTCTTCTTCAAAGAAATCTCCTTTTGAGAGCAAGACTGGCCTTGGTCACATCCCTTTTTCACCTTCATCTTGGTAGATTCAGATACATTTCCTTGGGCTGTGAACTGTTTTGGAATTTGATGGTCCAGGCTGTGCAGCAGTGGTACACAGCAGCTCAGTCTTCTTCTTTGTACTGAGATGATTTGAACATGAACCAGAACTCTTAGATAAGAGGCTTTGGTGGATGTCTTCAGTCCTTATTGCTTTGAAGCCTGCAGAGATAAACACTTGTTTCTGCTTAGCATCAAAGGTAGCCTTGATTTCTTGAGCCTTCTTTGCTTTCCTTTTGCTCTTCCTGATCAGGTTCTTTCTCTTGGACTTGGTCATCACAGTTAATTTCTTCTCCTCAGAAGGATAGTGGCCCTTGGAGGAATCCTCTTCTTCACTCTTCTCAGAGGGATTCCTCACTATCACTTCTTCATCATCCTCACTTACTGGATCTATGAGAGGAAGCTCATCTTCACAAGTTCCACACCTAGGAGATCTTACAGACAAGATTGTGTGGGAGGAGCTATCTCATTTGATCCCAGTCCCTGTCTATTTTGATAACAAACCTTATTGTGTAGGGATGAGGATATCATTCTTGAAGGTCTCTTCTTCAAGAACACTTTTCTCTGCCAGGGCTTTGCTGATCACAAGCTCAGCCTGGCACTTAGTCAACTTAGTGATGAGATCTTGGATCTGAGTTCTAAAATCTGTTTGTTCATGTTTTAGTACTGAAATGTTTTCTCCAAGTCTTCTATCTTTAACTTGTAATCATTTTCAGATTTTCTAAAGTCAGATTTCAATATGTTTAATGACTCAAGATCAGATCTCATCTCTAGGTTGTAGGACCTGTATCTATTTACTTTAGCATGCATTCAGGGGAGCAAAGATGTTCTAATACCTTGGCTTCATCATGATCAGCCATCAATGCTTGGTTTGGGAAGCATCCTCCACCTGAAAACTCCAGTCAAATCCTCCCTCTTCAACAGCAACCGCAGCATGTTGCTTTGTCTTCTCAGCCTGAGGGGTATTGTTGGTGAAGTTTGGTCTGAGTTGTGTTTGACCCCCATTTGCTCTGGGTGCCTTACACTCCCTGGCGAAGTGACCCATAAGGTTACAATTGTAACACTTAACTTTGCTTTTATCCAGGCCAAACTTTCCACTGGTAGCATTGCTTGGAAATTTTCTTCCTGTCCTCTTGTAGAACTTCTTGGCTCTGTGAGTGAGAAGAGCCATCTGCTGAACTATCTCCATGTATTCCAGGTCATCTGGATGGATACAGTCTAGATCTTCAAGAGTGAAGAGATAATTTCCACAGCTTTCATCTGCAGACACAAAGGCTTGCGAAGAGCTTGTCTCTTGGAAAGGACTTCCTTGAGTAAAGTTCTCCCTTGGTGTCTCCGGGAAGGTGATGAAAGGACCCTTTTGTGAGTTGTCAGGGTAGCATAGGAGATGATGTTGGGGTTCTATGCTGTCCCTTTCACCACATGAAGGGCTGAACCCATTTGATTGTTAGAGTTGCCAGATGAACCTTGTAAGTTCATCTCCATCTGGTATCCACTGAGAATCCCATATAACTCTGTCAGAGTAAGAGTTTTAAGGTTCTCAGTCCTCTTGATTACCACACAATAGTGTGTCCATTGCCTAGGAAGTGAGGACATGAACTTCCTTACAATGTCTCTGTTCTCAAGAGGAACTCCTCCATCCACAAGGGTATCCACAATCTCAACATACCTGAAGTATTGTTGGGTCATGGTTTCACCTGTTTTAAAGGTGAAATTTTCAAACTGCTGCTTCAGAAGATCTTTTTGTTCTCCTTGGCTTCAGAGGAGCCTTCATACATCAGCTTCAGTGCATCCCACAGCTGTTTAGCTGTTTTGCACTTCTTAAAACCTCTGTACACAGAGTTTGGAATAGCAGTCTGAAGAGCAGTCATGGCCTTCCTGTCAATCTCTACTCTTTTCCTATCTTCATCTGAGTAGTTGGCCACATCTTTAGGAATCATACCAGCACCGGTAGCAGAGGGGGTGCTAGGTATGAAGGTCCATATTCAACAGATTCCCACATTCTTGAGTCAAGAGACCTGATGAAGCCTTCCATCCTCATGCACCAGGTGTCGAAGTCATCAAGAGTGATCAATGGGGATTTGTTCATGGTTCCAGTCTCCATATCAGTCTTTGAGATGGAAGCCATTTGAGAAAAGTTTAGTTTTTGTGTGTGTGAGGGATCTTAAGATGGTTAGATCTTATATCACGAGCCTGAGTGCTCTGATACCAATTGCAGGATCGTTCAAGGGCTTGAACACAATTACAACACAACAACACAATGAGGAGATTAACTAAATCTTAATCAAACAGTGAACTAGGTAACCAAAGGTGATGCAGAGAACACAAGTTAAGCAAGAGACAGAACAAGAGAGTATAGTTTTCAAGGTAGCAGTATATTGCTTTCTCAAGTTCTTTTACAAGTGATACAAAGCATATGGAAAGATACAAGAACTTGGAATACTTATACTACAACCTACAGCCGGCTATACTATGAAAGCCAGCTGGATACAATTGACTAGACACTAACAAAATCAATTGTAGGATCAAAAGGCATATCTGCCTTTTGACCTTGTGACTATGACATGCCATAGCTCACATCCTTATACATTACAAAAAGGATAAAGTACATAAAGTAGAAAGTCTCAGACACAAGACCTCAATGTACAGTTACCAAAAGCATGGACCTTTTCACCAACTCTTGTAAGTTGGTGACTTATCAGAGACGCAGCGGAAAAGGTGCTTTATGGAACAGTACATCAGATAAAGCATGTGTACTAAAAGTCTTCGGAAGAAATCTGTCTTCATAGGTTGAAGCTTCGGAAGACTTTGTCTCTTCAAGCTTCGGAAGACTTCATGTTAGGCTTCGGAAGATATTGGTCTTGGCTTCGAAGAAATTACACTTAGAGTATTTTCTAATGCTTTGTGTATTCTTCCGAAGCATTCTTCACTTCAGTACTTAGTGCATGTTGCTGAAACACTTAGGCAGTTTTGGGTTGCATCAGACTTCAGGAATCCTTACAATTGTGTGGTGTGTGTCCTTATGTATATAAATATTATGTTATGTGTGTGCTTGTCTAATGTGTGTAACATATATATAATATAATATATATATATATATATATAATATATATATATATATATATAATATATATATATATATATGCGGCGCGCTATGTGTATTTGATGTATGTGTGCAATGTGTGTTATGTGTGTACTGTATGTGTTTCTAGCGTGTTTTTTTATGTGTGTGTCAATGATTGTTTTTATTATAATAAAATACTAATAATAATAATAATAATAATATAATAATTATATTATTATTATTATTATTATTATTATTATTATTATATTTTCCTTGAACGTGTTTACCTAATTATCTTAATTATAGGTGTTTGATCGTTCATTGGTCTCACTCGTTGAAGCGTTTTATTCATTCTTATCATCACGTTCAAGGTGAGTTTCGCGGCCCGTTTTCATTTTAAACATTTAAAAACTAGGGGGAAGTATGCTCACCCTTTTCATGCTGTGAACTTATTCAATTCTTTTGGGACTGTTGTTTTACTGTTTTGTAAGTATTTATCTAGTATATATGAGTTGTCTTTGTTCTGTATTCACAACTATTTAACTCCGGTGTTGGAGCCGACGGACAGTATTGATAGTACTATTGGCTGACACCCCACCCATGTCTGTTAGTATATAGTTGGGGCTGACAGTTGCCAGGAACGGGCCCTAGGGTGAATATTATCCGACAAAATTCTTTGTGTACGTCGTAGGCTTAGTTGTGATGCTCATGATTACATGTGATATTACTTGCTTATGACTATATGCACTCATGTCCTACCAAACTTTTACACAGCATCAAGTTTTGTTTATTATTTAAACCTGCGAACTCACCAACATTATGTTGACCATTTTGAGCAAATATTTTCAGGTAACAATCATTGAGGATTGCTAGGGAAGCAGGTCTTAGTGTTACATTGTCTTAAACATGGATGCTTTTGACATTTCTGTTGTTCACATTTTGGTTACTTGTTCCCAGGTTGTGGGATTTTTAGTCTTTTGTTTTGTATGACTATGTTTATCGTGGAATTGACTAACCATGACACAAGTCTACATTTGTGTCCGGTGACTTCATGACATGTTGACTTTCCTTATTTAATGCATCTCTATTAACTATCAATGTGTTATGATGATCCCGTCCGTTACATCCTCATGTTTCCGCTATAAGCGGGTGTGTGACATTCTACAACTCACCTTTGCAGCCTCTTGGGTATGACTTCCTTCAAAACCCGTTTGTTACAAGTTCACACCTAAAACCCACCAAAAACACACACAACTGAACACCAAAACACGTATAAGCATGCAACCGAGGCTAAGGCCAGTTAAGAACATCTTAAAACCATGAATTCTTACCTTGAATTTGATCTTTTTTTGGTTCCTCTTCCAAAGACCCAAAAGCTTTCTGCTCTTGTTTTCTCTCTCTCTAAAATCCAAATGAAATGATGTGTGAAGAGAGTGTGGGCAGCCATGCCACCTTTATTCACCAACTTTCGAAGTTTTTGTCCTTTTAACACTTTTAGCATCTCTTTCGTTTCCTTCTCCTTATTCATTCTTTCTTGTCCTTTAAAATAACCGGGTGTTACACAAGACCTAATCGGGAGGCATCACAATACACTATAAATCCCTCTGTTCCATTTGGTAGGGATAATATGGGTGCACTACACAATCTTTGCTTTAAGAACTAAAAAGCTCCTTCCTGATCCTTGCTCTATTCGTATTTTCTATCTTTTCGAGTTAGTAGATTCAATGGTTGGGCTATCATTGAAAAGTTTTCTATAAATCTACGATAATAACCAGCTAACCCTAAAAGTTATCGTACTTCTGTTGGAGATTTGGGGGCTTCCTAATTTCTTATTGCTTCAAGTTTTGTTGGATCCACATGGATGCCCTTTTCGTTAATAACGTGTCCGAGGAACCGAACTTCTTGAAGCCAAAACTCACATTTAGAGAATTTTGTGTACAACCATTCTTTCTTTAAGATGTTTAGGATTAGCCTAAGGTGTTGCTCATGTTCTTCCTTGGACTGTGAATATATCAAAATATCATCGATGAATACTATCACAAACTTTTCCAGGTAGGCCTTACAAACCTATTCATGAGATCCATGAATATAGCATGTGCGTTGATAAACCCAAATGGCATTACTAAAAATTCATAATAATCGTAACACATTCTAAAAGCTGTCTTTAGGATGTCCTCCTCTGCTATCAGTAATTGGTGATATCCAGATCGTAAATCGATCTTTGAATAGTAGCTGGATCCTTGGAGTTGATCGAACAAGTCATCGATTCTTGGTAGTGGGTACTGATTTTTAATGGTAAGCTTGTTTAATTCTCAATAATCGACACACATTCGGAATGATCCATCTTTCTTTTTGACGAATAGAACGGGCGCTCCCCAAGGAGAGAAACTTGGTCGAATGAATCCTTTGTCTAATAACTCTTGCATTTGTTTTGGCAATTCTTGCATTTCAGAGGGTGCTAGCCGATATGGTAATCGAGCTACAGGCGCGGCTCCGGATATTAGATAAATTCGGAATTTGATCTGTCTTTGCATAGGTAATCCTGGTAAATCTTCAGGAAATACTTCTAGGTATTCCTATACGATGGGAATATCTTCAATCACTCACTCCTCATTCTTAGTGTCAATGGCTTTTACTAGGAAGGCGGGATATCCTTCACTTAAGTATCCATAAGTTTTCATGACACTTACAATTTTAAATGGGGGGTTTTCCTTTCTCTTCTTATATGTTTAGAAATTCCCGCTAGGAGTTGGCAGATGGATAATCTTCTCAAAACATACTATCTCAGCATGATTCCGAGAGAGTCAATCCATTCCAATAACAACTCGAAACTTCCATGATTGACAGGTAATAAGTCGATACTAAAGAGACGGTCGTTAAGTTGTAACGTGCAGTTTCTAATTACTTCTTTGGATTCTATTTTCTTCCTATTAGCTAGCTCAATAATATGTTTCTTACTTAGCTTACAGGGTTTAATTCCCAATGATGGTTCAAATTCTTTGAACACAAAACTTAGATCAGCACCAGTGTCAAACAAAATTGAGGCATAATGATTTTTTATAAGAAACGTACCATTAACCACTGACAGTTCCTAACGTGCCTCTTTAGCATTCATTTCAAAAGCTCTCCCTCTGGCCCTAGATCCATTCAACTTTGGACAGTCTTTCTTGAAATGTCCGATTCCACTACACTCATAACAAGCACAATCGTTTCTGCTTATCTTTTCATTAGGTTTTGCTCAGTAATTTTGGCTCAGATGTCCAAATTTATGGCAATGAGTACAAACTCTACAAACACCATTGTGGGAATATCCACACTTTTTGCATTTCCATTGAGATTCTCTGTTTGCCCTGCCATTGTTTGAAGTTGCAACATAAACCCACTCGATTCCTTGGTTAAAATTCTTCTTCTTGTTTACTTGTCCCTTATGATTTCCAAACCACTTTCTCTTCCCATCAAACGATCTTCTATTTATCTTAAGTGTCTTCCTCTCAAATTCCATCATACCTTTTCCATGATCATTTTTCTTGATCAGGGTTCCATTTCGTATCGCATCATTGGTTAAAGAGTGCGCGATAGCAATAGCACTTTGGATGGTGGTAGGTTTGGAGGCTGTAACGTTGCTTATTATCTAAGGTGCCAGTCCCCATATGTATCTTTCAATTCGAACGTATTCTGGCATAACCATTCGAGGTACCAATCTAGCAAGGTCATTGAGTCTAGATGTGTATGCTCGGATCTCAGCACTTTCCATGGTGTGGTTCCAAAATTTAGTCTCAATTTTTTAGAGTTCATTATGTGAGCAATATTCTTTAAGGAACATTTCCTTTAACTGCTCCCAAGTAAGTTCATACACGTTTGCATCACCCAACAGTTGACGCTGAGAGTTCCACCATGATAATGCTACAGCTTGAAAGGAACAAGTTGCATACTTGACCTTCTGATCACTAGAGCAATTGCTTACAGCTATGATAGTCTCTATTCTCTCAATCCATTGACTGATATGTAATGGTCCTTCAGCACGTGTGAAAGTTCTTGGATTGCATCCTTGAATAGTCTTATACGAGCACCCTTGTGGTAGTCCACCTGATGAACTGCCTGGGTTACCGTTGGTATCAGATCCGTTGTTTGCACCAATGCTGAAACCTATGTTTGAACCATTTCCCGCTCCGTTTCCAAGACCATTACGAGTAATTTCCTGCCTTCTTCCTTGATCGGCCACTAGGTTTGCATCATGTTGTTCTAGAGCTGACTTGACGTGTTGGGCTATCAACTGGATTAGTTCCTCTGCGGTAGTTGGTAAATTGGCATTTTCGCTCGAGGATATGTTTTGAGTTACAGGTGTCATGATTCAACTCTGTTTTGAAGGTAAGGAAGAAGAGGTTTAGATTACGTAAGACATTAACGTAATGGTAAATCTAGGATAATCACACTTGAATCAAATCATGAATAATTAGCTCAAAATATGATAATCACAATCAAAACCTCTTTGAACTTGAATTAGATTGCAAATGATGCTTACAAAACATCCCTCAATCTATTGGTCATCCAACTCTTCAACACTAATGACAATTAACCTATTTATAGTCTAGACTAAGATTCACTAATTACACTTAACTCCCTAGACTTAGGCTAATTAATGCAAAATTACATATTAAGCATAAAAATGACTAAAACAAGATAAAATATATTTTGTTCACACAAAATATATTTATTACAATATAACTCCTAGTCATCTAAATCTTCAACGTCTCGTCTCGGTTCCTTGTCTTGAACATGTCGGGTTTGAATTTTGTTGACTTTGACTTTTGTTGATAATATAAGCTATCTTGTATAGATCCAAAAATACTCCCCCTTAGTCTATCATTATCAACGTCTTCAAACAAATTCATCACCAAGAAGTCAACATTAGAAAGATATTCAATTTGAATCTTTTTAAATTTGATTAGAAAGATTATTTATTTCATAAGCTCCCCTATCTATGTGCTCCCCCTTTTTGAATGAAACCTTTGCAAGGATATTGGAACAACTTTCCCAAATCTCTAATCTTGAGTGCTTCAGAAGATGTAGGAGGAGGATTCCTAGCTTAGTATCTTTTGCAAACTTGAGGAACAGGTTCTCTAATCAGGTACACTGCTCAACTCATGATCGACCATCACTTAAAGCAAATATCTTAAACACATTATATTTCTAATTTGATCATTCCGTTTTAACAAAATAAACCCATGTTTATTTGTGTTTGAGAAACAAGCGAACCCGTGTTCGTTTGTGCGCAATTTCTGTGAAATGCATGAAAAATGATAAATTTGTAACAACATAATATGGAAGACCTAAAAGAAGTTGAAATGAAATTTGTTATATATATATTTTTTTATTATATATATTAATATAACATTTTTTATCTATCATTATATTTTTTTGTTTTTTCTAAACCGAGAACTGAATCGATCATGAGATCATATCCTCAAGATATACATTAGCATAAAGATGAATTAAACATCGACAAGCAATGAGATCACACTGATAAGTGAATCTAATCACAGTCTTTCAATGATTTTGAAATTCTCAAACAGATCAATAATGATTGCTGATATGTTTGTCCACTTAAACCCATGCCCTATCTTTTTTAACAGGCAGAAGATGATTAGTTAAGGTTCGAATAAATACTTTAGAATGGTAGGACCCCACAATCATTTGGCAAAAACCCTCACCCAACCTCAGGATTTCTTGATTTTTGTAACGATCTTTATAGAGCAAGGCCTGTGCAATAGTGTGCAAGTGATTATCGACAGAATATTGCATTCTGTGATGAATTCATCATTTAGATGATTTGACACAACTTAGACCAAAATGGTGAGAGCTCCAGGTCTATACTCACGTATAACAAAGGAGATGACCATTTAATCATGTGCCGATGAGAGCTCCAGGTCAGTACTATCGTACAACAAAGGATATCATCACTCTAGATCAGTACTTCCGAACAGCAGAGGAGATTAGCACAAACACAAGACAATAAATACACTAGACATAGCTCAAAGATATGACATATATTTTTTGTATCATAGTGGGTGAAAGATCAATTCTCAATCCAATTTTTGTCGGGACTTAGTTTTTATGCATGCCAAAAATGATTGCGTAAATCCATACGTCCTTAGGCATATATTTTAATTTAAATCATGATGTTGCTGTCTACTTTATTCTTCAGGTTGAGTCTACCAAGTATATCATTAAAGAATCTGTTTGTTTTTCTATTATTTGCACTTAAAAATAAGATGTGAATCAGATAACAACATCAGTTACTATCATTTCTCATTTTAAATATGCAAGTCATTCAAAAACAAGCAATTCAAGAAGATATACAATCATTTCTCGGTCATCTAGAATCAAGTTCCCAGTTCTCTTTTCATTTTTATTTACTTATACTCTCCCCCTAATTTTTTTTTTGCAAACTTATTATTATTTTATTTATTTATTTATTTTTTAAATTTTTAAATTTTTTTTTACAACTACAGAAAAATAAAAATTTATCAAACAAGGTCTTCCAAACTACACTGATTATCAAGATAAGAAATGAATTATCAAGAAATATGCAGTGATTGTGAAGTGAGAAATATGATTGTGCATATAAATATCCAGATTGTGGATAAAATACCATGACCTTAACCTGTTTGTTCCGCCTCAAATTTGAATTAGGAGCAATCTCTGTCAGTAAACTGGATTACTTACAGTCCTCTAAATTGTACCTGCACTCATTAATAGATTAGTTTGAAAGGGGAACCTAGGCCATCGTAATCCTGGAAGTTCATTTTTCATCAATATAAGAAACCTGCTTCTGCACACAGCCATTTAAACAATCGGGAATATCTGTATCCTTTTTTTTAATTTGCGAAATTAGTTTTGGTTCAATTAATTTGGATTGGAATGAATTAAATTTGGAAATCATTTTCTGTTTAAGACAAGAAGGAAAAGAATTTGGTTTTAAACCTTTGGTCATTTTCATCTTTGAATCATGTGAAACGGCTTCACATGAAAAGGTTAAGATGGAGGGTTTTTCATCCAACCATTCAAAGATGTGTGCTTTTTACCTCTTGATCCAGAGAAGCAACCCATGTTGCCTTTACCATCTGGAACATTCTTTGTAGACTTACATTTGGAGAAGCAATTCGTTTTGCCTTTACCATTCGAAGCAAGTCTTTGACGGCACTTCTTTACCACATGAACTTATTTTCTAAACTCAAAACAAGCCTTGAAAGGCTTTTGATGCTTGACTGAACCATGTGATGCAGGTGGGAATGAGGATTGCTTTGAGCTTGTAGCAGATTCTTGCTTGTTTTGGCATTTGTTATGTTGAACAGGGAATGAGATCTTCACTGATTGACTGGGTTGTTTTGCAATTGGAGAAGAGATCCATATTGCTCTTAATTAAGCTTTTGGAAGCTTTTGATACTTGACAATGTCAGGAGATATCTTGATCTGTGAGGAACCAACACGCTCCTCTGTGTTTGATTCATCATCTGAGCTTATCCAGTCTCGTATACACAGATTTGCTTCCAAAGGATCTTGATTGACACCTCCTATTGTGTCGGCTTCGGTTATAGGATTCTCATTGCCTGATGATTCAACAACTGTTCCTTCTTTGACAAACCTGACGGGAACAAACGAAGGAATGTTACCAGATTTGAATCTGTTGAAGAAAGTTAGGGAAGCAACTGATATTGGTGTTGGAGCATCATAAGTGGAATCATCATTAATCCTCTTATCAGACCTTTGCCCGAGGAATCCCAAACCTGTAGGAGAATCCTTCACATCTCTAACCTCTTTAAGATTAACGCTGCTTAAACCTGCATTTAAACTATTAGTTTCTGCAGCTTCAATCAAATCATTAGATGGATGAGGTTGAGGCATATGAGAGTAACAATGTGTGCTAGGAGGAGGATAGATGTATGGATTTTCACCACAACCCACTCTCGTTTTAATCCTAGCTCCCCTTTGTTTACATAGTAACTCTTCCTGTTTCATTCTGGATATGGTCCATTTGTCAAGCTTTGTTTTAAGCTTTCTTGTTTCAAATTCAGCGAAGGTGACTCTTTCGTTTAAAAGATTAATTTTAGCATTTCTTTCAAGAAGAGTTCATTTTAAATAATCATTTTCTTTTAAAGCTTCATTTAATTTTATGAATTACTTGGCTTCATTCTTTTTAAGTTCTGCGTTTATGGTGGTTAATTCTTTTTGGTTATTTAAAAGTAACATATTAGCTTTATACACACCAAATAGTCTAATTTTGCAAGCAGAAGAACACATATCCTGAACTATCTCGTATGGAAGATCCAGGATGACTCTTTCAGCTGTAAAAGTCTTCTCGCAGTTTCAAACTCTGGTATTTTGCTTCCATTCCTCTTCCTTCTCAACATAAAAATTTTTATCATTCAACTCAGCTCCACCTTTACCCATTGATGTCTGCTTAAGCTCCTCTTGCACCTCTTCAAATCTAGGTTTCGGTAAACTGTCAAAATTGGTGCTAGCATCTGATCTCTCTTCTGGTTTCTCTGTGGAGTTAGATATGTTGCTTCATAGTACTCATGAAGTTTGATATCCAACTCCATTTCTTTTAGTTTGTTGATCACTTCCATTAGTTTGTAATCCCGAAAACCTCTATCTCGTTTAATCGACTTGCCATGTGAGCTCCATTCTGATGGGAGGGAATCAAGCAATCTTAGAACTTGTTCTTGATTTCCCAATTGGGCATCAAACTTCTTCAGATTGTTTTCCACCAACAGAAAACGATCAAAAAAATCGGACATCCTTTCAATTTTTAATGCTGCAAAACTATCAAACCGACATTGTGCAATTGTTAGATTATCAGATTTGAAGGATTTAAACAGTTTTGCAAAAGCCATTTTTATTTTAATTTTTTATTGCAATTAACCCCTCCAAAAATATTTTTCCCAAAATGTGTAAAATAATTCTCCCCCGGGAATAATTTTTTTTATAAATCTTGCAAAATCGATGAAAATTTCTTTATCGGGATGAACTCAATTAATCCCAAATAGGGGGGAAAAAGTCATCTCTAACATTCAAATTTCGTTGAAGAAATTATAGTTTAGCCGAAATTGTAGTTTCGCAGAGCTTGTTTCATTGTGAACTCTAGTTTCGCTGATGTAACACCGGGTATTTTCTTTGAAGCCGATGAAAGAAGAAAAACAAATAAAGTCCAAAGTCGGGGGACCAAACTCGCCAAAATGGGAGAAAGATTGGATGAGTAGAGGAATAAGAGGGGAGGGCAGCCCACACCCTCCCCACACTTGCAAAAACTCAGCCAAAGAGAGGAGAGGAGAAAAGGGAGAAAAGGGGAGAAAAACCTTGGTTCGGGTAGATTCGAGCGTGAAAATTGAAGTGTAGCGGGTTAAATTGAAGCTCTACTCGACGGTGTTGTTTGTGTGAGTTCTAGGACCCCTCTTTTACCCGTTTTCAACTGATTTGGGGCTGGAACACATAGTGAAAACCGTTTTTGAAATGTGTGTGTTTGACCCGTGTGAATGTGTTTGTGTGTGATACGAGTAGTATTTCTATCAGGCTTGTGCGTGCTTGTATGATGTTGTTGTATGCATTCCTATGGTTTAGGATGGTTGTTTTGGGCTTAGAAGAGGTTTGGAAGAGCTTGGAGGTCAAAAATGGTAGATTGGGTTCGGGATGAACTACATTTTGCACCAGTTAGGGCTATCGACCGAGTGGCATGCGACTGGAGGTTATACGGCCGAAAGGAATGCGACTGAGGTCCATACGCATTCCCGTCGTGCAATTTAGGTTCATTCGCATGTGATTCGTGTGACTGGAGCCTATATGCATGCCAGTCGTGCGACTAAGGGTCATTCGCATTGGGAGTCATGCGACTGAGGTCCATACGCCTAGTTCCATCCGCATTAGGTCCATTCGCAAAAGTGTTCGTCCGCATTAGGTCCAATCCCATGAGTGTCCATTCGCATATTACCCATTCGCATGATGTTCAGACGCCTGGAAGGCCATGCGACTGAAGGGTGCCCATACGCCCAAGTAGGGCTTGTGCACTCGAAGAAAACGTAGTTTATTTACTAACTTTCGAGGGAAACTGCAGATGTAAGTTTTGATATGGAAAGTTCACGGGAGTTCATATAAGTTGACTTTTGAGGTCATAGACGCTATGTTGGGCATGTTGATGATGTATGACGTTGTATGATTATGCATGAGGTATGCTATGTATGTATGATGATGCCCTGTCTGATTATGCTATTGTTTATGATGATGTTCATTATTATTATGTATCATTATTTTCCCTGGGCTTTACGTGTAATGTAAATGAATGAAATGAAAGTATTATGTAACGTAAAGTGGAAGATAATAAAAAAGGGACAAGATGAATGAATTCATGCATTAATGAACGAACGAACGTAAGAAAGTCTTGCAAGCAAATGTATGGAGGTGCACACCTAATGAAGGGTGTTAGCTCAACGGTGTGCAGGTTAGCTACCCTAGAAGGATGCACACTGGGGTCCAATCTTTGTGATTGACCATATGTATGGGATCCTTGCTGCTTGCCCTAGGTACTGGAGTCAGCTTCGAGCATAATGTTCGATGTCTATGAAATACCTCAGGCCCAGTTACCCGCTTCGTGCATAATGTTCGGGGTATAGCATATGGCATTGATCTAGAATGAAAGAAAAAAGATAAGTGGTGAATGTACTTGCCCTAGGTAGTAGAGTCAGCTTCGTGCATAATGTTCGAGGTCTATGAAAGACCTCAGGCCCAGTTACCAGCTTCGTGCACAATGTTCGGGGTAATGTACATGTCATCGAAGGAAATGAACGTATGAATGAAAGTAAGAAGTATGAATGAATTTGATTGATAATGACGTACGGTGAATGAACAAAAGTTAATGAACAATTAATGAAGATAATAATGATATTATCTATGTGTACGTATGATGTATGATCGCATGAATGTAAAGAACGGTTTTAATGAAAGAAAAATATGTTTTATTATAAAACTAGAACTCACTCAGCAACACTGACTTTTATGTGTTTCTAGTTGGCAGTTAATGTTGCTGAGGATGGCACGGGGCAGCTACTTAGCTCTTTTGGACGACATTCTTTTGTTTAATGTATTTTCATTGTAATGCGAATGAACAATGTTTTGAAATGAACGCTTGTATTAACTTGCAAAAGCATTTGTAGTGATATGAAAAGTTATTTTTATGTTTCCGTTGCATTGTTTTATGAATGTTAGCAATGATTGACCAGCTTTATGTGTCCCGGGAATGGGTCCTTACAAGTTGGTATCAAAGCCACAGTTTAAGTGAAATGGGTAAAATTTCAAAATAAACCTAAACTTAAACTGAGAATGGGACAGAAAGGGAAGGGATGCCAGTCTTAGTAGCTGCATGCCATGAGGTATTTTCGTAATGTTAACTGGTATTAGGTGCGCATGTTATGTGGTTTATGTGTTGTTTGTAGATTTAAATACCGATGTAGTCAGGATAGGTAATGCTTGGAGTATGAAGAGTAAAGTAAGTGGCTAATCACAACTGGCCACTGTAATTAGGGACTTACTATACTTGACATTAACTAAGTTGTTCCCTTGAATGACCGTGTTGGTGTTTGAATCTTTCAGTGTGCGTGTGAATGGCCGGTGGTGATCTTCGAAAGCTTCTCGTGGTGATCTTCGAAAGCTTCTCGTGATGGGCTTGGTGCTGAGCCGCGACCCAAGAGGGGAAGACCCAGTGTTGCAAAGATGGTTCATGAAAAACCCGAGACCCCTCATCCGAAGGGCGGTGATGAGAGTGCCAATCTGAGAGCCTCGGTAAATAAGGCTATTGTAGAGGAAGTCCATCAGGTCATGCAAACAATCTTACCGTCTGTGGTGACCGAAGTTATCAAGGCTGTACGGGAAGAGGAGAGACAAGAGAGGAATAGGTCCTCGGGAGGACTGGAGCAACTAGAGCCTAAAACGGTTCTCTCTTATGATGAGGAGGAGGAAGAAGAGCCCAGGCAGGAGGTGACATGAGGTTGTAACTATGGGGCGTTTCAACGATGCAAGCCCCCTACTTTTGATGGTAACGGCACTGCTGCTACTGCTCACTGGTGGGTGCGGGAAATGGAAGCTGTTTTAAATATCAGCGAGTGCCGGGAGGATCAGAAAGTAAAGTTTGCTGCCCATTATTTTGTGAACTCAGCTTTATGCTGGTGGAACAATATAGTCCAAGCCGAGGGTAGTCGGGCAATTGGGAGGATGAGATGGTCGGAGTTGAAGAAGTTGGTGATTGAGGAGTTCTATCCTTATAGGGAGATGGATAAGGTTGAGAGCGAGTTCCTGTGGTTGGAGGCGGGGACTATGACACATCAGCAGTATACTACCAAGTTTAGTGAGATGGCATGTCTGGTGCCGGATTAGGTGACGCCTCTGTCGTGGAAGATTAAGAGGTACATTCAGCATTTACCAGTGGATATTCGCAGGCACATGATCGCTGCCCGACCGAGCACGTTTAGGTGGGCGGTGGATATGGCAGGGAGATTGTATGCTGAGAGAGGCATGGTGGTGGTGGCTGAAGGTAGCAAGAAGGGTGGTGGTGAACAGAACTGGAATGGGAAGAGGTTTGGTCGGGGTGATGCCTCAACGTGTAACAAGAAGGCACGAGTGGACGATCACCGTGTAGTCACACCGGGTACGGGATCGAAGAAGTGTGTCAAATGTGGGAAAGAGCATAGTGGTGAGTGTAGATAGGGGTTGAATGTTTGTTTCAAGTGTGGAAAGCCTGGTCATATGGCTAGAGATTGCAGGGGTGTGAAGTGTTTCAACTGTGGGGAAAGTGGTCACATGAGTAAAGACTGTAAGAAGCCAAGGGCTGAGGGTTCGGGGGTGATGAAGAAGCTAAGTGAAGGACCAAGGGCGAGCATCAGAGAATTCATTATGACACAGGAGGAGGCTAGGATGGACCCTGATGTTGTGTCTGGTACGTTTCTAGTGAACCAAACTTTAGCTTCTGTGTTATTTGATTTTGGTGCCAGTAAAAGTTTTATTTCTGCTGCTTTCTATGCTAAGTTTCCTGTTAGTATTAGACGTGTTGATGCACCCTTTGATGTAGAAACTGCTATAGGTAGGTCTACCAAGATTTCTGAGATGATAGAGGATTGTGATGTGGAACTAGAAGGTCATAAATTTCTTGTTAGACCGTTCGTGATGACCTTAGGTGGTTTCGATTTGGTTCTTGGGATGGATTGGTTAGCGGACTTTGAGGTGAACATTATGTGTCGCAAGAAGATGATTTGTCTGACAGCGCCTGACGGGGGTTCGGTAACTATTTATGGGGATCGGTTCGCGATGATCCTGAAAGTAATCTCGATGGCAGTGGCTGGAAAGTGTATGAGGCGTGGATGTAGCACCTACTTGGCTTATGTAAAGGATGTGGATACGTTAACACCACAACTGTCTGAAGTACTGGTTGTGACTTTCCAGACGTGTTCCAAGAAGACTTACCAGGAGTGCCACCTGATAGAGAGATCGAGTTTTAGATTGATTTGATACCGGGTGCCCAACCTGTTGTGAAGGCACCGTATCGGTTGTCTCCGATAGAGATGAAAGAATTGATGGAGTAGTTGCAAGAGCTGCTTGATAAGGGGTTCATTAGACCGAGTATCTCTCCTTGGGGTGCTCCGGCTTTGTTTGTGAAGAAGAAAGACAGTAATATGAGGATGTGTATCGATTACCGTGAGCTGAACAAGTTGATGGTGAAGAACCGATACCCCTTACCAAGAATCAATTTGTTCGATCAGCTTCAAGGTGCCAGTTGGTTTTCAAGGATAGACCTTTGATTGGGCTACCATCAGTTGAAGGTAAAGGAGCAGGATATCCCAAAAACAGCTTTTCGCACGCGTTATGGTCACTACGAGTTTCTTGTCATGTCTTTTGGTTTGACCAATGCGCCAGCTGCTTTTATGGATATGATGAATCGAGTGTGTCGGCCGATGTTGGATAAATGAGTGATTATGTTTATTGATGATATCCTGATTTATTTGAGGAGCAAGATAGAGCATGCTGGTCACCTTCGGGAGGTTCTGGAGACGCTGAGAAAGGAGAAGCTGTACGCCAAGTTCTCTAAGTGCGCATTCTGGTTTTGCGAAGTTCAGTTCTTGGGTCACGTGGTAAATCCTGACGGGATTATGGTGGACCCGACAAAGGTGGAGGCAGTGATGCAATGGAAGTCTCCTAAGACGCCATCCG
This sequence comes from Flaveria trinervia, assembly GCA_025506515.1. Classification (NCBI taxonomy): domain Eukaryota; kingdom Viridiplantae; phylum Streptophyta; class Magnoliopsida; order Asterales; family Asteraceae; genus Flaveria; species Flaveria trinervia. The sequence continues at coordinate 50,006,113 of CM046446.1, forward strand.
AGATTCGTAGTTTCTTGGGTTTGGCGGGCTATTACAGAAGATTCATTCCAAACTTCTCTAAGATCGCTTCTCTACTAACCAAGTTGACCTGGAAGGATGTGAAGTTTGTATAGGGTCAAGCTCAAGAGAAGGCGTTCAAAGAATTGAAGGTGAGATTGACTGAAGCTCCTGTTCTGTCATTACCCGATGGAAGTGAAGGTGGTTTATTCTGATGCTTCGTACTCAGGGTTGGGGTGTGTGTTAATGTAGAGAGGAAAGGTTATAGCCTATGCATCCCGACAGTTGAAGGTTCATAAGTTCAATTATCCTACTCATGACTTGGAGCTAGCAGTCGTGGTCTTTGCACTAAAGATTGGAGGCACTATCTTTACTGGACGAAGTGCACCATCTTCACTAACCACAAGAGCTTTAAGTACTTCTTTGAGCAGAAAGATCTGAATATGAGGCAGAGACGATGGTTGGATCTCATAAAGGATTACGATTGTGAGATCCACTACCATCCGGGCAAAGCCAATGTGGTGGCGGACGCCCTTAGCCGAAAAGAGATGCCCGAGCCGATTTGGGTGAAAACATATAAGTTGATCATGACCTCGGATGTGATAAAGCAAGTTAAAGAGTTTCAAGATGAGGCACTGAAAGAAGATCATCTTAACTCAGCTTTTTGCACAATGTTAGAGGTCTATAAAAGACCTCAGGCCCAGTTACCAGCTTCGTCCACAATGTTCAGGGTAATGTACATGTCATCGAAGGAAATGAACGTATGAATGAAAGTAAGAAGTATGAATGAATATAATTGATAATGACGTAAGGTGAATGAACAAAAGTTAATGAACGATTAACGAAGATAATAATGATATTATTTATGTGTACATATGACGTATGATCGCATGAAAGTAAAGAACGGTTTTAATGAAAGAAAATGTTGATACTTATATGTACCTCGATCCTGATTTGAATTTAATATGTCTTACACTTTATGTAACTATTGGGTACTTAATGAAATACAAAATGTTTGGTTGTGTGTATAATGTTTAATATTTCATTAATGAGTTGATTAACGCATATTGACGTATTGTGATTGTTTGAAGTGTTATGCGTAATGTTATAATATTGAATACACTCAAACTTGGTGAAGTGAAGTTCTCATGCGTCCGACTGGACCATGCGCTCCAACAGTGGTCATGCGTCCGAATGGCCATACGACTGAGTGTCCATGCGCCTAAATAGTCCATACGCCTGAACAACTTCATGCGTCTAACTCAGTCGCACGACTGAAAGCTCTGTCGTGCGAATGGATCAAACGCATGGCTCAATCGCACGAATGAACCATGCTAATGGTTCAGTCGCCCGAATGAGCAACCCTAAACTATAAATACCACCTAATTCGTGGAAAAACGTAAGCATTGAATCCATTTCAACTCCAGACGTACCCTAGCCGTCCAGAAGCCTCCAAGTTCGTACTCCAAGTTTATAGAACGCTATAGATCGATTCTCAATCGATTCTCGACGTTAGTTTCAATACATTATTGTTTCTACGTGCGTTCTCACTGATTGGATCACAATCAAATAGGATTTCGCACTATTTGGTTTGGTTTAACACGTTAATCAGTTAGTGTTTGATCAAATACCAGATCCTAACAGAAAAGTATGTTTTCTTATAAAACTAGAATTCACTCAGCAACGCTAACTTTTATGTGTTTTCGGTTGGCAGGTAATGTTGCTTAGGATGGCACAGGCAGCTACTCAGCTCTTTTGGACGACATTCTTTTGTTTAATGTTTTTGCATTGTAATGCGAACGAACAATGTTTTGAAATGAACGCTTGTATTAACTTGCAAAAGCATTTGTAATGATATGAAAAGTTATTTTTATGTTTCCGCTACGATGTTTTATGAATGTTAAATATAAAGTTATATATTTTATGTGCAATGATTGACCAGCTGTAAGTGTCCTGGGAACGGGGCCTTACAACTGAGCCGTCAGTAGTTTCGCTGGAAATTTCAGCAGCAGTTTCGCTGGAAATTTCAGCAGCAGTTTCGCTATCCAAATGCTTTAGACTGGTTAGTTTCGCCGACAATTTTGCACAAAACAAGCTTGAACTTTCGTTCAAAGATACTTTCGACAACAATTTCGCTTGTAATATGCACACGAGCACTGTTGAACTTTTGTTCAAGATCATTACTTTTACTGAGTTGCTGAAATTAACTAGAAAGTGTAAAACACTTGTAGTTTCGCTGAAAGAACAGGCAGTTTTGCTGGATGAATTGGTAATTTCGTTAGACGAAGCTAAAAAGCTTTTTCAACATGAAATTAATCTGAAAACGACCAAATCTCAATGGATTTGAAACTTGATGATTAATAGAGCTTTCCCAACCAATAACAAGCAAACTTCAATTAATTTCGATATCAATAACACTCAAATTGATCCGAAATAGGTGAAAACATGATATTGAACAAACACAACCAAAACCTCGACTTCTCTCTCTAAAAATCTTCAAATCTGCAGTGAATTTGATCCAAAACAGCTCTGATACCAGATTGTAAATCTAGGATAATCACACTTGAATCAAATCATGAAGAATTAGATCAAAATACGATAATCACAATCAAAACCCCTTTGATCTTCAATTAGATTGCAAACGATGTTTACAAATATCCCTCGATCTATTGGTCATCCAACCATTCAACACTAATGATAATTAACCTATTTACAGTCTAGAGTAATATTCACTAATTGCCTTAACTTCCTAGACTTAGGCTAATTAATGCAAAATTACATATTAAGCTTAAAACTGACTAAAACAAGATAAAATATATTTTGTTAACATAAAATATTTATTACAATATAATTCCTAGTCATCTAAATCTTCAACGTCTAGTCTCGGTTCCTCATCTCGAACGTGTTAGGTTTGAGTTTTGTTGACTTTGACTTTGTTGATAACCAACAGTAATATTATAATTATTTATTCCTTATAATTAACTTATCCAAGATATATGTAAGTATATAAGCATTTTCCATAACCAAACGGCAGATACATGTGTCCCTAGTTTCTGAACTTAATGTAATATGTCTTTATTGTCTTACACATATGTAATTGTACGGGTACTTAATGAAATACAATGTGTGGATGTGCTTATAATGTTGAATATTTCATTGCTTGGTATGTAATAACGCTTATTGAACAAATTATATAGGTTGTGGTTGTTTGAATAAATCTAAGTCAATTAATGATTATGAAACATATTCAAACTTAATCATATGAAGTTCTCATGCGATTGGCCCATGCTAATGGACCATACGCATGAACAACTTCATGCTAATGAACTAGTCGTACGAATGAACCAGGAGACTGGATCAGTCGCATGATTGAAACATGAGATTGACTTAGTCACACGACTGAATACTCAGTCGTGCGAATGAATCAACCGCATGAGTCAATCGCACGACTGAACCATGCAAATGGTCCGGTCGCACGATTGAGAAACCCTAACCTATAAATACCACTTAAATCATGGAAAAACGAGACACTTTGAATAAATCGATACCCAGACGTACCCTAGCCGTCCAGAGACCTCTAGCAACGTGTTCCAACTTCATAGATCCCAGTAGATCGATTGTTAATCATTCTTGATGTTTAGATTCAATCTTTAATTGATTCTACGTGCGTTCTCACTGATTGGATCGCCAATCAAATAGGATTCCATACTATTTGATTCGGTATACGCGTAAATCTGTTAGTATTCGTCCAGTACACGATCCTAACAAGTGGTATCAGAGCTTTGGCTCTAGATTTACGTGTGATTCAATCATTTTGATAGAAAAATTGTGTTTTACACTCAAAAACGCAATCTTTTGTGTCAAATCAGGTTTTAGACGTCTCCTGATCGTAAAGTTAAGTTTTTCGGCATACGGCAATTAGGGTTAGCAAGAAATTCATGTTTTTGCGTTCAAACACCTTAAACCTATGAACTTCCGAAATCCAGCAGGCCCAGTTGCACGATTGACTCAATCGCACGACTGAGTTCATACTCATTCCCCATACGCACGATTGTTCAACCGCATCAGTTCATTCGCCTGACTGAGTCATCCGCATTAGTTCAGTCGCACGATTGGACCATCCGCATTGGTCAATCGCCCGAAGAGCCCAATCGCACACCTTCATTCACACTAATACAATAGTTTGGTTTAAAGTTAAAGTTTAGAGCAATGGAGGAACAATACTCAGCATTCACAGCAGGGAGAGACTCACGTATTCAAAACTTACTGCTACTGGAGAATGAAGTGGGGAATCACAACAAGCCCTCAAAGCTAATCACGTTAGACGAATACCCACAATGGAAGCAATGTTTCGAGATCTACTTAAATGGAGTAGATCTCAATCTGTGGGAGTCTATAGAGACGGGGTACAACATGCCTGTAGGAGCTGATGGTGTCAAACTCACACTGGGTGGCATGACTGATGGACAAAAGGTCAAATACAATGCTGAAAAGAAGGTTTATGCTTTGCTCACACAGTCAATTCCGAAGGATATTTTCCATCAATTCTCAGAATATACACAAGCAAAGAAACTATGAGATGCGTTGGAGAAAAGGTATGACGGAAATGCATCATTGAAGGCCATAAAGGCTAAGGCTTTAAAGAAGGAGTTTGACAACTTCTCCTCGATGGGAAAACAAAGCCTAGATGATGTTATCGATAGGTTCTACCACTTGATGAGTGAGATTCACACTCATGGAGTATCGACGTCAATGGAGGACAAAGTGTCCAACTTTGCAGATGGGCTGCCGGAGAATTGGGTTTCATTTGTCACAAATCTCAGACAGAATGGTATGCTAACGAAGTTAGATATCAATGACTTTATTCTGAAGCTGAGAGAGGAAGAACTAAGGATGAAGTATAGAGCACAAAAGTCTTCCTATGATCAGAACCCAGCGCTGTACAACGCGACTCCTTAGGCCAAAACATCTGGAGCACCACTTCAGATAGCTTTTGTATCAAACTCGACTGGTCCTTCTCAAGCCTCTACTTCAGGGTCAGAAATGTCAGGTTCATCTGGTACCCAATACATTGTACCTGAAGCCAATGCAGCAAAGCTGAAGACGAAGAATTCGGTAATGTGACAGTTGAGGTAGCGAAAGAGCACATGGACCTCTTAGCTGCAGTAGTCCACTTCTATGATGGACTAATTGCTGGTAAAATTGGGAATTGTCATCTGAATGATGAAGATTATGAGCAGGTGGACGAGATAGGGCTGGAGCAGATGGACATAATGTGGGCCTTAGCAAGTGCTGTCGAAGAGCTAAGAAGTTTGTCAAAAGGACCGGACAGAATTTGATTGCAACTAAGGATACTACCTTCGGCTTTGATAAGACCAAGGTAACTTGTTTCAACTGTGGTGAGAAAGGGCACTTCAAAAAGGAGTGCATAAAGCCAAAGAAGATGGGCAATGGGAATCCTTTCTCCTCCTTCAATCGTCAGGATAAACCCACTAGCAGTCCTACTTCATCAAGCAAGGATCCCAAAGCCTTGACTGCTTATGATGATAAAGGACAAGACTGGAGCTTTAGGTTTGTCTCATCGGGAGAATCCAATATCGCTAGTGTGGAGGATCTTGATGACGATTCGGCTAGTGAAGGAGATATTGCAGTCAAACTCGCGATGTCAAACACAGAAGAGACCGCACCAGTGGTCAACTACCTACCTGAAGAAGGGAAAACTGCAACAACGTTAGAATCACCAGCTCCAGAAACACCAGACTCTGCATTGATGGCTGGTTCATCAGAACTCTCTCAAGTAAGTACTACTGACCAACTCTTTAACAATCATGCTTGTTCTGACTGTAGTAAATTTAGGGAAAGCATTGATTTAAAATTAGCTAGGTTATTAGATCATAATGATACTTAGTAAAGGACTTGGAACTGTGCATTCAAGCTAACAGAGTTCTAAAACAAAATGAGCATAGTTACAAAGAAAAGATAGACCTTTTAAACAAACAGCTTAGGGAAACAGAAGTAGTAGCCTTTAACCAAGCTAATGACATTAGGTACTATCTAAACTCCCTAGAGGACACTAAGAAACAAAAGGCAGTTTTAGAAGTAGAAGTTAATTCCTTAAAACAAAAACTGCATAGTTGGACTAGTTCTTCACACATAGTCCAACACTTAGTGAGAGAGCATAATGGGGAGGGTTTGGGTTATAAAGTGGTTCCAACACCACATGAGATCTTGATGAATGCAAAATGTAAACCAATTAATGATAATCCAATCAGGGATCACGTGGTGTCCACTCCTCTTGTAAGTGATCCAGATTCCACATGTACATCAAATGAATCTAGTACTAAACAAAAGGAGGCCACATCTAAGGCAAAAGGTAAAATGCCTTGTGTTAATCTGGACAAAAAGTTTGAAAGGGTTAGTATGAAGTCTGGTTCAACAACTGTCAAATGTTAACCTAAAAAGACCTGTAATGTTAACCATTCATGTGCATCATGTCAAAGTCCAGAAAATAGAAAAGAAACAGATGTTAAAAATGTTAAAGCAATTAACTGTGTTAAACCAGACAAAACATCTAAACAAGGAGAGTCAAAACCCAAACAGAGTAAGGTCAAGCGGTTATCACATACATCTCCACAAAAATAGTTAAATCGTAAAGTCGAAAGCAGATCATGCTACAACTGTGGAGAGTATGGTCATATTGTGTCTCATTGTCCTTACTATTAGACACCTAGGAGGAAAGTTGAACTTCTTGAACAAAAACCTAGCTCTTTTAAGAGGAAAGTTGAACTTCCGGGATGCTCACAGCTAGTCGATCATCGCACATAAAACATATATTTACATTAACTTTAATAAAACATTGCAATGGAACCATTAAAATAACTTTTCTTTTCAATATAAATGCTTTTGCAAGTTAATAAAACATTCGTTACAAAACATCGTTTGTTCGCATTACAATGCAAAAACATTATACAAAAGAATGCCATCCAAAAGAGCCAAGTAGCCGCCCCGTGCCATCCTTAGCAACAGTTACTTGCCAACTGGAAAATACATAAGAGTTAGTGTTGCTGAGTGAGTTCTAGTTTTATAAAACATAATATTACCTTTCGTTCGTTAAAACACTTTCTTTACTATCGCACGTGATCACGCATCATACGTACATCAAAGTAATAATTATTATCTTCATCATCGTTCATTTCGTACATTTCGCATGTTTCGCACATTTCGTACTTATCGCACTTTTCGTGCATTTGTTATCTTTCACTTCTATCTTGGTCCTGTCATATGCTTAACCCCCATCTAGGGCAGAAAGCTATATCATCTAGGGTTAAGCGACGAGGACCTCATATCGCATGTATAGAGTAGTCACATAGACTAACTCCCTCTGTGTGTGTGAACTCTTATGGGTTAGCCAAAATCGCACGCTACATAACACACACTAATTACCAAATTGCATATATTGGAGCAGTCACCAAGACTAACTCCTATTGTGTGTATGAACCCTTATGAGTTAGCCGAAATCGCACCCTATAAACACATAGTTAAGCTAACAACTCTCAATGAGTTGTAAACATCCTTTCATTTGCTTGCAAGACTTTTCATTCGTTCATTATGTTCCACTTTCATTGTCTTAAATCTTTCACTTTGTTAAGATAATACTTTGCGTTCATTATCATAATCACACCACGTAAAGTCGCATCATAATACGTAGTGAGGAACATAAGAAAACATATCATACATAAGCATAACATTATCACGGATCATCGTACATAACATACCCCATCACACATCATCATGAACATCATGCATCATACATTCACACACACATAAATATGCACCACAAGCATAATCATCATAAAACATAACTGACCCTCCGCGGGACAACGGGGATTCGGGGGCGGCAGCCCATGCCAGCGGGGTCCTAGGGGCAACGCCCCTAGCTAGGTTCGTGCTGACAGGTCAACGTGAAAAATTTTTATTTCAACACTTTTACATTGCACATATTGCTATAGAAAAATCGATCTTCCGGTTAATATCCCTTAAAATCTTGGTCATTTAAAGCGTTTATTTAGTATGCATTTCCAGCCACAAACTAGTTTCAAACCTTTAAAATAGGGGATCTAGAACTCACCTGTACTCGATGAATAGCTTCTCAATCAAGCTTTCAAAGTAAGGGTTGCACTACACAACCTACAGATAAGTTAACACTCAAAGGACTTAATTTCTACCTAATTCCGCTACTAATTCGCTGCTAGATCAGCAGTTCGCTGCTAGTTTCGCCAACAATTTTGCTGCTAGTTTCGCTGCCAGTTTCGCCCAACTTTCGTTGGATAACCATATCTGCGAAACTATAGTTTCTCATAAAGTTTTCATAGTTTCGTCGGATGACTAGGTAATTTCGTTGGATGAACTTGTAATTTCGCAGAACGAGCTGAAAATTATAACCCAACCCATTTTCACCCAAAACTTCAATCTTTTACGCCCAAACCTTGTTTTATCACCCAATAAGCTATGTCTAAGCTTCTTACATGTTTTCTTACACAAAAACATGAGTTTTGGGCGAATCTTTGTCACTTTCAAAAACTAAGCCCTAGAATCCGGGTTTACATCAAAATGAAAGATTAAATGATGTTTCTTACCTGGATTCTTGGTGTTTTCTTGTGGTTTGAATGCCCACAAACACCGATCTTTAATCTCGTGATCAACCGAGCCTTAATCTTCAAATCTCTCCACTTTCTCTCTCTACTCTCTCTCTAGAAATTGGGGTGTTGAGTTGCAAATGAGAGTTTGCTCAAGCTGATCCGTTTATATATACCGGGCATTCTTGGGACCTTAAACTCGCCAAACACATATCCCGTGAGGTCTACTCGGTCCACATGCCATTACTAGTTTATTTTCTTTAAATAATCCCCGCTAAGCCAATTATTATTAATTGGCTTGTTTTGACTTTATTTCGGACGTTAAAAATGTGCTAGACTCCAATTAATAAAACCCTAATCATATGCATCATGGTTAATATACAAAGATTTATGCTTACGAGAATGGTTTTCACCCAACTTATTTGGTTATTTTAAAAATAATATCTTTATTATATTAAAATATTTTGGTTAGTTTCTTATAAGAACTTATTTATCTTTCATAGAAAATTTATCATACATTCGCCCTATAAACTATTTTGGTCAGTTTCTTATAAGAATTTATTTTTCTTTCATAGAAAATTTATCATACATTCTCCCTATAAACTAAGATCTAGTTTTAATGTATTCTTAATGTTTATCACTTAATCACTATCATATTTATCATATGTTTATTTACTATAATTCTTAACTAGTTACTCTAGAGTTACGAAGTCTTAACTTTTCTATTTTGTATTATATATTCCTAATTGACCTATTTTAATGATATTTTTTACTTATTATTTTGCTAAATAGTGGACTTTTATATGAAGTTTCTTTTATGAACCCATTGTTATAATAGTTTGAGATTATTTTATTAATAAAATATATTTGATATTTATTTTTATGAAATCCATTTACTAAAAGAACTATTTATTTGAAATCATTTTAATAGGGTATGTATATATACATTATTTTTCAACTTACCTTATTTATTATTTAGAAAGTCTAAAGCCTTTAATTGCCGTTCTAATCATGTCCTTTTGTCGTAACGTCCCATTAGTCCCATATACGGTCTATATCTCATGCAGGACCGTTGAAGGGTATCCACTTACAACACAACAACACAATGAGGAGATTAACTTGACTAATCAAACAGTAAGACTGGATAACCACAAGTAATGATACTAAGAACACAAGTAAGAATGAGACAGAACAAGATGGCAAAATACACAAGGAGATGGTTTTCAAGATTGCAGTATATTGCCTTCTCAACTTCTATTACAAATTTTACAAACCATAATGGAAAGTTACAAGTACTTCAGATACATATACTACATCCTCCAGCCGGCCATACTATGAAAGCCAGCCGGATACAATTGACTAGACACAAAAAATCAATTGTAGAGTCAAAAGCCAGATTGCCTTTTGACTTGTGACTATGACATGCCATAGCTCACATCCTAATATATTATAAAAAGGATAAAGTACATGAAGTAGAAAGTTGCAGACTCAAGACCTCAATGTACAGATACTAAAAGCATGGACCTTTTCACCAACTCATGTAAGTTGGTGACTTTACAAAGTTGCAGCGGAAAGAGGTCCAGCTTTATGTAAAGTACATCAGATAAAGCATGTATACTAAAAGTCTTTGGAAGAAATTTGTCTTCAAGTGTTGGCTTCGGAAGACTTTGTCTCTGAAGCTTCACAAGATATTGGTCTTGGATTCAGAAGATTTCGCACTTAGAATATTTCTGTTGCTTTTATGAAACTTCCGAAGCATTCTTCTTCAATGCACTTGTGCATGCATGCAGGAGACTTTAAGTGTTTGACTTGCATCAGCCTTAACATATAATCCTTACAAACTCCCCCTAGGTTGATGCTACCAAAACACTTTGAAGACTTTAGATATTAATAGTCCTCATTATGATGATAACCATCCCTTTCTTCATAAGATGATCAGGATCACTCGGACTCTCAAAGTGTCTTCTCATATCAAAAAGATCATGCAGTGATAGATTGAACATGTCTTGCCATGTGTAGACATCCTCAATGCATTGTTTTCTAATGACATGCCACCTTTCTGGATTTGTGTTGTATGTCCAGGAGAAGATGGGTCTTCCTGATGCTAGAGGACCTGTTTGAATGAGAGATGATGGAGCATCCTCTGGCTGCACATCCTCATTCATCCTGAGGTTCTGCATAGGATGTTTCTTTCTTCTTCATTGGCTTTGGCTTTGAAGCCATCCTTTTCTTTCTTTTTGTTCCTTTTAACTGAGAAGACTAGCCTGCAGCACCTGGTTGATCTTATTTGTCTTTCTCAGTTGGGTCTTCCTCCCTCACAGGTTTAGAAGGAGAGGGAGTTTGACCCTGCTGTGGATCGAAAGATGAAGCTTGCTGAGTCTCAGCAGGAGGTTCAGGTTGTGTCGTCTCAGGTTGTTCAACCTTAACCTCGACTTCAGGTGGAGCTTGACTTGGAGGGGAGTTTAAGTCTATCAGCTCTCCACTTTTGATCTTTTGCTTGATTACCCTAATATTCTCATTGATATTAGACAGAGACATAGGGCCAAGTCTCCTTCCAGAGAATCCATACAGCTTCAAGAAGCTCATCATCCTCTGCCTGTCTGTAGATTTCTTCATACTCTTCTGGATGATGGCTCTTGACTTTGAAACTTCTTCCCTTAGCTTCCTTTTGGTGATCTTTCTTTCCTTACTATTTCAAGTTCAAGTTGTTTAAGATACTCAAACTCAATATAGTCATAGGATAAGGGAAGAAGTGCATCTGCCTGATAGTGGCCTTTGGCACTCAGGTAGTTGATCATTTTGATCATGTCTTCTTCTTTGTCTACTTAAGGTTCTTGTTGAACCACATCCTCATGTGCAGGACTTTCTTGAACTGAGGAGAGAGTTGGCTCATGCTTGTATAATCTTTTTTTCTTCTATCTTCTGCCTCATTTCTCTCCTTTGACACTTCCATGTCAACTAGTTCATTCAACTCCTCTAAGGAGAGAGAAATGACATTATCAATGTCATAGTTCTTGGTCTACAAGTAGTTTATCCTGACTACCCTTAACTAATCATCCTGAGTGTTTGGTCTGGGGACAGCCCTGATAGCAGTTTTCATGAGTCTTGCAGACCCAATAGAGGAACTTTCTCCCCTCAGCTTCCTTTTCCTCTCTCTCTCTCTCCTCCTCAATCTCCTCAGAAGTCATCATGTCTTCTTCTTTGTCTACTTAAGGTTCTTGTTGAACCACATCCTCATGTGCAGGACTTTCTTGAACTAAGGAGAGATTAGGCTCATGCTTGTATAATCTTTTTTTCTTCTATCTTCTGCCTCATTCTCTCCTTTGACACTTCCATGTCAACTAGTTCATTCAACTCCTCTAAGGAGAGAGAAATGACATTATCAATGTCATAGTTCTTGGTCTACAAGTAGTTTATCCCGACTACCCTTAACTAATCATCCTGAGTGTTTGGTCTGGGGGCAGCCTGATAGCAGTTTTCATGAGTCTTGCAGACCCAATAGAGGAACTTTCTCCCCTCAACTTCCTTTTCCTCTCTCTCTCTCTCTCTCTCCTCCTCAATCTCCTCAGAAGTCATCTTTATTTTCCCTTTGTCACTCATAGACCTTTGTGACTCAAGGTGGAGAGATCTTTGGCCTTCATTGCTTGTGTAGCCTCCAAGCTCTGGCTAGAAAGAGTTTGAGATGCACCTTCACCAGCAGGTGTCTCAAAAAGGGTATGAATCTCTACAGCAGTTGATGATGATGAGACATGGCTCTTAGGTTCTGCCACTTGGCCTTCATTCAAGGTTTCTCCTATGTTAGATCAAGGACTTATAGGTCTAGATCAATTTGTATAGGCTTAGAACTTTAATCAATTCTTGTAATAAATGTTTGTAATTGTCATTTATTATGCATGCATTAATTATATATGCTAACCCATATAATTATGTTAAGTTTCTCCTATGTGTGTTATGGATAATTGCAGGTACAAACATTATTCTTGGTCAATTTATGAAATTGACCAAGTGTAAGAAAACATCTACGGATGAACATTTTGTTCTTCCGTAGATATGTTTCTTACAAGTAACATTACATCCAAAGATCTTCTTCAGATGAACAACCAGAACTGAAGAACAAGTTTGCTTCGGAAGTACAAGTTTTCTACGGATGAACAAGACTTCTACGAAAGAACAAATTCCTACGGAAGACACTATTCCTGCGGATTCCAAACACTTGTATACTGCAAGTGTTACAAGTCAACAAGTCAACAAGGCAGTTATGCGATTTCCAAGAAATCCGATGATTCCTTAACCGACACAAATCAAATCCCAAGAGATCTGGTGTTTCCTATAACAGAAACATCATTGTCTATATATATGGATCCTAGGTTTAGATTCAAAGAAGGTTGTTTTAGACGATTGATTGAATAGCAACAACAATAGCAATACAACAATCACCATCTCTCAATCAAACCCTAGCAACCGTCATATCATAACAAACTTTGATATCATTCATTCATTATTTTGTAATCATTAACATATTTTTAATGAAATACATATTATTCATTAATTGTGTTTCTGTTAGTGTGTTCTTGAATATTTATTGATAATTAAAGTTATTACAAACAATTAAACCAAATTAACATTGATTCCGCAAACGTTGACTTGCCATCAACCGACACTGATAATTCCTGATTGCGATGCTTGGATTCATAGGTGGTATCAGAGCCAAGTGCTCATTGATTTAGACCATTGATCTATTAGTGTTAGTTGTGTTTAATTGTTTTGAATCTTGTAGATTTGTCAAATTTTGCTGTATTAGATCTACTGCTTTTAAAAGAATTTTGTGTGAAACTTGTTTGTCGTTCAACTGCATTCAATTAGATTAACTTGTATCTATATTCAAATCAATTGAATAGCAGATCTAGTTGATCATTCTCATCAATTTACATCATGAGCAACTTCAGTGGATCATCTTACCAACCACCGAAGTTGGAAACAAAAGCAGACTTCAAGTCATGGAAAATCAAGTTTAGGAATCATGTAAACTATACTGATTCTGACTTATGGGTCTCCATCACTAAAGGTCCCTATATTCCACCCACCCTTGGACTGGATTATAACAACAAAAATCAACCAATCAGTACCAAAGATCTATCACCTGATGATGTCAAAAAGGTCAAAGTTGATATCAAAGCATATAGTTTGCTTAGTATGGCTTTACCTGAAGAGATATTGATCAGGTGTGAGAACTACAAAACAGCAAACTCCTTGTGGAAGATACTTCATACTCTCTGCGAAGGGAGTGATGAGATCAGAAGCATAAGGAGAGACACCCTCAGGTCACAATATGAAACATTTCATCATATTAAGGGTGAATCAATTCCTCAACAACTTCATAGATTCATGTAGTTGGTAACTGAGATTAATATTTTGTAGTTGAAATATACCAATGACGAATTAAACAAGAAAATACTCCACACTTTGCAAGAAAGTTGGAAGCAAACAGTATCCATGTTCAAGAACACAATAGATCTGAAGTCAACTGGTCTAGATACTCTGGTTGCAAAAGTGGAAGCTCTTGAAATGGATGAAAAATCAAGAAATAAGAGTGTGAGAACTCATGTCTCACCTTATCACTTCAATGAAACAATTAACGTTGAAAGTGCATTTATTTCAAACAATGAAAGTGTCAGGACCTGGTTTTTGACCAAAATACCTAGAGATTAACGTGTAAACCAGATCAAATAGTGCAGAATCCTATTTGATTGGCGATCCAATCAGTGAGAACACACGAAGAATCAATTAAGAATTGAAACTAACGTTAGAAATCGATTGGGAATCGATCTAATGTGTTCTATGAACTTGGAGAACGAATTGGGAGGTTTCTGGACGGCTAGGGTACGTCTGGAATCGTAATCAATCGAGAGTCTACCTTTTTCACGAATTGAGTTGTATTTATAGGTTGGTATTATTCAATCGTGCGACTGAACCATTAGTATGGTTCAGTCGTGCGATTGAACCATGCGGTTGATTCATTCGTACGACTGAGTGTTCAGTCGTGCAACTAAGCCAATCTTATGTTACAATCGTATGACTAATCCATTCTCTTGGTCCAGTCGTGCGACTGAGTCAATCGTGTGAAGTTATTCATGCGTATGGTTCATTCGCATGAGAACTTCATTATGTTAAGTTTGAATGTATTAATTAATAAACATTATGTGTAATCATTCAAGCAATCACTAACCTAATTAACCAATTCAATGTCGACACATTAATGAAACATTAAACATTATAACTAACAAACTATCAATATCATTTCATTAATCATACCAAACAAGATCTATTACATCACATATCATGATCTAGGGACATACATGTATCAACAGAAAGTGATAACTCTTGTGCTTGGAGTGATAATACGGAGGAAGTTAGCTTTTATGCTTCTAAACCCTCAAAGAAATCATCTCAAGATAATAATCAAAAGGATAAAGGAAGAACTGTTGAGAGAAAAGATACAACTACAGCAACAGCTAAGTCTACACATTCAAACAATCAGTCAAAACCAATCACTGTGATATTGGATATCGAAGAACAAAAAACAGCCTTTGCAGCTTTTAGTTCTAGTTTTCAAGCTTATCTGGGAAGCTCTCTAACTTCAGCAAATATCTGCCAACAAGACTTAGAAGAACTACATCCTGATGTAGTGGAAGAAATGGACCTATGTTGGACCAAAAGAACCAATGAGCCAAGATCAGAAAACCTCCAAGTCCCACATGGTATCACAACAGCTGCTGAAAGCCTCATCAGTAGTTTGAAAAGTGCTGAAGACTTCAACAGCTGAAGATCAAGTGCTGAAGACTTCAACAGCTGAAGAACTAAAGTGCTGAAGTACAACAGCTGAAGAACACAAGTGCTGAAGCTGAAAGACCAAAGTACTGAAGTACAACAGCTGAAGAGTTTACAAGTGCTGAAGATCAACAACTGATGTACAAAGTCTGAAGACAAAGACTGAAGACATCAGCTGATGATATCTACTGAAGTCATCAGCTGATGAAACACCTGAAGGTCAAAGTTTGAAGATCAAGTACTGAAGCCTCAGTAGTTTGTCACAACTGCTGAAGAGTACTTCTTCAGTAGTTGTGATATCAGTAGTTTTATATTTTTATGTTTCAGTAGTTTTGTAAAACGACTGAAGAGCTTGTTCTTCAGTCGTTGTAGCTTCAGTAGTTTTATATTTTGTACTTAACATGCTGATATGTTCTCTGTAGTTGTGAACATTTCAGTAGTTTGTTAAGAATTAGTTATTTTTGTATTAGATCTGACAGTTGTCACTTTCCGTGATAACAGCAGTGATTGTTGCACTCTATATAAGGAGTGACAACTTATTGTAACGGTGAGGAATGAATGGAATAAACGAATGATTTGATTAGAAATATACTACATCTATAAACATTCCTTGAAATCAGAAATATATATTCTCTCCCTATAACCGTATGCGCTCTTAATGCATACAAGTATCGATTGCTTGCTACAATTTGTCTAATTCTTGTTTGTATTCCGCTGCTTTGAATCCTAATACATCAATCTTGTGATCGCTGATCCTGTCAACCTACAATGGCAGATGGCAATGATTGCTTATAGAGCAAAGCAATATCTGAGGAGAAACAAGAACTTGGCAACAGCCAGTAAAACATCAAAGATTGGTGTTGACAAATCAAAGGTAAGATGCTTCAAGTGCAATCTCTATGGACATTTCTCCAGAGAATACAATCAACAGTCATATACAGAGATGAGACAACATCAGCAGCATCAGCAACATCAGACTAAACCTCATCAACAATCAAACTCTCAAAGATCTCTGAACAGACAATCTCAACTGATCAATACATCCCCACCAGCCACCAATGAATCAGCTGGACCAAGCAATTCAAAAGAGTTAGGGCTGATCATACTTTAAGATGGAACGTGTGACTGGAGTATGTATGAAAAAGAAGTCTTGGAAGAGAATCAAGCATTGATGGCTCATATGGAAAACAAAGTTCCTCCAATGCCCAGAGAGGTAAAAGAAAGGTTTTGTTCATCAACATGTGTTGAGGAAATTGAACGTTACATAGTCCATGCTCAATAGTTGGCTGACAAAGTAAAAGAAACTATGAGTTTGAATGAATCACATGTTAGAGAACATAAATTGTATCAAATCAAAATTAACTCTTTGCAAAAGGATTTAGAAAATTTTGTTTCTGAAAACTATAGCCTAAAAGCCCAAGTTAAGCATCTGACCACTTCCTTAACAAAATCCATGGCTGATCATGCTTCAACTGAAGTGAAACTTCAGAAGTTTCAATTATCATCTCAGTAATATGAGAAATTACTAAATTCTCATATTGAATCAAAGAAAAGGTCTGGGTTGGGTTATAATGTTGTTGCACCACCTGTGAATGATAATTACACATCTTTACCTACAACAATGACCAACACTCTGTCAAATCATTTTGTGCCTAGCACCACGTTTGAAACAGAATCAACTCAAATCGACATTAACAATGAAGCTGAGGTGAGTGAAACTGAATCCTCTGAATCAGAATCTTTATATCAAAATGATTCAGAATTTGATTATGATAATTATGATGACTTGGATGATTCTGATGAACCTGATGTTGATCAAATGACCATTGGTAAGAATGTTCACATTAAAACTAGTATTCCAAGAGTGCTTGAAGAATCAAAGCTGCAATATCCCCCAAAGCAGAGAAACATGCTGAAGACTATCTGCAAGAGGATTGCTGAACTCAATGAAGGACTTCAAGAACTGAATCTTCAAAAAAGAAGTTGATAGCTGCAGACCAACTAAAGAAGTACTTTTGTCCCATGCAGATAAAGGTAAGAAGAAACAAGTATCAACTAAGCAAAAGAAAAATTCTTTAGTAGAAGATCTGCGGAAAGCAAAGTCTACTGAATCCGTAGAAATTTTGCGGAAGAAGAAAGCCGAATCTACGGATGAGGTACCAAAAAGAGTAGATGTTAAAAAACAAAAGATGTTGAATCTGAAGCAACAAAAGTCATCAAAAGACAAGAAAGATTCAATTGCTGATATTTCAAGGAACAGCGAGAACAAATCAAGCTCTTCAAAGGAGGAAACAAAAGCTCCCAAACTGAACAAGAAAAAGAAGAAAGATGAGCATGAAGAGGAATCTGAAGAAATGTATTGCAAGTGGTGATATGACAAATCACAATACAAAAGACTGCTACTTTAGCAGTTACTATTCCAACGCATTACCATTCTTTTTAGTGCTAACAACTGTTCTTCTACCGCAACTGTAGGTAGAGGTGATCTGTAAGTGAATGAGGGATAGGCTGAGGGCTCGGTTTGGTGGCTAGTGGTGGTGGTGGTGGCTGTGGTGAATATCGGTTCAGGTCGGGATGATAGTGGTGGTGAGTGAGGGGTGAATGATGTAGTGGTGGCTGGGATCTGTATTGTGGTGGTCCGTCTGGTGGTGTCTCTGGTTGCTGTGGGGGCTGTGGTTGCTATGGTGGTGGATGGTGTGTCTGAAGAGGTGGTAGTGGTGGTGGTGGTGGCTGTAGTGGCTGAGGTAGTAGTGATGAAGGTCAAACGACGCTTCTTCTTTGGTTTCTGCCCATGGGGTTGAGCCATCCGTTTTCTCCTCGTTCCCTTCGAGGTGGATGCTCCCCCTCCTACCCTGCCGATTGACCCTGGAGCATAGGTTGGGTCGGTCTCTGTCTCTCCAGAGTCTCTTGGGTGCTCACCAACCACTCGAAGCCCATGTACTGTGGGAACCACTTTTCTTCCCACAGTCCTGGTGAGGGGCTCCTCATCAGACTCTTCTTCTTCTACTTCTGTCTCAACGACAAAATCATGATGAAACCCAGCTGATTCGGTAACTTCTGCAGCCGGGGCAGATGCTGGAGGCACGACATCAGACGTAGTGCCTCTCTGTGGAACAGGCATATTGTCTCCGGCACCCCCACTATGATCATCATCTAAATCATCAGTGGGTAGGACAATTGGCTCCACGTCGGAGTCACATCCTCGTGATGCCATTGGCGTCTCCCCGGTGCCACATAACTTTCATCTGCTAAATGGCCAATCAGCCTCTTTGCCTGGGGCTTCACTTGCTTGCCCCGGTACACCACCATCCTACCCAAAGTAGTGTCATCCATAAGTTCCAAAGTCACTGCATCGTGACTTTCCTTGGGGAGCAGAGGTAGCTTCTCATTGAATATCATCTGAAGAAACCTTGGATACATACAAAAACCTTCTTTCCCTTTTGCTTCAATGTTCTCTACCAAATAAGCAAAGATCATATTCGAGAAGCTGAAAGGGTGGTTCAGCACCAGAGCCACGAAGGCATTTGTATCTGATCTGATAGGTCATCGAAACCACCCCTTCTCGAAGCAATGCACTTAAGAATCACATGTGCCAGATATTTGTATTGTGGGCACAGGTTGCTCTTATTTAGCACCCCCGAGTTAATGTCCCCCGCATACTTGATTCAGAGGAAACACCCTCTTACTGTCAAAGGATGTAACTTAGTGGGGTGAGTGGAGTCATCCCCAAACTCAAGGATTCTCTGGATGTCAGTAGTGGTAATGTTGATAGCTTGACCCATAATGGTGCTTTGGATGCTGTATGGCTCACGAGAGCGATCCACTGAGGCATTCTCCCAGAATGCCTGGTGTAGTGATTTGTAAGGCGTGCACGGTGTAGATATAGCCTTATGTATCCGTGAGCGTTTGAGGAAGGCTATAATCTCGGAGAACTTGGCCCCGTTCCGAGTTGTGTGGTCCAAATGGGCACATATGTTGTGCTTTGGATTAAGAGACCATCTGTCAGCCATTTTTCCTAAAACACAAAACACATGATCATTAGTATATAATACATCAGAATTCAGTTCTAGGTGTAGTGTTTCACTTCCATTCTGATTCATTCATGCAAATAAATCATGCGACTGGAGTCATTCGGTTGTTCTTAAGTACGACTGAGTTCATTCGGTTGAATGAGACATGCGATTGAGTTCAATCTGCCGACTGAGTCTTCGATTGGTTCAGTCGGCCGACTGAACTCATTCGGGTGGTTCATTCGGCCGAATGACCCAATCGCAAGGTTCAATCGTGCGATTGGAGTTCATTCGAATGACCAGTCGCTTGCCCCACTGTTCGATCGCCTGTGGGTCGAATCTTGACCAATTTTAGTCTAACAGTGTTAATGGTCCATTAGACTCGCCTACTTGTCACTAATAACCTATTAAACTTAATTTTAACATTTTGCTTAGTTTACGGAAGTGATTAGGTCATTTCACAGTTCGGTTCTTGATTCAATCGAGTGTCTCTTATGTAGGTTCTTTAATCTCCTGATTTTGGTAAGATTCAAGAGTAATGTACCTATAAGATCGTCACTCGAATGTAAGAAACTCAACATCAATGTAAATCAGGATCTGTAGCAATTTTTGGCAGAGTAACGGGAAGAATGCGATTTGGGTGCGATTTTGGTGTGATGAGGAACATGCGATCGACTGAGGCCCTTAAATACTGAACCTAAGTTCAATTGGCCGACTGGCCTCATTCGCTCAGTTCATTCGGGCGACTGAGTCTCAGTCGTACGATTGGCCTAGTCAATCGCATTCAGTCGGCCGACTGAGTCTCAGTCGGTCGACTTCCTCATTCGGTCTCTTTCATTCGCATCTTCAGTGGACCGACTGAGCCTCAGTCGGTTGACTGCTTCATTCTCCCCCTTCTATTCGGTCGAATGGACAATTCTCATGTCCATTCGGCCGATTGGGAGCCATTCGCATAGTTGGTCCATAACCATGATCCAATCGTGCGAATGGGTCACACTTAGTGAGTTTACAGTCATTTTGAACATTTTACTTTTAAGACCCTTTTAACTTTTGACAATAACATTATAAGCTCTTAACCAGTTCAGTCACCTCAGACGTGACTCTTTTAAAACACGTTGTCACCTCTGACGTGACTCTTTAAACTTTGAAAAACATGTGGCCATCTCAGACATGACCCTTTTAGGTGAGTTAATTCCATTCTGATTTTCCTGATGTAGTCCGACAGACACACACACTAAAAGATTAAACTAGAAACTTAAACTAAATACACAAATAAAATTTGTTTTTGGACTTTTGTGAGAGATAAAACCCTAAGATGGAAATCTACGGGATTTGGTTCCGGAATCGAAAGCTTCAACTTAGATTGACCACACCTGGACCAATTCAATTTTGGAAACATACAGGAACATCAAATCATTGGGACTTGTTATCAAAATCTTTCGATGCTCAATTCTTGGTGTTCATCTAGAGTCATCAGCAGCTTTAGGGAATCATACTGGAACTCTTAGATTACCACATTGATTTGAACTTTCAAGAATTGCAGCCACAATGATTGTCAATATGTTTGTCCACTTAAATCCATACACAAACTCTTGACTCAAACCGGTGATTGTTTTTGGTTTATTTAATTCAACGAACATTTGTGGATCCCACACTTATATGGTAATCAACATCCCTCAGGAGCTTTTGAGCGGTCTACGGTATTGTTACAAGAAGAGACTATTCTTAGAGCTTTCATAGAGAAACCAGTCCTCAGGTCAGTGCCATCGCACAACAAAGAGGCGGCAAACAACAATGAATTCTAGAATATCTAGGTTATGCTTATCCTCAGGTCAGTGCCATCGCACAGCAGAGAGGCACACAACCTATCTCCTTGTTAGAGCAGCTTTTATTTTGCACCAAATGCACCAACAACATAGGTCATTAGCTTGATAGCATTTTTCTTTCATTTTTTTTCGTGCTTTGCTATATTTATGGTCATCAGCACACATTGTGGCGTTTACATGCTCATTACCCCTTATTGGAATATTATTGATTGTGTTAACCAGTGATAAGATGGAAGCCCACAGTCAGTTGAACAACTTAGTTTGATCTTGAGATCACCAGTCCGGTCTAATCATCTATTGTGTTGAATCTACCGACATATCAATTGTGGTCTAGCAACCTCTAGGTCTACTCTCATTGTGTTACCTTAGGAGTTACCAGTTTTTCTATCATCTTCCCTTTTATATTGCTTAGACTACACCGACTTATACTTTGAATTTTTTGTCCTCTTTTCTAAATTAGGATTTTAAGTCCCTCTTGACTTGTTCTTGTGTACTATCATATTCCAAAGGGTTTGAATCGGTATCACAGATACGATCTACCTTGTATCAGCTTTCCACTCCTTCTCCCTCGGATTTTAAAGTCCCTCTTTTTTTTTAATGTTGCTTGCTGACTTATTCTCCCCCTAAAATACTAAAATCAAACCTGGTTTAATTATTTTAGGATTTTAGTAAACAGCAGAATAACATGAGTTTAATTTAAACAGACTAAAATAAACAAATAAAATAAAATAAAAAAGAAAAATTAACTAAACTACATCGGACTACACATGATCATCATTAGGAATAACATCACTTCTCTTTTTAACGTCGTTGACCTCTAGCAGATATTGAAAACGTGGTTTATCAAAGGCTTTAGTATAGAGGTCAGCGCGTTGAAAATCAGTATTAATTTTTACCACATCAATTAAGTTCTTTTCGAAACAATCTCGTATAAAGTGATATTTAATACCGATATGTTTGGTCTTAGGATGTTCGACCGGATTTTTAGTTACTGCAATTGCAGCAGAGTTATCTACAAAAATAGGAGTAGAATGGAACGTTAAACCGTAATCCCGCATTTGCTGTTGAATCCAGATGATTTGTGAACAGCAACTTGCAGCAGCAACATATTCGGCTTCACAGGTTGACAATGCAACAATGTCTGCTTCTTACACTGCCAGGTAATTATCTTCTCCCAAAGAATTGACACCCTGCTGATGTAGACTTGTAGTTCATCTTGCAGCCTCCGTAGTCCGAGTCACTATACGCCGTGAGCTCAAAATCATCATCATGATGATACCACAACCCAAGTGTGGGTGTACCCTTTAGATAGCGAAAAATCCTTTTGACCCCGATCAGATAATTGACCTTAGGTTTAGCCTGATATCTAGAACATAAACATGTCGCATACATGATATCAGGTCTAGAGGCAGTGAGATACATAAGGGATCCAATAATTCCTCGATACATCGTGGCATCCACCAGATCTCCATTTTCATCAGGGGCTATGTCGTGATTCGTAGCCAGTGGAGTACAGCAGCAGATGCATTCTCCATGTCAAAGCGATTTAGAATGTCTCTTACGTACTTGGTCTAATGTAGAAAGATCCCATTTGGTGTTTGATCCACCTGTAGCCCGAGAAAGAACTTCATCTCCCCCATAGCACTCATCTCAAACTCTTTCTACATAACTGCTTCAAATTCTTTGCATAACTCTTCGTTCTTTGAACCGAAAATTATGTCATCAACATAGATTTGTACGAGCAGTACGTCACCATCTTTTTCTTTAATGAATAGCGTGCAGTCAATGACTTCCCTGCGAAAGCCGTGTTTCACAAGATGAGTCGAGAGTTTCTCATACCAAGCTCTTGGAGCTTGATAAAGCCCGTATAAAGCCTTGTCGAGCTTGTAGACTCTATCCCAATGATAAGGATCTTCAAATCCCTCGGTTGACTGACATAAACTGTTTCTCTAATTTCCCCATGAATAAATGCACTCTTCACATCTAATTGATAGACTTTAATCTTCATGTACGATGCATAGGCAAGGAAGATACGAATGGCTTCCATCCTTGCACGGGTGCAATACCTCATTGTAATCAATTCCCTCGACTGGAACCTGTTCCTCCTGACTATTCTGGGTATCTTCTTCAGCTTCATTTTCAGAGGAGGTGTCACTGTCGTCGATTACTCCCCCTGAATGAGTAGATGATTCTCCCTGTGAGCTAGATGTTGGTGGATTCAAGCTATCATACATCATTCGTGTAGCTAATTCGTCATCCGAGGGAGAGAGAGGAATGTTGAAGGACTTGAAGAATCCATCATAGTCAAAGAAGTAGGCGGGTCATTTGCCAGTAGGTGGTGTGGTGAATCGCTGAACATCAACATTACACCAAACTTCTACTAGACCTGTTGAGTTATTGTAAACTCGCTTGTTAGGTATGTTGTATCCTAGAAAGATGCCTTCATCTGCCTTCTCCCTGAAACCCTCTTGTGTCTTCTTCAGAAGTGTGCACGGCGCCCCAAATGGTTCGAGATACTCCAAGTTCGGTTTGCGTCTTTGTAGTAGCTCGTAACATGTTTTTCCGTGGCGCTTGACTATCAGGACTCGATTCAGTGTATAACATGCATTTGCCACTGCCTCATTCCAGAATTGGATAGGTAGTTTCGAGTCTGCCAGCATAGTCCGTGCTGTCTCCATCAAGCTCCTGTTCTTTCTCTCAGCAACGCCATTCATCTGAGGTGTGTAAGCAGAAGTGAATTGATGCACAATCCCCTTTTCCTTGCAGTATTCCTCCATCCAATGGTTCTTGAATTCTGTTCCGTTGTCTGAGCGTACTTGTCTAACTTTCAGCTTGGAGAGAGATTCCAGTGTGGTTACCAACTCCTTGAATGATTCAAATGTTTCTGATTTGGATTTCAGAAACATTACCCAAGTGAACCTTGAGTAGTCATCGGTGACCACAAAACAATACAAGTCGCCTGCAATGCTCTTTGTGCTGACTGGACCGAATAGATCCATGTGTAGAAGTTCAAGAGGAAGTTCTATTGAATTAACTTTCTTTTCCTTATGAGACTTCCTTGTCTGTTTACCTTTCTTGCAAGCTATACAGAAATCAGGAAGCTGAAAGTTCTTGACATTTACACCTCTCACCAGATCCTTCTGAATCAAGTGATTCATCTTCCTTTGACTGATGTGTCCCATTCTCCTATGCCAGGAGATGGAGTCTTTTTCAGTAGCTTTGGATAGAAAACACTGAACCTCATGATCCATTGTAGAAGCTGTTGACAGATCCAAGACATAAGATCTTTATATCTTGAAGCAGTCATCAAAACTTGGTCCTCTGGGATCACGTAGTCTTTCTTCAGTACGTAACACTTCTTGTTGTCGAAGATGACTTTAAATTCCTTATCACATATTTGTGAATAGAGAGTAAGTTGTTTTGAAGTTGCTGAACATAGTTCACCCTATCAAACTTAACTTTCTGATTTCCAACTTCTCCCTGAGCTGTGATATAGCCTCTCTTGTTTCCTGCAAACGAAACATGCCCTCCTTTTATTTGTTTGACATTTGATAAAAGAGCTCTGTTTCCTGTCATGTGCCTGGATGCTCCGCTGTCTACTATCCACGTGTTAGTTTCAGCACTGTATTGAACAACCTGCACATACAAGGTAAAGGATTAGTTTAGGTTAGGAACCCAAGCCTTTACTGGCTTGGGTTTCCCAGAGGCATCACACATCAGAAATTCAATCATTGAACCTTAGAAGGTGAGGGTAGCTCAGGTTCCTTCTTGTCATCATTACCAGACATAGAGATTGACTTCTCTTTCCATAAGCCAGATTTGTGCAATGCCTGTTTGTGATAAACAGTCGATTGGCTACGGATTGAACTTTCTGTTCACTAGTTAGTCTAGGTGGAGTTAAACAGCTCCTCTTAGAAGCCCTAGGTTTTGAGTCCTGAAGTGCAATCTTCTTCCTAGGTGTCTGATAATGAGGACAGTAGGAAGCAATGTGTCCACATTCTCCACAGTTGTAGCACGCCCTGCTATCAACTTTATGATTAAACTTTCTTTGTGGAGACATGTGTGACACTCTAGTAATGTCACTCACTTTAGGTTTTGACTCTGGTTCTTTTGATGTGTTTACTGGTTTAATAAAATTAACTGATTAAACCTGTTTGACATCCTTTTTTTTGGTTAATTGGTCTTTGACTTGAAGTATGTGAAAGATTATCCTTAAAAGCCCTTTTAGGTTCTGATTTGACTTTGTTTGATCCTGACTTTAAGTCAACCTTTTCAAATTCCTTTTCCAGATTAACACAAGGCAGATTACCCTTTGCCTTTGACATGGTCTCCTTTTGTTTGTTTCCAGTGTCAATAGATGAACATAAGGAAACTGGATCACTAACAAGAGGAGTAGACACTACATGATCCTTGATGGGATTACTATTTATAGGTCTAGTTTTAGGATGCATCAAAGTCTTAGGTGGTGGCGGAACCACTTTATAACCCAGTCCCTCCCCGTTGTTCCTTTCTTTCACTAAGTGTTGGACTATGTGCGACGAACTAGTCCAACTATGCAGTTTCTGATTTAGTGAATTTACTTCTACTTCTAGAACTGCCTTTTGCTTCTTAGTGTCTTCTAGGGAGTTTAGATAATACCTAATGTCATTGCTTGATTAAAGGCAACTACTTCGGTTCCCTAAGCTGTTTAGTCAAAAGGTCTATCTT
This sequence comes from Flaveria trinervia, assembly GCA_025506515.1. Taxonomy (NCBI): domain Eukaryota; kingdom Viridiplantae; phylum Streptophyta; class Magnoliopsida; order Asterales; family Asteraceae; genus Flaveria; species Flaveria trinervia. Next base: position 50,032,117 of record CM046446.1, read on the forward strand.
CTTTATTACTGAGCTCATTTTGTTTTAATACCCTATTAGCCTCAATGCATAGATGCAAATCTTTTATCAAGTTATAATTATGATCTAATAACCTAGCAAATTTAGCATCTATGCTATTCCTAAAGGCATCACAATCAGAACAAGCATGATTATTAAACATTGTGTCAGTAGTACTTACCTGAGCTGATTCAGAAGCGTTTGCCATCAATGCAGTATCAGATGATTCTGATTCTTTTGCTTCTGTCTTTTCTGTCTCTGACATGGTAGTCTCCACTTTTGGCTTGTAACTGACCTCGGTTGTAGTGCTTCTTCACTATGTGACATTGCTATCTCAACTGCTAGATCTCCTTCACTAGCGGAATCACTATCAATATCTTCAACATTTGCAATGTTTGATTCCCCTGGTGAGACAATGCCACTCAACTGCTAGATCACAACTGCTAGATCTCCTTCACTAAAGCTCCAATCCTGTCCTTCATCATCATGAGCAGTCAAGGCTTTTGAGTCCTTGTTTGAGGAAGTAGAACTGATAGTTTGCTTGTCTAGACGAGTGAAGGATAAAACGGGTTCCCATTCCCAGTCTTCTTTGGCTTCACACATTCTCTCTTAAGTGCCCCTTTTCACCACAGTTAAAGCAGGTCACTTTACTCTTGTCGAAGCCAAAGGCGGTATCCTTAGTAGCAACCAAGTTCTGTCCAGTCTTTTTCACAAACTTCTTCGCCCTCCGGACAGCACTTGCTAAGGCCCACATTATGTCCATTCTCTCAAGCTCCATTTCGTCCACCTGCTCATAGTCCTCGTCTGCCACATGGCAGTTTCCAATCTTTCTAGTAACAAGTTCATCATAGGAATGGACCATTGCTGCTAATAGATCCATGTGCTCTCGAGCTACTTCCACAGTCACATTACCGAGGTTCTCGGTCTTCAGTCTAGTAGCATATGCTTCAGTTCCAATGTATTGGGTACAAGAAGACCCTGACATTTCTGAACCTGAAGAAGGTGCATGTGTAGGACTCGATGAGCTAGACACAAATGCAGTCTGGAGGGGTGCTCCAGATGTCTTAGCTTGAGGAGTGGCATTCTATAAAGCTAGATTTTGATTGTACGTAGACTTCTGAGCTTTGTACTTCATTCTAAGTGATTTTTCTCGCAACTTAAGAATGAAGTCATTAATATCTAGTTTTGACAGTATTCCATTCTGTCTAAGATTAAACACGAATGAAACCCATTTTTCAGGCAATCCGTCTGCAAAATTATTAACTTTCTCTTCCATGGTAGTAGCCACTCCATGTGTATGTAGTTCACTCATCAGATGGTAGAATCTATCTATAACATCGTCCAAACTCTCGTTTCCCATTGATGAAGTTGTCGAATTCCTTCTTTAACTCCTTAACCTTGATTGCCTTCAACGAGGCATTCCGTCGTACCTCTTCTCTAGCTCATCCCATAGTTTCTTTGACTGCTTATTCTCTGAGTACTGGTGGAATATCTCTTTAGGGATAGACTATGTAATCAATGCATAGACCCTCTTCTCTGCATTATATTTGACTTTCTGCGCGTCTGTCATCCCTCCTAAGGTTAACTTTACTCCATCGGCTCCCACCGGTGTACTATATCCAATCTCGATGGCCTCCCATAGATTCGGATCCACTCCATTGAGGTAGATCTCAAAACGTTGTTTCCAGTGGGGAAACTCATCTAACGTTAAAAGCTTTGGTGGTTTATTATGATTACCCACCTCACTCTCAAGTAGCAGCAGGTTCTGGATCCTAGAGTCCTTCTAAGCAGTCAAGGCTGACATTTGATCTTCCATTGTAAATAACTTTAAGTCTAATAAGCAATTTTCACTCGGCCGACTGAAGGGCGCGAATGGACTAGGCGTGCGTATGAACTCTGAAGGTCAGAAAACCTCTAAGTCCCACATGATATCACAACAACTGCTGAAGGCTTCATCAGCAGTTCGACAAGTGCTGAAACTCCAACAGCTGAAGATCAAGTGTTGAAGACTTCAACAGCTGAAGACTAAAGTGCTGAAGTCAACAGCTGAAGAACACAAGTGCTAAAGCTGAAGACCAAAATACTGAAGTATAACAGCTGAAGAGTCTACAAGTGCTGAAGATCAACAACTGGTGTACAAAGTCTGAAGACAAAGACTGAAGACATCAGCTGATGATATCTACTGAAGTGATCAGCTGATGAAACGTCTGAAGTTCAAGTCTGAAGATCAAGTACCGAAGCTTCAGTAGTTGTCACAACAGCTGAAGAGTACTTCTTCAGTAGTTGTGATATTAGTAGTTTTATGTTTTTACTTTCAGTAGTTTGTAAAACGACTGAAGAGCTTGTTCTTCAGTCGTTGTAGTTTCAGTAGTTTTATGTTTTTCAGTAGTTATAGTAACTGATAACACTTAGTATTTTTGTAAGAAGATGTCAGCTGTTTTGACATCTTCAGTAGTTGTGTTTCAGTTGGAATAATTATGTTAGATGTCACTATCAAGTGACATCAGCAGACATCACATCTCTTATATAAGAGGTGTCGACCTAATTGTAATTGTGACATTCCGTTACCACGAAAGCGAATATTGAATGAAATATATTTGCAGAATTCTCTCTTTCTATAATCGTTTTTGTTCTTCATTGAATATCGTTTCGTTCTTGTCAATTGGCTAATTCATTGTTAGAATTCCGCTGCTATACTATCTAATTAATCAAACGTAGATCACTGATCCTAACAAGTGGTATCAGAGCCAGGCTCTGATACCACTTGTCAGGACCTGGTATTTGACCAAAATACCTAGAGATTAACGTGTAAACCAGATCAAATAGTGCGGAATCCTATTTGATTGGTGATCCAATCAGTGAGAACACACGAAGAATCAATTAAGAATTGAAACTAACGTTAGAAATCGATTGGAATCGATCTAATGTGTTCTATGAACTGGAGAACGAATTGGGAGGTTTCTGGACGGCTAGGGTATGTCTGGAATCGTATCGATCGAGAGTCTACCTTTTTCACGAATTGAGTTGTATTTATAGGTTGGTATTATTCAATCGTGCGACTGAACCATTAGTATGGTTCAGTCGTGCGATTGAACCATGCGGTTGATTCATTCGTACGACTGAGTGTTCAGTCGTGCGACTAAGCCAATCTTATGTTACAATCGTACGACTGATCCAGTCTCCTGGTCCAGTCGTGCGACTGAGTCAATCGTGTGAAGTTATTCATGCGTATGGTTCATTCGCATGAGAACTTCATTATGTAAGTTTGAATGTATTAATTAATAAACATTATGTGTAAACATTCAAGCATCACTAACCTAATTAACCAATTCAATGTCGACACATTAATGAAACATTAAACATTATAACTAACAAACTATCAATATCATTTCATTAATCATACCAAACAAGATCTATTACATCACATATCATGATCTAGGGACATACATGATCAACAGAAAGTGATAACTCTTGTGCTTGGAGTGATAATGCGGAGGAAGTTAGCTTTTATGCTTCTAAACCCTCAAAGAAATCATCTCAAGATAATAATCAAAAGGATAAAGGAAGAACTGCTGAGAGAAAAGATACAACTACAGCAACAGCTAAGTCTACACATTCAAACAATCAGTCAAAACCAATCACTGTGATATTGGATTCTGAAGAACAAAAAACAGCCTTTGCAGCTTTTAGTTCTAGTTTTCAAGCATATCTGGGAAGCTCTCTAACTTCAGCAATATCTGCCAACAAGACTTAGAAGAACTACATCCTGATGTAGTGGAGAAATGGACCTACAATGGCAGATGGCAATGATTGCTTATAGAGCAAAGCAATATCTGAGGAGAAACAAGAACTTGGCAACAGCCAGTAAAACATCAAAGATTGGTGTTGACAAATCAAAGGTAAGATGCTTCAAGTGCAATCTCTATGGACATTTCTCCAGAGAATACAATCAACAGTCATATACAGAGATGAGACAACATCAGCAGCATCAGCAACATCAGACTAAACCTCATCAACAATCAAACTCTCAAAGATCTCTGAACAGACAATCTCAACTGATCAATACATCCCCACCAGCCACCAATGAATCAGCTGGACCAAGCAATTCAAAAGAGTTAGGGCTGATCATACTTTAAGATGGAACGTGTGACTGGAGTATGTATGAAAAAGAAGTCTTGGAAGAGAATCAAGCATTGATGGCTCATATGGAAAACAAAGTTCCTCCAATTCCCAGAGAGGTAAAAGAAAGGTTTTGTTCATCAACATGTGTTGAGGAAATTGAACGTTACATAGTCCATGCTCAATAGTTGGCTGACAAAGTAAAAGAAACTATGAGTTTGAATGAATCACATGTTAGAGAACATAAATTGTATCAAATCAAAATTAACTCTTTGCAAAAGGATTTAGAAAATTTTGTTTCTGAAAACTATAGCCTAAAAGCCCAAGTTAAGCATCTTACCACTTCGTTAACAAAATCCATGGCTGATCATGCTTCAACTGAAGTGAAACTTCAGAAGTTTCAATTATCATCTCAGAATATGAGAAATTACTAAATTCTCATATTGAATCAAAGAAAAGGTCTGGGTTGGGTTATATGTTGTTGCACCACCTGTGAATGATAATTACACATCTTTACCTACAACAATGACCAACACTCTGTCAAATCATTTTGTGCCTAGCACCACGTTTGAAACAGAATCAACTCAAATCGACATTAACAATGAAGCTGAGTGAGTGAAATTGAATCCTCTGAATCAGAATCTTTATATCAAAATGATTCAGAATTTGATTATGATAATTATGATGACTTGGATGATTCCGATGAACCTGATGTTGATCAAATGACCTTGGTAAGAATGTTCACATTAAAACTAGTATTCCAAGAGTGCTTGAAGAATCAAAGCTGCAATATCCCCCAAAGCAGAGAAACATGCTGAAGACTATCTGCAAGAGGATTGCTGAACTCAATGAAGGACTTCAAGAACTGAATCTTCAAAAAAGAAGTTGATAGCTGCAGACCAACTAAAGAAGTACTTTTGTCCCATGCAGATAAAGGTAAGAAGAAACAAGTATCAACTAAGCAAAAGAAAAATTCTTTAGTAGAAGATCTGCGGAAAGCAAAGTCTACTGAATCCATAGAACTTTTGCGGAAGAAGATCCGAATCTACGGATGAGGTACCAAAAAGAGTAGATGTTAAAAAACAAAAGATGTTGAATCTGAAGCAACAAAAGTCATCAAAAGACAAGAAAGATTCAATTGCTGATATTTCAAGGAACAGCAAGAACAAATCAAGCTCTTCAAAGGAGGAAACAAAAGCTCCTAAACTGAACAAGAAAAAGAAGAAAGATGAGCATGAAGAGGAATCTGAATAAATGTATTGCAAGTGGTGATATGACAAATCACAATACAAAAGACTGCTACTTTAGCAGTTACTATTCCATATGCATATGAACAATCATATGACTTCAGAGTGTTACTTCAACAAATTCTGTGCTATTTGCAACAAAATAATCATTCAACTCAGGAATGCTATTTTAACAAAAAGAACAAAAGCAAAAGCACAAAGAAGTCAAAAACTGATTTTAAAGAATCAGACTCTCAATCTGCCTGAAAGTCAAGATGATTCAAAGCAAAAGAAGGTAAATCAAAAGCAAAAGTCAAAACCAAAGTAGAGATCTTCTAAAGATGCGAAATCTGTGAAGAAAACAACATCAAGCCAATCCAAAACACCTCACAAAAAGGTGGACTTGGCTGAGAAAAAGTCAATCATCAGTGATAATTTCTTTGATCATTTTGAAAAGGGATCACATGTGTCTCAATCAAAAGCAAAAGATGATGAAACCTTCAAAAGTGTAGGTTCATCTTATAAATCAAAATATCAACCAAAGAAAGATAAGGTGAAGGAAGAATCAATTATGAAAGAAGACTCCATAGCTTTTGCATCAGCTTCAACAGAATCATCCTCACCATCATCAAATCAAAATGAATCAACTAGATATGAAATTTACTGAAACTTCAGGATTAAGTCATGAAGGAGTAAAAATTTTACACACTGTTGACAAACCCAAGATCATTCAGACTTGGGTTGTCACTTCTAACTGATTTATTTCTGAATGTAGAACAATATTGGAGAGCTGACAACAAGTGGTATGTTGACAGTGGTTGTTCCAGGCATATGACAGGAAACTGTTTACTTCTCCATGATTTCAAACATAAAAATGCTTCTTATGTGGCATTTGGTGGGGATAAATGGGAGGTAAAATTGTTGGTGAAGGGATGATAACAAATGGTGTACTCAAGTTTGAGAAAGTAAATTACTGTGAAAATTTACACTATAATCTACTTAGTGTGTCTCAAATTTGTGATCAAAATTATATCACATTGTTTGATAATACTAAATGTTACATTCTTAAGCCAGGATTTATTGTTCCAGAAGAATGGATCCTCCTCAAAGCATCAAGAAAAGGAAACACTTATGTTTTGGATATGAACAACACTTCTCTCACAAAACATGAAACATGCCTTATATCTAAACTATCAGAAGATTTGTCTCAATTATGGCATAGAAGGCTTGTCCATTCTAACATGAAGAACATGAATAAATTGGTGAAAATGACCTGGTCATTGGATTGCCAAACAAAGAGTTTCATTGCTCAACTCACTGTTCTTCTTGTTACAAAGGAAAACAACATAGAGTGTCACATAAATCCAAAATTATCAATACTAATACTACACCACTCAAATTGCTTCACATGGATCTGTTTGGTCCTACCAATGTGATGAGCATTGGAAAAAGGCAATATTGTTTAGTGATAGTTGATGATTTCACAAGATTCACATGGGTCTTTTTCTTAGAACAAAAGACTGATACATCAGAAACATTAATGGACTTTGTGATCAAGATTGAGAATCAACTTGATACAAAAGTTAAAATTCTTAGGAGTGACAATAGTACTGAATTTGTCAATTTTGAACTGGATTCCTTTTGCAGGAACAAAGGTATTTCAAGGAATTTAGTGCACCAAGAACTCCACAACAAAATGGGGTTGCTGAAAGAAGAAATAGAACTCTCATTGAAGCAGCCAGAACAATGCTAGCTGATTCACAATTGCCCATCACTTTTTGGGCTGAGGCTGTGAATACTGCATGCAATGTTCAAAACAGAACATTAATTGTCAAAGAACATAACAAAACTCCTTATGAGCTCTTATTTAAAATAAAACCATACATAGGATATCTTAAAGTCTTTGGATGTCGTGTAACTGTTTTGAACATAAAAGAGTCATTAGGAAAATTTTTAAAAAATGCATATGATGGTTTCTTTGTTGGATACTCTTCAACATCTAAATCATATAGGGTTTATGTTTCACAACATAACATTATGGAAGAGACTCCTAATGTATCTTTTGATGAAACTGTATTTACAAAGTCAGTTAAAGGTTCATCATGGTTGTTTGACATAGATGCTTTATCTAAATCATTTAACTATGATCATTTGAATAATGCAGGATCTGATGCAGTATGTTATCCATTTGTTCCACCTCATATGACTGAAGTAACCTTATCTGCTGATCCTCCAAGGATACCCCCATCCTCGGGTGAAAACACATCAGTAGTAGTAGATACTACATTTGGAAATGAACATGGTACATCCGGAGATGTGAATGTTGTCCCTTCAACAAAACCAGGCTCTCAAGTGAATACAACAAACATTGGAAATGATTCATGTCCTCACTTATCATCCGGAGAAGTTCCTACGGACGAGCAAAATGCTTCCGGAGAAGTTCCTACGGAAGAGCAACATGCTTCCGGGGAAGTTCCTACGGACAAGCAAAATGCTTCCGGAGAAGTTCCTACGGAAGAGCAAAATGCTTCCAGAGAAGTTCCTACGGAAGAGCAAAATGTATCCGGAGCAATTCCTACAGAACAGCAAACCAAGACCGGAGATGCTCTTGTAGCCCATACAGAAGACTCTCATGATCCTTCAACTCATGTTCAACATTTTTACTATTTCTTAAACTCTCAACCTGAGATGGATCAGTGTGAGGCAATGGAAATGACTAATCTAGGATCATCTATACCAGTTGAATCAACACCTTCAATGAGAATCCATAAGACTCATCAAATCAACAACATCATTGTTGGACCCTTGAAAGGATCATACATGCCAACTCAATGGGTGATTTGATGATTGTTCTGCTGAAATCCCTCAAGTCCAAGAAGAAATGCGGATGAACAATCTGCTTAGAAGAATAAAGTATTGTCTCCCGCATTTGTCAATGCGGAAGGCACAGAACAAATACGGACAAGTATTTGTTCATCCGCATTGACAAATGCGGAAGACCAAAAAATAAATGCGGACAAGGACTTACTCTTCCGCATTGACTGATGCGGAAGACAAAGTAAATGCGAACAAGACTGGGTTCATTGCAACTCCACCAATCAATCATCCATCAACTTCATCCCATGCACCTAAAGTCTCTACTGCTCCTCAAACCTCTCCTGAAGACTCAAGATCAGAAGAGCAAAAGGCAAATTACAATGCCTTTGTTGCAAGCTTTGAAGCCTACGTGGGAGGAAGACTACTTCTGCTCACCTAATTCAGGAAGATTTGGAAAAAATGGATCCTAATGATGTTGAGGAAATGGATCTACAGTGGCAAATGGCAATGATTGCCATGAGAGCCTAGAAATTCTTCAGAAAAGGAAGAAAGCTGAGCCTGAATGAGAATACAAAACTTGGATATGATAAATCCAAGGTAAAATGCTTTAACTGTGGCATGACTGGCCATTTCTCGAGAGAGTGCAATGCCCCCAAGAGAAATAACTATCAAAGGAACTCTCCAGGCCAATCATCATCACAACCCAACTCAAGCTATCACTCTAACAATCAACAACAGCAGTATTATCATTCTCATCATCAACAAACATACTAGAATCAACCACGGTTGACAAATCAAGCTCATGCAAGCAATTAGCCTTCTGCCAGTGCCCTTGTGATAAAATAAGATGGGGTATGTGACTGGAGTGTGTATGCTAAGGAGGTCAAGCCTCAATTCCAAAGTCATGCTCTTATGGCTCACATCAACGATGGACCATCTCCAATGCCTACTAAGGTAAAAACTAACCTTTGTAGTGAAAAATGCATTAATGAATTACAAGAGTATAGGGAACACAACCATAAACTGCAGATAAAATCAAAGAAGAAAAAGTGAAGTCAAAAATGATGAAGAGAGAACTAAAAAGCTTTGAAATCAAAATCAAATCTCTCATTTCTGACATACAAAAACTGCATGGTGAGAAATACACTCTTGCAGCTGAAAATGAGCTACTTACTGAAAAGTTAGCTCTAGCTAAACTCAACAATCTATGACTGAAGTGAAACTTGAAAAGTTTCAAATGTCTTCAGTCAAGCTGCAAGAGATGTTGGATTCCCAAAAGGATCCAAAGGACATGTCAGGGATTGGGTATAATTCATGTCCTCCACCATACAATGACAACTACACTGTCATGCATGACTCTATCTCACTCTCTTAATCAATTGAACCTAAAACTATGGAACCTAAATCTGTAGTGAAACAAGTGACAAATCCTCAAAACAAAGCTGATGTTTATATTGAAACAAATGAGGATAAAATCAAGTTAGGTCACCCAATCAAAATCAAAGAGTGTTCAAGCAAGACAGTGAGTGTCATGAAACCATCGAGCCCTGTAAAAGCAATTGTACCTTTTGTTTTACAAGATAAAAAGAAATATGTCAAGACAGTGAAACCCACTACTGAGAGTAGTTCTGATAATGATATTATATCTCCATAAAATTCAAGCAAATCAGAAAAGGTTTCACTGAAAAAGAAACAAACTGTAAAACTGAGTTCAACACATAAAACATCATCAGACCCTCAGTTATCAAGGTTAAGGCAGGGTGTTGGGTTTGATATCTGTAACAAGGAACATGTTGACCAGTTTGAGAAAGAAGTGAGAAATAGGTTGAAGAAATAGAAACAACCCAGACAATTGAACAAAAGTAGTGTTGTGAAGCAAACTACTAAAAGGGCTAATTCTGATTCATCACCTAAAGAAAAGAAAGTGACTCATCAAAAGAAAATATCAGTTGAGTCACACAAAGAAAAATATGATTCAAGAAACAAACAAATGTATTGTGATATTTGTGACATGTTCAATCACAAGACAGATAAATGCTTCTTCAATCAATATTGTTCTATCTGTGATATGAATAATCACTCCACCAAAATTTTCTATTTCAACAAGTATTGTTCAATCTGTGACATGAACAATCACAATACATCTAATTTTTACTTTAATTAGAAGGGGTTGAGAATTCCCTAACACAAGAACATCTCAAAAACATCTACTGTGATGCACTATGTCAGACATCATCTTCATAATACTCAATCTATGACGCCTAGATCAACAAATGACCGAAATAACTTGAAGGAATTAAGGAAGGTTCAAAGAAATTATCTCACAATGAAACACAAACTTGACCTTCCTAAGCAAAAACCAACTTTTGATAATGAAACTCGAGCTAAATTTTTACAAAGAAATCGAGACCAATGATTTCATTATTCATCTAAATCCTCAGTAGATGTTGATGAGATGACTCGACCAATTCATCATCAAAAATCTCCCAGAACACCTCCATCCAAATCATAATTCAGAGGGAAATACCAGGAGGTGACTATCATGAATAGGAACGGGAAACCCAAGACCATCATGGCTTGGGTTCCTCATTCTAATTAGTTCTTTTTTCTTGTAGGTTCATCCACACAGGTCTAATAGCCTATGGTACATAGACAGTGGATGCTCCCGACACATGACTGGAGATCGTTCCCTCCTTCAAGACTTCAAGTACATACAAGGAACTACTGTGGCATTCGGTGGAGATTCAGAAGGTGGTAGAATTACAAGAGAAGAATATATGACAAACGGGATGCTGAGCTTTGACAGAGTGAATTACCGTGAACAACTGAATTTCAATCTGCTAAGCGTGTCTTAGATCTGCGACAAAAAATATTCCACTCACTTTACAGACACTCACTGCTACATTCTGAAACCTGGATTTTAGATCCCTGAAGAATAGGTTGTCTTAAAGACTCCAATGATGAATAATACATATGTCTTAAACATGTGTTCTGCATCACCTAAGAAAGAAACATGTCTTTTGTCTAAAGCATCATTTGATGAGTCACAGCTTTGGCATAAATGTTTGGGGCACACTAACTTTAAAAATATGAACAAGTTAGTCAAAGGAAACCATGTCATTGATCTTCCTCAAAAAGAATTCAATTTTATTGATCAATGTTCAGCGTGCCTCAACGGAAAACAACACAAATCGTCTCACAAAACCATGCTGGTGAACACTAACAATACTCCATTGAAGTTACTTCACATGGATCTATTTGGACCAACTCATGTAATAGTATAGGAAAGAAATAGTATTGTTTAGTGATCATTGATGACTTTTCTCGATTCACATGGGTGTTCTTCCTACTTCATAAAAACGAAGCATACCAAATCATTCAAGAATTATCACTAAAATTGAAAATCAACTTGATCTTAAAGTCAAAATAATAAGAAGTGATAATGGTACAGAGTTCAAAAATGAAAATATGAGTTCCTTTTGTGCAACCAAAGGCATTGCTCATCAATTCAGTGCAGCTAGAACTCCTCAACAAAATGGGGTAGCTAATGGCGAAATAGAACACTGATTGAAGTAGCAAGAACGATGATAGCCGATGCTAAACTGCCAATCACCTTCTGGGCAGAAGCAGTTAACACATCGTGCTTTGTGCAAAATCGAACTCTGATTGTTAAAGAAAGTAACATGACACCTTATGAACTGATCATTCATAGGAAACCATTTATTGGATTCCTTAAATCATTTGTTTTCCATCTAATATTAAACACCCATGATCATTTGGAAGTTTTCATCCAAGTCTGATGAAGGATTCTTTGTAGGTTATTCTTATGTCTCAAAGGCTTATAGAGTGTTCAATCCTAGATTGAACATTATTGATGATCTACAAATGTTCAATTCAAAGAACATTCGTTTCCCAAATCTACAAATGGTCCTGACTGGTTGTTTGATATTGACACTTTACCAAATCATTTGACCAATTTCACTTGTCTAATGCAGGAAATATACATTCGGTGATACTTTATCAACTATAGAAAGAAGAGATAATTATCCATTGATTCCACCTACATTTGATGACATATGAATGAAGATGTTCCTCTTCAAGCTGATCCCCAGACAACTATCATAAAACCTTAGTGTTTCTTCTGAAGAAGGTCCCAGCCTGGTACCATCTCACTCAGATGACTTGTCAAATGAGATCAGAAATCAAAACAGGCTCTCATCTGATAGAAACACAAGGTACATCAAATGATGCAAGCATCTCATGCTGCTGAAGATGTAGTAGTTACTGAAATAGAAGTTGACAATCTTCATAATTCAACAACAATACAAGATGAATGTGCCTCTAACCATAATGAACTGAATGTCTCCAATCTTGATGTAACTATTGCTAGTGAGACCATTCCAACCACAAGAATACACAAGAATCATCCAGTTGAAACCATTATTGGTGATCGTAATAGAGGGTGACTAGAAGCAAGTCTAGTATTGCAAACATCTGTTTGTTCTCCTGCTTTCTATGTCAAACAGTACCTAAAAACATCAAAGAGGCACTTCAAGACAATAGTTGGATTGAAGCAATGCAGAAAGAATTGCTCCAATTCAAGAAGCAAGAAGTATGGCAGCTGGTAGATCTCCCGAAGAACAATACCCTATCGGTACCAGATGGATGTACAGGAACAAGACTAATGATAAAGGGTCGTCATCAGAAAAAAGCAAGACTAGTGGCACAGGGATTACTCAGGAGAAGGAATCGACTACGACGAAGTTTTGCTGCTCCTGTTGCCAGACTAGAAGCAATGAAATCTTTCTTGCATATTCTGCGTCCATGAAATTTACTGTTTATCAAATGGATGTAAAGTATGCCTTCTTGTATGGAAAGATTGTAGAAGAAGTCTATGTGAGTCAACCACCTGGCTTTGAAGATCCAGATTTCCCTCACATAGTGTACAAGCTTGACAAAGCTCTGTATGGTCTTCATCAAGCACCAAGAAAGTGGTATGAGACTCTATCATCCTTCTTCTTGAACATGGGTATGAAAGAGGAAAGATTGATCAGACTCTCTTCAGAAGAATAAGAGGGAAAGACCAGCTGTTAGTCCAGATCTACGTGGATGACATTATATTTGGCTCGACAAACAAGTAACTCTGCAAAGAATTTGAAGACCTTATGCATTCAAAGTCCAAATGAGTGCTATGGGGGAACTCACCTTCTTTTTAGGAGTGCAAGTCCAATAAACAGCAGATGGAATCTTCATCAACCAATCAAAATATGTAGAAACCATGTTGAAGAAATTCCACTTGTTGACTGTCAGTCTATCAAAACTCCTATGGATACTAAAGTGCAGATTGGACCTGATCCTGAAGGCAAATCAGTGGATCAGACTCACTATCGATCAATGATAGGTTCACTTATGTATCTAACAGCCAGTAGGCCTGACATTATGTTTGATGTTTGTGTGTGTGCCAGATATCAAGCTGGTCCAAAAGAATCACATGTGAACGCAGTTAAGAGGATATTCAGATATCTAAAGGGCAAGCTAGCTCTTGGATTATGTTATCCAAACGAAGGAGAATTTAATCTCTATGCCTACACAGACAATGATTATGGAGGATGCAACTTCAACAGAAAATCCACTTCTGGCGGTTGTCAATTTCTTGGTCCTAGACTGGTATCCTGGCAATGCAAGAAGTAGACAAATGTGTCTGTGTCCACAACAGAAGCTAAGTATATTGCTACATCAGCATGTTGCTCTCAAGTTCTCTAGATTCAAAACTACATGCTTGATTATGGTTTTAACTTCTTGCACACACCAATTTCTATTGACAACACAACTGTTGTCTTTATAACTATTAATCCAGTTCAGCACTCAAAAACAAAACATATTGAGATTAGATATCATTTTTGAGAGACTATGCTGAAAAAGGATTAATCAAATTGATTCAAGTACCAACTGAAAATCAAATAGCTGATTTGTTTACCAAGGCATTTGAACCTAGTAGGTTTGAATTTCTAGTTCAGTCAATTGCATGATTAACCTTGAGTAAAAACTATGAAAAACATCAAAAACAATTTAAAACATCAGAAAAACCATAAAAATAAATCAAGTTTGATGAAGAAAAGAATTCAAAGGGAAATGATATAATTACAGTCGTTATATCATTCATTGTGCTTAATTTCAAAATGTAAAAGACTGAAATGACTTACCAGATATGCTGGTAGGCTCAACTTGGAAGAAAAGATACATGCAGTGATGAATTAAAGACATATTCACTTGTGAAACACTCATCACAAAGTACAGATATGTATTGGCTTATCTGAATGCATGTGTGTGTAGTAGCCCAAACACACCAGGTAATGATACTTTATGAATCTCTTTCACACATCATGTTTCATCTTTGTTTTGCTGAGCAAAGACCTGATGAAACTTGCACATAGTGCAGATGTCAAGATCCAAAAGATTCCCAATGTGGAACATATCCAAAGTTGGATGAATCAACAAAGTAATACATTCCATGTGAATGAACAAAAGAATCCTATCATGGATCACCTGCCAAAGTGAAGTGAAAAGAATCTCAATGTGGATCAACATGAAAAAGGATCAAATTAAAAGAATCCCAATGAGGATCAGTGAAAATGAGATTTCATGACTTAAGTAACCTGGTAAGAAAAGTTGTGAAAAAGTTCTACCATGCATTGTATAAGGAGGGTTGATCATTTCATGCTTATGTGTGTGAGGTACACATTGAATACTTAATCAACCAAAACATGATAAAAGTCATTTGCATCAAAATATCAACCAAGTATGGGCTTAAGAGGACAAACCTACCTTCAATCTTCAAGTTCATGATCATGTCCATTTAATCATAAGGATGCACAAGTGTAATGAAAGACTGATATGATCCCAACAAAGAGATTTTTCTCTTCATTATTAATATTAGTCAAAATAATATTCAAAAAGTTTTAAATATCTAAAGTTTCTCTCCAAATGTGGACATAAACTTTAGGGGGAGTAATTTAAAATTTTTGAGTAAGTCCAAATTTTTTTATTAACTTAATTTTGAAAAACAAAACAAAAAGAATTTTAGTTGGTGTTGTTGCAATAAGTCATACCATTATATCTCAGCTTATGCAGATTCTTAGAAGCATCATAAGTCCAAGATCTGTCAAAATTGGGAAACTTGTATCAATGGTGGCATACAAGTCAATCCAAGCAAGAATTGACAACTTCAATGGCCAACTTCATAAGAAAAATCAATCAAGGACACCTCTTCATCAGATGAATAATCAATTCAATCACATTAACTTTTGATTAAGTTCAAAAGCTAATGCAGGTAAGTGCATTAGTTAATGCGGGTGAAGGTAACCCATGCATGTAACTAATGCGGGTAACAATTTTTTTTAAGTGCAACTAATGCTGAAAATGATTTTACTCTACTGCATTAGTGTGTGAAGTAGATATGGAATTTACTCTACCATATTTGCTAAGTTAACAAATTCGGATGAACAGGTCTCTCTCGCATTTGCTATGGTGCAATGTTGACTCGTGTTGTCAACCGCATATGGTATAGTTACACAAATGTTGATTGACTTTGTTCTATCACATTTGCTACTGTGTACAAATACGGATAGGATAAAACAAGTAACTCTACCGCATTTGTTACAGTAAATGCGAAGAACACAATCAAAAGTTATTCTTCGGCATTTACTACAACACAAATGCGGACAGCCAAAGGTTTCAAGTTTAGCTTTCGCATTTGCAACAGTACACAAATGCGGAAAGAATAAAAATAAGAAGAAACAAAACTTCTGCATTTGCAACAGTAGTGAAATGCAGACAGTCAGTCAAAAGTTTGTCTTTCGTATTTGCTACGGTTACAAATGCGGATGACCAAAAGTAGCCAAATGCGGACTGTTAATGTCAAAAGTTTGTCTTCCGCATTGCTACAGTCAACAAATGCAGATGACCAAAAGTCAAAAAATTAACCTTCAGCATTTGCTACAGTGGTGACTGTATCTGCTTTTAAACTTGTAAAATCTTTCAAAATGTATTATTTGACTACTTAAAGGAATTCAACGGGTCATTTAATAATTTTCAAATTTGAGAGACTTTATAGTGGCGAGCGCAAACATATAGTACACCATCTTCAATCATCATCATCATCATAAACATTCAAAGATTTTCGTGTGAATCTACTCAATCGACTTTTGATATCGATTTTGAAAAACATTCGGATCAGAAATAGGTGAAATATTCATAAGAAGTTTAATCAAAACCTAAGTTTCAGAATGATAAACCTAAATCAGTCAAGAACCAAATGATAGGAAGAACACAAATACATGTTTCGTTGATGTAACATAATACACCTTTTCGACTTCAATGAGCATGAAAACCAACAGAAATTCTTGTAATCATGAAAATCTTGATATTCATGTTCATTGTAAGAACAGAGCATGTTGAAATTACACATTTGAAACAAATCAATAAAACAATACCTCTCTAATGGTTCAAACATTGAAACTATGATTGTTAAATGACAAATTCATCGTTTGCCATGACAGCAATTCCATAGAAATAACAAGCAGTCTTCCTTGTCAATTTAAAGTCAAAATTGATAACTAACACACATGTCTCTTGTGCAAATTACATGGAAAATCTTACATGGAGCAAGCTCCATAACGTCAGCGGTTATTTAAACCCTGATGTGCCTGAAGCCGAAGGATTTAGAGATATGATAAGATTCTTATCTACCATAAGGGTTGCATATGCCATGACTGTGAGACCAGCAATCTTTGAGAATCCCATCAGGTCCTTCTGGGAATCAGCTGAGATAGTTGAAGATGATGGTGTGAGAACACTAACTGGGAGAATCAACAATGAGCTCACTCTGAGGATCACAGAAGAGTCTGTTAGAAGATGTCTACAATTTGGTGATAATGCTGATGATCCTATTGAATTAGATGATGAAGAAATAACCACATTTTTCACTAAAATTGGTTATGAGGGGGTTATGAAGAAAAATAGATAGTCAAATGATTAGTGGATCTGCCTTGGAGGTTCCTAATTCATATGTTCCAACACTGTCTGTCAAAGAGAAAAACAGGATGGAATGACATTCCAGTCCTCACATCTTCTGCAATTTGTGCTCTCTGCACCAACAGACTGTTTAATATGTCTGCATATGTGTTCAATGGCCTGATTTCGAACATCCAAGAAGCAATAAGATACAAGTTTATGATGTATCCTAGATTCATTCAATGTCTAATCAATGAATCATTTCATGACATTGTTAATGAAGGATTTGTGCTTAACATCCCTCATTATGATGCAAGATCCTATAAATACATCAAGAAGAAGGACCCAAGGAACTTTTAAGTGGTGCCTACTCACCCCTTCTTCCTTGGATAATTCAACAATTAAATCAAGCAGGTCAAGCTCAACCACCACCACAACCTTCACCACAACCTTCACACCAACCTTCACCACAACCATCTCCACAAACATTACCACAAACATCACACACCTTCACCACAACCATCTCCACAAAATTACCACAACCATCACCACAACCACAACATCACCACAACCAACATCACAAACAACCGCTCAACCTACACCTATATCACTTATCATCATCTCCAATATCACCACCACATCATCACCTATGTCACTTACCACCTTTACCATCATCCCATGATCACCCTGCTGAAATAGAAGATCAACAAGTGCATCTAAATCATCCAAATCATCTTTTGATGAGGAGATCATCATGATCAAATCCCTGCTATGAAAGCACCTTCTGAGACTGCTCCTTCAGAGAACTATGTTGAATCTAACATCACAGGCCTGATGAAAAGGATGAACTAATCTCTGAGCTCCTACTTAAAGTGGAAAGGATGGAAATAACCTTAAACAGGAGAGCTGGAATCATCAATGATAGAGTTTTAGAACTGGATGAGAAAGAAAGTGAACTGAAAGAACTAAAAGAGAAATATGCAGCTGAAAGTAAAGAAAAAGAGAAGGAGATTGAGTACCTAAAAGCTGCACTAACCATTCTAGAGAAGAAATCAGTGGTCATGTGGACACTCTTGCTATTCAGACTATAGCAATGGAGAAACAAGAAAACATCATTGAGGAACAAGCAGAAATTATTTGTAGTCTTGAAAAAGAGCTTCAAAGTCAAAATAGAAGAATCTCTGAACTAGAACTAATAATGGAAAGTCAAAGAAGTAAAGTGGATGATGAAGAGAATATGAAGAACAGAAAAGGAATATATGAATGATAACAAGTATGTTTATGAAAATGAAGAAAAAGGGGGTGATGCAAGTCAAACAGAGTTTAAAGATCAAAGTCTAGATATGGTAGTGTATTCTGGAAACACAGATGACTCTAACTATGAAAAAGCTGAATTTGAAGAACTCTTCAATGCATTGGATAGTTTTTCATCTGAAAAATTCAGCATTGATGATGACTTCTGGGAATTTGTAAACAATCAAAGAACTGATTCAGAGCCTATTGTTTTTATCCCTAAGTCACCAGTGCCTTTGGAGAAGGAATTGACTTTGCAAATTGTCCCTGCTATTTCTTTATCAGAAGAACAAAAAGAAAAAATAAAGGAAATGTATGAAAAAGAAAAGAAAGAGAAAAAGAAAAGGAAAAGAAAGAAGAAACAGAAACAGAAAAGAAAGAGGAGGAGAAAAGTAAACTGAATGATCAAGAGCCAAGCACACCTGAAAAGTACCTGAAGCAATAGACAAGCTGAAACTCTAGCCCTCAACTTCAAATTACTCACGAAAAAGGAATACTTAGCTGAAAAGGCCAGGTGTAAGGCGACCATAGTTGAAGAAGAACCAGTTAAGAAACAAAAGGATGACCCCAGAAGTCTAGGCACACAATTGCTGAATTTTTGGAAGAACATGAGCAGGCAGAAGCTCATTGAAGAAATTGGCTGGTGCAGTTGATTTAGAAGAAGGTGAGATTGCTGGTGGATATGAAGCTGAAAAGGATGTTCTTATGGACAGTCCCATGAAAACAGAACAGGAAGTGGAAGACATGGTATCCAAAGCACAAACTGATGACTTGATGATAAAGCCATGTTTCTGATCAATCAAGGATATGATCCTGATGAGTGTTTGGAATGACATATGAAGGGATGAAGAAGAAGAAATAAAGTGAAAATGCTGCTTGATCCAAACATTGAAACAGAATATGAGAAAGCAATCACCAAGGATACTCCAAAGCATGAAGAATCCTCTTTGAAGAAATCAACCGGGTATGAAGACCATTGCCAAAAAGGGGTCCCCTACACAAGCTGTCATCAATGAAGAAAACATCTCCAACTCATGAACCATTACTTCCTGATCCTTATAATATGTCTGATAAGGAAATGAAGGAATATTTCTCAAGTCAGGGGTTCACGAGAAGAAGAATTGGAAACATGAAGACCAACTCATTAAGGGCTGCAACTCTTCAATTGATTAATGAGAAGAAACAAAAACTCAAGAAGCTGGAAGAAGAATTAGCAAGCACCAAACCAAAGTAGAGTATCAGCTGAGGATATGATGCTGAACCAGAAAGACCAAGAACTGCTTGCCCCTGTGCTCCACAAGTACCTGAATGGTTTGCAGAACCATCTCAGTTGAAACTGCAAGAAGGACTGACTACTGCAAATTGATCAGAGGGGTGTCTACAACCAGGGTAAGTAGATCAAAAGATAATAGCCTGGAAGTACGACAGTACATGGAATATGTTCATGGTGAAGAGGATCCAGGGCTAGTACAATTTTTATAGAGTACCAGCTCTTGTAAATGCCCTGGAGATTCATGATTTGAAGGAGCTAGCTCAACTTGAACTGATCAATCATGTAGCTATTCAGGGGATATGAATTTGAGAACATACTTAAGATGTTCAGAAGAACAAACAACTTCAATTCATTAAAGACAATATGCTTGAAAAAATATAAAACATTTGTCAATCCCCTTGATAAGAAGAAAAAGATGCAAGCAGAAGAAATTATATTCCTTGAGCTAAAGGTGAAGCCTACAGAATCATTAAAAAGGAAAATGGTGTATGGTACTCATTCCTCCACACCCATCTCAAATGTATACTATGATGAGAAAACCTATAAGATGGTAATTGAAAGGAAGTGGGGAGGAAAGGAGGGAGCTGAAATCAGATTATTTAGTGGATATGAGGTTAGATTGCTTGATGAATCATATATCCATTACATATCACCAGACATTTCAGGGAATCGAATAATAAACTAGGAGAGTTGGACATGCACTTCTTTCTAAAGTGCATCAAGTGCTGAAATTGGCATATGATCAAATAAGAATTAAAAGAGAGAAAAGAAAGAAGAAGAAGATACCACTGCAGCTTGGTAACATTATAAAACTAGAGGTGATGTGGGGGGAGCTTATTGATACAAAGAGATGGAATTTGTACAATTTCTATAGGAGCCAATTTCACTAAAGAAGCTGCCAATGGAAGCCATCTATAATATGAGCAAGATGAAGATTCATGTGCTAAGCAGAGAAAGGATGCCAGAAGCTACAGACTTCGTGAATATGATCAAAGCTATACTAGATCCTACCAAGCTGCATTCATCTTACCCCTGAAGACCCAGCAGAATCTTCACAACATCAATATCACCAACCAAACATTGAGGAAAACTTGGCTGTATAATCCTTAGGGGGAGTAGTATTGGACCCTTGAAAGGATCATACATGCCAACTCAATGGGTGATTTGATGATTGTTCTGCTAAAATCCCTCAAGTCCAAGAAGAAATACAGATGAACAATCTACTTAGAAGAATAAAGTATTATCTCCCGCATTTTGTCAATGCGGAAGGCATAGAACAAATACGTACAAGTATTTGTTCTTTTGCATTGACAAATGCGGAAGACCAAAAAGTAAATGCGGACAAGTACTTACTCTTCCGCATTGACTAATGAGGAAGACAAAGTAAATGCATACAAGACTTTGCTCATCTGCATTGAGAAATGCGGATGACCGAACAAATGCACACAAGTATTTGTTCATCCGCATTAACCAATGCTGATGACCAACATACTAATATGGTTGATCAAGTGAAGAAATGCTGATCAAGGTAACTCATCCGCATTTGTCAATTCGGATGAACAAGCAAAGATGCAAATGAAGACTTAGACTAGTTCTGATGTATTAGGTCAGGGGTAGTTTAGTCATTTTGTAAAAGGCATCTTGTCTGCCTATAAATAGAATAGATACCTCGTACATGAGGTGCGGCGTGATAGATAGAGAATTTTTGTTGTAATTATTATCTATAATTTATCAACTTTCATATATTAATAAAACAGCATTTATGAGTATTTTTCTTGCATTGAATGTTCTTTGATTGTTTGTTTCCGCCACTCAATCATTGACCTGATTATCATATTCGATTCACAGTAAGAATATCACTCTTACTCAATCCCAGTCAATCATGGAAATCCAGCAAAGAGAACTACAAGGAGCCAAAGAGGTACTGCAACCTTTGTCTCTTCAGTTGTTTTCTTTCTCAAGTGGTCCCTCCCAACATCACTGGCTTTAAAAGACAATAGTTGGATTGAAGCTATGCAAGAAGAGCTTTACAGTTCAGAAAGCAAAAGGTATGGCCTCTAGTGATCTCCCTGAAGGTCAAAATCCTATGGAACTAGATGGCTATACAAAAAAACAAACTAGATGATAGAGGGATTATTGTAAGAAACAAAGCAAGGTTGATTGCACAAGGATACTCAAGAAGAAGGAATAGACTATGATGAGGTTTTGCACCAGTTGCAAGAATTGAGGCCATAAGAGTGTTTTTGGCTTATGCATCATATAAGAAGTTCACTGTGTATCAGATGGATGTCAAGTGTGCATTCTTATATGGGAAGATTGATGAGGAGGTTTATGTGTCACAATCCCCTCGTTTTGAAGATCCTCATTATCCCCATAGGGTATACAAACTAGATAAAGCCTTGTATGGTCTTCATCAAGCACCAAGAAAATGGTATGAACACTATTATCTTTCTTGCTCAAGCATGGCTACAAAAGAGGACATTGACCAGACACTCTTTCTCAAACAAGAACATCAAGATCTCTTAGTAGTTCAATATATGTTGATGACATTATATTTGGTTCAACTAATAAGAGATTGTGTGTAAATTTTGAAGAGCTGATGAAATCTGAATTTTAGATGACTTCAATGGGTGAATTAACCTTCTATCTTGGCCTTCAAGTTCATCAAAAATCTAATGGGACCTTCATCCATCAAGAAAAATACATACATCAAATTCTGAAGAAATACAATCTTGCTGAAGTATCCTCATGCGAAACACCAGCATCAACAATTGATAAGATTATTCCTGATCCTTCTAGAAAATCTATTGATCAAAAATTATATAGATCAATGATAGGTTACTTATGTATTTAACTGCTAGTAGACCTGATATTATGTTTGCTGTGTGTGTATGTGCTAGGTACCAATCTGATCCCAAGGAGTCTCATCTCAATGTTGTAAAAAGAATTTTTAGATACCTCAAAGGAAAACCAGGACTTGGTCTTTGGTATCCAAAGGATGGAGACTTTACACTCTACTCATACTTAGACAGTGACTATGGTGGATGTAACAGTAACAGAATCAAAACAACGGTGGATGTCAATTCATTAGACCAAGGCTAGTGTCATGGCAGTGCAAGAACAAACCAATGTTTCTGTATCCACAGCTGAGGCTGAGTACATAGCTGCCTTAGCTGGTTGCTCTCAAGTTCTTTGGTTGCAAAACCAATTGCTTGACTATGGTTACAACTTCCTTCTAACTTCAATTTATATAGACAATTTTGTTGCTATGTTTATAACTGCTAATCTGTGCAACATAATAAAACAAAACATATTGAGATAAGACTTCATTTTCTGAGAGATTGCTTAGAAAAGGGTTTGATTAAGTTAGTCAAAGTGGATACAACAAATCAGCTCGCTGATTTATTCACTAAAGCCTTTAACTCAGTCAGATTTAACTTTCTGGTTGAATCTCTAGGCATGATTAACTTAGATTAATCAAATTAAACAAACAAAATATTGTGTGTAATGATACTTAAGCATGACATATGCATGGGAAATGATAGTACACTATATATTTGCTTATTCCTGAATTCATAAATAACAATAAATCTCAGCAAGTTTCTTGATATGTGAGTAGATTCATCTTGAGTGGAAACTAAAATGGTGCATGCCAAACATAATGCTAAAGTGATTGTTTGTGGGAAACTTCATTTTGAGAATACAAGGTGAGTCTTTTTCTGATGTGACCAAATCACTCATCTAAATACACTATGTACCAACACTTTATAATAGCTATCTTTGCAAATCATACTCCCTCTATTTTGTGTAAACAAAGACCTGGGTGTATGATCACCATACTGAAGTTCAGTTACAAACGGTGAAAAGATCATGATCCTCATCATCCCTCTGTTTTGTGTAAACAAAGACCTGGGTTAAGGGCACCTTTATTACATGAGTAAAGACCTGGTGACCTGATGATGATCATATCTAAGCTCTCAAAAGAATCCTATGTGATCAATTGTCTATTATCTTAAGCTTTTACATCATTGCATTAATGAGATGCCAAATGCATCTCAAGATAGAACTTATAACTTAAAGTACATAGTTCTTAAGTGTGAATAGTGATGATTTGACTTACAAAGGAGGACAAAATCTTTGTGAATCAAATGTGAAGCCCATAACAATTATTTCAAATCAATATGAAAACGATAATCAGCATGCCTAGTTGATACATGAGCTCTTGTATGGATTTAGTGGACAATATACTTGCAATCAGAACTTTGTTTGGGTATCAATTCAACAAAATAACTCATCAGGAAGAGGCTTAGTATTATAGTATGATCCTATCATATGTGTATATATGTCTATCATCATCATACAGTTAAAAATCATGTTATCCCTCTTAAAGAAATTTATGTTAAATGCTTAATTTCACCATTAATCACAAATTTAGGAGGAGTAGAATACATGAAGTTTAAGTTTTTTTTAATTAGCAGCATTGTCTATCTCATTATCAATTTGAAGGAATTGGAATCCAAGCATCATCTTAGCTTCTGGATACATTAAAATTTTATTAAAATCATTTTAAGCTTTCTTGTGCTAAATTGCCATGTATACAAAGTCAACAAGGTCCTAAAGCAATAAATGGTTCTAACCAATAGACTTGGACCATACAAACAACAATATTTCTCTGCATTGTGCTATCTTAAGCATCAGCAGAAGCTACATTGCTATCTTAAGCATCAGCGGAAGCTACAGTGCTATCTTAAGCATCAGCAGAAGATACAGTGCTATCTTAAGCACCAGCAGAAGCTACAGTGCTATCTTAAGCATCAACAGAAGCTATAATGCTATATTAAGCATCTGCAGAAGCTAGAATATGGAAAACTTAAATGTTTATCCATAGATTGGTAAACTACGGATGATCAAAGATCAACAAATGTAATTTAATTTTAAATGTTCATCAGCAGATGTTGTTGATCCGTAGATGTTCTAAGGAAGAATACGTTGAGGGTCCTATTTAATTAATGGGATAAAATTAATGTGTCTGAGAGTATAAATGATGCGGTCTGATTTTTCAAATTCATTATTCGCTTTTTCAGCTCACTTTTTAGACCTAGAAAAACTCACTCTCAACAAACTTTTCCCTCCTCCATAGCATTTAAAATTTTACCACATCAAAACATTAAACAAACATATATCTGTGTCCCTAATCTGCTGTTATTAAGGTAAAACATGTTGTAATGTTCAAGAATGAACTGATTGATTCGTGTTTATCTCTCAACTGTTCGTATTCTCATATCAATAATGTGATTCTAACGAAATCTTCTTTATGATCAGATGGATAATCGATTTGCGAGAGAACACAATGTGGTGCCTTCTTAAACCCTGATGATCCTGTTTCAGAAGGGTGTCAAGAAATAATTAGATATTTGAGAAGATCAAGACTATCCTATGCCTTATTAGCAGAGCCTGTGATTTATTGATCACATATTACTGATTTTGGAAATCTGCATACGTAGAAGAAGATGGTGAAGTTATTGTTGCTGAGGTTAAAAATCAAAGGCTGAGAATCAATGAACAAACAATAAGAAGGGTTCTTGAGTTGGAGATGTTGAAACAGGACACCCTAATGTGTTCGAAAACAAATACATAGAGAAAGTTTTTCTCATGATGGGTTATGATGGTGATTTTGAAAAAAGGAAATCAAGAAAGGAAGACTTTGTAAGCCATAGAGGTTTCTCTGTCACATATGTCTGAAGTGTATTTCGAACAGAAAATCTAGCCTTGATAGATTTTCAAGACATATCTCTTCTGGCATCATCGGTATTTTTGAGGGAAGAACCTACAATTACTCAAAGTACATCTTCAACTGCCTATGTGATCACATTAAAGTGTAGAAGGCTGATAAGATGTATATGTTTCCAAGGTTTCTTCAACTGATCATTAATGTGGATCTGCCTGGAACTTCTGTGGATGGTGGTGTGTTTGTTCAAGCACACCTTGGTAGATCAGTTCTGAACAAAATTTCTAGAAAATACGAAGGATGTGACATGGACATGTTTGCACATGTGGTTGATGCTGCTGCAAATATTCCTCAAGAGCTTGTGTGGGATGTTCAACAAGAGGACTCTCAAGCCAATTCAGTTCAAACACTCATTCACCTGTTATATCACCCATACATCATCAATCTCAATCATCCCTACCAAATTCACCAGCAGCCAAAACACTAAACCAAACTCTCCATTTCACCCTCTATCATAAAACAGCCAAAACACTGAACCAAACTCTCCCTTTCACCCTCTATCACAAAACAGCCAAAGCACCAAACCAAACTCTCCCTTTCACCTCTATCACAAAACAGCCAAAACACAGAGCCAATCTCTCCAATCCACACTCCATCACCAAATCAGCTTCAAATGCAACCTTATCAACAACCTCCAAATCCAGAAAATTCAGCCACTGAGAGCATTTACACTGGGGAGATAGAGTTAGCCTCACAAGCAAGTACAGTTAAACTATCATTATCCAAAACTGAATCCCCTGTACTCTCAAATAAAACGGAACCAGTCTCTCTGGTCACTGATCATCATCATCAACAACAACCACATCAAGAACCAAAAGGTCAAGTTATTAAAATTAGTTCAAGCTCGGCAGGTGAAGCACATAAAGAAGTAACAGATGATGAGATTGCTTCTCAACACGAGGAAAGAGAAGAAGAGGCAAACTATGTCGATGTGATTGCATACAATGAAGATGATCTAAGTGATAATGATATCCCTGTCAGCAAGAGTTATCTAGTTGCTGGGTACAACAAGCTAGTGCTGAAATCGAACAAAAGAAAGCAAAGAATACAGGAGATGAAGGGAGTGATCGAAGAAAAGGATGAAGAGTTGATGAAACAAGAAGCTAGAATAAAAAGGCTGAGAGAATATGCTCAATGCAACAATAAAGTCATTGATGCTCTACTTGATAAGGAGTCTGAGCTTAAAGAGTCAGCAAAAGCTAAAAAGGAAGAAAAAGAAAGGGTGATGATGAAGCTTGAACAAGCAAATAACTCTATTTCTGCTCAATCAAATATGATTAAAAGAAAAGAAGAAGAGATTGAGCAGCTCAAAATGAAGATCTGTGCATTAGAGTCAAATGCTGATGTTTCAACTGTTCAAACAAAACAATCTGCTGAGGCATCAAAAGAGTTAATTCAGTACTCAAGGAAGAGAAGTATCTTGGTGCTGTAGAGAAGAAGATGACAACTGATGAAAGTTCTTCCAAGAAACAAAATCTCACATCTTCTAAACGCACACCTTCAGTAGATTTATCTACTGTGAAGTCTATCTCTCACCAGGATAATGACGGTGATGAAGAGTGGAAAGAGCTGATCAAGGAAGACTCTCCAACGGATCAGAAAGTCTCAAAGGCTGATGATCTTCCGTCTTCAAAAGACATATTAGAAGAGAGGCCTGAATCAACCATGTTCATGACACTCATAAACAGTGGTTTCCCTTATAACATGGTTGAGAGGCTAAACATGACTGAGATGAAGAATCTGTTGAAAGAATTTGAGCTTGTGTGCTTTATGATTCCAAATTATGACTATGAAGCCTTCAGCACCTTTCAATCCATCCAGAAGATAAAGAAGGAATTGGGACATTATGACACAGCTAAGCTGAGTAAATACAACATGACTTGCTGGTTACAAGGCCATAACTACAAACCTCATGAGCTTAAGGGAAGGTCAGTAGGAGAACTTAGAAGAATGATGGAGCATGTGATGAAAGTTGAGCTGGATACTGGTGTAAAATTCAGAATTGAGGCTCCACATCCATCCTATGAGCATCAAAGCAAACTTCATGCTGAACCTATAACAGTTGAACCTAAAGATCAGCACAAAGGGAAGGACAAATTGATCAGAGAGCCAAGAGAAGTAATACCAGGCAAAGTATGGCCACTTGGCACTACAGTGAGGGAGATAACTGAACAGAAATCCACTCTGATATAACTAATAGACCACCTCACAACTCCCATTTCTATGGAAGAGAACAGGATCATGGCCTGGAAATATGATCCAGACTAGGACTGTGCTATTATTAAAAGAATATCTAGAGGAGTTGAATACTTCCATGATGTATTTTCAGTGGTGAGTCTGCCAGAGAATGACATCAAAGATCTTCAAAGCCTGATCATCTACAATTATCCAATTCACTCTAGAGGAAGAGACTTCTCAACTCTAGTGGGAAAGCTCAAGACTAAATTTAAGATGATGTCCTCAGAAAAGCTAAAAGAGAAGATGCAGAGCATCAAAAGAGAATCAAAAGGCTTAAAGATACAAGTCCAATGTCTCAGAATCTATAGATGATGAATTCTTGAAGAGGGTTGGCTACAAAAGTAGAACTACAGTAGCAATCAAATGCATTGAAGGGACTCATTTAACATACCCTATAACTAAATGGGGTTATGTTGAGAAAACAAAGGAGTTGGTCCTACTAAGAAATGCTGAAAACAAGAAAGCTGACCGGATCAGGATCTTTGATCCTGTGGAAATCAAATTACTTCATCCTAGCTACACCTCATACCTTAATGACAAATTTTCCCAAGCTGGCTATTGAAAAAGAATGAAATGATTTCTTCCTACATGTCCATGTGATACAAGTGATTGACAAATTACATGCCAAAGCCTACAAAAGAAGAAGATTAATGCTGGACTGCTGAAGGGAACAACTTTTGATGAATTCACAGAACTTAGAATTTCAGAGCAAGATGAGCTAGAAGTGGTGAATAACAACAATGGGTTAGACATACTCACTACATATGAATATGTTCTGGGGATAAGCTTTGAGACTCTAAAGAAGTTCAGCAAGATGAAGATCAACTATAAGTATGATGATCATAAGATTGATGTGTCTTACTTCTACAACAAGATCATTGCCAGAGTCAAGGAGCTTTCTGTTTTAAAGGATTGATTACAAGGATCTAAGCCTAAGGGGGGTATTGTTAGATCTAGGACTTATAGGTCTAGATCAATTTGTATAGGCTTAGAACTTTAATCAATTCTTGTTATAAATATTTGTAATTGTCATTTATTATGCATGCGTTAATTATATATGCTAATCCATATATGTGTGTTATGGATAATTGCAGGTACAAACATTATTCTTGGTCAATTTATAAAATTGACCAAGTGTAAGAAAACATCTACGGATGAACATTTTGTTCTTCCGTAGATATGTTTCATACAAGTAACATTACATCCAAAGATCTTCTGCGGATGAACAACCAGAACTGAAGCACAAGTTTGCTTCGGAAGTACAAGTTTTCTACGGCAGAACAAGATTCCTATGGAAGAACAAAACGTCTACGGAAGAACAAGACTTCTACGGAAGAACAAATTCCTATGGAAGACACTATTCCTGCAGAGTCCAAACACTTGTATACTGCAAGTGTTACAAGTCAACAAGGCAGTTAAGTGAATTCCAAGAAATCCGATGATTCCTTAACTGACACAAATCAAATCCCAAGAGATCCGGTGTTTCCTATAACAGAAACATCATTGTCTATATATATGGATCCTAGGTTTCGATTCAAATATGGTTGTTTTAGACGATTGATTGAACAGCAACAGCAATAGCAATACGACAATCACCGTCTCTCAATCAAACCCTAACAGCCGTCACATCATAACAAACTTTGATATCATTCATTCATTATTTTGTAATCATTAACATATTTTAATGAAATACATTTTATTCACTAATTGTGTTTCTTTTAGTGTGTTCTTGAATATTTACTGATAATTAAAGTTATTACAAACAATTAAACCAAATTAACGTTGATTCTGCAAACGTTGACTTGCCGTTAACCGACACTGAAAATTCCCGATTGCAATCCTTGGATTCACACCCTATGAAACTAATCTTAGGGTCTGCCTTAACATCTAATTGACCGATGACACTACCTGATTGCCTTACTCTCCTTCTGAAGCTGAACCCTGTAGTGATCCTGTCTTGGATTCTTTGAGCCAACCTGTCAGCTTGTCTTGATTGGCTTTGATTGACAAGTGGCATATTGACTAGATCCAGACCTTCATTGAAGTTCAAGGTCTGAAATTTAAATACCTCTTGTTGTCCTTGAACTCTAAGAATGATGAGGGCTCTTTTACTTTCATCATGCCTCCACCTAATGATATGATTTGAAATTGGTGGAGATGACATAGCCCTTGGTATTCCTTCCTCAAACAGACTCTGTATGTAGGAGTCTATGGAGTCCACATCAATGTGAACTTGAGGAAGTTGCTAAGTATGCATAAATGCAAATGAGGATGGTGAGTACTCAATGTCCATACTCTCTTAAGAACTCCATTTTCTGTGACTGTAATGACTTTCTCCTCTTTTTTGGTAGCATCACTCTCTTCCATTGGTAAGATGGGAGTAAAGTAAATCACATCCACAAGTTCTTGTGTTCCTGGTTGAGCTCCTTTTAAAGGTCTCCTAGCTAGTTTTTCCTTATGGTAAGAAATCTCAAGTTGTTGATCATGACCCTGATTTGCAAGGTAGTCACTTGAGATTCAAGATGACTGACCTTGGAGACTAAATAGGTGCATGTTTTAGACAGTTTTTGCACCTTTAGTATCAAATTCCCCTCATATTCTTCAGAAGAATCATTAGGGGATGAGATGATTGGACCAGAGTCCTCTCTCTTATTACCAGCTCCAGGTTCTTGGCTGTTGGATTTCCTCTACTCACTGGCAGCCTTAGTTGAGATATCAATGGGCTAAGTTGCCATGGTTGAGGTCTTAATGATGGAATCACTCGCAAAAGTGAGAACCTCTTCCATATGGACATCCTAAACAGGTTCAGAAGTGTCAACCTCAGTAATGGGTGACTGATGTGGGCTAGATGTAGGAGACTTAGGAGCACTCATCTCTCTTTGAGTAGGGGAAAAGAAGAAAGACTCATGGTACTCACTAAAACCTAGATCTTCATCAGTGTAAAAGTCAAGGTTGGGAATTGGTTGGTTTAAGTCCAAAGGCTGGGGATGGTAACTATCCTCTGAATGTTGTTCACTTGATCATTGAAGGCTTAAGGCATTCAGGCTTGTGAACTCATCAGGCTGAGCATGAGGAACCTCAACACTAATCATTGAAGTAATGGGAGTGGTCTGCTCCTTAGGAGAAGTGGGAGCTCCAGTGTCCACTTCTTCCTGTATGGGTGAGTATATGGGGACCTGTACAGACTGAATAGTCTATGTAGGGGTTTGTTTGTGTTTTCTTTGGTAGGTAAGGGTGATTTGTGGCTGTTGAGGTGGTTGGGATGTAGAAGGTGTGGGTTCAACACTAGTCGATGCTACTAGGTTGTCACCTTGAGCAATGAGCTCTAACATTTTTAGGACAAGGGCTATTTCTACCCCAAAGAAGCCAAAGTGGGCTTTCTCAAGATTTTAAAGATGCCAGGCTTCATCTGTCCTAGTTTAAGAATAGTACCTCTTTCCCTTAACTGTGAGCCCAGTTCACAGCTAAAATTGTGTTGAACATATCTAGGGAACATGTTGTATTATAAGGAGTCCAAGTGTGCAAGTAAATTTGTATAAACAAACTGAGAGTACCTGAGCTTGACCCCCTGAACCATCCCATGATCAATGAAGGAGAGATCTTTAGGAACCTAGTCCCATCCTCCATGCTTGTTTGACAAGTTGTGGATAACCACATGCAGCAGGAATTTCCATTGGGATGACAACTTCCCTTTCTTGAAGGTCTTTATAGAGAAATCTCCCTCATAACACATTTGCTCAAAAAAGGTGGTTAACAGAATCTTTTGGGAAGAACACCTCACCTTCTTCATCATCCAACTAAAGATGAGTATTGATGATGACCGGAGTGATGAAGACTATTCTCCCCTACACTGTGGCAGACAATGTCTTCTCCCCATCCATAACGACCTCTTGGTAGGTCTTCCAGAATGCAAGAAGATAATCCACATACAGTGTAGGATCAATGGTTAGGGAGGTGAAGTAGTTGGATTGAGTTAAAAAATGGCAAACCTCTGAGAAATGTGGATCTTTCTCAGAGTGTAACAGAGCAACTTGGTTGTGTTGCCTGTGTAACTGCATGGAGAAGTTTGGTTCATTTCTATGATTAAGGTTGGCCATTTTGAGGAAGCTTAAGGATGAAGAAAGATGAGCGAAGGTAATTTCAGAGAGAAATTTGGGGTTTAGGTTTGGAGGAAAGAAGAAGATGATAGAAAGAGGGGGAACCATTGGATTTATGTGTGAAAAGGATTTAATACAATTTAATGAAAGAGGACAAACTTTGAAATCCGAATGTCGGTCCCACCTCTGAAAAGTAGTTTGTTTTTGCTCAAAAAGTAGTTTTCTTGGAAGTCAAAAGCTTCCGAAGCCAAATTATCTTCGGAAGTTTTAATGAAAAAGCTTCCGAAGCTAAAATGACTTTGGAAGATTTTCCTAAGACTTGTGAAAATTTTGCTTCAAAAGAAAAATTAAAACTTGAATGCTTTGTTTAGAGGAACAAAGTTTCCGAGACTTAATTTGCTTCAAAAGAAAATGGTCCTTGAAAACATACAAGTGTCTGAGACAAGTATTAAGCTTTGGAAGATATTTCAGAAATTTCTTCTGAAGGTAAATTTCTTAGACAGTTATTTGTTTTGAAGGCATGATTTTCTTTCGAAGATAAAAGCATATCTTCCAAAGAATCAAAATTTTCAAAAATCTAAGGAAATTCTGTAGAAGATTTTCATCCAAAGAAAACAAGAGCTTATGAAAGTGATGAACTAGACAACTTAGGACACACAGATTTTAAGAACTAATAAGAATTAGTTTTAAGAAAACCTACTCAAAGTTCATCATCCCAATAACTGATATAGATATTTAAATCTCTGTTCATTAAAAGCCTTTGTAAACACTTCAGCATATTGTTCATTTGTGTGGACTTTAACTAGTTTAATTAATCCATTTTCAAAATTGTCTCTAATTAAATGATACCTGATATTGATGTGTTTGGTCCTTGAGTGCTACATAGGATTCTCTATGATAGAGATAGCACTGTTGTTGTTTATATGAATGGGAGTCTCCTTGAAGTTTAATCCATAGTCAAGCATCTGATTCTGAATCCATAGCACTTGAGCACAGCAGCTTGCAGCAGCAAAGTATTCAGCTTCAGCAGTTGATGCAGAGACATGGGATTGTTTCTTGCATTACCATGAGACAACCCTTCCACCAAGAAACTGACATCCCCCAGATGTGGACTTTGCAGTCATGTTGCAACCACCATAATCACTATCTGTATAAGCATACAGATTGAAATCAAAATTCTTAGGATACCACAGACCAAGTGTTGAAGCACCTTTGAGGTATCTTAGAATCCTTTTGACATTGATAAGGTGAGACATCTTAGGGTTGGCTTGATATCTTGCACAAATACATGTAGTGTAGAGAATATGCATAGAGGCTGAAGCAACCAAAGTCTTTCTGCATGCATGTTGCACAAGTACTGAAGAAGAATGCTTCAGAAGTTTCACACATGCAACATAAATATTTAAGTGTGAAATCTTCTGAAGCCAAGACCAATATCTTCCGAAGCCAAAGATGAAGTCTTCTGAAGCATCAGAAACAAAGTCTTCCAAAGCCTCAACTCTTGAAGACTGATTTCTTCTGAATACTTTTAGTAACATGCTTTATCTAATGTACTATTCCATAAAGTTTGACACCTTTCCGCTGCATCTCTGTAAAGTCACCAACTTGCATGAGTTGGTGAAAAGGTCCATGCTTTTGGTAACTTTGAGTCTGTAACTTTCTACTCCATGTACTTCATCCTTTTTGTAATAGATAAGGATGTGAGCTATGGCATGTCATAGTCACATAGTCAAAAAGGCAATCTGCCTTTTCGACTCCATAATTTATTTTGTTTTGAGTCTAGTCAATTGTATCCAGCTGCTTTCATAGTATGGCCGGTTGTAGGATGTAGTATAAGTATCTCATGTTCTTGTATCTTTTATACATGCTTTGTAAACACTTGTAATAGAACATAGAGAAAGCAATATACTGCATTCTTGAAAACCATATACTTGTGCTCTTATGTTCTGTCTCTTATATTACTTGTGCGCTTTGTATCTTGTGGTTAATCCAGTTCACTGTTTGATTAATTTTTGATTAATCTCCTCTTTGTGTTATTGTGTTGTAAGTGACCCCCTTCACCGGTCTTGCATTTGGTATCAGAGCATTCTAAGCTCTTGATATAAGATCTCACCATCTTAAGATCCCTCACACACATAAATACTAAACTTTTCAAATGGCAGCCATTTCCAAGACTGATATGGAAACTGGAACCATGAACAAGTCCCCATTGATCACTCTTGATGACTTTGATACCTGTTGCCTGAGAATGGAAGGTTTCATCAGGTCTCTAGACTTAGAATGTGGGAGTCTGTTGAGAATGAACCTACATACCTAGCACCCCCTCTGCTACTCGTGCTGGTATGATCCCTAAGGTTGTGGCAAACTACTCTGATGAAGACAGGAAGAGAGTAGAGATTGATAGAAAACCCATGACAGCCCTTCAGACTGCTCTTCCAAACTATGTATACAGAGGTTTCAAGAAGTGCAAAACAGCCAAGCAGCTGTGGGATGTACTGAAACTGATGTATGAGGGTTCCTTTAAAGCCAAGGAGAACAAGAAGGATCTACTGACGTAGCAATTTGAAAACTTCACCTTTAAAGCAGGTGAAACCATGGCTCAGCAATACTTTAGGTATGTTGAGATTGTGTATACCCTTATGGATGGAGGAGTTCCTCTTGAGAACAAGGACATTGTAAGGAAGTTCATGTCCTCACTTCCTAGGCAGTGGACACACTACTGTGTGGTGATCAAGAGGACTGAGAATCTAAAAACTCTTACTCTGACAGAGTTATATGGGATTCTCAGTGGCTACCAGATGGAGATAAACATGCAAGGTTCATTTGGTGACTCCAACAATCAAATGGGTTCAACCCTACATGTGGTTGAAAGAGATAGCATAAAACCCCAACAACATCTCATATGCTACCCTGACAACTCACCAAAGGGTCCTTTCATCACCTTCTGAGAGACACCAAGGGAGAACTACACCCAAGAAAGCCATTCTAAGAGACAAGTTCTTCTCAAGCATTTGTGTCTTCTGATGAAAGTTATGGCAGCTTCCTATTCATCCTTGAAGACCTAGACAGTATCCATCCAGATGATCTAGAGTACATGGAGATAGTCCAGCAGATGGCTCTTCTCACTCACAGAGCCAAGAAGTTCTACAAGCAGACTGGAAGGAAGTTTCCAAGCAATGCAACCAGTGGAAAGTTTGGCCGGACAAAGGCAAAGTCAAGTGTTACAACTGTAACTTGATGGGCCACTTTGCCAGGGAGTGTAAGGCACCTAGAACAAATTATGGCCAAACACAGTCCAGACCCAACTACACTAACAAAGCTCCCCAGAATGAGAAGCCAAAGCAACAGGCTGTTGTTGCTGTTGAAGAAGGAAGCTTTGATTGGAGCTTTCATGTGGAAGATGCTTCTCCAAACCAAGCACTGATGGTAAATCATGATGAAGCCAAGGTATTGGAACATCTCTGTACCCCTGAATGCATTGCTAAAGTAAATAGATACAGGTCCTATGACTTGGAGATAAGATCTGAACTTGAGTCCTTAAACATTTTAAAAGTTGATTTTAGAAAGTCTGAAAATGATTATAAACTAAAGATAGAGGACTTAGAGAAAACAATTTTAGTTCTAAAACATGAGCATACAAATTTTAGGACTCAAATCAAGGATCTCATAACCAAGTTAACTGAGTGCCAGGCTGAGCTTGTGATCAGCGAAGCTAGGGTAGACAAATGTGTTCTTGAAGAAGAGACCTTCAAGAACATGATATCCTCATCCCTGCACAACAGAGTGTGCTATCAAAACAAGCAGGGACTAGGATCAAATGAGATAGCTCCTCCACACGTAATCTTGTCTGTAAGATCTCCTAGGTGTGGAACTTGTGAAGATGAGCTTCCTCTCATAGATCCTTTGAGTGAAGAGGATGAAGAAGTGATAGTGAAGAATTCCTCTAAGAAGAGTGAAAAGGAGGATTCTAAGAAGGGCCACTATCCTTCTGAGGAGAAGAAAAATACTATGATGACCAAGTCAATGAGGAAGAACTTGATCAGAAAGAGCAAAAGAAAAGCAAGGAAGGCTCAAGAGATCAAGGCTACTTTTGACTCCAAGCAGAAACAAGTGTTTATCTCTACAGGCTTTGAAGTAGTAAAGACTAAAGACATCAACCTAAACTCTTCTGCTAAGAGTTCTGGTTCTTGTTCAAGCATCTCAGTGCCAAGAAAAAGACTGATCTGTTGTGTACCACTGCTGCACAGCCTGGACCATCAAACTCTAAGAACAATTCCCAGCCCAAAAAGACTGTCTTTGCATTTGCAAAAATGAAAGTGGAGAAGGAATGTGACCAAAGTCAGTTTTGTTCCCAGTAGAAGGCTCTTGGGAAGAAGAAATTAGAGTGTGTCATGTGTAAAATTACTGCTCATCTTGCTAAGGATTGTCCATACAATCCTAAAGGTACTCTTCACATGACCAAGACAAAGACTTCCAAGAGTTCTATGAAGATTCAAGCTTCAGAAGGAAAATCTGTTTCCTGGAAGCTCCAAATCTAAGAAGAAGGCAAGTGGAAAATTGCCTTCGGAAGAAAAGTTGGTCTCGGAAGGAAGGAATACTTTCAAAGCACTGAGGTTTGCTGCAGTGCCTGCAGGATCTTCCAAAGGCTCAGTCATCAAAACTTCCAAAGTATCAAAAGCTTTCGAAGTATTGAAGGTCAAGTCCAAGACTCCACAGGTGGTGTGGAAGTCTAAGAAAGACCAAGTGACTGAGAATTCTCCATCAACAACAGCTCAAGATCCTCCTAGCATAACCATAGGATCTATTACTGTTGCATTACCTTATGTTTCTCTCAATAAGCCCAAGACAAGTAAGGCTTGTGTTTTCAAATATAACTAATCATTTTCTTTGTGCAGGGATAGCTAAAGACAAACAAAAATGTCTAGATCATTGACAGTGGTTGTTCTAGGCACATGATAGGCAATAGGTCACTACTCCAAAACATTGAAAGGATTGATGGAGGCCCAGTTGCTTTTGGAGGAGATGGAGGTGGTTACATCTCAAGAAGGGGCAAGGTCACAAATGGTAAGCTCAGCATTGAAAAGGTAAACTTTGTCAAAGAGCTTGGGTACAATCTTCTGAGTGTATTCTAATTTTGTGATCAGAGTCATAACATGCTCTTTACTAAGCATGAGTGCATTGTTCTCAAGCCCGGGGTGGTCATTCCTCATGAGCATATTCTGCTTAGAGCCCCCAAAAAAGAGAACATGTACAACATGGATTTGCAAAAACATCTCGCTCTGGAGAAGTTTCATGCTTTCTGTCTAAAGCCAATAGTGACGAGTCTTTCCTATGGCATAAAAGAATGTGCCATGTAAACTTTAAAAACATGAATAAACTGATTAAGAATTATTTGGTAACTGGAATGCCAAAGAAAGAGTTTACAAGTGATGACCACTGTGTTGCATGCCTGAAAGGGAAGCAACATAAGGTATCTCACAAGCCTAAGGAAAGGAACTCCATCACTACACCCCTACACCTGTTACATATGGATCTCTTTGGCCCCACCAGTGTAATAAGTCTAGGAAGGACCTCTTACTGTTTAGTGATCACAGATGACTTGACAAGATTCACTTGGGTTTTCTTCCTTAGAACTAAGGATGAGACTCCTGAGATTCTGAAGAGTTTCATCTTGAAGATTGAGAATCAATCTGATCACAAGGTCAAAATCATAAGATGTGATCAGGGAATCGAATTCAAGAACCAAATCCTTGATGCATTCTGTGATGAAAAAGGTATTTCAAGGACTCCTTAGCAGAATGGTGTTGCTCAGAGGAGAAACAGGACACTGATTGAAGCTGCAAGAACCATGCTGTCTGACCCTAAGTTGCCCGTCACCTTCTGGGCAGAGGCAGTCAACACTGCTTGCTGTGTGCAGAATAGAGTTTTAGTAGTTAAGACTCATGGCAAGACTCCTTATGAACTTTGGCATAAGAGGAAACCTTTCATTGGTTTTCTCAGGTCATTTGGTTGTCCTTGCACCATCTTGAATACCAAGGATCAAATTGCCAAATTTGTTAAGAAATCAGATGATGGAAACTTCATTGGATACTCTTCTCAAACTAACGCTTATAGAGTATACAATCTCAGAACTAGAATTGTTGAGGAGTCAACCAATGTGACTTTTAATGAACACACACCCTGTGTGGCTGGTTCTGGTCTTGGTTGGCTCTTTGATCTTGATTTAGTTACCAACTGTTTTAACAAATATTGTGAGACTATTTTAGGATTTGCAGAAAATTTAAACTCAGGTGATCCTGATCCAAGATTTGAGCTGAGAAGACCTTCAAGTAATACATCTTGAGCTCCAGTTGGAACTACTTCTGCAAATGAGGTTTCTATCAGCACCACAATGACAAACTCAGCTGATACATTTGGTATGCCTTCAAATTCCAGCTCAGAGGCTCCACAACCAGATAAGGATGCTTTAATTGCAGAAGACAATAATGGTAGTGGTGAAAGTGATCAAGACTTTCTTGATGTTAATAACCACTCCATAGATGATACACACTCCTTGGATTAACTCTCACTTGATAAGTGCGCTGATGTGGTGGGTGAAACTTCTATGCCAGATCCAAATTTCTCTAATTTAGATCTTTCTCAGCAACTTGCTGTGATCCCATAGCTAAGGATCCACAAGTCCCACCCCACCACAAACATCATTGGAGATATTGTCACAAGGGTAAGAACAAGAGGACAAACTCATGAAGGAAATGTTTGTCCTCACTCTATTTCTTATCCCAGATAGAGCCAAAGAAAGTTGATGAGGCTCTGAAGGATGGAAGTTGGGTTGAAGCTATGCTGGAAGAGCTGCTTCAATTCAAAGATAGAAAGTTTGGAATCTTTGTCCTCTTCCTCATGGGAAGACTACCATTGGAACCAAATGGGTGTTTAGGAACAAGAAGGATGATAGAGGCATTATCATCAAGAACAAAGCTATACAAGTTATTCAAAGATATACACAAAGAGAAGGAGTTGACTATACAGATGTCTTTGCTCATGTAGGAAGGCCGGAAGCTGATAGGATATTCCTGGCATTTGCTGCATCCAAGAACTTCAAGGTCTTTCAACTTGATGTGAAGTGCGCTTTCTTTATGGAGTGATTGATGAGGAGGTGTATGTCAAACAACCACCTGGTTTTGTAGGTCTTGATCATCCTGATTATATCTGCAAGCTTGACAAAGCTCTTTATGGGCTGCATCAGGCACCCAGGAAGTGGTATGAGACACTATCTGAGTATATTTGCAAACTTGGATACAGGAGAGGTACTATAGATGGAACTCTCTTCATCAAAGAACAAGGAATTGACATATTGCTAGTTCAAGTATATGTGGATGACATCATCTTTGGTTCAACTAATCCAAAGCTCTGCAAAGACTTTAAGAAGCTGATGAAGGACAAATTTGAAATGAGTGCCATGGGGGAACTCAATTTCTTTCTAGCAATTCAAGTGAAGCAAGTTGAAGATGGCAACTTCATTAGTCAGTCAAAGTATGTTCAGGACATAATCAAGAGGTTCAACCTGACTGATTGTAAGTTTTCTAAGACACCCATAGCTAGAAACCACTCCCTTGGACCTAATCTTGAGGGGGAGTGTGTAGATGAACACTTATACAGGGCTATGATTGGGTCCCTTATGTATCTTACTGCTAGCAGGCCTGATATTATGTTTGCCATTTGCATCTATGCAAGATATCATGCCAACCCTAAGATGTCTCATCCTATCACTATCAAAAGGATTTTAAGATACCTTAAGGGTGCTTCAACACTTGGTCTGTGGTATCCCAAGAATCCTGACTTCAATCTGTATGCATACACAGATAGTGATTATGGTGGTTGCAACATGACTGCAAAGTCTACATCTGGGGGATGTCAGTTTCTTAGTGGAAGGGTTGTGACTGGATAAGTAAGATTGAGATTCTTACTGAGAATCGAATATGGCAATCAAGTCAATGATTGAATGGCGGAAACAAACAATCAAATAACATTCAATGCAAGAATTATACTCATAAATGCTTTTGTATTATATATATGAAAGTTGATTGATTATAGAGAATAAATGACAACAAAAAGTCTCTATGTCTATCAGCCGTCACCTCATGTACGAGGTTATCTATTCTATTATAGGCAGACAAGATGCCTTTTACAAAATGACTAAACTACCCCTGACCTATTACATCAGAACTAGTCTAAGTCTTGATCCACATATTTGCTTGTTCATCTGCATTGACAAATGCGGATGAGTTAACTTGATCAGCATTTCTTCCCTTGATCATCCGCATTAGTATGTTGGTCATCCGCATTGGTTAATGTGGATGAACAAACACTTATGCGTATTTGTTTGGTCATCCGCATTTGTCAAATGCGGATGAGCAAAGTCTTATCCGCATTAATACTTGGTCTTTCGCATTTGTCAATGCGGGAGAACAAATACTTGTCCGTATTTGTATTATGTCTTCTGCATTGACAAATGCGGAAGACTATACTGGTTTCTAGAGCAGAATCTTCATCTGCATTTCTTGGACTTGTGGGATTTTAGCAAAACAATCATCAAATCACCCACTGAATTGGCATGTATGATCCTTTCAAGGTGCAACAATACTCCCCCTAAGGATTATACAGCCTATGTTCTTCAATGTTTGGGAGGTGATTGATGTTGTGAGGATTCTGCTGGGTCTTGTGGAGGTAGTAAAAATGCAGCTTTAGTTGGATCCAGAATAGCTTTAATCATGTTGACAAAATCTGTTGCTTCTGACATTCTGTCCCTACTTAGCACATGTATCTTCATTTTGCTCATATTGTAGATGGCTTCTATTGGTAACTTCTTCAGTGAAATAGGTTCCCAAATAGAAATAGTAGAGAGACCATCTCTGTGAATCAGTAAGCTTCCACCCACATCTACCTCAAGTTTGACAATGTTCCCAAGTTGCAAGGGTGTCTTCTTTTTCTTTCTTTTGTCTCTTTTGGTATTGATACGATCATAAGCCAATTTTAGCAACTTGATACACTTTAGGAAGAAGTTCATATCTTGTTCACCCAGTTTATTATTTATTTCCCTGAAGTGTCTGGTATAGATATAGTAAATGTAGGATTCATCAAGCAACTTTACTTCATATCCACTAAATAACCTTGTTTCAGCACCCTCCTTTCCTCCCCACTTTCTTTCAATAACCATGTCATAAGTTTTTTCATCATAGTACACATTTGAGATGGGTGTGGAGGAATGAGTACCAGACACCATTTTTCTCTTCAAAGATTCTGTTGGTTTCACCTTCAACTCAGGAAACACAACTTCTTCTTCTTGCTTTGTCTTCTTCTTCTCAAGGGAATTAATAAAAGACTTATCTTTTCTCATGCATATTATCTTTAATGAATTGAAATTATTAGTCCTTCTGAACATTTTAAGTATGTTTTCAAATTCATATCCCCTGAACATAGCTAAGTGATTGATCAGTTCCAGTTGAGCTAGTTCTTTTAAGTCATGGATCTCCAGGGCATTTACAAGAGCTGAGTACTCTATAAAAAATTGGACCAGCCCGAAGATCCTTTTCACCATGAACATATTCCACATGTTGTCATACTTCCAAGCAGTTATTTTCTGATCAACTTTGCTTTTGGGAGTAGACACCCCTCTGATTAACTCAGCAGTTGTTAATCCTTCTTGTAGTTTTAACTGAGAGGGTTCTGCAAACCATTCTGGGTATTTATGAACTATAGGAGCCAACAATTCTTGATCTTTCTGATTTAGCATCATGTCTTGAGTAGTTACTATAGATCTTGGCTTCTTGTTTAGGATTTCTTCTTCTAACCTCTTAAGCATATCTTTCTTTTCATTGATCATTTGGAGAGTAGCAGCCCTTAATGAGTTTGTTTTCATATTCCCAATCTTCCTTCTTGTGAATCCTTGAATTGAAAAATAATCCTTCATTTCCTTATCTGACATGCTATAAGTATCAGGAAATAGTGGATCAGGAGTTGGGGTTGATTTCTTCATGGATGATAGTTTAGGCAGAGGAACCTTTCTTGAAAATGATCTTTCATACTCAATTGTGGTTGATTTCTTCATAGTAGACACTTTTGGCACAGAAGCCTTTCTGGTGACTGATTTTTCATACTCAGTTTCGAAGTTTGGATCCAGTAGCTTATTCACCCTTTCTTCTTCTTCCTGTTAGGACCTGGTATTTAAATGAAATACCTAGTGATTAGCGTGTAAACCAGATCAAATAGTGCGGAATCGTATTTGATTGGCGATCCAATCAGTGAGAACACACGAAGAATCAATAAAAAATTGAAACTAACGTTAGAAATCGATTGGGAATCGATCTAATGTGTTCTATGAACTTGGAGAATGAATTGGGAGGCTTTTGGATGGCTAGGGTACGTCTGGAGTCGTAATAGAATTAAATCTCTCATTTTTCCACGAATTGGGTTGTATTTATAGGTTAGTATTGTTCATTCGGGCGACTGGACCATAAGTATGGTTCAATCGTGCGATTGAACCATGCGGTTGATCCTTCCGCACGACTGAGTGTTCAGTCGTGCGATTGACCCAATCTTATGTGTCAATCATACAACTGATCCAGCCTCCTGGTTCAGTCGTGTGACTGAGTCAATCGTATGAAGTTATTCATGCGTGTGGTCCATTCGCATGGGCCATTCGCATGAGAACTTCATTATGTTAAGTTTGAATGTATTAATTAATAAACATTATGTGTACCATTCAAACAATCACTAACCTAATTAACCAATTCAATATCGACTCATTAATGAAATATTAGACATTTCAAATCACAAACAATCAATATCATTTCATTAATCATATCAAATTACATCCAAATCAGATAAACAAGATTTATTACATTTTATATCATGATCTAGGGACATACATGTATCAACAAACTCCCCCTTGGACCTAGATCTCTCTAATGTCTTGTTTTCTGCATCACCTCCTCATATTTCTTGTACTTGTCCTCTTTTGTGACTCCCGCATGAATCTCAAACGCGAAGCAGAGTCTTATGACATTTTGGAACTGGAGGGCTTGTACAATATCTTGCATATCAAAGAATAGTGACCACTTGTATAGCGTGTAGACATCATTTGCTGACAAGTTGGTAAGCCACATTGGGTCGAATACCCTGATCGTATCCATTTGGCCCTCTTTGTTTAGGACTATGACCGCTTCAGCTG
The DNA here is from genome assembly GCA_025506515.1 of Flaveria trinervia. Classification (NCBI taxonomy): domain Eukaryota; kingdom Viridiplantae; phylum Streptophyta; class Magnoliopsida; order Asterales; family Asteraceae; genus Flaveria; species Flaveria trinervia. Next base: position 50,075,204 of record CM046446.1, read on the forward strand.
TTCTCCAATCGTAGTACCACCACTTAAAGTGTGGAGTGAAGTCCTGTGGCATTTCCCTGAGTGGGATTCTTGACATTGTGCGCGGAGGACTCCACTTCAACACTATCTTCGGCTTTCCAGTAATGGCATCAACCTCAACCTTCTGATATACCTTGTAGTTTGTTGGGGTCTGAAGTTAACCCACCTGGTGTGGTACTCCTTCTTTAGGGCAGCCTCGAACTAGCCTGACATCTTCCTCGGGTCGCTGGTTGAGCTCAAAACCTGGTAGAGTCTTCAGATCATGTGGGAATCTAAAGTACTCTATGCCTTTTCCCTCTTAACTGCATATACATTAAGATCCTCAAAATACGCCCACGCTATGATCCTGCCAGTCACCTTATGATGTTTCTTGACTCTGTAGAGTTTGGTGTAGGCATCCTTTTCGGTGCAGCGTGTTGGGCTCTAACTTCTTCAAAACACGCAGCCCACTCAGCCTTTCGGATATCGACATCATCATTTGAGGCTTGGGCCGTTTCCTCTACTTTCTCCGACTCTTGCTCCATCTTGTCTAACACCTCAAAAGTATCGCTGACGAGGGATTCACCCAGATTGGGGACCACATTTCCCTCATTGTCAGCGTACTGAGGGTAGTGCTTGGCAGTGACATCTTCAATCTCGATTTCATCAACATCGTTGAGCTCTTCGTCACTGGTCAAGTCGCATGTCGGAGCATCCTTCACTATCTCATCTGGATTCAGCTTGAAGATCTCTGCGAGTTGCTAGTTTGATAGGTCGTGAATTATTTCCCCTTCTTCAGGGGTATAACTCACCGATCTCCTTACGATCCCTTGCAGATCAAGAATCATTGTTAGCTGAGTCTTGACCTGCTGAAGGGGAGCAATATTGTATTCATCTCTTTGGAGATTAGGATCTGCTTGATTTAAAACATTCATCACAGCAAACATTAGTTAATAATCAAGACAGAAATACATTAATCTTAATATAAACATCGAATACATAAGTTTAAATACATGATTCAAGTACAGAAGTAATCAAATACATAGACATCTAATCATTACTTATGTCTTGGATCATTGGGTCATTGCTTGGTGGAGCAGAGGAGGAAGCTGGTTGGTCTTGTTTCTTCTTGGATCTCCTATCATGGCCTTGAGTAGAGGCAGATGCAGCTGCATCTCCTCCTGTTGTATCATCATCATCATCCTTATCCTCTGTACTTTCTTCTTCTGTCCCCTCATCCTCTCTGTCTCATCCTCATCATCATCTTCATCATCTCTGTCTCCCTCTTTGATCTTCAAGGGCTCCTCCTTAGATCCCTTTAGCTTTAACATGATCGTCTTCTTTGCCTCCTCCAACTCCTTTATCTTCTTGTTTGATATGACACTATGTGCTTGGAGTTGGGCTATCTCATGGCTCTGAGCACCCATCTGTTGGGCCTGCTCCTCTATCACTCGAGCCTGTTCTTCTATCTGGTGAGACTGAGCAGCAGTAAGATCAGCAAGCTGGCAGATCTGAGCCACCTTCTCCTCATCTGCAACCAATAGGTGCATCACCATCCTGTTGAGCGCAGACAGCTGTTCCTCTACCCCAATTGGAGGTAGAGGTGATCCATAAGTATGAGATGGATGGGCTGAGGATCCAGCTTGGTGGGTAGTGGTGGTGGTGGTGGCTGTAGTGAAGATGGGTCTGTGAAATAGTGGAGGTGATGTGGGAGTGAAAGATATGGTGGTAGATGGAATCTGTATAGTGGTGGGAGGTGTGGTGGTGGTAGTAGTAGCTGTGGAGGTGTGGTGGCTGTGGTGGTGGATGGTGTGGCTGTGGAAGTGGTAGTGGTGGTGGCAGATGTGGTGGCTGTGGTGGTAACGAAGGTGAGTCGTCTTTTCTTCTTCTTCTGACCATGGGGCTGAGCCATCCTTTTCCTCCTGTTCCCGTTGAGGTGGATGCTCCCCCTACAACCCTGCTAGCTGACTCCGGTGCATAACTCGGATCAATGGCTATCTCTCCTGAGTCTCTTGGGCGTTCACCAACCCCCCTTAGCCCATGTTCTGTGGGAACAACCTTGCTTCCCACAGTACGTGTCAAGGGCTCCTCTTCCGACTCCTCTTCCTCCTCACCAGGAACAAAATCTTGATGGAAACCAGCAGACTCGGCTATGTCTCCAGCTGGGGCGGACACTGGAGGTATAACATCAGAAACTGAGCCTCTCGGTGGAGTAGGCATATCATCCCCAGCGTCCCCACTATCGTCATCATCAAAGTCATGCTCTGGGAGCAGTAGCCTCTCGTCATCAGAATCACTATCATCATGACGCCATTTGCGTCTCCCCAGTGACACATATCTCTCGTTGGCCAAATGGCCAATCAACCTCTTCACCTGGGGCTTCACTTGCTTGCCCCTATACACCCTCATCCGACCCAAGGTCGTGTCATCCATAATCTCCAAAGCAACTGCATCATGACTCTCCTTGGGAAGAAGTGGCAGCTTCTCGTTGAAGATCAGCTGTAGAAACCTGGGGTACATACAAAATCCTTCTTTCCCCTTTGCCTCCAGGTTCTCCACCAAATAAGAGAAGATCATACTCGAAAAGCTGAAAGGGTGGTTCAGCACCAGTGCCACGTAGGCATTCTGAATCTGGTCTGATAGATCATCGAACCCACCCCTCCTCGAAGCAATGCACTTTAGGATCACATGCGCCAAGTACTTGTACTGGGGGCACAGGTTGCTCTTGTTGAGCACACCCGAGTTTATATCCCCAGCGTACTTGATCCTGAGGAAGCAGCCTCTCACAGTCAGTGGATGTAATCTGGTGGGGTGATTCGTATCGTCCCCAAACTCAAGAATTCTCTGGATATCAGCAGCAGTAACCTCGATATCATGACCCAGAATGGAGCTCTGTATACTATACGGCTCACGAGAGCGATCAACTGAGGCATTCTCCCAGAATGCCTGGTGTAATGACCTGTAGGGCGTGCAAGGTGTAGATATAGCCTTATGTATCCAGGAACGTCTAAGGAAAGCTATAATCTCTATGAACTCGGCCCCATTCCGAGTAGTATGATCCAAGTGAGCACATATGTTGTGCTTTGGATTAATGGACCATCTATCAGCCATTTTCCTTAAACACAAGACACAAAACCATTAGTAAATAATACATCAAAATTTAGTTCTAAGTATAATGTTTAAATTCATTCTGATTCATTCATGCGAATGAATCATGCGACTGAAGTCAGTCGGTTGTTCTTTCATGCGACTGAGCTCGTTCGAGTGAATGAGACATGCGACTGAGTTCAATCTGCTGACTGAGTCTGTGATTGGTTCAGTCGGCCGACTGAGCTCATTCGCATGGTTCATTCGGCCGATTGATCCAATCGCAAGATTCAATCATGTGATTGGAGTTCATCCGGTCGACCAGTCGCTTGTCCCACTGTTCAGTCGCCTATGGTTCAAATCTTGACCAAATCAAGTAATTTAACATGGTTTAATGGTCCATTAGACTCGCCATCTTGTCACTAATAACCTATTAAACTTAATTTTAACATTTTGCTTAGTTTATGTTGGTTATTAGGGCATTTTTCAGTCCGGTTCTTGTTTCACTCGAATATCACAAATTTGGATTCAATGTCTTCTGATTTCGGTAAGATTTCAATGCATTATACCTGTATAATCGACAACGAACGTCAGAAGATCAACAGCAATATGAAAACAAGGTCTAAAGGAATTTCGGCAGAGTAACGGTACTTGGTGCGATTTAGGAGCGATTGAGGGTGATGAGTGGAATGCGATCGAATATGACCTTTAAATACTAAAGCTAAGTTCAATAGGTCAACTGGCCTCATCCGCTAAGTTCATTTGGGCGACTGAGGCTCAGTCGTGCGATTGACCCAGTCAGTCGCATGTAGTTGACCGATTGAGGTTCAGTCGGTTGACTGACTCAATCGTGCCCTTTCATTCGCACCTTCAGTTAACCGACTGAGTCTCAATCGGTCGACTGATTCATTCGCCCCCTTCCATTCGGTCGAATGGAACATTCTGATAAGCCATTCGGATGAATGGCTCAATCTCATGTCTAGTCATGCGAATAGGAGCCATTCGCATGGTTGGTCCATACTCATGGTCCAGTCGTGCGAATGGGTCACACTTAGTAACTTTTCTGCCATTTTGAACATTTTACTTTTAAGACCCTTTAAACTTTGAAATTAACATTATGAGCTTTGATCATCTCAGACATGACCCTTTTAGTGAGTTGATCCCTTACCGATTTTCATGATGTAGTCCGGTAAACAAACAAAACTAAAAGACTAAGTGAATAAAAAACTAAACTAACATACAAAAAATAAAACTGTTTTTGGCTTTTTGTGAGAGATAAATCCTAAGATGGAAATCTACGGGATTTGGTTTCGGAATAGGCAGCTTCAACTTAGATTGACCACACCTGGACCAATTCAATTTTGGAATCATAGAGGCAAGTCAAATCATTTGGGACTTGTTATCAAAATCTTTTGATGCTCTATTCTTGGTTTTCATCCAGAATCGTTAGCAACTTTTAGGAAATCATACTAGAACTATTTGATTACCACATTGATTTGAACTTTCAAGAATTGCAGCCACAATGATTGTCAATATGTTTGTCCTCTTAAATCCATACACAGACTGGTGATAGATTTAGGTTTAATTATTTCAACTAACATTTGTGGATCCCACACTTATATGGTAATCAATATTCCTCAGGAGCTTTTGAGCGGTCTACGGGTATTTTTACAAGAAGAGACTATTCTTAGAGATTTCAAAGAGAAGCCAATCCTCAGGTCAGTGCCATCGCATAGCAGAGAGGCGGCAAACAATAATGAATTCTAGAATATCTAGGTTATGCTTATCCTCAGGTCAGTGTCATCGCACAGCAGAGAGGCACACAACCTATCTTCTTGTTAGAGCAGCTTAATTTTATTTTGCACAAAATGCACCAACAACATAAGTCATTAGCTTGATAGCATTTTTCTTTCATTTTTCGTGCTTTGCTCTATTTATGGTCATCCGCACACATTTGTGGCGTTTACATGCTCATTACCTCTTATTGGAATATTGTTGATTGTGTTAACCAGTGATAAGATGGAAGCCCACAGTCAGTTGAACAACTTAGTTTGATCTTGAGATCACCAGTCAGGTCTAACATCATCTATGTGTTGAATCTACCGACATATCAATTGTGGTCTAGCAACCTCTAGGTCTACTCTCGTTGTGTTACCTTAGGAGTTACCAGTTTTTCTATCATCTTCCTTTTATATTGCTTAGACTACATAGACTTATACTTTGAATTTTTGCATCTTTTCTAAATTAAATTTTTAAAGTCCCTCTTGATTTGTTCCTGTGTACTATGATATTCCAAAGGGTTTGAGTCGGTATCACAGATACGATCTACCTTATATCAGCTTTCCACTCCTTCTCCCTCGTTTTTTTTTAATGTTACTTGCTGACTTATTCTCCCCCTAAAATACTAAAATCATAACTGGTTTAATTATTTTAGGATTTTAATAAACAGCAAAATAACATGAGTGTAATTTAAACAGACTAAAATAAACAAATAAAATAAAATAAAAAAGAAAAAGTAACTAAACTACATCGGACTACACATGATCATCATCAGGAATAACATCACTTTTCTTTTTAACGCCGTTGACCTCTAGCAAATATTGAAAACGTGGTTTATCAAAGGCTTTAGTATAGAGGTCAGCGCGTTGAAAATCATTATTAATTTTTACCACATCAATTAAGTTCTTTTCAAGACAATCTCTTATTAAGTGGTATTTAATACCGATATCTTTGGTCTTTGGATGTTGGACCGGATTTTTAGTTACTGCAATTGCAGCAGAGTTATCAACAAAAATAGGAGTAGAAGAAAGCTTTAAACCGTAATCCCGCATTTGTTGTTGAATCCAGATGATTTGTGAACAGCAACTTGCAGCAGCAACATATTCGGCTTCACAGGTTGACAATGCAACCGATGTCTGCTTCTTACACTGCCAGGTAACTAATCTCTCCCAAAGAATTGACACCCTGCTGATGTAGACTTGTAATTCATCTTGCAGCCCCCTAATCCGAGTCACTATACGCCGTGAGCTCAAAGTCATCATCATGAGGATACCACAACCCAAGTGTGGGTGTACCCTTCAGATAACGAAATATCCTCTTGACCCCGATCAGATGGTTGACCTTAGGCTTAGCCTGATATCTAGTACATAAAATGTAGCATACATGATATCAGGTCTTGAGGCAGTGAGATACATGAGGGATCCAATCATTCTCGGTACATTGTGGCATCTACCAGATCTCCATTTTCATCAGGTGTTATATCATGATTTGTAGCAAGTGGAGTCCCAGAAGCATGCTCTATGTCAAACGACTGAGAATGTCTCCCACATACTTGGTCTGATGTAGAAAGATCCCATTTGGTGTCTGATCCACCTGTAACCCGAGAAAGAATTTCATCTCCCCCATAGCACTCATTTCAAACTTTCTTCATAACTGCTTCAAACTCTTTGCATAATTCTTCGTTCTTTGAACCGAAGATTATGTCATCGACATAGATTTGTACTAGCAGTAGGTCTCCATCTTTTTCTTTGATGAATAGTGTGTAGTCATTAACTCCCCTGCGAAAGCCGTGTTTCACAAGATGAGTTGAGAGTTTCTCATACCAGGCCCTAGGAGCTTGATGAAGCCCGTATAAGGCCTTGTCGAGTTTGTAAACTCTGTCCCGATGATAAGGATCTTCAAATCCCTTAGGTTGACTGACATACACTGTCTCTCGAATTTCCCCATGAAGGAATGCACTCTTCACATCTAATTGATAGACTTTAATCTTCATATACGATGCATAGGCAAGGAAGATACGGATGGCTTCCATCCTTGCCACTGGTGCAAAACTTCATTGTAGTCAATCCCCTCGACTTGGCGAAATCCTTGAACCACCAATCGAGCCTTGTTCCTGATAATGACCCCTTGGTCATCCTTCTTGCATTTCAAGACCCATTTGGTGCCAATGACCTTAGCACCTTTAGGTCTATCAACCAGAGTCCAGACACCTAACTTCTTGAACTAAAGAAGTTCTTCTTGCATGGCACTCACCACGCCTCATCATTTAGTGCATCACTTACGTATTTTGGCTCAAACTGCAAGACAAAACATCGATAAGCACCATCATGAATGTAACCCTTTTCCAACAGAGACATAATCAGCTGAGTACAGCTGATTTCGGGTTTGTACTCCTGATCTGACATCACCAATGACATTATCCAAGGGATGATAGACGTTTAGACGTGATCCTGGAGTAGTAGGAACAGCTACCTCAGAGCCAAGATTATGAACATTTGGTTCTGCATATGAGGTAGTTGGAGTTTGAGGCTCCGAAGTCGAAGGTGCATCACTGGTAGATGCTTGTGGACTTTCAGGAACTGGAACCTGTTCCTCCTGATTGTTTTGGTCATCTTCTTCAGCTTCATCTTCAAAGGAGGAGTCATTGTCGTCGACTACTCCCCTGACTGAGTAGATGATTCTCCCTGTGAGCTAGATGTTGGTGTATCAAGATATCATAAATCATCCGTGTAGCTAACTCGTCATCGAGGGAGAGAGAGGGATGTTGAAGGACTTGAAGAATCCATCATAGTCGAAAAAGTAGGCAGGTCCTTTGCCAGTAGGTGGTGTGTGGTATATCTCTGAACGTCAACATTACACCACACTCTACTAGACGCATTGAGTTATTGTAAACCCTCTTGTTCGGTATGTTGTATCCTAGAAAGATTCCTTCATCCGCCTTCTCGCTGAATTTACCTTCTTGTGTTTTCTTCAGAAGTGTGCACGGTGCGCCAAATGGTTCGAGATACTCCAAATTCGGTTTGCGTCTTTGTAGTAGCTCGTAACATGTCTTTCTGTGGCACTTGACAATCAGAACTCGATTCAGTGTATAACATGCATTCGCAACTGCCTCATTCCAAAATTGGATAGGCAGTTTCGAGTTTGCCAGCATAGTCTGTGCAGTCTCTATCAAGCTTATGTTCTTTCTCTCAGCAATGCCATTCATCTGAGGCGAGTAGGCAGAAGTGAATTGATGTACAATTCACTTTTCCTTGCAGTAAGCCTCCATCCACTTGTTCTTGAATTCCATCCCATTGTCTGAGCGTACTTGTCTAACCTTCAGCTTGTAGAAAGATTCCAGTGTGGTTACTAACTCCTTGAATGACTCAAATGTTTCTGATTTGGACTTCAGAAACATTACCCAAGAGAACCTTGAGTAGTCATCAGTAACCACAAAACAATACAAGTCGCCTGCTATGCTCTTTGTACTGACTAGACCAAACAGATCCATGTGAAGAAGTTCAAGAGGAAGTTCTATTGAATGAACTTTCTTTTCCTTATGAGACTTATTCGTCTGTTTGCCTTTCTTGCAAGCTACACAAAAATCAGGAAGCTGGAAGTTCTTGACATTAACTCCTCTCACCAGATCCTTCTGAATCAAGTGATTCATCTTCCTTTAACTAATGTGTCCATTCTCCTATGCCAGGAGATGGAATCCTTCTCAGTAGCTTTAGATAGAAAACACAGAACCTCATGATCTGTTGTAGCAGTTGTTGACAAATCCAAAACATAAAGGTCTTTATATCTTGAAACAGTCATCAAAACTTGGTCTTCTGGGATCACGTAATCTTTCTTGAGCACGTAAAACTTCTTGTTGTCGAAGATGACTTTATAACCTTTATCACAGATTTGGGAAACAGAAAGAAAGTTGTTTTGATGTTGTTGGACGTAGTTCACCCTATCAAACTTAACTTTCTGATTTCCAACTTCTCCCTAAGCTGTGATATAGCCTCCCTTGTTTCCCGCAAACGAAACATGCCCTCCTTTTATTTCCTTACGTTTGATAAAAGAGCCATGTTTCCTGTCATGTGCCTGGATGCTCCGCTGTCTACAATCCACGTGTTGGTTTCAGCACTGTAGTGAACACCCTGCACATACCAAGTAAAACTGTTAGTTTAGGTTAGGAACCCAAGCCTTTACTGGCTTGGGTTTCCCAGAGGCATCACACATCATGAATTCCACCCATTGACCCTTAGAGAGTGAGGGTAGCTCAAGTTCCTTCTTGTCATCATTACCAGACACAGAGGATGACTTTTATTTCCATAATCCAGATTTGTGCAATGCCTGTTTGTGATAAACATTTGACTGGCTAACAGGTTGAACTTTATGTTCACTAGTTCTTCTAGGTGGAGTTAAAGAACTCCTCTTAGAAGACCTAGGTTTTGAGTCCTGAAGTTCAATCTTCTTCCTAGGTGTCTGATAATAAGGACAATAGGAAGCAATGTGTCCACATTCTCCACAGTTGTAGCACGACCTGCTATCAACTTTATGATTAAACTTTCTTTGTGGAGACGTGTGTGACACTCTAGTAACATCACTCACTTTAGGTTTTGACTTTGGTTCTTTTGATGTTTTCTCTTGTTTAACAAAGTCAACTTTTTTAACATGTTTAACATCTTTTTCCTTTTGGTAACTGGTTTTTGACTTAAAACATGTGAAAGATTAACATTAGAAGTCCTTTTAGGTTCTGATTTGACTCTATTTGACCCTGACTTTAAGTTAACCTTTTCAAATTCTTTTTCCAGATTAACACAAGGCGATTTACCCTTTGCCTTTGAAGTGGCCTCCTTTTGTTTGTTTCCAGATTCAATAGATGAACATGAGGAATCTGGATCACTAACAAGAGGAGTAAACACCACATGATCCTTGATGTGGTTATTATTTACTGGTCTACTCTTAGTGTTCATCAAGGTCTCATGTGGTGGTGGAACCACTTTGTAACCCAAACCCTCCCCGTTGTTTCTTTCTCTCACTAAATGTTGGACTATGTGTGATGAACTTGTCCAACTGTGCAGTTTCTGTTTTAATGAGTTTACTTCTACTTCTAGAACTGCCTTTTACTTCTTAGTGTCTTCTAGGGAGTTTAGATAGTACCTAATGTCATTAGCTTGGTTAAATGCAACTACTTCGGTTTCCCTAAGCTGTTTAGTCAAAAGGTCTATCTTTTCTTTGTAACTATGCTCATTTTGTTTTAATACTCTATTAGCCTCAGTGCATAGTTGCAAATCTTTTACTAAGTTATCATTATGATCTAATAACCTAGCAAATTTCTCATCTATGCTATTTATAAACGTATTACAATCAGAACAAGCATGATTATCAAACATTTGGTCAGTGGTACTTACCTGAGTTGGTTCAAAAGAGTTAGCCATTAACGCAGCATCAGATGTCTCTGGTTCTTGTGATGCTGTCTTTGCTGTGGTAGTCTTCTCTTTAGGCTTGTAGCTGACCTCAGTTGCAGTTGTCTCTTCAATATTTGACATCGCTATCTCAACTGCTAGATCTCCTTCACTCGAGGAATCATCGTCAATGTCTTCTACACTTGCAGTGTTTGATTCCACTGGAGAGACAAACCTAAAGCTCCAGTCCTGTCCTTCATCATCATGAGCAGTCAAGGCTTTTGGATCCTTGCTTGATGAAGTAGAACTAGTAGAATGCTTGTCTTGACGAGTGAAGGACGAGAATGGGTTCCCGTTACCCGTCTTCTTTGGCTTAAAACATTCTCTCTTAAAGTGCCCCTTCTCTCCACAGTTAAAGCAGGTCACTTTGCTCTTGTCAAAGCCAAATGTGGTATCCTTAGTAGCTACCAAGTTCTGTCCGATCTTTTTCACAAACTTCTTCACCCTCCGGACAGCACTAGCTAAGGCCACATTATGTCCATTCTCTCAAGCTCCATTTCGTCCACCTGCTCATAGTCCTCGTCTGCCAGATGGCAGTTTCCAATCTTCCCAGCAACAAGTCCATCATAAGAATGAACCACTGCAGCCAAAAGATCCATGTGTTCTCGAGCTACTTCTACAGTCACATTACCGAGATTCTCGGTCTTCAGTCTAGTAGCATTTGTTTCAGATCCAATATGATGGGTACAAGAAGACCCTGACGTGTCTGATCCTGAAGGAGAAGCATGTGAAGGACCCGATGAGCTAGACACAAATGCAGTCTGGAGAGGTGCTCCAGATGTCTTAGCTTGAGGCGTGGCATTGTACAAAGCTGGATTCTGAGTATACGAAGACTTCTGAGCTCTGTACTTCATCCTAAGAGCTTCTTCTCGCAGCTTTAGAATGAAGTCATTTATATCTAGCTTTGCTAGCATTCCATTCTGTCTCAGGTTAGACACGAATGAAGCCCACTTTTCCGGCAATCCGTCTGCAAAGTTAGTAACTTTCTCTTCCATGGTAGTAGCCACCCCATGTGTATGCAGTTCACTCATCAGATGGTAGAATCTATCTATAACATCGTCCAAACTCTCATTTCCCATCGATGAGAAGTTATCGAATTCCTTCTTTAACTCCTTAGCCTTGATTGCCTTCAACGAAGAATTCCCGTCGTACCTCTTTTCCAGCTCATCCCATAGTTTCTTGGACTACTTATTCTCTGAGTACTAGTGGAAAATGTCTTTAGGGATAGACTGTGTAATCAATGCATAAACCCTCTTCTCTGCATTATATTTAACTTTCTACGTGTCTGTCATCCCTCCTAAGGTTAGCTTTACTCCATCGGCTCCCACCGGCGTACTATACCCAATCTCGATAGCTTCCCACAGATTCGGATCCACTCCATTGAGGTAGATCTCAAAACGTTGTTTCCAGTGGGGAAACTCATCTAACGTTAAGAGCTTTGGTGGTTTATTATGATTACCCACCTCACTCTCATGTAACAGCAGGTTCTAGATCCTAGAGTCCTTCCCAGCAGTAAATGCTGACATTTGATCTTCCATGGCAAATAACTTTAAGTCCACTAAAACAAACTGTCAGCTGGTGTGACTGAAGGATGCGATTGGGCTATTCGTGCGAATGAACTGTGCGATTGGTTCAATCGTGCAGCTGAACTAAGCGATCGGTTCAGTCGTGCGAATGAAGCTGATGCGTATGAACACTACGAATGAATGGTTCAATCATACGAATGGAGATGCGACTAGGTCCGATCGTGCGTCTGAGCAATGCGAATGAGGTCCAGTCATGCGAATGGCTCACTCGTGCGACTGAAGCTGCTGTTTTGTGAAAATTTCTAGGTTAAACGTGTTTTAGCCATAAAAATTCGAAATTTCGCAAGGTCTAATCGCCTAAGTCCGTAGAAACCAAACTTTGATGAGCAGGGAACATCCAAGATCACTTTTGACACAAAAGATTGCGTTTTTTAGTGCAAAAACACAAACTTTTTATCAATCTTGATTGAATCACACGTAATCAAGAGCCAAAGCTCTAATACCAATTGTTAGGACCTGGTATTTGAACGAAATACCTAGTGTTTAGCGTGTAAACCAGATCAAATAGTGCGGAATCCTATTTGATTGGCGATCCAATCAATGAGAACACACGAAGAATCAATAAAAAATTGAAACTAACGTTAGAAATCGATTGGGAATCGATCTAATGTGTTCTATGAACTTGGAGAACGAATTGGGAGGCTTCTGGACGGCTAGGGTACATCTGGAGTCGTAATAGAATTAAATCTCTCATTTTTCCATGAATTGGGTTGTATTTATAGGTTAGTATTGTTCATTCGGTGACTGGACCATAGTATGGTTTAGTCGTGCGATTGAACCATGCGGTTGATCCATCCACACGACTGAGTGCTCAGTCGTGCGATTGAGCCAATCTTATGTGTCAATCATACGACTGATCCAGTCTCCTGGTTCAGTCGTGTGACTGAGTCAATCGTATGAAGTTATTCATGCGTGTGGTCCATTAGCATGGGCCATTCGCATGAGAACTTCATTATGTTAAGTTTGAATGTATTGATTAATAAACATTATGTGTAACCATTCAAACAATCACTAACCTAGTTAACCAATTCAATATCGACTCATTAATGAAATATTAGACATTTCAAATCTCAAACAATCAATATCATTTCATTAATCATAACAATTACATCCAAATCAGATAAACAAGATCTATTACATTTTATATCATGATCTAGGGACATACATGTATCAACACTTCCTTCATTCCTTCATATGTCATGCCAAACACTTCATGTGGATCATACCATGATTGATCAAAAACATTGCTTTTATCATCAGGTCATCAGTTTGAGCCTTTGACACAATTTCTTCCACACATCTCTCTTTTGCCACAGGGCTGTCAACATCTTCATGCTCATCAGCATTATATCCTCCCTCAATCTCTCTGTCTTCTAAATCAATGAATATAGCTAGTTTCTTCAATTGTGCCTCAGCTTTTTCATGTTCTTCCAGGAATTCTGCTATTGCAGCAAGACTTCTTGGGTCATTTGGTTTGGCTTTCTTTGCTGGTTCATCTTCTTTCATTGGTCTTTTCTTTTGCTTTCTCAGATAAGTATTTCCTCTTTCTGGTATAAGTTTGACGTGGAGGACCAGAAAAGGATTCAGCTTGTTTCATTTCCTCATGCAATTTTTCAGCCTCTTCTTGTATGTTTTCTTGATCATCATCCTCTTTTTCTTTTTCTTTTTCACTCTTTTCTTTTTTTTTCACACAATTGTCTTATCATTTCTTTTTGTTCCTCAGACAGTGCCACAGCAGGTACAATCTGCATACTTAACTCTTTCTCCAATCGAACTAAATATTTAAGAATGACTACAATAGGTTCAGAGTTGGTCCTTTGGTCTACAACAAAATCCCAAAAATCTTCATCTGCTATGAATTCTTCAGAAGTAAAGCTATTCATAGCACTGATTAATTCTTCAAATTCATCTTTCTCAGTTTCAGTAGCCTCTGATTGCCCATAATAAACCACCATTTCTAAGCTTTGTTCCTCATTCTTTGTTTGGCTTTCATATTCTCCTTGTTCATCATTCTCAGAGGAAGATTGTTTCTCATCATCAATAACTTTTTCCTCATCATTTTTGTTTTCTCCAGTCACATCACTTCTTTGAATTTCAATTAACAATTCAAGTTCAAAGATCCTTTTTGTTTGAGTTTCAACTTGAATTTGGAGATTGGAGATGATTTCAGCTTGTTCTTTAATAATGTTCTCTTGCTCTTCTATAGCTATAGTCTGAATGGCAAGAGTATCAACATGGCCACTCACTTCTTCTCTAGAATGGTTCAGGGCAGCTTTCAAGTAGTCAATTTCTTTCTCATTCTCTTTCTTTTCAGAATCATACTTTTCTTTTAGTTCTTTTAATTCATGCTCCTTTTCATCAAGCTATAGAATCCTGTCATCAATGATTCTAGCTCTCCTATTTAGTATTCTTTCCATCCTTTCCACCTTTTGTAGGAGCTTAGATATCAACTCATTCTTTTCATCAAGCCTGTTTACATTGGATTCAGCAAAGCTCTTTGAGGGAGAAGTCTCAGAAGTTGCTCTCTTTACAGGCATTTGAGCATGTTGATCCTCCTCATCTGAATATGATTTGGATGCTTTAGAAGTGCTAGTTGAGTCTCCAATTCAGTTGGGTTATCATGGGTGGGCAATGGTTGGTGTGGTGATGTTGGTAAGTGATAAGGTGGTGATATTGGTGATTGATGAGGTGGTGATATTGGTGATGGTTGTGGGGTTATTTGTGGTGTTGGTTGTGGTGTTGGTTGTGGTGATGGTTATGGTATTGGTTGTGGTGATGGTTGTGGTGTTGGTTGTGGTGATGGTTGTGGTGTTGGTTGTGGTGTTGGTTGTGCAGCTTGCTCATCAGCAGCCTATTCTTGTCTTGATTTATCTGTTGAATCATCCAAGGAAGAAAAGGTGAGTGAGCTCCACTATAAAAGTTTCTAGGGTCCCTCTTCTTAATGTACTTGTATGATTTTGCATCATAATGAGGAATATCAAGTACTGGTCCCTCAGTAGCAATATCTGGAAATGCTTCATTTATCATGCATCGGATGAATCTTGGATACATCAAGAACTTGTATCTTCTACCCTCTTGTATGTTTGAAGTCAGGCCATTAAAAACATAGGCAGACATATTGAATGGCCTGTTGTACAAAGAGCACAGATTGCTGAGGAAGTGGTGATTGGAATATCATTCCATCCTGTTTTTCTCTTGGATAAGCAGTGTTGAAACATATGGATTAGAAATCTCCAAGGCAGATCAACCAATCCTTTAACAATTTGTTTAGCTTCAAATCCTCCTTCATAACCAATCTCAGCAAAGAATGTGGTTATTTCATCATCATCCAACTCTAGAGGTGCATTAGCATCATCACCAAAATGCAAGCATCTTCTAACAGAATCTTCAGTGATGCTCAGAGTGTGATCATTGTTAATTCTTCCAACTAGAGTTCTAACACCATCAATTTCAATTACCTCAGATGAATTCTAGAAAGACCTAATAAGGTTCTCAAAGATGGTAGGTCTAACAGTGATAGCATAAGCTACCCTTATTGTAGAGATGAATATGATGAAATCTCTGAGTTCCTCAGCTTCTGGCACATCAGGGTTTAAATAACCGCTGACATTATGGAGCTTTCTCCATGAAATATTTCCCATATAATCTACATAAAAGACATGTGTGTCAGTTTTAATGAGAACTCATGAGTATCGTTTATCAGTTTGACATTAAATGGTCAAAGATGAACTTTTGACATTACTGTATCATTGTTGTGACATCAAATGGTGAATTTGTTGTTCAACAATCACAGTTTCTATGTTTGAACCATTTATTGGATGTTATTTCATTGATTTGTTCACATTTTCATTTTTCATCATGCTCTGTTCTTGCACCGAACATGACTATAAAGATTTTCATGATGAGTAAACTTTCTATTAGTTTGCATATTCATTGAAGTTGGAAAGGTGTATTATAGTACATCAATAAATCGAATTTTTATGTCCTTCATTATCATTTGGTTCGTTGTTTGATTTAGGTTTAACAGTCCGAAAGTTGGGTCTTGATGAAATTTTGGAAATTTCACCTTGTTTTCGATGCAACTGTAGTTTCAGAATCGATAACAAGAACAGGTTGAGTAGAAACACACAAAAATCTTTGGTTGTTTATGATGAAGATCATCGAAGTGGGTGTACTGTGTATTACGCTCGTCTCACTATGAAGTCTCTCAAATTTGAAAAGTATTAAATGGCCCGTTTAAATTCCTTTAAATAGTCAAATAATGCATTCTAAAAGATTTTACAAGTTTAAGAGCAAATGCGGTCACCACTGTAGCAAATGCGGAAGTGTAAATTTTTGACTTTTGGTCATCCACATTTGTTAACATGCGGAAAACAAAATTTGGACTTTGACTACCCGCATTTGTTCACTGTTGTAAATGCGGAAGAACTAAGTTCATCAGCATTTATTCACTGTAACAAATGCAGTTGACAAAACTTATTCAGCATTGCTCACTGTAGCAAATGCGGTTGAATAAAATTTCTCAGCATTTGCTCACTGTAACAAATGCGATAGAACAAAATCCACATTTACTTGATCATCATTCATTGACAAGAGATCGATCACTTAATTATTTGCTTGATCATACATGAGCATTGAAGATGTGTATCCACCAATACGGATAAGTAAAACAAATGCGGAAGTGTAAATTTCATCCGTATTTGACAAATGCGGCTGAACACTTAAAAGTTTATCCACATTGACTAATGCGGTTGAACACTTGAAAAACATTTTATCTGCATTGACAAATGCTCTTACCTACATTAACTTTTGAACATAATCATATGTTAATGTGACTTAATTGATTTTTCATATTATGAAGTCTTGTCCTTGATTGATTTTTCATATTATGAAGTCTTGTCCTTGATTGATTTTTCTTATGAAGTTGACTGTTAAATTGTCAATTCTTGCTTGGATTGACTTGTATGTCACAAGTGATACAAGTTTCCTAATTTTGACTGATCTTGGACTTTTCATGCTTCTAAGAATCTGCATAAGTTGAGATACAATGGTATTACTTTTTGCAACAACACCAAAATTCTTTTTGTTTTGTTTTGAAAGTAAGTTAAGCTAGTAAACAAAAATATGTATGGACTTACTCAAAAACTTTAAATTACTCCCCCTAAATTTTATATTGACATTTGGATAGAAACTTTAAAGATTTAAAAACTTTTTGAATTTTATTATGATTATTAATAATGAAAGGAATTATATCTCTTGTTGGGATCATATCAGTCTTACATTACACATGTGCATCCTTTATGATTAAATGGACATGCTTATGAACTTGATGATTGAAGGTATGTTTGTCCTCTTAAACTCATACTCGGTTGATATTTTGATGCAAATGATTTTTATCATGTTTTTGGTTGATTTAATTATTCAATATGTACCTCACACCCACAAACATGGAATGATCAACCATCCTTATACAATTCATGGTAGAACTTTTTCACAATTTTTCTTACCAGGTTACTTAAGTTATGAGAACTCATTTTCACTGATCCTCATTGGGATTCTTTTACTTTGATCCTTTTCATGATGATCCTTATTGGGATTCTTTTCACTTCACTTTGGAAGGTGATCCATGATAGGATTCTTTTTTTCATTCACTTGGAATGTATTGCTTTTGTAGATTTATCCAATTTGGATGTGTTCCTCATTGGGAATCTTTTGGATCAAGACATTTGCACTATGTACATGTTCATCAGGTCTTTGCTCAGCAAAACAAAGATGAAATTGATGTAGGTGAAAGAGATTCATAAAGTATCATTACCTGGTGTGTTTAGGTTACTACACATGCACATGCACTCAGATAAGCCAATACATACCTATACTCTGTGATGAGTGTTTCACTATTAAATAAGATTTTAATTCATCACTGCATGTATATTTTCTTCCAAGTTGAGCCTACCAACATATCTGGTAAGTCATGACAGTCTTGCAATTTTTGAAATTAAGCACAGTGAATGATATAATGACTATAATTATATCATTTCCCTAGATTCTTTTCTTCATCAAAATTGATTTTTTGTGATTTCTCATGTTTTTGATGTTTTTCACGGTTTTACTCAAGGTTAATCATGCCAATTGACTAAACCAGGAATTCAAACCTATTGGGTTCAAATGTCTTGGTAAATAAATCCGCTAATTGATTTTCAGTTGGTACTTGAATCAATTTGATTAATCCCTTTTCAACACAATCTCTTAAAAAGTGATATCTAATTTCAATATGTTTTGATTTTGAGTGTTGAACTGGATTATTAGTTATGAAAACAGCTGTTGTGTTGTCAATGTAAATTGGCCGTGTGCAAGAAGTTAAAATCATAATTAAGCATCTAGTTTTGAATCCAGAGTACTTGAGAGCAACAAGCTAATGCTACAATATACTCAGCTTCTGCTATGGACACAGATACATTTGTCTGCTTCTTGCATTGCCAAGATACTAGTCTGGGACCAAGAAATTGACAACCGTCAGAGGTGGATTTTCTGTTGAAGTTGCATCCTCCATAATCAGTGTTTATGAAGGCATAGAGATTAAATTCTCCTTCCTTTGGATACCATAACCCAAGAGTTGGTTTGCCCTTCAGATATCTGAATATCCTCTTCACCGTATTCACATGTGATTCTTTTGGATCAGCTTGATATCTGGCACACACACAAACACCAAACATAATGTCAGGCCTACTGCCTGTTAGATACATAAGTGAACCGATCATTGATCGATAGTGAGTTTGGTCCACTGGTTTTCCTTCAGGATCAGGTCCAATCTTTACTTTAGTATCCATAGGAGTTTTAATAAACTGACAGTTAGCAAAGTGGAATTCTTCAACATGGTTTCCACATATTTAGATTGATTGATGAAGATTCCATCTGCTGTCTATTGGACTTGCACCCCTAGAAAGAAGATAAGTTCCCCCATAGCACTCATTTGAAATTTTGAGTGCATAAGATCTTCAAATTCTTTGCAAAGTTGCTTGTTTGTAGAGCCAAATATAATGTCATCCACATAGATCTAGACTAACAGCATATCTTTTCCTCTTGTTCTTCTGAGGAGAGTCTAGTCAATCTTTCCTCTTTCATATGCATCTTCAAGAAGAAAGGATGATAGAGTCTCATACCACTTTCTTGGGGCTTGATGAAGACCATACAGAGCTTTGTCAAGCTTGTAAACTTTGTGAGGGAAATCTAGATCTTCAAAGCCAGGTGGTTGACTCACATAGACCTCCTCAGCAATCTTTCCATACAGGAAGGCACACTTTGCATCCATTTGATAAGCAGTAAATTTCATGGATGCAGAATATGCTAGAAAGATTCTGATTGCTTCTAGTCTGACAACAGGAGCAAACACTTCATCATAGTCGATTCCTTCTTCTTGAGTGTATCCCTGTGCCACTATTCTTGCTTTGTTTCTGATGACGATCCCTCTATCATCAGTCTTGTTCCTGTATAGCCATCTGCTACCGATAGGGTATTGTCCTTCGGGGAGATCTACCGGTTGCCATACTTCTTGCTTCTTGAATTGGAGCAATTCTTCCTGCATTGCTTCAATCTAGCTATTGTATTAAAGTGCCTCTTTGATGTTCTTGGGTACTGTTTAACATAGAAAGCATCAGAACAAACAGATGTTTGTAATACTGGATTGCTTCTTGTCACCCTCTCATTAAGATCACCAATAATGGTTTCAACTGGATGATTCTTGTGTATTCTTGTGGTTGGAATGGAGTCACCAGCAATTGTTACATCAAGATTGGAGACATACAGTTCATTATGGTCAGAGGCAGATTCATCTGGTACTATTGTTGAATTATGAAGATTGTCAGACTCGGTTTCAGTTCTTGCTACATCTTCAACAGCACTATGATTGCTTACATTACTTGATGTCCTTTGTGTTTCAACTGGATGAGTAGCCTAGTTTTTATTTTTGATCTCATTTGACAAATCATCTGAGTGAGATGGTACCAGGCTTGGACCTCCTTCAGAAGAAACACTAAGGTTTTGTGACGGTTGTCTGAGATCAGCTTGAAGAGGAACATCTCAATTCATGCATTCATTAAATGTAGGAGGAATCAATGGAAAATTATCTCTTCTTTCTACAGCTGACGAAGTATCACTTAAATGTATATTTCCTGCATCAGACAAGTGAAATTGATCAAATTATTTTGTAAATGTGTCAATATCAAACAACCAGTCGGGACCATTTATAGATTTGGGAAACGAATGTTCCTTGAATTGAACATTTGTTGATTCATCAATAATGTTTAATCTAGGATTAAACACTCTGTAAGCCTTTAGAACAAAAGAATAACCTACAAAGAATCCTTCATCAGACTTGGATGAAAACAATCCCAGATAGTCTCGGGTGTTTAATATTGAGACAGGACTACCAAATGATTTAAGAAATCCAATGAATGGTTTTCTATGAAAGAGCAGTTCATAAGGAGTCATGTTATTTTCTTTGACAAGTAGAGTTCGATTCTGTACAAAGCACGATGTATTAACGCCTCTGCCCAGAAGGTGATTGGTAGTTTAGCATCGGCTAGCATCGTTCTTGCTGCTTCAATCAGTGTTCTATTCTCCTTTCAGCTACCCTATTTTGTTGAGGAGTTCTAGCTGCACTGAATTGATGAGCAATGCCTTTGGTTGCACAAAAAGAACTCATACTTTCATTTTTGAATTCAGTACCATAATCACTTCTTATTATTTTGACCTTAAGATCGAGTTGATTTTCAATTTTAGTGATAAATTCTTGTAGATTTGGGTGCCTCATTTTTATGAAGTAAGAAGAAAACCCATGTGAATTGTGAAAAGTCATCAATGATCACTAAACAATACTGTTTCTTTCCAATACTCATTACATGAGTTGGTCCAAATAGATCCATGTGAAGTAACTTCAATGGAGTATTGTTAGTGTTCACCAGCTTGGTTTTGTGAGACGATTTGTGTTATTTTCCTTTGAGGCACGCTGAACAGTAATCAATAAAATGAAATTTGAGGAAGACCAATGACATGGTTTCCTTTGACCAACTTGTTCATGTTTTTTAAGTTTGTGTGCCCCAAACGTCTATGCCAAAGCTGTGACTCATCAAATGATGCTTTTGACAAAAGACATGTTTCTTCTTTAGGTGATGCAGAACACAGGTTTAAGACATATGTAGTGTTCTTCCTTGGGGTCTTTAAGACAACCCATTCCTCAGGGATCTAAAATCTAGGTTTCAGAATGTAGCAATAAGTGTCTGTAAAGTGAGTGGAATATTTCTTGTCGCAGATCTGAGACACACTTAGCAGATTGAAATTCAGTTGTTCACAGTAGTTCACTCTATCAAAGCTCAGCATCCCGTTTGTCACAGATCCTTCACTTATAATTCTACCACCCTTAGAATCTCCACCAAATGCCACAGTAGTTCCTTGTACATGTTTGAAGTCATGAAGGAGGGAATGATCTCCATTCATGTGTCGGGAGCATCCACTGTCCACGTACCATAAGCTATTGGACTTGTGTGGATGAACCTGCAAGCAAAAAGAGCTAATTAGAATAAGGAACCCAAGCCATGATGGTCTTGGGTTTCCTGTTCCTATTCATGATGGTGACTTCTTGGTATTTCCCTCTAAATTGTGGTTTATATATAGTTGTCCTGGGAGATTTTTGGTAATGACTAGGTTGAGTCATCTCATTAACATCTACTGAAGATTCAGATGAGTAATGAAATCGTTGGTCTCTGTTTCTTTGTAGAAATTTAGCCCGTTTTTCATTATCAAAAGTAGGTTTTTATTTTGGAAGGTCAATTTTATGGTTCATTTTGAGATGTTTTATTTGACCCTTCCATAATTTCTTCAAATTATTCCTGTCATTTGTTGATCTAGATGTCCTAGATTGAGTATTGTGTAAATGAGGTTTGACAGAATGTGTCACAGTGGATGTTTTTGAGATGGGCTTGTGTTGGGGAATTTTCAAACCCTTCTGATTAAAGTAACAATCAGATGTATTATGATTGTTTTTCATGTCACAGATTGAACAATACTTGTTGAAATAGTAGTTTTTGGTGGAGTGATTGTTCATATCACAGATAGAGCAGTATTGATTAAAAAAGCATTCATCAGTTTTATGATTGAACATTTCACAAATGTCACAATACATTTGTTTGTTTCTTGAATCAGATTTTGCCTTGTGTGACGCAGCTAATATTTTCTTTTCTTTAGGGGATGAATCAGAATCAGCCCTTTTTGTAGTGTGCTTCACAACACTACCTTTGTTTATTTTCTGGGCTGTTTCTATTTCTTCAACCCATTTCTCACCTCTTTCTCAAACTGGTCAACATATTCCTTGTTACAAATATCAAACCCAACTCCCTGCCTTAATTTGAAGACTGATGGTCTGATAATTTTTATGTGTTGAACTCACTGATCCTGTTTGTTTCTTTTGTAATAAAACCTTTTTTGATTTGCTTGAATTTTTGGAGATATGATCTCATTATTAGAACTGCTCTCAGCAGTGGGTTTCACTGACTTCACATATTTCTTTTTACCTTGTAAAATAGAGGGTATGAATTTTATAAAAGACACAATTGCTTTTATAGGGCTTGAGGGTTTCATGACACTCATTGTCTTGTTTGAACACTCTTTGATTTTGATTGGGTGACCTAACTTGATTTTATCCTTATTGGTTTCAATATAAACATCAGGTTTGTTTTGAGGATTGGTCACTTGTTTTACTATAGATTTAGGTTCCATAGTTTTAGTTTCAATTTCTTTAGTGAGTGAGACAAATTCAGGCATGACAGTGTAGTTGTCATTGTATGGTGGAGGACATGAATTATACCAATCCCCGACATGTCCTTTGGATCCTTTTGAGAATCAAGCATCTCTTGCAGCTTGACTGAAGACATTTGAAACTTTTCAAGTTTCACTTCAGTCAGTGAATGTTCAGCCTTAGATTGAGCTAACTTTTCAGTAAGGAGCTCATTCTCAGCTGCAAGAGTATACTTTTCACCATGCAGTTTTTCTATGTCAGAGATAAGATTTGATTTTGATTTCAAAGCCTTTTATTTCTCTCTTCATCATCTCTAACTTTACCTTTTCTTCCTTAATTTTATCTGCCAGTTTATGGTTATGCTCCCTATAACCTTGCAATTCATTAATACATTTTTTACTACAGATGTTAGATTTTACCTTAGTAGGCATTAGAGATGGACCATAATTGATGTGATCCATAAGAGCATGATTCTGAAATTGAGGCTTGACTTCCTCTGCATACACGCTCCAGTCACATACTGCAGAAGACTGACTGCTTCCATGAGCTTGATTGTCAGTTGGGTGGATTTTGATATGATTGGTGTTGATGAGAATGATGATACTACTGTTGTTGGTTGTTGGAGTGAAAGCTTGAGTTAGGCTGTGAGGATGACTGGCCTTGAGAGTTCCTTTGATAGTTGTTTCTCTTGGGGGAATTGCATTCTCTGGAGAAGTGGCCAGCCATGCCACAGTTAAAGCATTTCACCTTGGATTATCATATCAAGTTTTGTATTTTCATTTAGGCTCAGCTTTCTACCTTTTCTAAAGAATTTCTTGGCTCTCATGGCAATCATGGCCATTTGCCATTGTAGATCCATTTCTTCCACATCATCAGGATCCATTTCCTCCAGATCTTCCTAAAATAGATGAGCAAAAGTGAGTCTTCCTCCTAAGTATGCTTCAAAGCTTGCAACAAAGGCATTGTAAGTTTCCTTTTGTTCTTCTGATCTTGTGTCTTCAGGAGTGGTTTGAGGAGCAGTAGTGACTCTGGATGTTTGAGATGATGTTGATGGATGATTGATTGGTGGAGTTGCTATGAACCCGTGTTGTTCAGTTGATCTCTTGATGAGATGAAATCATCCTCCTCAGTGATGAAGGCATTTTCCACATAATGAGATTTTGATGGAAATTTGTAAGCCTCGATCACTCTTGGTCCACCAAGATTTCTGCTTCTTTCATCAAGTTCTAATGCTTCTTTTTGGCTATCATGATATCCAAAGTAGTACTCTCAAGATCAAGAGTATTTTTCAGCATTGTTACATTCTGTTTCTAGTTTTCATGGAGGCTGTGAAGCATTTTTCTTGTTTAATTCTTTGATCTTGTAAGTGACTCCCATGATTTCCAAATCATTTACCAACTGTACAAATCTGTACAGTTTTTTGGATATGGACTCTCCCTTGGTGTGGTGGAATGTTTCATACTGGTTAACAAGCTTATCCTTGTTAATTTCTGCTACCTCACTGCTTCCTTCACACATAATGTTCAATGTATCCCACACAGCTTTTGCAGTACCATACTTCTCTAATCTTTTCAGCACATCCATCTTGAGTGCTTGAGTTAGAATGGAGTAAGCTTTGAGGTCAATCTTGATTTTCTTATAATCTTCATCATCAAGAGTTAGATCTTCAATGGGTATTCTTGTAGTTTTGTAAATTGCAGCTTGATCTACAGATAGAGTGATAGGGATATGTGGCCCCTTGCATATTGAGATCCAGAAATCAAGATCTACACCTGTGATGTAATTCCTAAACCTGATTTTCCATTGTTTAAACTTAGATTTATGTTTAAGCATAGGAGGTTTAGGTGTATGACCAAGTTCTGAGTAACTGTTAGAATCCATTTTAACAAAGTGTTAACTAGTATAAATATAGATTTAGATGATTTTTAGGATTAATCCTTCCAACTTGTCCAAATAGTTCAAACGAATTTCAAAATCAGATCTATGATTGTAGTGAGTTTCTTGCTGTTGGGAATATTTTGGTGAGAATATGTCGACAGGAGTATTTTCTGCTGTTTACTAAGTAGAGATGATGATATACTCTACTAGCAACTCGATTACCAGATCAATCAAATTCTATTCAGTTCTTGTGCAGATCTGAAAGAGAACCGAGAGCCAAAGCTCTGATACCAATTGACTAGGTAAGTAATATTGAAATTCTTATTGAGAATCGAATATGGTAATTAAGTCAATGATTGAATGGCGGAAACAAACAATTAAAGAACATTCAATGCAAGAATTATACTCATAAATGCATTTGTATTATATATATGAAAGTTGATTGAGTACAGAGAATAAATGACAACAAAAATTCTCTATGTCTATCAGCCGTCACCTCGTGTATGAGGTTATCTATTCTATTTATAGGCAGACAAGATGCCTTTTACAAAAACTACCCCTGACCTATTACATCAGAACTAGTCTAAGTCTTGATCCGCATCTTTGCTTGTTCATCTGCATTGACAAATGTGGATGAGTTAACTTGATCAGCATTTCTTCACTTGATCATCCGCATTAATATGTTGGTCATCCGCATTGGTTAATGCGGATGAACAAATACTTATGCGCATTTGTCCGGTCATCCGCATTTTTCAAATGCGGATGAGCAAAGTCTTGTCCGCATTAATACTTGGTCTTTCGCATTTGTCGATGCGGAAGAACAAATACTTGTCCGTATTTGTTTTATGTCTTTCGCATTGACAAATGCGGAAGACTATACTTGGTTTCTGGAGTCGAATCTTCATCCGCATTTCTTGGACTTGTGGGATTTCAGCAAAACAATCATCAATTACTCATTGAATTGGCATGTATGATCCTTTCAGGGTGCAACAGGTTGTCTCATGGCAATGCAAGAAACAATCCCGTGTCTCTGCATCAACTGCTGAAGCTGAATACATTGCTGCTGCAAGCTGCTGTGCTCAAGTGCTATGGATTCAGAATCAGATGCTTGACTATGGATTAAACTTCAAGGAGACTCCCATTCACATAGACAATAATAGTGCTATCTCTATCGTAAAGAATCACGTGCAGCACTCAAGGACCAAACACATCAATATCAGGTATCATTTAATAAGAGATAATTATGAAAAAGGATTAATTAAACTAGTCAAAGTTCACACAGATGAACAATATATTGATCTATTTACAAAGGCCTTTGATTAATAGAGATTTAAATATCTTGTATCAGCTATTGGAATGATCAACTTTGAGTAGGTTTTTCTTAAAACTAATTCTTATTATTTCTTAAAAAATGTGTGTCCTAAGTTGTCTAGTTCATCACCTTCATAAGCTCTTGTTTTCTTTGGATGAAAATCTTTTTGAATACTTTGCTTAGATTTATGAAAATTTTGATCCTTCAGAAGTTATGTTTTTGTTAACTTCGGAAGAAAATCATGTCTTCAAAACAAATAACTGTCTTAGAAATTTTACCATCAGAAGAGATTTCTGAAATATCTTCCGAAGCTTAAATGGTTGTCTAAGACATTTATATGTTTTCAAGTACCTCTTTCTTCCGAAGCAAAACTAACTCTCAGAAGCTCTGTTCTTCTGTGTACAAAGCTTTCAAGTCTTAATTTCTCTTCTGAAGCAAAACTTTCAAAACTCTAAGGAAATTCTTTCGAAGTCATTTTAGCTTCAGAAGCTTTTTCATTAAAACTTCCGAAGATAATTTACCTTCGAAGCTTTTTGACTTCCAAGAAAACTACTTTTTGAGCAAAAGTAAACTACTTTTTCATAGGTGGGACCGACATCCGGATTTCAAAGTTTATCCTCTTTCATTAACCTTTGTCTGAAATCCTTTTCACATATAAACCCAATGGTTTCCCCCTCTTTCTATCATCTGTTTCTTCCTTCAAACCTAAAACCCCAAATGTCTCTCTGAAATTTCTTTCTTCTTTCTTTCTTCATCCTTAAGCTACCTCACAATGGCCAACCCCACTCACAGAAATGATCCGAACTTCACCATGCAGCTTCACAGACAACACAATCAGGTTGCTCTGTTAAGCTCTGAGAAAGATCCTTATTTCTCAGAGGTTTGTCGTTCTTAGCTTTGTCTAACTACTTCACCTCCCTAACCATTGATCCTCCACTCTATGAGGATCATCTGCTCGAATTCTGTAAGACCTACCAAGAGGTCGTAATGGATGGGAAGAAGGCACTATCTGCCACAGTGCAGGGGAGAACAGTCTTCATCACTCCGGCCATCATCAACATGCATCTTCAGCTGGATGATGAAGAAGGTGAGGTGTTCTTCCAAAGAAATTTGTTAATCATTCTTTTGAGAAGATGGGGTATGAGGGAGATTTCACTGTAAAGAACCTTCAAGAAAGGGAAGGTCTCATCCCAGTGGAGATTCTTGCTCCATGTGGTTATCCACAGCTTATCAAACAAGCATGGTGGATGGGACCAGATTCTTGAGGATCTCTCTTCATTATCCATGAATGATTCAGGGGGTCAAGTTCAGGTATTCTTAATTTGTTTATACTAGTTTACTTGCCAACTTAGACTCCTTAGAATATTACATGTTTCCTAGATATGTCCATTACATTCTTAACTGTGAACTGGGCTCACAGTTAAGGTGAACAGGTAACATTCTTAAACTGGGACAGATGAAGCCCGACATCTTTAAAATACTAAAAAAGCCCACTGTTGGCTTCTCTGGGGTAGAAACAGCTCTAGTCCCAAAAATGTTAGAGCTCATTCCTCAAAGTGACAACCTAGCAGCACCAGCTAGTGTTGAACCCATACCTGCTACATCCCAACCACCTCCATAGCCACAAATCACCATCACCTACCAAAGAAAATCCAAACAAACCCATGCTCAGACTATTTAGTCTGTGGAGGCCCTTATACACTCACTCATACAGGAGGAAGTGGAAACTAGAGCTCCCACTTCTCCTGAGGAGCAGACCACTCCCATCTCTTCAAGGATCAGTGCTGAGGTTCCTCAAGCTCAGCCTAATGAGCTCATAAGCCAAACTCCCTTCAGCCATCACTCGGAGTCTCAACACTCAAATGATCAACCTTTAGAGGAAACTTACCATCCCCAGCCTTTAGATCTCAATCAACCAATTCCCAAACTTGACTTCTATACTGATGAAGATTTAGGTTTTAGTGAGTAACATGATTCTCTCTTCTTTTCCCCTACTCAAAGAGAGATGAGTGCTCCTGAGTCTCCTACTTCTAGCCCACATCAGTCACCTACAACTGAGGTAGACACTTCTGAACCTGTTCAGGATGTCCATATGGAAGAGGCTCTCACTTTTGAAAGTGATTACATCATTAAGACCTCAACCATGGCAACTCAACCCACTAACATCTCAACTGAGATTGCCAGTGAGCAGAGGAAATCCAACAGCCAAGAACCTAAAGCTGGTGGTGAGACTAGGGACTTTGGTCCAATCATCTCATCCCCTAATGATTCTTCTGATGAAGATGAGGGGAATTTAAGACTAAAGATGCACAAACTGTCTAAAACATGCACCTATTTAGTCTCCAAGGTTAGTCACCTTGAATCTCAAGTAACTACCTTGCAGAACAGGGTCAATGATCAGCAACTTGAGATTTCATATCTTAAGGAAAAACTAGCTGGGAGACCTTAAGAAGAGCTCAACCAGGAACACAAGAACCTGTGGATGTGATTGACCTAACTCCTAGCTCACCTATGCAAGTGGGTGATGCTACAAAAAAGGGGGAGAAAGTTATCACTACCACAGAACCTGGGAGTTCCTCAGGGAGTATAGACAATGAGGACTCACCATTCTCACTTGCAATTGTGCCTACTCAGCAACTTCCTCAAATTCACATTGATGTGGACTACTCAGACTGCTTCATACAGAGTCTATTTGAGTATGGGATACCAAGGGCTATGTCATCTCCACCATCTTTCAATCACATTATTGGGTGGAGGTATGACAACAACAGGAGAGCCCTAATCATCATAAGGTTCAAGGACAGCAAGAGATCTTCAATTTTTAGACCCTAAACTATTATGACAGTCTGGATTTAGTCAACATGTCACTTGTCAATCCAAGCCAATCAAGACAAGCTGAGAAGTTGGCACAAAGAATCTAAGACAGGATCACTACAGAGTTCAGCCTAAGAAAAAGACTATGGGAATCAGGCAATGTCATCAATCAACTGGATGTTGAGGCAGACCCTAAGATTAGCTTCATAGGGGAAACCTTGACTGAAGGCCCAGTGATAGAACCTGAGAGCCCAGTCTTATCACCAACAACTGTTGTAGAGATCAATGCCCTTTTTAAGACACCTGCTGGTGAAGGTGATTCTCGACCTCTCTCTGGCCAGAGCTCAGAAGTTGCATCAAGCAATGAAAGCCAAAGCTCTCTCCACCCTGTGTCACAAAGGTCTGTGAGTGACAAAGGGAAAAGAAAGATGACATCTGTGGAGATTGAGGAGGAGAAGAGAGAGAGGAAAAGGAAGCTAAGGGGAGAAGGTTCCTCTTCTGGGTCTGCTAGACTTATGGAGAATGCAATCAGGGCTGCCCCCATACCAAATACTCAAAATGATGAGTTAAGGGCAGTCAGGATAAACTATCTACAGACAAGGAACTATGACATAGACAGTGTCATCTCTTTCCCCTTAGAGGAGTTAAATGAACGGTTGACCTGGAAAGCTCAAGGGAGAAGAAGGAGGCAGAAGATGCAGAGCTTCTAGTACAAATCAAAGAAGACAGAAGAAAGAAAAGATTGTACAGCATGTGCCTACCCTCTCCCCAGTTCAAGAAAGCCCTGCATATGAGGATGTGTTCAACAAGAACCTCAGGTAGATAAAGAAGAAGAAAGGATCAAGATGATCAACTACCTAAGTGCCACAGGCCTCTATCAGGCAGAAGCACTTCTTCCCTTGTCTTATGACTATGTTGAGTTTGAGTATGTCAAACAACTTGAACTTGAGATAGTCAGAGAAAGAAAGACAACTAAAAGAAAGCTGCAGGAAGAAGCTGCTAAGTCAAGAGCCATCATCCATAGCAGGATGAAGAAATCTGCTAACAGGCAGAGGATGATGAGCTTCTTGAAGCTGTATGGCTTCTCCAGAAGGAGACTTGGCTCCATGTCTCTATCCACTACGGATGAGCATATCAGGGTGATCAAGCAGAAGATCAAGAGTGGAAAGCTGGTTGATTTACATTCCCCTCCAAGTCAAGCCCACCTGAAGTGGAGGTTAAGGTGGAACAACCAGAGACATCACAACTTGGACCTCCTGCTGAATCTCAGCAAGCTTCATCTTTTGATCCACAGCAGGGTCAGACTCACTCTCAATATAAACCTATGAGAGTTAAAGACCCAATTGAGAAAGACAATAAAGATCAATCAGGTACTGCCGGCCTGTCTTCTCAGTTAAAAGTTGTAAAGAGAAAGAAAAGGATGGCTTTAAACCAAAGCCAAAGAATAAGAAGAAGTCTACATCCTTTTCTAAACCTCAGGATGAGTCAAAACATCCTCAAGATGTGCAACCAGAGGATGCTCCATCATCTCCCATTCCAATAGCTCCTCTTGCATCAGAAAGACCCATCCTGTCCTAGACATACACTACAAATCCAGAAAGGTGGCATGTCATCAGCGATCATGGCATTGAGAATGTCTACACTTGGAAAGACATGTTTCAGTTGCCTCTACATGATCTCTTTGACATGAGAAGACATTTTGACAATCTGAAGGATCCTGACCATCTCATGAAGAAAGGGCTGGTATCATCCTAATAAGGACTGTTGATATCTGAATTCTTCAAGAGTTTTGGTAGCATCAGCCTAGGGGGAGTTTGTAGAGAATATGCATAGAGGCTGAAGCAACCAAAGTCTTTCTGCATGCATGTTGCATAAGTACTGAAGAAGAATGCTTCGGAAGTTTCACACATGCAACAAAAATATTCTAAGTGTGAAATCTTCTGAAGCCAAGACCAATATCTTCCAAAGCCAAAGAGGAAGTCTTTTGAAGCTTCAGAGACAAAGTCTTCTGAAGCCTCAACTCTTGAAGACTGATTTCTTCCGAAGACTTTTAGTAACATGCTTTATCTGATGTACTATTTCATAAAGCTAGACATCTTTCCGCTGCATCTTTGTAAAGTCACCAACTTGCATGAGTTGGTAAAAAGGTCCATGCTTTTAGTAACTGTACATTGAGGTCTCGAGTCTGTAACTTTTACTTCATGTACTTTATCCTTTTTGTAATAGATAAGGATGTGAGCTATGGCATGTCATAGTCATATAGTCAAAAAGGCAATCTGCCTTTTTGACTCTACAATTGACTTTGTTTTGAGTGTAGTCAATTGTATCCAGCTGGCTTTCATAGTATGACCGGCTGTAGGATGTAGTATAAGTATCTCATGACCGGCTGTAGGATGTAGTATAAGTATCTCATGTTCTTGTATCTTTTATATATGCTTTGTAAACACTTGTAATAGAACATAGAGAAAGCAATATACTGGTTCTAATGCTAGTTTCTTGAGTGAAACTGGTTCCCAAATAGATACCTCTTGGCAATGGTCTGGTCATATGCCATCTTCAGTATCTTGATGCACTTTAGAAAGAAGTGCATATCTTCTTCAACGAGTTTGTTAGATATCTCTCTAAAGTGCCTGGTGAAGATGTAGTGGATGTAAGATTGATCTAATAGTCTTACTTCATAACCACTAAACAATCTGATTTCTACACCTTCTTTCCCTCCCCACTTCCTCTCAATCACCAACTCATAAGTATTCTCATCATAGTAAACGTTGGAGATTGGTATTGTGGAAAGAGTTCCAGACACCATTTTTCTTTTTAATGACTCTGTAGGTTTCACTCTCAGTTCTGGAAATACTACCTCTTCTGCTGGTTTTGTCTGTCTCTTCTCTAGAGGGTTTTTGAATGATCTGTCTTTCCTCAGGCATATGGTTTTCAGGGACTTGAAGTTGTCAGTTCTCTTGAACATTCTAAGTATTTCTTCAAACTCATGGCCTCTGAACATAGCTTTGTGATTGATCAATTCTAAATGGACTAGTTCTTTTAGGTCATGGATTTCTAGGCATTTACTAGAGCAGAGTACTCTGTAAAGAATTGGACCAGCCCAGAGATCCTCTTGACCATAAACATGTTCCAATCATTGTCATACTTCCAGGCAATGATTTTCTGATCTGTTTTGCTTTTAGGAGTAGACACACCCTTAATCATCTATGTAGTGGTTAGCCCTTCTTGAAGTTTCAATTGAGAAGGCTCAGCAAACCACTCAGGATATCTATGAAGCACGGGTGCCAAAGGGTCTTGTTCTCTAAGAGTGAGTAGCATGTCTTGAGCAGACATTCTTGATCTTGGCTTCTTGCTAATGATCTCTTCTTCCAAAGCTTTAAGTATCTCCTTCTTTTCAGTGATCTACCTAAGGACAGCAGCCCTTAGGGAATTGGTTTTCATGTAATTGGACATCATCAAGGTCATATCCATGATTAATCAGAAACATAGCTTCAACCATTAAATTATCATTCAGAGCCTTTTTACCATTTCTTTTCTACAGACTTTTCTTCTTTCACAGGGCTCTCACTATCCATTGGTTCATCAACCATATATCCTCCTTCAATCTCACATTCCTCCAGGTCTACAAAATCAGTTTTCTTCTTGATTTGAGCCTCAGCTAATTCATGTTCTTCTACGAACTCAGCTATAGTTATCAGGCTTCTTGGATCATTTTGTTTGCTTTTCTTCATAGGCTCTTCTTCCACTATGGGCCTTTTTCGTCATCCAACGTTAAAGGTTTAACAACAAAAGCATGACACTCAACAAAGTATATGTGGCATGCCAAGACATAGCTTGTTTATAGCATCTCATGTTACCGAAAGAACAAGTTCAATGGTTAAATTATCAAAAGCCCGTCATCTAATGTAGTTGTTCAGCATCTTTTAAAGTAAAAGGAACATATAATAGTTTTGGAATATCATAAAATGCTAATGAGTTGTCATTGATTGTCGAAGATCAACAATTAACCAATATAAACAGGTTAAAGAATTGGATTCCGTCCATCTTGCATTAGTATACCTCACGTATACAAATGTTTGACCCGATAGAAATTATGGTTTTCTATAAATAGTTTTAGGTTTAGGGTTTAACAAAAATAAGTGGGTTTATATCCGACAACAGCTTTTAGAAGAATTAGACAAACAAAAGAATATAATACAGAGAAGTTTTCAATACTTTGTACCATAGACAGTATAACAACTTATGGCACACAATAAATTGGTAACGTGTGAAACCTGCACAAGAAGAACATTGGATGATAATGTTGTATACGGGAATAGTAGTTGCTCAAAAGTTTGGTGTCATTCTTCACTTATTAGCAACAACGGTTGTCAAATATTTTTTCCCTTATGGGTTGATGTGAGAAGTATGATGTCTGTCAATTGTTCATATAAATAATAACCATTCCGTCCACATTAAGTCAGAAGTAGATTATCCAATGCCTACATTAATTAATCTGTGGCTTCTTAACCGAAAATAGGTTTCGTGTAATGCCATATAACACAATAATTGATAATAACCAATAAACCTCATCATATACATAAATTTGTTTAGTTGAAATCTTGTAATATTTGAATTATTTTATATATTTTTGACATTTATCTTATATCTTATGTATAGGCTTCAAATTATATATAATGCTTGAAATTATAATATTCGAATTATGTATTTGTTTTAATTGAAATATTGTTTAAAATGGTTTAGCAGTAATAAACATATACAAAATAGTTTAACAATAATAAACATATAAATTTAAACTTTTCAAAAATTCAAATTATTTGAAAAACGAATTTTTTTTGAAAAATGAAGCTATACATCATGTATAGCCCCATACTTGACGTATAACTCTTTAGCCGGTGTATATGTTTTTTGTTTTTTTCTTATTTTCACACAACCACACACTTTTACAACACCAAAACACTCTCGTATCATGCCATACTACTCGTATCGTTAGTCGATTTCATCCAGGTATGTATTATTATTCTTATATCGATATTATTATAATCGTTTACTAGTTTAAGCATTAGATTAGCGTTTTATAGTGTTTTAAGAGTAAATTTAAACCAGTATGTAGAACTATACACCACAACAGACCCGTGTATAGGCCTATACGCATCGTCTAGCCTTTACGTAAGAACATGAAAGGACACCAAGAACGGTTGAAATGTCATGCACGGGTTATGTTATATGCAAGCCATACAGGGGACACCTATATGCAGCGTATAGAGCTAAACATGGTGTATAAGGGGTGGGTGAGTAGCCTTGGTGTCATATGACAATCATATGCAAGGGACCTATACGTGACTACACTATATGCAACATATAGTGCTATACACGATGTATAGGGGTGGGCAGCTAACTTTTGTGTTAGACGACACTCATATGCGAGGGACCTATACATTGCATTTATGGTTATACATGATGTATAGATTGTGTTAAATATATAATAGTTTTATTTTAATTTTGTATCTTCGTTTTGTTATACAGATGTCTCCTAATTCAGAGATTGAGCCTAGCGTTGTTGGCGCTATTGTCGATCATCCATGGTTACAGTTTGAACCAGGTAGCATCGAGCATACTAAATGCTCGAAGTTAGTACGAATGAAGATCGGTCGTCAAAAGGTTGCTGATTAGGAGGTGATGACGAGCTCAAGGAACATGATAGACTGGCTGCTATTGTCGTTGATGATAAACCATGGAGTCATTTGCTTGAGATCATGTTTTTGCCATTATATAAAGAGCTAATGGAGTTTTTATCCACCTTCACTGATATTCGTCCTCATCGGATAGAGGAAGAAATCCACATTAGATTTCGATAGAGCAGCTTAGTGTTATCTCGGGAATTTACTACGAGTCGGAGACTGTTACCCCTTTATATGCCAAGAGTATTACAGAGATGATCGAGAGTCGATTGAGGGATTGGTGGCCTGAGATTGCCGGAGGTCTTTTCAGAGGACTAAGGGTAGGTCACTAGTATTAGAGATCCTCTCGTTCGTTATTTACATAAGATGATCGCCACATACATCATGAGACGTGGCAAGAGTCGGGAGTTGTGCACCATTCCAGACTTATTTTACTTATATTGTTTGCTCACGTGGACCAATACAACCTAGCGATATGTTTGGTGGAGTATTATGCTTCGTATTATCATCGACACTAGCGAGGACGGTGTTCCGTGGCGCTTACATCACGTTGATTGCTCAAGCCTTTGCTTATCTTCCTCGATATCTTGGTGACGTATGTTCATCGATGGAGCTAGTGAGATTAGATCATTGTACGTTTTTCGGCATCCGTATTATACTCTAGTTTTCAGGCAGCATACGATTCTCAATTTGACCCGTGGAGTCTTGGAAGACAACACCCATTTAGCAGGTTGGCGTTGATGATCCGCAGTAAAAGCAAGAGCATCCATATCAACAGCAACATGAGTAGCCATCACATGACCAACCACTGCCAACACATTGGCCACCACCTCAGGCATAGTTTCCTTGACATAGTTATAGAGATGGGAGGCTGTGTGCACGGATGGAAGCATTTATGCACGAGGTTGCTTAGAGTTCACGAGAGTAGGGTTGTCAGCGTGCTCGTCAAAGTTGGTGGCTCGATCGACTTGAGGATCTGATGGATTGGCACGTTCAGCTCGAAATTGTGCAAGCACGTGCTGTAGGCATCGATCCTCTGGAGCTGCCACCACCTCAACATTATCAAGACTCACCTTAGTTTTATATTATTATTACAATTGTAACTTTTTATTTTGTTATGTATTCAAACTCTGTTATTTATATATATATACGCTTTGGTATTAATGTTTGTGTTGTTTGTCTTGACAGTTTAGTTAATTTTGTTTTATCATGTAGTAAAAGTACAAAGTAAATAATATTATAAAACTAGTCGACGTAAAATTAGTTGATATTTATAAAAAAAAATGTAAAATTACAAAAAAGTATAATAATTTTGATCTTAACCTATACGTGGGTATGGACTTATACACCACATATAATTCTCATGTGTATGGAATCATAAGATGCACAAAAAATAATCCATATGTGACATGGATCCGTACACCGCATATGGCCTCTAGCCGACATCGATGTGACAACCTTGTACGACAAAATGAATTGTAGGGAATGTTTTGGCCCTATACGTCGCGTATGAACACCCATACATAACGTATAAGGTGACATGGTGTTGATTTAAAAAGTGGAGATGTCTAAATATGTACTCCTTTGATTTATTAATTTTATATTTAACACGTAATACACATGTATATATACTAGTTAAGTATTAATATTAATTCAAATCATCTAACCCACGCCACCAACACAGAAGAACACCACCCACCACCACTGAGGGTAATCTCCGATCACACCGAAATCTTCAACTCAAACTGCCAACCACCAATCACTTGTTCATGTGATTCATCAAGTGAGTCATATATTCAGGATTTATGTGGATCCAACATCCCAGTAACAATGGATAAGAATTCATGTCCAGTAGTCTTCCATTGCAAATTCGAGAGGTTTTTTTTTAACTAATTCATGTCACCTATTCACGGGTACACGTTTAATTTAATATCGACAAATTTCTATATTAAAATTTCTATAAGCTTGTCACCAAGTCAAATTCATTTATGATTATATAGAGTGAAGCAATTCAAAATATACAATTAGAGATTATACAACTAGGTTTCCAAATATTCTAAACCCATGTATCACAATGGTTAGAGTTATCCCTAAGTTTGTAGGTTTGATCCAATTTTAAAACCCAAACGTATTATTAACCAAATGCTCATAATAGGTATGAAAGTCATTCCTTCATTACCTTACCCATAACCTAAACACTATCTAAATCACAAGCCCACTTGATGCCAACGAATCACGTTGACTATCTTGGAGAGACGAGCGAGAAATCTCTTGAAGCTGTCCATCTTTTAGAAGAAAAACCCTTTCTGCCATTAGAACAGTTTCCAAACGATGCGCAATGACGATAACCTACATGAAATAAAAAATAATGATTATTCAGCAAAATCCATTTAAAAGCCAATGCACAACTTGAGAGAGAAACTTGGCATAACCAAGTCATCCTTGGAGCAAATTAACTGACAGCTCATTAGAGGAGTGGGGTGTTTGGTATACTGAATTAGAATCTAAAGATAAACTGGATAACAGAAGATGGTTTTTCTGAAGTTGTCACAATCACTTGTGAGTTTCATATAGGAAAAACTTCATCCCAGAGTAAACAAGTTTTCCAAGGGTCCCACTAAATCACTCAAAATTATCCCTATAAAATAACTTGACTTTCATTAGATGTTCCAATCTTATATAAAAGATTTTAACCATTAAAAATATTCTAAATTGATACATATATGAATCTGGATCACTTTAGTTGAGTTTTGTTGCAGCTGATATGAAACTAATTATCCAAAACTGATCACTTGACACCTAAATAATAAATAACCATAAACAGTAATGGTGATAAAAATTAAACAACCAGTTTTAAAACAGAATCCCAACACCAACTAGTTAGTACTTACAGTACGATCTTTCATTAATCGTTGCAGAGCTTGTCTAACTAACATCTCAGACCTTGTATCCAGGGCCGAAGTTGCTTCATCCAAAACTAGAATAGAAGGATTTTGATATAGAGCTCTTGCAATAGCCAATCTTCATGTGAACATATATATGAATTTGGTCCGTAAGATCAAAAGTTACACATATATGCTATAGTTAATTGATAATTGTAAGCCATTTTTGTAACCTGTCCGAAATCATATTATTCCAGAAAATTGAATTGTTGCTTTTAATAGTATAATTTTGTAATCATCTATAATACTTGTAGTTATTTATAAATCGAAGGGTCAATTAAAGCCGGATCGATTCTTGTAGGGTCTTTTTTAGCGTTGGACAACATTTGGATCTGCTTAGATATGTTGTTTCTCCTGAAGAAACCCTAATACCAAAGCAGAACCAGTTTTCATTTGGGCCATAATAGGCAAATACCCCTTCTAAAACCAAGTCATAAAAAAATTAAAAAGAATAAAAAAAATATACGGGGGCTTAATGTTATGCCTGATACCTTTGCCTTTGACCTCCACTTAAAAGCGAGCCTCTAGGTCCAATTTTGTTGCATATCCTTCAGAGAGTGTTTCAATGAATTCATTTGCATTTGCAGTTTGTGCTGCAAGTTTGACTTTTTCCATATCAATTTTTGTCATGAGATCTCTGTACCCAATATTTTCAGCAATTGTCCCTGAAAAAAGTGTCTGGTCACAAATGCATTTGTTAGCAAAGCTAGCAATGGTAGACATATTTATATCAGATTTCCATTCACAACTTAGTTATCCAAAAAATAATATTACTATATTAATTATGTTATTATATAAATATTGGGTCAATAACCCAAATTAAAAATCTCACAATCTATAACTAAGGTGTTGAGGTAAAATATCTGTAGTCTGCGGACTATATCTGCAAACATCTGTAGAAGAAGAGGTGACCAAATCTCTACAGTCTGCAAGAAGAATAAGAAAATTGTTTGTTTTTTTAATATCTGCAAACGTGGGTTGGCAAAGGCAAGGGGATGCGCAAGGTGGGTTCGCGAGGGCAAGGGGGTGCGCGATGTTGGGACTGGACGGCCGGCGGCGACGGGATGGTGGCCAACGGCGAAGAGGACGAGGGTGGGGGTATGGGAGGTGCCGGAAGAAATGGTAGAAGGGTTTTACAAAAGGTGAAGAAGATAATGGGTTTGAGAAGAGATTTGAGAAGAGGTTCGAAGTAATATTTTTATGTCTGCACCAACAAGACCACACGCATATGGTTTTTAATGAAATCTCTTAAAAAAGGTATACAGACACTCATGTCTGCACGTGGTTTGTGCAGTACAGACAGAAGAGGCTCCACAAATCTTTTTGCAAAAAACAAACACCACCTAAGTATACATTCAACAACTTACATTTTTATGTCCATTCATTTTTAAGAATATATTTCAAATTTTCTACAGAAGGTCTTCGAAAATTAACAGCTTAATAAAAAATGCATCCATCAGTTATTGGGAACTTACGGTGTCTTGAGTGACAAGCCCAACATGTGTCTTCAAATTTTCCAAAGAGAGACTCCGAATGTCATTGTTATCAATGATAATATGACCTGTTAACAAGAATATTTTAGAATTAGCTAAAATTAGAACAAAAGATAACTAGATTTATGAGGGTGCTAACTCAAGATGGCAAACTATGGGGGATTGGGTAACATGCCAAAATGAGTTGAAGTCAAAACGGGTTAACAGCAAATTATACTATTTGTAAAATGATAGATTTTTTTGGCTTATTATTGCTTTAGAAGACTTTATGCCTTAATATATACATCTGGACAATTTTAACCTTACCTGGTTAACCAGTTGGTGATAAAAAGTAGCCTGAATTAACCCATTCGTAATTGTATTGTTTCAGGAAAAAAATTGGATTAAAATGTTTTAGGAGGTTCTAAGAATTACAAGTAAACTTTGGGCACATTTTGAACCTAAAATTGACTTCCTCTGGCTAGTAGTTTTGAGCATGCAGTTGGCTTACCAGATACAGGATCATATAGACGAAGAAGTAACTTTACAAGGGTTGTTTTTCCTCCACCTGAGGGCCCGACAAGAGCAACTGTCTCTCCAGCTTTTATATGAAGATCCAATTGATTTAAAACAAGAGGTGCATTATCACAATATCCAAATGATACTTTACAGAATTTTACTTCTCCGGCAACAGACTCCACATGAACTTCATTTATTTCCTCAATTATCTATGCACATGTCATACACTTTAATTAAAAATAAGTCAAAACATTCTATCGCTTAACTGTGGACAAACTGTACGATATCAAAAAGAACTTTTTACTTTCCACTGATTTAACAACCAAATTTTAATTAGGCTCCAGATTAAAACAACCACCATACATAGTAAATCCCACCCAATGCAAAGCTATTGGCCGGCTCAAAATTGAAACTAATTTAACATGCCACTAGTGCAAAAAAAAAACTTAATGTGAAAAGGAAATTTTGAACATTTATTTATTTAAAAAAATGATATTTATAACACACACACTCTCTCTCTAAATGTCAAATGTCACATTAGATGCCATGTGGCGCATACATAAAGATAAACTAAAATGACAAAACACATGTCATGTTGACAATTTTTTTAAAACAGCAAAAGTACAAACTCCAACCATCATTTGTATCTACAATTGGTAATAAAATGCAACTTGATTGCTAAAATCTATAACCTATAATAAAAGGTTTTCTTAAGACACGTGTCATCATTCTAGCATATCAAATGATACGTGTCCTCATTCTAGCATATCAAAAAGTCATTTTCCCGGCTCTCTCATAATATATACGAAAATTGAAAAAAAAATTATTTGACTTTTCTTTTTAACTAAAATACATTAAAACAAATATATCTATATTTGTTTTCTTATCTCTCTCTATTAAATGATAATTATTGTAAATAAGTAAGCTAAACTATTAAACATCTAAATTATAAATGTAATTATTTTAATAACTTATTAATACATATTAAATATAGAGTAATAATTTCTAATTCATTATGTGTTATAACTTTTATATATATTATATTTTTATTTCAGCAATGGATAAGAACTATAAAAAATAAAATATTCATAAAACTAATGATTTTGATATGTTTTATTTATTCCACCTATGTAATACATGGGTTCTAACCTAGTTAGTAATAAAATGCAACTTGATTGCTAAATTAGTAATTAAAAGTTGATTGCTATAATCATAAGAAACAAAAACACACATAAAGTTTATCTTCCCCGCAGCTTTCCCCTTTAACTAATTAAGCACATAAAGTTTAATATTTACCTTGGGTTTAAAACTTGATAGTTGAAACAAGCGTTCGATAGCAGGCTCTCCTTGTTTTAGCTCGTTGTATGCTTTTCCCACATCCTGTTGTTTATTAAGTTCAGGATTGACAACATTTAATTGTAAAATCCTCATAGGCTGAATCATAATGAAAAGATTAAATATAGCAAATGAAAAATGAGTTTCCCAAAGCACAAAATATGAAAAAACTTTATTTTAACAAATATTTTGCTTCCACTTTTTTATAATGCATTGCCACTGAAAATCAAAACACATAGCTCCCTCCAACGGAAAATTTTGCATTTTTGGTTGTGCCATAAAAGACAGTAATCCTTTTAGGCAACGTTTTTATTAGCATAGTCTTGCTATAGGTCCAGCCCATCCATGTATAGAATAGTAGCCGGCCTTAGCACCTTTATATTTTTGGTAACTACCATTGTAATTTTGTATTATAGTAGGGTCTTTACCATATGAATAAACACACAAAAGATTTCCTATTTCTATTGATCCTTTCATGGTATCAAGAGCGCAGGAATAACCCTACTGCCGTCACCTTCTGCTGTCCTTTTCTGCCCCCTGTTCCTGTCGCCGGTCACAACCACTTCACCCAACCCCCCTCTTCTTCTACACCATGACAACCCTATACACCCTGTTGTCACTTGTAACAAATATTAAAAACTTTATTCCCATCACCCTAGACATCGATAATGCCCAATATCTCTCCTGGGCCGAGCTTTTCAATATCCATTGTCAAGCTTTTGATTGTGCTGGTCACCTCACATCTTCCACCCCACCCTCACCACCGTTGACCAACACAACAGACCCCCCTGCTGCAGAAACACCCGCTGCAACTCCACCTTCTCCTGCAGTCTAGAAACGTGTTGATGCCATTGTTCTCCAGTGGCTATATGCCACCATCTCTAACGATCTTCTCCATACTATTTTAAAACCCAAAACCACTGCTGCTACTGCCTGGAAAGCTCTTCAACAGATCTTTCAGGACAATCAGCACACTAGAGCCCTTCATCTTCAACAAAAATTCTCCAACCTCAAGCAAGACTCATTCCCCAATGTTTTGGCTTACTGCCAATCGCTCAAGACGCTTGCTGTTAACTGGAAAACGTTGGCCAAACGGTCGACAATGACCGTTTGGTCTTACAACTCATTAGCGGCCTTAGCGACCAGTTTGAAGGTGTCGCGACTGTTATTCAGCAGATGGAACCTCTTCCTCCTTTCTACATTACTCGATCCAAACTTGTACTCGAGGAATCCCAAAAGGCGAATAAGGGCCCATCATCTACCGACACCTCCTTACTGACCACTGTTGAACACACCAGCAAACATCAGCAAAACCCCTACCCACATCTCTCCTTCCCCAATTCCCAGAACAGCCCACCCGTTATACTGACCAACATACCCGAGGGCAAGGCCGCGGCCATGGATGTGGCTGAGGCTGCGGTCACCCGTGCAGCAAGTCCTTGGCACTGCACTATCTGTCCTGCTTATCCTTGGTCAACTCCTTGGGCTGCCTCGCCTAACCAGTGGACAACTCCACCAGCCATACCCCCCCACTGGACCAAATCACTAGCCGCGGCAACTGCAGTCGCCCACACCAGGCCCTTGTATTCTCGGCTCAGACCACCACAGACTCACATGGCACACCCCAGTAGTCCCATCCCTACTGCCCTGGATCAGGCTTTTCAAACAATACCCTACACCCCCCGAATCACACTTGGTATGCGGACACCGGAGCCACGTCACATATGACCAACAACGGAGGTAATTTCTATTCCTATAGTAATAATGGTATATTTCCAAAATTGTTGTCAGAAGTGCTCATCAAATACCCATAGTGGGCGTTGGAGCATAACACCTCTCGCCACCCGTCCCACCCCTAAAACTAACCAATGTCCTTCATGCTCCTCATTTAGTCAAAAATTTATTATCTGTACAACATTGAACCACTGATAATAATATCTCCATGGAATTTGATCCTTTTGGCTTTGTTGTGAAGGATCTCAAGACCCGCACTCCTGTCATCCGATGTAATAACACCGAAGGCTTGTACCCGTTCAATCTATCATCAAACAAAGTCACAACTCCTTCCGTCCTTGCTACTATAACTCAAGATCTTTGGCATTCCCGCCTGGGACACCTGGAATCCACTATCTTATAGTCTTTACGTCTTGTTCTGAATTTTGAAAAACAAATAATTTCTAGTATTTGTCATTCTTGTGTCTTGGGAAAACATATTAATTTCCATTTAGTGATTCTACTCTTCATATTACCTTTTGATATAATTCAAATTGTGGACTTCGCCGGTTGTAAGTTCAAAGGGTCATCCCTACTATGTGTTGTTTTTAGATGACACCACTAATTTTCTTTGTACCTATCCATTGCAAAATAAGACCCAAGTCTTTGATGTGTTTAAACAATTTCATCAAATGATTCAAACACAACTTAATGTTCACATTAAAACAGTTCAATGTGACAACGACACCGAATTCAATAACCATTCTTTTCATTCCTTCTTCAAAAGAACCGAATCCAATTCCGTTTTTCTTGCCCACACACTTCTCCACAAAATGGCAATGCCGAATGTAAAATTAGATCCATTAATAACATCATTCGTACAATATTATCCCACTCTGCTATTCCCACCTCTTTCTGGCATCATGCTCTTCTTACGGCCACATATATCTTAAATATTCTTCCTAGTAAATTACTCTGGAACCTCTCACCTACTTCACTTCTATATCATCGCCAACCAAACTACTCGCATCTTCGAGTCTTTGTTGCCTATGTTTTCCACTCACCCTTTACACCTCCATTAACAAACTCCAACAACGTTCCACTCCGTGCGTATTTCTTGGCAATTCCTCCGATCACCGGGGATACATATGCTACGACCTCACATCCCACAATCATCCTCTCTCGTCACGTTGTTTTTAATGAAACTATCTTTCCCTTCAAACTTCCACCAAACATGTCTCTCTTCTTATCCTCATTCGTCTATATGGACACAATCCCAACCAAACCTAACTCCTTCACCCTCTCCTCCACCTTCTCGTTTCAGACAAACCTATCAACGTCTCCAACCAAAACCAACCACCCTCCAAACACCACCCAACCCACCATTTCCCCCCTCAACCGAACCTCCTCTTTATACCACTTGCCAACCCACAGCCTAACAAGCCCCACCCCACTCTCCATCCTCCACCTCACAGTCACCTACACCTCCCCCACCCCCACCGCCTCCACCATCTCGTACCATAACCACCCGCACCATGTCCTGTGCCATCCCAACAAAAACATATCAAGGCCTTCTTACACAAACCATTTCTCCCATTCCCAAGACCCTTCTTGATGCTCTAAAATGCCCAAAATGGAAAGAGGGCATGAATGACGAATTTGGGGCCCTTATTGCTAATAGGACATGGAAATTGGTTCCGCGTCATCCAAACATGAATATCATTCGATGCATGTGGATTTTTAAGCACAAAACTAATGCTAACGGTGCACTTGAGCGCTACAAAGCTCATTTGGTTTGTGATGGCAGGTCTCAACAGGTCGGAGTGGACTGCGGTGAAACTTTCAGCTG
This sequence comes from Flaveria trinervia, assembly GCA_025506515.1. NCBI lineage: Eukaryota > Viridiplantae > Streptophyta > Magnoliopsida > Asterales > Asteraceae > Flaveria > Flaveria trinervia. The sequence goes on from CM046446.1 coordinate 50,119,395, forward strand.
ATGGTTAAACCCCAGACTATACGCACTGTCCTTGGTATTGCTCTCTCACATTCTTGGTTGATTCACCAGCTCGACGTTATGAATGCTTTTCTGCATGGTCACCTGCATGAGACCGTATACATGCATCAGCCTCTAGGTTTTCGTGACAACCAATTCCCGGATCACGTCTGTCTTCTTGAACGGTCTTTCTATGGGTTAAAACAAGCACCACGGGCCTGGTACCAACACTTTGCGGATTATGTAGCCACCATTGGATTCTCTCATAGTCAATGTGATCATTCTCTTTTCATCTATCACAATGGGACTGACTTTGCCTACATCTTTCTCTATGTTGACGATATCTTTCTAACTACCTCTTCACCGGCTCTACATCTACGGCTTATGGCTCTATTATTAGCTGAGTTCGCTATGAAGGATTTGGGTCCGCTTAGCTACTTCTGGGCATTACAGTTACGCGCACATCCAACTCTCTTTTTTTATCGCAACATAAGTATGCAACTAATAATAGAGTGAGCTGGTATGTCATCATGCAATCCGGTGGCCACCCCTGTTGACACTAAAGGGAAACTAGGCGCTTCCGATGGTGATTTGATAGACAATCCTACTCAGTATCGTCAACTAGCCGATGCTCTTCATTACTGACATTTACTCATCCGGACATCTCTTATGTTGTCTAACAGATTTGCATGCACATGCACAAGTATCCCCCCCCCGCACCTCTCACTTTAATGCTCTCAGACGAATCATACGGTACATCAAGGGGACTCTGACTCTCAGACTCACGTTGCGCCCCTCATCTACACGGTCGTTGATCGCCTATACTAATGCGGATTGGGTCGGTTGCCCGAACACAAGATGGTCAACTTCTGGCTGTTGTGTCTACCTTGGAGTCAACTTAATCGCATGGTCATCCAAACGCTAGTCAACTATGTCTCGATCTAGTGTTGAGGCTGAATACCGTGGGGTGGCTAATTGTAGAGAATATGCATAGAGGCTGAAGCAACCAAAATCTTTCTGCATGCATGCTGCATGCATGCTGCACAAGTACTGAAGAAGAATGCTTCAGAAGTTTCACACATGCAACAAAAATATTCTAAGTGTGAAATCTTCCGAAGCCAAGACCAATATCTTCCGAAGCCAAAGATGAAGTCTTTCAAAGCTCCACATTTGAAGACAGATTTCTTCCGAAGACTTTTAGTATATGCTTTATCTTATGTATTTTTCCATAAAGCTGGACACCTTTCCGCTGCAACTCTGTAAAGTCACCAACTTACATGAGTTGGTGAAAAGGTCCATGCTTTTGGTAACTGTACATTGAGGTCTTGAGTCTGTAACTTTCTACTTCATGTACTTTATCCTTTGAGCTATGACATGTCATAGTCACAAAGTCAAAAAGGCAATCTGTTTTTTGACTCTACAATTGATTTTGCTTTGAGTCTAGTCAATTGTATCCACCTGGCTTTCATAGCATGGCCAGAACATAAAGAAAGCAATATACTGCATTCTTGAAAACCATATACTTGTGCTCTTGTGTTTTGTCTCTTACATTACTTGTGTCTTAGTGTCTTGTGGTTAATCCAGTTCATTGTTTGTTTAAGTTTGGTTAATCTCCTCTTTGTGTTGTTGTGTTGTAAGTAACCCCCTTCACTGGTCCTGCACTAATGTTGTCTCCAAAATATGTTGGCTTCGCAACCTGCTCTTGGAACTTCATCATCATCCATCTCATGCCTCCATAGTCTATTGTGACAACATCAGCGCAACATATCTCTCGGGAAATCCTATCCAGCATCAACGCACCAAACACATAGAAATGGATATTCACTTTGTTCGAGAGAAAGTGCAACGTGGTCAAATAAGAGTTCTCCATGTCTCTTCTCGCTACCAAATCACGGATATATTCACAAAAGGGCTTTCGAGACTTTAATTTTATGACTTCTGTACCAGTCTAAACGTCCAGCAGCCTCCCGTTCAGACTGTGGGGGTATAATAGCATAGTCTTGCTATACGGTCCGACCCATCCATGTATAGAATAGTAGCCAGCCCTAGCACCTTTATATTTTTGGTAATTACCATTGTAATTGTATTATATATAGGAGTCTTTACCATATGAATAAACACAAAAGATTTCCCATTTCTATTGATCCTTTCATTTTTCAAGTAATAATTACTTGTAACTCAGCATGTACCTGATTACACTCATCAACTTATTTAAATAGCTACCAAATAGACTCTAATACTTAATAAGTATAGCCAAAACCTAAACCCATAATTATCTGGACCCGTAAGATGACTACAACACAATTCTTAACCAAATATAACTCTAATAACCTTGTGAAAATCGCTAACCCATAATCATATTCAACTACTAGATAGCAGATTTAGCCCTCGAACTTTGAGTTATTAACAAGATTAGTCCAACAATCAACCCCCTAATCTTGTCATAAACACTTCATCCTCCGTTGCAGTGTCTTGTCATGATCCCCTTGAGCCAAGTTTGCCATGTTTTCCTTTTAATTCAACTTTGGAACTTCGCCACGTAATGCCCAAGTTCGTTACACTTGAAACGCAATATACGACTTTTGTCTCACTTCCTTTGACTACTCTTTTGTTGGAATTGATCATCTCTCTTGACCAACCCTGCAACCTCCACCATGGCATGTCCTTGAACACGGAACACCTCAACCACAATGCTAAAAAAACATGTTTCCCTTTTCCTTCCCATCTAAATTTGAAGATAAAAACTTACCATGTGGGTCTCCAACTTGATCTGGTTCCTTGACACACTCTTCGTAGGCCTTCCACCTCCCAACAACTTATTGAATTTCATGCTCCCTCAAAGTTTGAAGACAAGCCATTCTTACCCAATCCACCTACATAAACCTTCTCTTCAACGGATGATCGGGATCCTAAACCTGCTTGGCATCTTTGTAACTCATCGATTGCAACACGAGATATTCGGGCATTGCTTGCAACAGAAAGGCAATTGCCATGTTTAATTTCATTGAAACCACAACAGCCCCGGCTATGGGTTCAACATTCTCTCAAAGCCCAAATTGTGTCCATGATTGTCAACCCTTACAACGCACAGTAGATAGTTAGTAGATGAGATACAAGACATTGATAGTTCACTGGACCCACCTCTCAAACTGGTATAGACACCACGTTTACTTGAATTTCAAACATCTTTTACTTGTTAACAGCAGACTAGTTGTCTAACCTTGCTTGAATCTATATCACACATGAAAACTTCCCTATTCCACCCGTGCTATTGACCACGAATCGATGAGTCGCTACTCTTAAGTCTTCTTGGCTGCTAAAAGGCCATTTTCTGCCCTTGCTAACATTGTTTCTACTGCAGCAATCTCTTGGTTTGTTTACAACAACATACCCAGCTAAACCCACCCATAGCAAGACCATTGGTGGGGTCCAGGAACGGTGAGATGTGCACAAACCATACCTCCATCAATAAGAATAGAGAAGTTTTTTCCAAAGAGACCCTCGGCTCAAGATGAACCCTAGACCAACACATTACAACAATATTATACTATAGAAAGCTACCATTAACAAGAAACATAAAGGTGTAATAAATAGGTAAGACCATAAATATAGTTAAGATAGAGTACAACTAGCAGCATATATACACCATAAACATGAATACACATAATAGGACAATAACATATGAGGCGCACAAAAGGGTTATGAGAATATCTAATCCCTAAGACATAGCTAAGACACATCCAAACTCTCCCTAGAAAGTCCTTAACCTTAATCCTACATCTCCACAAACTTTTATCTTGGATCACGTCCTCAGAGAGGTGCAACTCTAGCAAATTCGGTCCAATTCTATCATCCCATATCAGTTTGGGTATGCCTCTACCCCTTCCTTCTACAGGGAGGGTTTCTACCATCCTTGCCAGTGTTGTCGTGTACCTCTTCTTGACAGGCCCGAATCATCTTAATCTCCCTTCTCTTTATCGTATCCGCTATACTAGCAACTCCTAATCTATTTCTAAAACCTCATTTCTAATATAATCTAGCCTTGTGTACCCACACATTCACCTGAGCATCCTTATTTTCGCCCCTTCCATATCGCACGTTTGCGCCTCTTGATGGCCCAACAGTCTGTTCATATAACATGGTCGGTCTCACTGCCGCCCTATAAAATTTTCCCTTTGATCTAGTTGGAAAGTTCTTGTCACACAATACCCCTATGGCCGCCCTCCACCTACACCAGCCTGCTTGAAATCGGCGTGCTATGTCACTATCTATATCCCATCTCTTTATAAAAGTGAGCCTAGGTACTTAAACTTAGTTACTTGTGGAACCACTTGCCCTTAAATAGTGATCTCAGTGTCACATCATTACTTGTTCCATTGAAGTCACAGTAAAGGTACTCAATCTTAAAGCGACTTATCTTTAGGCCCTTACCCTCCAAAGCAGCTTGCCCCTCTTCTACTTGTGCATTAAGACTTCGTTTGTTCTCCGCGACTAAGACAATATCATCTGCAAAAAGCATGCAACTTGAATCGTGATCTAAATTGATTTTGACAGCTCATCAAGGACCATTGCAAAAAGAAACGAACTTAACGCGAACCCTTGATGGAGGCCTACCTCCACTATGAAAAGATTACCCCACGGGTGCATGTACCTTTGTTTAAGTCTAGTCATACATATCCTTGATTATGTTTATATACTTCCCTTGGACCCTTCTACCCTCCAAGCTATTCGAATGTCTTGGTTTGTTATCTTCTCTCACCTTGCCCCTTTCCCCAAAAGAAAAAAAGGTGCTGGTGTTTTCCCTTCTCATATAAGAAGTAATCAAAAACCCAATCTCAAATAAGACCCTTATGTTGTTTCTCGATCACCATAAAAAGAGTGGTTTGCTTCCGGTTCGCTAATTGTTGTTTACTTCTGATTTGCTACCTATTGCTACTCAGTTCCACCTCTGCAGGCCGGATAGATCCAATTGCTGGAATAATTGGTTCATGCCCTTTTGAATCAGATCAACAACAATAGCAATTGTCAAAGAATATATAAAAAAGTAGCTTCTAATCAAAAACTTGATCGACACTTTTAACTAATTAAATCTCTATAAAATTTTCAACCTACCAAATTACATTCAAGGACCCATTTTTTATGCTAGCAAACCCAAACTTAAATAGACTCTAACACCTAATAAAGATAGCCTAAAACTAAAACCATAAGATAACTATAAAAAAAAAATTATTAACCAAATAAAACTCTAACAACCTCAAGAAAATCGAAACCCCTAAACTACTTACCATCCTTATGTCTATGTGAGTTGTTTTCTAGTTTTCCTTAGTTCATAAGTACTATCCTAGTTCTAGAATAATTAGGTTTCTTTCTGCATAAATAGGTGTTGTTAGACAATAATTGTGTCTATATATGTTAATGATTGTGGTTAGGTTATAATTGTGTGATTATATGTTACTATAGTTAGATGATTGTCCTCTACATATAGAGGCCTTCTTGTATTTTCTAATTCACACAATACAATTATCAATACCAAGTTTAATTTGGTATCAGAGCAGTGAATCGATCAACCCTAATCCCACCTCTTTTTTCCTGCCGCCTTCAACCCTAAAGCCAACTTCGACCTGCTCCACCATGGCCATCACAGCCTTCACCACCGAACACAAAACCAATCACAATTCCCACAAGTTTGGCTTTAAATTAAGCCCTACCAACTACGGATTTTGGAAAACGATAATTCAACCCTTTCTATATCACCAATAATCTATTTGGCTATGTCGACGGCTCTGTCAAATGCCCACCAAAAGAGATCACTGGTGACAGTCCAACAACAACCGTCCCAAATCCTGAACATTCAGCATGGATTTCCAATGACGCACATATCCGCATGCTACTTCTCTCAACTATCTCCGAAGCTTCATTCAAACATGTACAAGGAGATACATCTTCTGAATTGTGGCTTGCCTTGGAACGTGCCTATGCTCCTCATACATCTTCACGTGAATACACCCTCAAAACCCAATTGCTGAAAGTTGAGATGAAGCCGGAAGAAACGTCCGTTGATTGCCTCACACGCGTTCAGCAATACTCTGATGCCCTCCTCAACATTGGGGAACCTATGAAAGAAAAAGATGTTGTTATGCTAGCCATCTCTGGTCTTCGAGAAGAATACAACTCCTTAAAGTCTACCCTCTCAAGACAACCATTTGTCACACTGCTGGAACTCCCCAACCTACTTGCCGATCATGAATACATGGTAAAAAAACCTGATCCCATTGTACCCTCTGCTCAGGTCTTCATGGCTTTCAGCAACCGTGATTCCCCAACTCCCCAACTGCCACCAGAAACTGTTCACTCTCTTCAATAGCTGCTGACCCAATTAGGTCTCACTGTTCAACCTGCACAACAGCAAAGTCAGGCTCATTATGCCAGCCGCGGAGGACAGACTCGTGGCTCCTACAATCGACGGGGTCGCACACGCTACAACTCAAACCAGAACTCCCGTCAACCAGCTCTTCCCTCAGGTACAAATTCTAGGTTTTCATGGGCATCTAATCAAAATACAGTCTATGGATCTTGCAACAAGTGTGGCATTGGGCACATTCCTTCACAATGTCCCAACCGTGATCCCACAACAGTCTGTTCACCAAGGCAGCTTCCTCAAGCCAACTTTGTTGACCAACGCTCACAAGCATCCTCATCATGGCTGCCGGACACAGGTGCAAGCAGCCACGTGTCGCCGGATATCTATGGCTTTGATGACTTCGAGTCATATCATGGTAAGGATACACTTCTTGTTGGTAATGGCAAAAGTTTACCCATTCTCCACATTGCATCCAAAAAATTTACTTCCCAAGACAAACTTTTCACTTAATAAAATTTTACATGTTCCACAAATCAAGCGTAATCTTCTTTCTGTACAACATTTCTGTCATGACAACAATGTATTTTTTGAATTTCACTCTACTTTCTTTTGTGTGAAGGACACGGTTACCCGCAATATCCTCCTCACGGGTCCAAGTAAAGATGGCCTCTACTCATTTCAATTACCAAAGTTTCATACTGTTTCCAATGTTGCTTTTTCAACCGTTCGAGCATCTCCCTCAACTTGGCATCAAAGACTTGGACATCCTCATTTGCAGCTGTTAAAGTCTATGATTTCAAGCAATAAACTTCCTGTTACATCTAATTCAGTTTTCTCATTTTGTAATTCATGCCCTATGGGGAAATCCTCCAAAATGCATTTATCAAACTCAAATCATAAAAGCACTTGTGCACTAGAATAGTAGTCTGTGATGTTTGGGGTCCAGCCCCTGTTTCTTCTATCTATGGTCAACGTTATTTTTTACTTTGTGTTGATCACTTTACTAGATATATGTGGTTCTTTCCCCTCAAACAAATATCAAATGTTTTGGTTACATTTAAACAATTTCATAACATGGCTGAACGACAATTTCAAACTCAACTCAAAGCTGTTCAAACGGATGGCGGGGGCGAGTTTCAAAGCCTATCCTCTTTTTTCACAAATTTGGGGATCATACATCGTCACTCGTGCCCTCACACTAGCGAACAAAACGGCTTTGTTGAGAGACGACATCGTCATGTTGTTGAAAGTGGCCTCACTCTTTTAGCACAATCGGGTGTTCCAAAGCGTTTTTGGAATTTTGCCTTTGAAACGGCCACATACTTGATAAACCGCATGCCGTCCCGCACGTCTTCAAATACTTCCCCATTTGATCATCTTTTCAAACGTAAACCAGACCTATCATTTCTTCGTGTTTTTGGATGTCAATGCTTCCCACATCTCCGACCATATAATCCACACAAGATGGATTTCCGCTCCCTCCCTTGTGTTTTATTAGGGTACAGCCCATCTCATCACGGTTATCACTACCTTGATCCCGTCACTAACCGCATTTATGTCGCTCGACATGAGCGGTTTCATGAAACATATTTTCCTTTCATACAATCTTCCTCATCCCCATCAACCTATCCACTCCTGATCCATACTTCTCCTCCTATCCATCTCTGGTCCACAATCACCCACCACCACCAACATCTACAACCCTCAATCCATCCACAAGCTCATCTGATATCCCAACCAATCCTCCTAATACCCACCAGCCCACACCATTAACAACCTCTACCGAAAACAACCCATCAACCCCATCCACTAACCAAGAGCCCATCAGCCCACCAATTTCAACGACTACCAGCCAAACAAACAACCCCAATCCCAATAGCCCACCAACATCACCAATCAACAGCCCAACCACCAATACCAATCTAACCCACAACATACCTCCACCCCCTCTCTTACACACTTACAGTAGAAGAAAACCACCTACACAAACCGTCTCCACCGACAATCCACCTCGTCCCCGCCCTACAAACCTTCGGCCAAACCCAAAACAAAGAACTCCCTACAATGCCACAGCCTTTCACACCTCCAAACAACCTCCCCCAACTGACCCACCCTCTTTTGCTATTGCCAACAAAAATCCTCACTGGCGCGCTGCCATGGCCGAAGAATTCGAAGCCTTAACGAGAAACGGCACATTGACTTTAGTACCACCTGTTCCAAATGCTAATGTTGTTGATTGTAAGTGGGTGTACAGGTTAAAAAGTGATGAACAGGGAAATATAACACGCCACAAGGCTCGTCTGGTAGCAAAAGGTTCCACCAACAACCGGGCATTGATTATCATGAGACCTTCAGTCCGGTAGTTAAAGCCACCACCATTCGTGTGGTTCTATCCCTTGCCGTAACAAGACAATGGCAACTTCGACAGCTAGATGTGCAGAATGCCTTCCTCCACGGGGATCTAAAGGAAACTATTTACTTACGCCAACCACCGGGGTTTGTTGATCCTGCTAAACCTGATCATCTATGCCTTCTTCACAAGTCCTTCTATGGACTGAAACAAGCTCCACGGGCCTGGTTCAACCGCCTTTCACAAGTTCTCAGTCAACTGGGTTTTCAAGGATCCAAAACTGACCCTTCTCTCTTCATTTACTCACATAATGGTTCCTTGATGTACATGCTTGTTTATGTCGATGACATCATACTCACCGGCAATGATCCTCGGCTAATTAATCACACCATTCAGCGGCTTCATAGCTCATTTGCCATCAAAGACATGGGTCAGCTGTCATACTTTCTGGGAATCGAGGTTCTTCACAAGGCCAATAATTTAATTTTGTCACAACAAATGTATACCAAGGATGTCATCCAAAAGGCAGGCCTTTCTCAATCAAAACCAGTTACCTCGCCAATGAACACAAGCTCACACTTAGCTCTTGGCGATAGCAACCCCTTTGATGACCCGGTCAAATTTCGACAAATAGTGGGAGCCCTACAGTATTTAACTCTTACGAGACCTGACATTACATTCGCGGTTAACAAAGTGTGTCAATTTATGCACTCACCAACCGAGAATGACTGGTCTGCGGTAAAAAGAATCCTTCGGTATCTACAAGGAATGACACACTATGGTCTGCGGATTACACGCAATTCAACCTCCGTGATTCATGCTTATACGGATGCCCACAGTCACTCCTCACAGCCTTTTCTGATGCAGACTGGGCTGGATCTCTTGATGACCGCCGATCCACCGGGGGATATGCCATCTACCTTGGATCTAATCTCATTTCATGGCGTGCTCGTAAACAACGCACTGTCTCTCGGTCATCAACAGAGGCCGAATACAAGGCTCTAGCAGATACTGTTGCTGAGTTATCATGGCTTGAAGCACTTCTGAAGGAACTTCACACACCTATGACATCAGCTCCTATCTTATGGTGTGACAATCTAGGGGCCACCTATCTCTCAGCTAATCCAGTCTTTCATGCCCGCACAAAACATGTAGAGATAGACTTTCACTTTGTAAGAGAAAAAGTCGCTCAAAAAAGGCTCCTAATACAATTCCTAAAGACAGACGATCAAATCGCAGATGTGTTCACAAAGCCCCTATCCTCTCAAGATTTGAACTTCTCAAAGCCAAGCTACAGGTCGCTCCCCGGCCTTAGCTTGAAGGGGCATGTTAGACAATAATTGTGTCTATATATGTTAATGATTGTGGTTAGGTTATAATTGTGTGATTATATGTTACTATAGTTAGATGATTGTCCTCTACATATAGAGGCCTTGTATTTTCTAATCACACAATACAATTATCAATACCAAGTTAATTGGTGTTTATTGTGTTGTTTCAAATCATTGTTTGGAGAATATAATTTTAACTTCTTTGTTCAGAAGTTCAAGGTTGTTTTTCATCTTTACGACTTACGCTTGTGTGATTGGTGAAGATTGTGAAGTTGTTTATGGTGTTATCCTTTCATTTTAATAAATTGGACTTCTATTCCAAATAAGGATTTATTGATTAATGAAGCTAAAACTAAAGGAGAGACTATGAAAAGGCTTCACACATTTTTGTGGAAGGATAAAGAGAATTTATGAAAGTTGCAAAGTAGGCGCTAATTAGTTTTGCAAAGAGCCTAGCTTTCAATGCTGAAATAGCATTCGATTTGATCTACGAAAAGGAAAGATTTCCACAAAAAAGAAAGTATAAATTCATGCCTCGGGTTGATGGATCTTTCAAACTTATCAAATGTGTTAGGGAGATAGTATATAAATTAATCTCGAAAGAGGTCAAACATGGGTGACCTTTCACCAATGATTAAGATTTGAGGAAAGATGCTTTTGAAGAGAGGCAAGAATGGTGCATGACCATGTGTTGACTTTGTCTCTAAGTTAGTAAGTCATTCTACTTAAATACTAGTGATGGGTTTCAAAGTTCAATAAACAAATTAAAATTCGGCTACATGGGTGTTCTTTCAATTTCCAAGCCATAAATTATGGAAACTTATCTAAAGAGTACGAAACTTGAGAACAAACTAAAAATTTGTTAAAATAGCATACATATCAAATTTGGTACGATTTGGATAAGACAATTGATGAACTACACTGACTTAAAAATATCTACGTAATAGGATTTTAGTTGGTTTCCTTGTTTGATCTTTTTCTACTTCCTATAATTTAAATTACTTATCTAGTTTTAAAATTATTCTTAGTTGTAGAAAGCATTTGAGGCTTGCATAGGCACAAAAAGACCTCTAGCGCCTAGTAACTTGTTTCTTTTAGCCACAAGTGAGTCGCGTATGAGAGGCGAATGTGGCTAAACAGTTCAATGCGGGGCATGAGCAAATTGAACGCTGTGTGTCAGTTTGGAGCTTACATAATCAAATTTGGAAATTGCTGAAAATGCTGGAGATGGGGCAGAGCCCGAGGTATTAAGAAAGTATTAACATGAATATGTGAGGAGAGGAATGATGAAGATGGAGATGAGATGCAAGTGACAACTAAGTTTTTAGGTTAAACACTTGATAACATGTATATATATATTTTACTTATATTTCTTATAGTTTTTCTTTTCACTAAACTACATTTTTCACCTTAAGGCTGTATTTTTTTGTCAAAGTTACCCTAGACTAGAGTATTATTTATTATTGTAGGGCTTGGTTAGGTATACCTTGAGTGTATGACATTGAGATTTTGTGCTTCTCACATTGATATAGCTTTTGTTAGGATCAAATAGCTCAAACACACGAACACAATCACGAGAACAATAAAAAACAATAGAACAAGACACGAGATTTATAGTGGTTCGGTTACGGTGTGTAACCTACGTCCACTTGGGGCAACTAGGTTTTCTTTTCTTGAGGTGTTAAATGTTTACAAGTACAAGAGATATATTTATACTAACTAAACAATTAGGGTTAACACTCTTTGCCTAAAATAGCAAACTGGGCTTTAGGCTGCCGTCCCTTAATCTCCTAATTCTGTCTTCAGTTAATACCGGGCCCAACCGAGATGGGTCGAAGCCCACAACTTAACAATCTCCCACTTGGCTTCGAGACAACTTCTCTAACCCACCACTTGAATGCGTCAAAACACTTCAACCTGCTTCCACCTGGATGCGTAAAATGTCTTCAACTGCATTGTCTTGTACTTATAAATAAACCCGAACTGGTTTAGCTCCTCCTAGTTACCCCCACCTTCTCAACTATTCCTGAAGGCCAACTGAAGCCCTACAAAGCTTCAACTTATCCAGTGTGACAGACTTAGTAAACATGTCTGCTGGATTCTTGTTCCCCTTGATGTTGTTCAACTGAATAGTACCTTTGCTGATTAGCCCTCTGATGAAATGATATGATGTGAATGTGTTTCGTCTTCCATGATGAGAGGGATTCTTTGCTAGTTTAACAGCACTTTCATTATCACAGTACAACGGATACTTTGTTTGTTTTCTGCCTAACTCACCCAGAAAATTCTTCAACCAAACGAGCTCTTTACTAGCCTCAGCAGCTGCCATGTACTCAGCCTCTGTAGTAGAAAGTGCCACGCTCTTTTGGAGCCTAGACATCCAACAAATTGCAGTATCACCCATAGTGAACACATACCCTGTAGTACTCTTGTAGGTCTCTTTACATCCACCCAAATCAGCATCTGAATAACCTTTGAGAATAGCATCTCTACCCGTGAAACATAATGCCATCTTTAAAGTACCCTTCAATATCTAAGCAGCCACTTAACTGCTTCCCAGTGTTTCTCTCCCCGGATTAGACATATACCTGCTGACAACTCCCACTACGTAGCTATATCGGGCCTAGTGCATACCATTGATCATAATGACTGCCCACAGCCGATGCATAAGGAACCTTCGCATCTCAGCCTTGTCTTTCTTTGTCTTTGGAGACTGATCTTTAGAAAGCTTAATGTGACTAGCCAATGGTGTACTTCGAGTCGTAGTCTTCTCATCATTCATTCTGAACTTCTCTAATATCTTCTGAATGTACTTCTCCTGAGATAAGTTAGAGAACCGTTCTTGTGATCTCTGGTAATGCTCATACCAAGTATCTTCTTAGTTGGACCCAAATCTTTCATTTCAAACTCTGCAGACAACTGTTTCTTCAACTTGTTGATCTCTGCAATATCTGAGCCTGCTATCAGCATATTCAACATAAAGGAGAAGAATGATATAGGAACTTTTAAACTTCTTAAGGTAGCAACAGTGATCCATCTCACATCTCCTATACCTGTTTCTGCCCATAAAGCCATCAAACTTCAAGTACCACTGTCTGGCGCCTGTTTTAAACCATATAAACTTTTATGTAACTTGACCACAAGTTTCTTTTCCTTTAACCTGAAAACCCTCTGGTTGTGCCATATAAATAGTCTCATCTAGATCACCATGCAAAAACACAGTCTTTCACATCTAACTGCTCCAATGTACTTCTCTGCTGCAACATACTAACACCAATCTGATTGTAGTCATCTTAACCACAGGAGCAAATATGTCACTGTAGTCAATCCGTGTTTCTGTTGAAACCCCTTAGCGATCAATCTTGCTTTGTATCGTTTGTTACCATTGTGATCTTCCTAACTGTAGAGCCATTTATTCTGTAGAACTCTTTATCGGCAGAAGCTTAGTTAGACCATATATAATTCTTATCAAAGAGTTCATCTCATCATCCTACATTGCATGCTCCACTGAAGCGAATCTTTCAACTCAACTGCTTCTGAGTAACTTTCTGGTTCACCATCCTCAGTCAAGAGAAGATAATTAACTGAAGGACTGTACCTGGTAGGCTGCTTAGAAACTCTGGTGGATCTCCTAACCCAATAGATTGGTCTGGAGTCTATGGATGTTTTCATCTTCAGATCTTAACTCCCACTATCAGAAAGCTTCCACGCCTCTTCATCTCCACCATATCACCATCTTTAACTCAGGAACTGTATCATCTTCCATTTAGTCTCTGGTTCTTAACTGGATCAGGTTTTTCCGAGCACAACTCAAATTCACTGCTCTTTCTGAAAACCTCTAAAGTGGTTTGTGTTTCTATCTTTGTATAATTCAGCCTCATTAAGTAGCATCTTACTTCTGACTATTTTTTGTTTTCAGAGTCCCAAAGCCGTACCCTACTTTCAAACCCATAACCAAAGAAGTGTACTTCTTGGCTTTAGATCAAGCTGTTCACCATCTTTCACTAGATCATAAGCACTGCACACCCAATACTTTGTAAGGATTCCTGAAGTCTGATGCAACCCAAAACTGCCTAAGTGTTTCAGCAACATGCACTAAGTACTGAAGTGAAGAATGCTTCGGAAGAATTACACAAAGCATTAGAAAATACTCTAAGTGTAATATCTTCCGAAGCCAAGACCAATATCTTCCGAAGCCTAACATGAAGTCTTCCGAAGCTTGAAGAGACAAAGTCTTCCGAAGCTTCAACCTATGAAGACAGATTTCTTCCGAAGACTTTTAGTACACATGCTTTATCTGATGTACTGTTCCATAAAGCACCTTTTCCGCTGCGTCTCTGATAAGTCACAACTTACAAGAGTTGGTGAAAAGTCCATGCTTTTGGTAACTGTACATTGAGGTCTTGTGTCTGAGACTTTCTACTTTATGTACTTTATCCTTTTTGTAATGTATAAGGATGTGAGCTATGGCATGTCATAGTCACAAGGTCAAAAGGCAGATATGCCTTTTGATCCTACAATTGATTTTGTTAGTGTCTAGTCAATTGTATCCAGCTGGCTTTCATAGTATAGCCGGCTGTAGGTTGTAGTATAAGTATTCCAAGTTCTTGTATCTTTCCATATGCTTTGTAACACTTGTAAAAGAACTTGAGAAAGCAATATACTGCTTCCTTGAAAACTATACTTTCTTGTTCTGTCTTTTGCTTTACTTGTGTTCTCTGCATCACTTTTGGTTACCTAGTTCACTGTTTGATTAGATTTAGTTAATCTCCTCATTGTGTTGTTGTGTTGTAATTGTGTTCAAGCCCTTGAACGATCCTGCAATTGGTATCAGAGCTCTCAGGCTCGTGATATAAGATCTAACCATCTTAAGATCCCTCACACACACAAAAACTAAACTTTTCTCAAATGGCTTCCATCTCAAAGACTGATATGGAGACTGGAACCATGAACAAATCCCCATTGATCACTCTTGATGACTTCGACACCTGGTGCATGAGGATGGAAGGCTTCATCAGGTCTCTTGACTCAAGAATGTGGGAATCTGTTGAATATGGACCTTTCATACCTAGCACCCCCTCTGCTACCGGTGCTGGTATGATTCCTAAAGATGTGGCCAACTACTCAGATGAAGATAGGAAAAGAGTAGAGATTGACAGAAAGGCCATGACTGCTCTTCAGACTGCTATTCCAAACTCTGTGTACAGAGGTTTTAAGAAGTGCAAAACAGCTAACAGCTGTGGGATGCACTGAAGCTGATGTATGAAGGCTCCTCTGAAGCCAAGGAGAACAAGAAAGATCTTTTGAAGCAGCAGTTTGAAAATTTCACCTTTAAAACAGGTGAAACCATGACCCACAATACTTCAGGTATGTTGAGATTGTGGATACCCTTGTGGATGGAGGAGTTCCTCTTGAGAACAGAGACATTGTAAGGAAGTTCATGTCCTCACTTCCTAGGCAATGGACACACTATTGTGTGGTAATCAAGAGGACTGAGAACCTTAAAACTCTTACTCTGACAGAGTTATATGGGATTCTCAGTGGATACCAGATGGAGATGAACTTACAAGGTTCATCTGGCAACTCTAACAATCAAATGGGTTCAGCCCTTCATGTGGCTGAAAGGACAGCATAGAACCCCAACATCATCTCCTATGCTACCCTGACAACTCACAAAAGGGTCCTTTCATCACCTTCCCGGAGACACCAAGGGAGAACTTTACTCAAGGGAGTCCATTCCAAGAGACAAGTTCTTCGCAAGCCTTTGTGTCTGCAGATGAAAGCTGTGGAAATTATCTCTTCACTCTTGAAGATCTAGACTGTATCCATCCAGATGACCTGGAATACATGGAGATAGTTCAGCAGATGGCTCTTCTCACTCACAGAGCCAAGAAGTTCTACAAGAGGACAGGAAGAAAATTTCCAAGCAATGCTACCAGTGGAAAGTTTGGCCTGGATAAAAGCAAAGTTAAGTGTTACAATTGTAACCTTATGGGTCACTTCGCCAGGGAGTGTAAGGCACCCAGAGCAAATTGGGGGTCAAACACACTCAGACCAAACTTCACCAACAATACCCCTCAGGCTGAGAAGACAAGCAACATGCTGCGGTTGCTGTTGAAGAGGGAGGATTTGACTGGAGTTTTCAGGTGGAGGATGCTTCTCCAAACCAAGCATTGATGGCTGATCATGATGAAGCCAAGGTATTAGAACATCTTTGCTCCCCTGAATGCATTGCTAAAGTAAATAGATACAGGTCCTACAACCTAGAGATGAGATCTGATCTTGAGTCATTAAACATATGAAATCTGACTTTAGAAAATCTGAAAATGATTACAAGTTAAAGATAGAAGACTTGGAGAAAACTATTTCAGTACTAAAACATGAACAACAGATTTTAGAACTCAGATCCAAGATCTCATCACTAAGTTGACTAAGTGCCAGGCTGAGCTTGTGATCAGCAAAGCCCTGGCAGAGAAAAGTGTTCTTGAAGAAGAGACCTTCAAGAACATGATATCCTCATCCCTACACAATAAGGTTTGTTATCAAAATAGACAGGGACTGGGATCAAATGAGATAGCTCCTCCACACACAATCTTGTCTGTAAGATCTCCTAGGTGTGGAACTTGTGAAGATGAGCTTCCTCTCATAGATCCAGTAAGTGAGGATGATGAAGAAGTGATAGTGAGGAATCCCTCTGAGAAGAGTGAAGAAGAGGATTCCTCCAAGGGCCACTATCCTTCTGAGGAGAAGAAATTAACTGTGATGACCAAGTCCAAGAGAAAGAACCTGATCAGGAAGAGCAAAAGGAAAGCAAAGAAGGCTCAAGAAATCAAGGCTACCTTTGATGCTAAGCAGAAACAAGTGTTTATCTCTGCAGGCTTCAAAGCAATAAGGACTGAAGACATCCACCAAAGCCTCTTATCTAAGAGTTCTGGTTCATGTTCAAATCATCTCAGTACAAAGAAGAAGACTGAGCTGCTGTGTACCACTGCTGCACAGCCTGGACCATCAAATTCCAAAAACAGTTCACAGCCCAAGGAAACTGTATCTGAATCTACCAAGATGAAGGTGAAAAAGGGATGTGACCAAGGCCAGTCTTGCTCTCAAAAGGAGATTTCTTTGAAGAAGAAAATGCTGTGTGTTATGTGTGAAAGTACTTCTCATATTGCCAAGGATTGTCCATACAATCCTAAAAGTACTATCCACATGACCAATACAAAGACTTCAAAGAATCTCAAGAAGTCTCAAGCTTCGGAAGGAAAGTCTGTTTCCTTCGGAAGCTCCAAATCAAAGAAGAAGGTAAATGGAAAATTACCTTCGGAAGCAAAGTTGGTCTCGGAAGAAAGGAGTTCTTCCGAAGTACTAAAGTCTACTGCAGTGACTGTAGATTCTTCCGAAGTATCAGTCATTAAAATTGTGAAGCTCCAAAAGCTTCTAAGGTTTTGAAGGTCAAGTCCAAGACTCCAAAGGTGGTGTGGAAGTCTAAGAAGACCAAATGACTGAGGTTTCTCCATCAACAACAGCCGAAGATCCCTCTGTACAACCATAGGATCTATTACTGTTGCATTACCTTCTATTACACTTACTGAACCCAAGAAAGTAGGCTTGGGTTTCCAAATGTAACTAATCATTTTCTTTGTGCAGGAACAGCTCAAGACAAACAAGAATGTCTGGATAATTGACAGTGGCTGTTCCAGGCACATGACAGGCGATAGGTCTTTACTTCATAATTTTGAGAGAATTGATGGAGGACCAGTTGCTTTTGGAGGAAATGAAGGTGGTTACATTTATGGAAGGGGCAAGGTCACAAATGGTAAGCTCAGCATTGAGAAGGTAAACTTTGTTAAGGAGCTTGGGTACAATCTTCTGAGTGTATCTCAATTTTGTGATCAGAGTCATAACATGCTCTTCACTGAGCATGAGTGCATTGTTCTCAAACCTGGAGTGGTCATTCCTCATGAGCATATTCTGCTCAGAGCCCCCAGGAAAGGGAACATGTACAAGATGGATTTGCAAGAAACATCTCCCTCTGGAGAAGTTTCATGCTTTCTATCTAAAGCAAATAGTGATGAGTCTTTCCTATGGCATAAAAGAATGTGCCATGTAAACTTTAAGAATATGAATAAATTAATCAAACATGATCTGGTAACTGGAATGCCAAAGAAAGAGTTTACAAGTGATGATCATTGTGTTGCATGCCTGAAAGGGAAGCAACACAAGGTATCTCACAAGCCTAAGGAAAAGAACTCCATCACTACTCCCCTACACTTATTACATATGGATCTCTTTGGCCCCACCAGTGTAATGAGTTTAGGAAGGACCTTATACTGTCTAGTGATCACAGATGATTTTACAAGATTCACTTGGGTTTTTTCTTTTTAACTAAAGATGAGACTCCTGAGATTCTAAAGAATTTCATCTTAAAGATTGAGAATCAATGTGATCACAAGGTCAAAACCATAAGATGTGATCAAGGAACTGAATTCAAAAACCAAATCCTTGATACATTTTGTGATGACAAGGGTATTACAAGACAATACAGTGCTCCCAGGACTCCTCAGCAAAACGGAGTTGCTGAGAGGAGAAACAGGACACTTATTGAAGCTGCAAGAACTATGTTGTCTGACTCTAAACTGCCTATCACCTTCTGGGCAGAGGCAGTTAATACTGCCTGCTATGTGCAAAACAGAGTCTTAGTAGTTAAGACACATGGTAAGACTCCTTATGAACTTTGGCACAAGAGGAAACCTTTCATTGGTTTTCTCAGGTCATTTGGATGTCCCTGCACCATCTTGAATACCAAAGATCAAGTTGCCAAGTTTGCTGAGAAATCAGACGATGGACACTTCATTGGATACTCTTCTCAAGCTAAAGCTTATAGAGTATACAATCTCAGAACTAGAATCATTGAGGAGTCAGCCAATGTGACTTTCAATGAGCACACTCCCAGTGTGGCTGGTTCTGGTCCGGATTGGCTATTTGATCTTGATTTAGTTACCAACTGTTTTAATAAATCTTGTGAGCATGTTTCAGGATCTGCAGAAAATTTAAATACAGGTGATCCTGATCCAAGATTTGAGCTTGGAAGACCTTCAGCTCCAGTTGGAACTACTTCGGCAAATGAGGTTTCTATCAGCACAACAATGACATCCAGCTGACACATCTGGCATGCCTTCAAATTCCAGTTCAGAGGCCTCTCAACCAGATAAAGACATCTCAATTGCAGAAGATAACAATGGTGATGGTGAAAGTGATCAAGAATCTCTTGATGCTAATAACTATACCATAGATGATAACATCAATGATGTCACACACTCATTGGATCAAGTTAATCTTGATAAGTGTGATAATGTGGAGGATCAATCTTCAAGACCAGATCTAAATTTCTCAAATTTGGATCTATCTCAGCAACTTGCTGTGATCCCTCAGCTAAGGATCCACAAGTCTCATCCTACTACAAACATCATTGGAGATGTTATCTCCGGGGTAAAGACAAGAGGGCAAACCCATGAAGCAAATGTTTGTCTTCACTCTTGTTTTCTATCCCAGTTAGAGCCAAAGAAAGTTGAGGAGGCTCTAAAGGATGGAAGTTGGGTTGAAGCTATGCAACAAGAGCTGCTTCAATTCAAAAGACAGAAAGTTTGGAACCTTTGTCCTCTTCCTCATGGGAAGACTACCATTGGAACCAAATGGGTTTTTAGGAATAAAAAGGATGATAGAGGAATCATCATCAAGAACAAGGCTAGACTAGTTGTTCAAGGATACACACAAGAAGAAGGGATTGACTACACTGATGTCTTTGCTCCTGTAGCTAGACTAGAAGCTGTTAGGATATTCCTGGCATTTGCTGCATCCAAGAACTTCAAGGTCTACCAACTTGATGTAAAGTGTGCCTTCTTATATGGAGTGATTGATGAGGAGGTTTATGTCAAACAACCACCTGGTTTTGTAGATCCTGATCATCCTGATTATGTCTGCAAGCTTGACAAAGCTCTCTATGGGCTGCATCAGGCACCCAGGAAGTGGTATGAGACACTGTCTGAGTATCTCTGTAAACATGGTTACAGGAGAGGTACTATAGATGGAACTCTCTTCATCAAAGGACAAGGAACGACATTCTGCTAGTTCAAGTATATGTGGATGACATCATCTTTGGCTCAACCAATTCAAGGCTCTGCAAAGACTTTGAAAAGCTGATGAAAGATAGATTTGAAATGAGTTCAATGGGAGAACTTAATTTCTTTCTAGGAATTCAAGTGAAGCAGGTTGAAGATGGCATTTTCATAAGTCAGTCAAAGTATGTTCAAGATATACTCAAGAGGTTCAACATGACTGATTGTAAAACTGCTAAGACACCCATAGCCAGAAACCACTCCCTTGGTCCAGATCTTGAGGGGGAGTGTGTAGATGAGCACTTATACAGGGCTATGATTGGGTCTCTTATGTATCTTACAGCTAGCAGGCCTGATATCATGTTTGCTACATGTATTTGTGCAAGATATCAAGCTAATCCTAAGATGTCTCACTTAATCACTGTGAAAAGGATTTTAAGATACCTCAAAGGTGCCTCAACACTTGGTTTATGGTATCCAAAGAATTCTAATTTCAATCTGTATGCCTATACAGACAGTGATTATGGTGGTTGCAACATGACTGCAAAGTCTACATCTGGGGGATGTCAATTTCTTGGTGGAAGGGTTGTCTCATGGCAATGCAAGAAACAAACCTGTGTGTCTGCATCAACTGCTGAGGCTGAATACATTGCTGCTGCAAGCTGCTGTGCTCAAGTGCTTTGGATTCAAAATCAGATGCTAGACTACGGATTTAACTTCAAAGAGACTCCTCCACATAGACAACAACAGTGCTATCTCTATCACTGAGAATCCTGTGCAGCACTCAAGGACCAAACACATCAACATCAGGTATCATTTAATAAGAGATAACTATGAAAAGGGGTTAATTAAACTAGTCAAAGTTCACACAGATGAACAATATGCTGATCTGTTCACAAAAGCTTTTGATGAACAGAGATTTAAGTATCTGATATCAGCTATTGGGATGATCAACTTTGAGTAGATTTTTTTCTTAAAACTAATTCTAATTATTTCTTCTTAAAAAAAAATGTGTGTCCTAAGTTGTCTAGTTCATCACTTTCATAAGCTCATGTTTTCTTTGAATGACAAACTCTTTTGAAGACTTTCCTTAGATTCTTGAAAATTTTCTGATACTTCGGAAGATAACATTTTACCTTCGGAAGAAAAATATGTCTTCAAAATAAATGACTGTCTAAGAAATTTTACCTTCGGAAGAAGTCAAAATTTATCTTCCGAAGCTTAAAATTTCAACTTAGACACTTATTCATTTTTAAGGACTTTTTCCTTCCGAAGCAAAATTACTTTCGGAAGCTTTGTTCATTCTTATACAAAGCTTTCCAAAGTTTATTTCTCTTCCGAAGCATAAATCTTTAAGACTCTCAGGAAAATTCTTCCGAAGTCACTTTAGCTTCGGAAGCTTTTTCAATCAAACTTCCGAAGACAAATTACTTTCGGAAGCTTTTCGAACTCCAAGAAAACTACTTTTTGAGCAAAAAGGTAAACTACTTTTTCAGAGGTGGGACCGACATACGGATTTCAAAGTTTATCCTCTTTCATTAAACTTTATCTGAAATCCTTCTCTCTCATATAAACCCAACGGTTTCCCCCCTCTTCTATCATCTGCTTTTCTTCCATACCTAAAACCCAAAGCTTTCTCTCTGAAATTTCTTCCCATTCTTTTCTCTTCATCTCTGAGCTACCTCACAATGGCTGACCTTCCACACAGAAATGATCCTCACTTTACCATGCAGCTACACAGACAACACAATCAGGTTGCTCTGTTATGCTCTGAAAAGATCCTCATTTCTCAGAGGTTTGCCGTTTCTTGTCTTTGTCTCACTACTTCACCTCCCTACCATTGATCCTCCTCTATATGAGGATCATCTGCTTGAATTCTGGAAGACCTGCCAAGAGGTCATTATGGATGGGGAGAAGGCACTGTCTGCCACAGTGCAGGGGAGAACAATTTTCATCACTCCGGCCATCATCAATCGACATCTTCAGCTGGATGATGAAGCAGGTGAAGTGTTCTTTCCAAAAGAAGCAGTTAATCATTCCTTCGAGCAGATGGGCTATGAAGGAGATTTCTCTGTAAAGACCTTCAGGAAAGGGAAGGTCTCATCCCAGTGGAAATACCTGCTCCATGTGGTTATCCACAGCTTATCAAACAAGCATGGTGGATGGGACCAGATTCCTGAGGATCTCTCCTTTATAGTTCATGGAATGGTTCAGGGGGTCAAGTTCAGGTATTCACAATTTGTTTATACTAATTTACTTGCAAACTTAGACTCCTTAGAATATTACATGTTTCCTAGATATGTTCAACACATTCTTAACTGTGAACTGGGCTCACAGTTGAGGGAAACAGGCAATATTCTTAAACTGGGACAGATGAAGCCCGGCATCTTTAAAATATGAAGAAGCCAACTGTAGGCTTCTCAGGGGTAGAAACAGCCTAGTCCCAAAAATGTTAGAGCTCATTGCTCAAGGTGACAACATAGCAGTCCAAGCTAGTGTTGAACCCACACCTACTGCTCTCCTACCCTCTTCACAACCTCCAATATTCATCACCTACAAAAGAAAATCCCAACGAACCCCTGCTCAGGCTATTGAGTCTGTGCAGGCCCCCAAATACTCAACCTTACAGGAAGAAGTGGACTCCAGAGCTCCCACTTCTCCTGAGGAGCAAACCACTCCCATTACTTTACCTATCAGGGCTGAGGTTCCTCAAGCTCAACCTGATGAGCTCATTAGCCCAACAACTGTAAGCCTTCACTCTGAGTCTCAACACTCAAGTGAACAACCTTCAGGGGATAGCTACCATCCCCAGCCTTTGGATCTAAACCAACCAATTCCCAACCTATCCTTTTACACTGATGAACTTAGGATTCAGTGAGTACCATGAGTCTCTCTTCTCCTCCCCTACTCAAAGAGAGATGAGTACCTCTGACTCTCCTCAGTCTATCCCTCATCAGTCACCTATTACTGAGGTGGACACATCTGAACCTGTTCAGGATGTCCATATGGAAGAGGCTCTCACTTTTGAAAGTGATTACATCATTAAGACCTCAACCATGGCAACTCAGCCCATTGGCATCTTAACTGAGGTTGCCAGTGAGCAGAGGAAAACCAGCAGCCAAGAAACTCAAGCTGGTGGTGAGAGAAGGGACTTTGGTCCAATCCTCTCATCCCCCAGTGATTCTTCTGATGAAGATGAGGGGAATTTGAGACTAAAGGTACAACAATTGTCACAAACATGTACCTATCTAGTCTCTAAGGTTAGTCACTTGGAATCTCAGGTGACTACCCTGCAAAACAGGGTCAATGATCAGCAACTCCAGATTTCATATCTGCAGGAAAAACTAGCTGGGAGACCTTTAAGGAGAGCTCAACCAGGAACACAAGAACCTGTGGAAGTGATTGATTTATCCTCCAGCTCACCTATGCAAGTGGGTGATGCTACCAAAAAGGGGGAGAATGTTATCACAACCACAGAACCTGGGAGTTCTTCAAAGAGAATGGACATAGAGGACTCACCATCCTCACTTGCTGTTGTGCATTCTCAGCAACTTCCTCAAGTTCACATTAATGTGGACTCTATAGACTCTCTCATCAGGAGTCTCTTTGAGGAAGGTATACCAAGGGCTGTCTCATCTCCACCACATGGAACTGGCAACTACATTATCAGATGGAGGTATGATGATGACAGAAGAGCCCTCATACTTCACAGAGTTCAAGGTCAACAAGAAGTCTTTCAGTTCCAAAGCCTGAGCTTCTATGAAGGACTGGATTAGTCAACATGCCACTTGTCAATCCAAGCAAATCTAGACAAGCTGACAGGCTGGCTCAAAGAATCCAAGACAGGATCCTTGCAGAGTTCTCTCTAAGAAGGAGACTTAGGCAATCAGGCAATGTCATCGGTCAACTGGATGTTGAGGTGGACCCTAAGATTAGCTTCATAGGGGAAACCTTGGCTGAAGGCCCAGTGGCAGAACCTGAGACCCTTGTCTCACCATCAACAACTGCTGCAGAGGTCCAAACTCCATCTGAGACACCTGCTGGTGAAGGTGTTTCTCAGCCTCTCTCTGGCCAGAGCATGGAAGCTACACCAAGCAATGAAGGCCAAGCCTCAATCCACCCTGAGTCACAAAGGTCTGTTGGTGACAAAGGGAAAAGGAAATGACTCCTGAGGAAATTGAGGAGGAAGAGAGAGAGAGGAAAAGGAGGCTAAGGGGAGAAAGTTCTTCTGGGTCATCAAAATTCATGCAAGCTGCAATCAGGGCTGCCCCCAGACCAAATACTCAAAATGATGAACAAAGGGCAGTCAGGATTAATTATTTACAGACCAGGAACTATGATGTTGATGAAATCATCTCCCTCCCCTTAGAAGAGTTGAATGAACTGGCTGACATGGAAGTGTCAAGAGAGATAAAGGAGAAAGAGGATGCAAGGTTACTTCTCCATTCAAAGAGGAGAGGAGACAGAAAAGACTTCACAAGCATACTCCCACTCTCTCTCCAGTTCAAGAAAGTCCTGCACAGGAAGATGTGGCTCCACAAGAACCTCAGGTAGATAAAGAAGAGGATAGAATCAAAATGATAAACTACCTGAGTGCCACAGGCTTCTATCAGGCAAATACACTTCTTCCCCTGTCCTATGACTTCATTGAGTTCGAGTACTTAAAGCAACTTGAGCTTGAGTTAGTCAAAGAAAGAAAAACAACCAAAAGGAAGCTAAGGGAAGAAGCTGCAAAGTCAAGAACCATCATTCAAAAGAATGCAAAGAAGTCTGCTGACAGACAAAGAATGATGAGCTTCTTGAAGTCATATGGATTCTCCGAAGGAGACTTGGTCCCATGTCTCTATCTACAATGGATGAGCATATAAGGGTAATCAAGCAGAAGATTAAAAGTGGTGAACTCATTGACTTGCACTCTCTTCCAAGTCAAGTCCCACCTGAAGTGGAGGTCAAGTTTGAACAACCAGAGACACCTGAACCAGAACCTCCAGCTGAGCCTCAGCAAACTTCATCTTCTGATCCAAGACAGGGTCAAACTCCCTCTCCTTCTGAACCTATGAGGGAGGAACACCCAACTGAGAAAGACACTGATGATCAACATGGTGCTGCAGACCAGTCTTCTCAGTTAAAGACATTAAAGAGGAAGAAGAAAATGGCCTCTAAACCAAAGACTAAAAAGAAGAAGCCAAAGTCATCTACCTCTACACCCCAGGCTGAATCAGATCAACCTGAGGAGGTGCATGATGAGGCAGCCCAATCAACTCCTATGCAAGTGGCTCCTCTAGCACCGAGACACCATCTTATCCTGGACTTACTCTACCAATCCAGAAAGATGGAATGTTATCAGAGATCAAGGTGTTGAAAATGTCTACTCATGGCAAGACATAATCAACTTACCTCTGCATGATCTCTTTGAAATGAGAAGATACTATGAGAGTCTTGATGATCCTGATCATCAAATGAAGAAAGGGATGGTCTTGATTATTCTGAAGACTACAAACATTTAAAGATCTTCTAAGTGTTTTGGTAGCATCAGCCTAGGGGGAGTTTGTAAGGATTCCTGAAGTCTGAT
This sequence comes from Flaveria trinervia, assembly GCA_025506515.1. Taxonomy (NCBI): domain Eukaryota; kingdom Viridiplantae; phylum Streptophyta; class Magnoliopsida; order Asterales; family Asteraceae; genus Flaveria; species Flaveria trinervia. The sequence goes on from CM046446.1 coordinate 50,145,118, forward strand.
GCAACCCAAAACTGCCTAAGTGTTTCAGCAACATGCACTAAGTACTGAAGTGAAGAATGCTTCGGAAGAATTACACAAAGCATTAGAAAATACTCTAAGTGAAATATCTTCCGAAGCCAAGACCGATATCTTCCGAAGCCTAACATGAAGTCTTCCGAAGCTTGAAGAGACAAAGTCTTCCGAAGCTTCAACCTATGAAGACAGATTTCTTCCGAAGACTTTTAGTACACATGCTTTATCTGATGTACTGTTCCATAAAGCACCTTTTCCGCTGCGTCTCTGATAAGTCACCAACTTACAAGAGTTGGTGAAAAGGTCCATGCTTTTGGTAACTGTACATTGAGGTCTTGTGTCTGAGACTTTCTACTTTATGTACTTTATCCTTTTTGTAATGTATAAGGATGTGAGCTATGGCATGTCATAGTCACAAGGTCAAAAGGCAGATATGCCTTTTGATCCTACAATTGATTTTGTTAGTGTCTAGTCAATTGTATCCAGCTGGCTTTCATAGTATAGCCGGCTGTAGGTTGTAGTATAAGTATTCCAAGTTCTTGTATCTTTCCATATGCTTTGTAACACTTGTAAAAGAACTTGAGAAAGCAATATACTGCTCCCTGAAAACTATACTTTCTTGTTCTGTCTTTTGCTTTACTTGTGTTCTCTGCATCACTTTGGTTACCTAGTTCACTGTTTGATTAGATTTAGTTAATCTCCTCATTGTGTTGTTGTGTGTAATTGTGTTCAAGCCCTTGAACGATCCTGCAACTTTCAATGCCCAAATTTAACTGCTTCACCCTTTCAAACTCTCTTCCGTATCTTGAAGCCCAACGGAACAGATGGTCCCCGATTTAATTAAATAGGCAGCAGTATTAATTGCATCTCCCAGAACATCTTTGGAAGCCCTGAATTGATTCTCATACTTCTGGCTCTTTCATTCAATTATGTTCATACGTTCAGCAACCCCATTTGTTGAGAGTGCTCGGGACTGTAATAAATCATCATTCAATACCGTTCTCTGCACAATAGTTCTGGAACTCTTGCTGACGTATTCACCCCGTTGTCCGACTTCAAGCATTTCACCTTCAAATCATTTCCAATTCAACAGCAGTTTTCCATTTCTTAAAACATCAAAAACTTCAGATTTATTTTAAGAAAGTAAACCCATACCCTTACATGTCGAATCGTCTATGAAAGTGACATAATAGTAAGCACCTCCCAAAGAAGCAACTGGAGTAGGTCCGAAAACATCCGTGTTCTGAGCTTTCGGTGGCTTTCCTGTCTTCACAAAAGACACCTTCTTCTTTTTCCCGAATACCACGGCTCACAAAATTCAGATTCGACCTTCTTTAACCCTGGAAGCTTCCACTAGAAACGAGAATTTTCATACCTTTTTCACTCATGTGACCGAGTCGGTGCCACAGGTTAGATTGACTCAGGCCACTGGTCACTGCATTTACCCCATCTACATGAACTTCAACCATGTACAATGTGCCCCTCTTTGTACCTCTGGCAATGACAAGATTTCCTTTCACAACCTTCCATTGTCCTCCACCAAACATGACATCATATCCTTCACTATCCAGCTGCCCAATAGAAATTAACTTCTTTCTGAGACTTGGAATGACCCGAACATCTTTCAAGGTCCATGTGGTGCCCAATGGAGTCTTCAACACAACGTCCCCCATCCCTGTGATATCAAGAGCATGATCATTAGCTAAATGAACTTTACCAAATTTACCTGTTCGTAGATTCCTCATCGACTTCGTGCTAGATGTAGCATGAAATGATGCTCCTGAATCCATGACCCATGACTCTATAGAGTCTTCAACACAACAGATAAGAACGTCATTTGAATTATCTTCGGCCAGATTGACTTCCCTTTTATCTTTAGGAGCAGATGGTTTAGGGCATTGGCTTCTGAAATGCCCATGTTCTTTGCAGTTCCAACACTTGATGTCTTTCCTAGGCCTTGACTGACTTTTTTTTTTAGACTTTGAATGACCCCTGCTACTACCCCTTTCTTTTCCCCTACCTCTTCCTTCAGTACTCAACAGAGAACTATATGATTCACCAGAATTTCTCCTTCTAATGTCTTCCCCAAAAAACAAATCACGGACCCCTTCAAAGGTAAGCTTAGTAGTACCACATGAACTACTAACTGCAGTAACTGTCCCTGACCAACTTTCAGGCAACGAAGATAACAATAACAAAGCTAAAACTTCATCATCAAACTTGATCTCAACAGATAACAAACGAGAAATAATGGTATTGAAATCATTGATATGAGAGATGAGAAAAAGAAATAATGTATTGAAATCATTGATATGAGAGGAAACTGAACCACCTTCTTTCAATCTGGTGTTAACTAATTGTCTGATTAGAAATACCTTATTAGATCCAGATGGCTTCTCGTACATATTCGATAAGGCTTTCATCAAACCATGAGTAGTAGTTTCCTTCACAATATTGAACGCGACATTCTTTGCTAGTGAGAGTCTGATGACAGCAATTGCTTTCCTGTCCAAAGTCCTCCAGTCTTTATCTGTCATACTGCCGGTTTATCCTTATCCAAGGCTGCCATTAAATCATTTTGACATAACAGATCCTCAATTTGCATCTTCCAAAACCCAAAATCATGTCCATCAAATTTATCGATCTTTGTTCTCCCGTCATCAACCATCATTCCAAACTAAGTGCTCAACAAGCGAGTCAAAACAGACGACAACAAAAGCCGAAACAGCAGCAGTGGCTGTTTCCGACGGCAGCAGAGCAGATTTCCGGCAGTGACGGCGCCGGAAACCTAATATGGAGGCGGCGGCGACGGCTTAACCCTAATCGGGGTTAGGCAAAGGCGGCGGCGGAGGCTGCAACGGTGGCGGCAGCTGCAGCAGTGGCGGCAGCGGCGGCTGCAGCGGCGACGGCGGCGGTGGGGGCGGCGGCAGCAGCGGTGGCACCCTAGTTCGTGTGTTGACTTTAACAGTAACCAAGAGCCTGAACTGGCTCTGATACCAGTTGTTAGGATCAAATAGCTCAAAAACACACGAACACAATCACGAGAACAATAAAAAACAATAGAACAAGACACGAGATTTATAGTGGTTCGGTTACGGGTGTAACCTACGTCCATTGGGGCACTAGGGTTTTCTTTTATTGAGGTGTTAAATGTTTACAAGTACAAGAGATATATTATACTAACTAAACAATTAGGGTTAACACTTTTTGCCTAAAATAGCAAACTAGGCTTTAGGGCGGCCGTCCCTTAATCTCCTAATTCTATCTTCAGTTAATATCGGGCCCAACCGAGATGGGTCGGAGCCCACCACTTAACAGCTTTTTAGGTTATATAGATGTTATTTAAATTGTAAATCTTAAATACCTTTTATCTTTGTTTTGGTGTGTGAAGAATAACATTATTTTAGAAATAATCTAGAGTTAATTCATAAAGACTATATGAATAAGCGCCTCACGCCTTCATCTCTGCGTGCCTCGCACTTTTTAACAACAGGTAGGTATTTTAAGTATTTTTTAATTACTTTTTCGGGAAACTAAGCTTCAGAATCTTGTTCACAAATGATGAGTTGTTCCTCTTGTGCTCATTTTCACTCTTCGGCAGCGCAGATCTTTATCGACAAATTTGGCATATATCTTGTCTTTATTAACTATTGAGGTGTTCTCTTGGTTTCTTTGAACGATATTAGTGCTTCTATACCAAAAGTTGAACACAATCCGTTATCTTAATAAATGCAATTCACTTTGATTACACATCAATACTCAAAATCTTTTGGTTGCATATCTTCAGTGTGAGAATTTAAATACATTATAATGACACAAAATTATGAATAAGAAGTAAGGGACTGACCTGAATTGGTTCAATCAAGAGAACCAATGAAGTTATAAATGAAATTACACTTGAAAAATCACTTGCAGCCCTGATGAGCCGATAAATATCGCAAGTAGGACAGCGAATAGAGTTAACTGCACTATTGTGGAACCAATGTCTTCATTCGTTTTTTATTTAAACGTTTATATAAGTCATCATGTGCAAGTCTCTGAATCTCACACACTCGCTGTATTCTGCATTGTTTGCCTTCACAAATAGGATAGCTGGCAGGACCTTAATCACAACAAACATGTGACGTCAATAACAAAAGAATGGTTTGCTAAATACTCTAGAATCTCTAATGATGCAACATTTAGTTATTTACTCTGTTTAAAATCAAACCAAAAGTAATCGAAATCGCTGTCCTAATCCCTATTTATGCAGGCCTAGATAAGAATCCTAACCTTGTAATTACTAATACTAATCTTAATCTACACAATAAAAATTGACTTTGACAATAATCTAGGGTCTAACAATAATAAATACTAGGGTTTTTTTTCTGAACGGCTATAAAAATACTAGGTGGTGAGTTCATGAAGCATACCTCATTCAGATAAGCTGAAACGGCAGCAATACTTAAATTTGCTTTATTTGATATTTCACGAAGCTCTTCACCAAAATGTGCACTTACCAATGCCATCAAAGAAATCACCTACAAATAATAAACATACTACCAAGGAGCTTAAAAGATAAACACAGACAGCAATAAGATGAAAGGACAAACCCACTGCACCAAGTTTCCTTGGCTTAGAGGGTGCAATTTCAGCCCATAAAGTCAATTTGAGCAATATTTTAACTCTACATGTCAAATGGGAAAATAGAATAAAAAAAAACAATTTAACAGGAAATATGTTGAACACGTCAAAAGTTCAAAATCGGTCAAGTGTATTTTATAATTCATAAAACCTCCTGTATCATTTAAAAAAAAAAGAATAACACAATTAAATAATATAATATCTTAATCATACTTGACACACTGATAACTATTTGTAACAAGACTAAAACTTTGTAACAACAAACAAATAGAAGTTTCTGCTTACCAATGCAGAAACCAATGAGAGCACAGGGCTGATAACTACCATCTGTGTCGCCATTACTAGTAGCTGCAGTGAGCTCGATACAACTGTCTACAGATACAAAAACAAGTCAAATATATAAAGAGTAGTATATGTGTAATTGTGCGCCATTCATAGTCTCTTTTCAAACGATATCATTTAAAACAAAGCAAAAGACATAAGAAGTATGCATTCATATATGCAATAATAACATAGGAATAGAAAACAGCAAAGAATGGTGATTTAATGTTCAAATGATTAACTAACATATCAAGGGATCATTTGTTGTCATCTTGCAAAGAATGTTCGCATGAATCAACTCAACTAAACCAAATATCAGCAAGTAACTTAAAAAATTACAGATAGAGTACCGACATTCAAAAGAGCGTAAATGGTATCAGCTACATCAGAAGCCTCAGCGGTAATCCTGTAAGCAACATCACCAACTGATTTCCCAAAACCACCCTCAAAAAACCCTAAATCTCTCTGCAAAACCCTCTCAAACACACAAACCCTGATCTTGTATACCGATCGAAGCGAAGCTTCCCAAAGCAAAGACTGCTGGAAGTAATTTAAAACCAATCGAACCAAAAACAAAACCCCAATCACCATGCACTCCTGCCTCAACCTTTCTACATTCGTCACCGCAGATAATCTCCCTACTCTCGTCACGATTCTCGATAACGCATAAACGGAAACAGCGCTGCAAATCCAGCCATTGATGATCGTTTTCCATTCCGATTGGACGTAGGGTTTGACTGAATCGACTGAAGTGGAGAGCTTGAGTGAGCAAGATGTGGAATTGAATTTGAAGGGTTTAAGATGATTAAGCTTCGAAAAGTAGTGTGGATTGCAGGTGGTGATCAAATTTAATCGGTTCGAATTTCTGGATTTGAATTTGAGGAATGAAGACGACGATGAAGATGACGGTAGTATCAACAGGATCATGGTGTAGCTGGATTTGATGAAGAAAATGAATAAGTGAAACGATTATTGTCGTATGTAATTGCAAAACTTTGTTATCCCCAAAGGGAAAGCAGCGCCTACGATTCCGGCAAACATTGACGATGGGAAAAATCAAACTTCCTGAAAGAACTCGACGAATTCCAGATCAATCCAATACCAGTTCAATTGTGGCTACAAAATAGGAAACCAATCCAATTTTTCTGTTTACCTACTAAAAGAAAATGAACTATAGTTCTTTAATTACATCAAATGAAATGAATTTCTTTTTTTAAACAGAGAAGGAATGTAACCTATCAATGTTAAGATTATCTCTTAGATTAAGTGTGGTGTGGTGGTTATCATTAATTTTTTAGTTAAAATGTTATTAGATCAGCGCAATTAATTTTACTAAAAACTCTTTTAAATTAACGGTAATGGTTTTAACTAATTACATAGTTATTTGAATTAAATGAAATCACATAAAAAATACTATAACATTTTAATGAATAAAAGTTATTTGAATATATAAATAAAAGACGTCATTAAAAACAAGAAAAAAAATACTAATTCAAATAAACGACTACTCGTTGGCATGATATTTGGCACGGATTTCATTCTTTCTTCGCTCGAAAATAGCACGATCTTCCAGTGGTAAATTAGATAAGTCTTTTTCAAGAAAAGTGAAATCTCTATTGATTTGTTGTTCCTTTCTAAACCCGGGTAAACGGTCGATTTTAGAATCCAAGCTTTGTATGTGAGATATTATCTCAGGATTTATTGTAGTAGAGGTGGACGATAAGGATTGGGTCTTAATCTTTGTCTTTGTTTTATCTCTACCAATCGGGCGAACTAGTTCTTCCTGGATATCACAATCAAGCTCGTTTTCAGTGTCGTTTAAATTTATTTAGGACCAAACATCTGAGTAATCTTGAGAAGAGTTTGCTTCGTTGGTGCTAGATGTTTTCGCTCTTTTAGTTAATCCACGGATCTTTGGCGGAGGAACTAGATGCCACTTTGTCGACTTCCTCAGTAACTCCCATGCTTTTACCATGGTAAACGCGCTTTTATACTCATCTTTGTAAATCTCATGCGTCTCGTCTCTGATGTCGACATCACTAGACCCACTTGATCGATTATTTGATAACCGATTATAAATGTTGTTGAAGTGAGTAAGTTTGGTTCGCATAGCCGACCATTTTCCAGAAATTTGGTCGGGATTACTATACAAATCACGTCGCATTTTAATATGGAATTTATCTCGAACACGAGCCCAAAATTTCGAGCCTTTTTTAGCATCTCCTACGTATCAATAACATTATAAAAATAAAATATTAGTGTTTCATAAAATTAAAAAAATATATACTTAATACTATTAAAAAAATTACTTGTAATTGGATCCTCGAATGTATCTAACCAAGCCCCGGCTAAAGCAAGTTCTTCTTCGGGCTTCCACTTTTCGACATATTTTTCAATCCCAACCTCTTCAACTATTTTTTTAGTATGCTTTCGTTTGGAAGTAGTTGGTATTCTTTGTTCAAGTAAATGTTGTGGTCGAGTCTCGGGCATCGATTGAGATGAGAAGACTTGCGGTCTTGATTGTGATTCGATCTCAGGTATAAATTGAGAAGGGTAAAAGAAGTCATGTCTTAGTTGTGGGGTGCAGGACCATTGAAGGGTGGTCAAATACAACACAACAACACAAAGAGGAGAGTAACTAAACTTAAACAAACTGTGAACTGGATTAACCACAAATGAAGACACTAAGAACACAAGTAATTAAGAGACAGAACACAAGAGCAAGATGCACAGTGAGATGGTTTTCAAGATTACAGTATATTATTTTCTCAATGTTATATTACAAGTGTTACAAAGCATAAAGATAAAGTTACAAGAACATAAGATACTTATGTAGATACATGTGTACCTAGTTTCTGAGCTTAATGTAAAATGTCTTTATTGTCTTACACGTATGTAATAGAATGGGTACTTAATGAAATACAATGTGTGGTTGTGCTTATAATGTTGAATATTCATTACTTAGTATGTAATAACGCTTATTGAACTAACTATATAGGTTTGTGGTGTTTGAATAGATCTAAGTCAAATAATAATTGTGAAACATATTAAAACTTAATCATATGAAGTTCTCATGCGAATGGCCCATGCTTATGGACCATATGCATGAACAACTTCATGCTAATGAACCAGTCGCACGGCTGAACCTGGAGACTGGATCAGTCGCATGATTATAACATGAGATTGACTCAGTCGCACGATTGAACATTCAATCGTGCAAATGGATCAACCGTATGACTCAATCGCACGACTGAACCATGCTAATGGTTCAGTCGCTAGAATGAGAAACCCTAACCTGTAAATACCACTTAAATAGTGGAAAAACAAAACACTTCGAAAACCTACGTATTAATCGTACCCTAGCCGTCCAGAGACCTCTAAGAACCTGTTCCAAGTTCATAGATCGCACTAGATCGATTATCAATCGTTCTTAACGTTTAGATTCAATCTACAATTGTTTCTACGTGCGTTCTCACTGATTGGATCGCCAATCAAATAGGATTCCGCACTATTTGATTCGATATACACGTATATCAGTTAGTATTTCGTTCAATACACAATCCTAACAAGTGGTATCAGAGCTTTGGCTCTTGATTTACGTGTGATTCAATCGATTTTGATATAAAAATTGTGTTTTTCGCGCAAAAACGCAACCTTTTGTGTCAAAAGTTGTTTTGGACGTCTCCAAATCATAAAGTTCATGTTTTTCCGGCATACGGCAGTTAGGGTTCTTGAAAAATGTGTGTTTTTGCGTCAAAATACCTTAAACCTACGAATTTTCAAGTTTCAGCAGCTTCAGTCGCACGATTGACTCAATCACACGACTGAATTCATACGCATCCCTCATATGCACGATTGGACTTATTCGTACCTCCATTCGTACGACCGAACTGTCTAGTCGCATCGTTCAATCGCACCTATCCATACGCATGATTGATTCATCCGCATTGGTTCATTCGCACGTTTGAGCCATCCGCATTGTTCAATCGCATGATTAGCCCAATCGCATGATTAGCCCAATCGCACACCTCTATTCGCATGAGTAAAGTAGTTGGTTCCAAAGTTTAAATTTTATAGCAATGGAAGACCAGTATTCAGCATTCATCGCAAGTAGGGATTCGAGGATCCAGAATCTATTGCTTTTGGAAAACGAAGTGGGGAATCACAACAAACCCCCCAATCTAATTACGTTAGATGATTACCCACAGTGGAAGCAAATATTTGAGATTTACTTGAATGGCGTAGATCCCAATTTGTGGGAGTCAATAGAGACGGGGTACAACATGCCTATAGGTGCAGATGGAGTCAAGCTTACATTAGGAGGCATGACTGATGGACAAAAGGTTAAGTACAATGCTAAGAAGAAAGTCTATGTATTGCTCACTCAGTCAATTCCGATGGACATTTTCCATCAGTTTTCTGAGAACAAGCAAGCTAAAAAGCTATGGGATGCATTGGAAAAGAGGTATGAGGGAAATGCATCGTTGAAAGCTCTGAAAGCTAAAGCGTTGAAGAAGGAGTTTGACAACTTCTCGTCAATGGGAAATGGGAGCTTAGACGATGTTATTGATCGTTTCTACCATCTGATGAGTGAGTTGCACACTCATGGAGTGACTACGTCTATGGAAGACAAAGTTTCAAACTTTGCAGATGGTTTGCCCGGGAAGTCGAGTTCATTTGTCTCCAACCTCAGATAGAATGATATGCTTGCGAAGTTAGACATCAATGACTTCATTCTGAAACTGCAGGAAGAAGAGTTGAGGATGAAGTACAGGGCACAAAAGTTTACTTATGATCAGAACCCAGCCTTGTACAACTCAACTCCTCAAGCCAAAACGTCTGGAGCTCCACTACAAACAACCTTTGTGTCGAGTTCCATTGGTCCATCTCAAGCCTCTTCGTCTGGTACCCAATACATTGCACCTGAAGCAAATGCTACAAAACTGAAGACCGAGAATATCAGGAATGTGACTGTTTATGTAACATCTTGTAGTTTTGAGTTAATTTATTGTTAGCTTTGTTAAATTCTTGTATGGGTTAGTTGTGTCATTCATGAAACTTATAGGTTAATTATACCATAATTGGTCTATTTATCATTTAACTTGAAAGATTATAGCTATTAAATAACTATAGCTAATATAATGATTTTAATAAATGAAATAATAACAATAAGAATTGTAGAAATAATAATAAATAATAATAATTTATTGGGTTTAGTAAACTTAAATGGTCGAAATTTAAAAAGAAACAAAGTTTAAGGGGGTTTATTGTTAATTTACAAACCTTAATATAAAGGTTTGAGCATATAATAATAATAAGTTAAACTACAAGGGCCAAATTGTAACTTTAAAAGTTACAACCCGACCCCCCTGCTCACTTCTAAACCCGTAAATCCGGCCATTCTCCGGCCGCGCGCCGGCGACTTCAAATTACCCATTTTTACTTCGAAACTTAAACCAAAACCGACCCAAACCGCCCGTTCTACACGTTTCGAACATGAATGCAACCTTTAAGTGTGATAAAACGTCGGTTACAAGCCGAATCGATTTCAAAACCGAAACACTTAAACCCGATTGTCGTTCAATCATTAAACTGTAATAATAATCGAATTAACTCAGCATAAACGGTCGTTTATCAATCCTTAATCGAATGCAACACTCAATTGCACCTGAAACAAACAAAATCATCAAATTCCGTCGACCTCTTGCATCGCGACCCGCAACTATACGAACATTATCATCAGCGTGTCAAAACTCGAATTAAACAGAGGGCTTTTCATCTTAGTGATCATTTGAAGCTACCTGTGTAACGAATTGGATTATCGTAAACGTTTGATCATCGTTTGGACACTAGGAGTTCGCGACTTGTTTGTCGAGTTGGATACCTTTGATTCGTCATCAAACAGGTAAATTAAATCCACTTAAATATTCGTAATAGCTTGGGAAACAAAAGCCCCATGCTCTAGATCGTTAACAATATCGATTTGATCTTCAATTTTGGGCTCGAATCAATCTAGGGTTCATAGGATTTGGGGGTGATTTGTATAAGACGTTTTTAAGATTTGGAAACGATGATTAAACGCGGCTGGATGCCTTGGTTCACTGGTTCCCCACTCACATTCCGAATTAGAGGTCCCGGGTTCGAACCCGGCAACCTCCAATTCATTTTATTTTTGGCTTTTCAGCCTTTAAAAAATATAGAAAAATTCTAAAAATTTATAAAAATTAATCTGGTAAACTTAAATTATTTTGAAGTCATTTAACCAATTTCTAAGAATTTATGTTCTTATAATACTTGTATACTTATATAAAAACAAATGATATAATTAGTTAAATTTCTTACAAAAAAATAAATTTTAATGTTGACTAACTTATTAAAACCATTATTAGTTCAAATAATATATTTAAATTATTTCTTATAAGTTAAACTTAAAATATAGTTTTAATCTACTAAATAGTTGTTTGTTCAAATAATGTATATAAACTAATTTTTTTTATAAAATAGACATTAAAAAATTGTTATTGTTTTTGACTCACACTTTATTTATAATTTTTATAAATAAAAAGATATCTACACTTTATATTTTGTCTTGTCAACCATATTAAACGATTCAAGTTTATGACCTCATGGCAAATTACTAAATCAATGTAATTCTTTTGTTAGAAATATATATATATATTAAGGAATCCCAAAAATTTTTCTCTTAAAACCCTAAATCATGTTTAAACGTAACCTAAAACTTAAATCTTGTGAATATTGTTACTTAGGATTCGTTGTGAAGATCTACGTTGGAACGTTGCTTATTATATTTCTTATTAATCGTCATTTACATACATTTGATCATGTGAGTATTCCATACCCCCTTCTTATTTTATTACACACTTTGGGGTGAAACATGTTACTTTATACTTTGCACTTGTAAACTTATTTGAGACTTGTAAACTTTATGGCAATACATCATGTTAAGTTGTGGTTAGTTGAACTTATGTGGTTACCATGTTATGGCGTTATATGTACAATCATTAGCTATTGCTAGCCCAGCGAAGTCATAGATCTATGGGTAAGACAAGCCTGCTTGGTTGATCCAAGTACACTTAGCTGATCGTATATACTTTTAACGTTTGAGACTTGTAAAACATTGTCAAGGTTTGATTGTTGCATTGTCCATAGCATCCCTAATCACTATATTCACTAACTTATGACTTGAATTGCCATCTTTTATATATACTTATGTATTAAAACTATGGAATGCTCACCAACATTATTGTTGACCTTTTATTTTTAACATGTTTCAGGTAATGCCCAAGTTTGATTATCTACACTTTGAAGCTTGCACATCTAGGAATGGACCTAGATTAATAAATAAGATAGAATGATATACTGCATTCTATGTTATGTTTATATTTACTTTGAAACTATTGATTGTAATGTGACAATTTAAAACTTATGTTTAAACTTTATTTGTTTTTTTAATAGCGTTATGTGGCTATGAACGATCTTAACTCTCACTCCTCGACGTTTCCGCCGTCAAGGTTGGGGTGTGACAGTTTAGATAGAAAAGGAGCACATGGACCTCTTAGCAGCGGTAGTCCACTCCTATGATGGGCTAGTTGCTGGGAAAATTGGGAACTACCATCTGGCAGATGAGGACTACGAGCATGTAGACGAGACAGAGCTGGAACGATGGACATAATGTGGGCCTTAGCAAGTGCTGTTTAGAGAGCAAAGAAGTTTTTCAAGAAGACCAAACATAATCGGATTGCCACTAAGGACACAACCTTTGGCTTTGACAAGTCAAAAGTTACCTGCTTTAATTGTGGGGGAAAAGGGCACTTCAAACGTGAATGTGTGAAGCCCAAGAAGACGGGAAATGGGAATCCATTCTCATCTTTCTCTCGTTAGGAGAAGCCCACAAACAAACCTACTTCGTCGAGCAAGGATCCTAAAGCCTTAACAGCTCATGATGACGAAGGACAAGATTGGAGCTTCTGGTTTGTGTCTCCGGGAGAATCCAACATTGCTAGTGTGGAGTACTTAGATGACGACTCAGCAAGTGAGGGTGATATTGCAGTTGAGCTTGCAATGTCCAACGTTGAAGAATCTGCAACGGTAGTTAATCACCTACCTGAAGAAGGGACAAGTACAAGAAATCCAGAATCACTAGAACCAAAAACGTCAGACTCTGCCTTGATGGCTAATTCAACCACTCCCTCTTAGGTAAGTTCTACTACTCAACTGTTCAATAATCATGCTTGTTCTAATTGTAATAAATTTAGGGGAAAGCATTGATTTAAAATTTGCTAGGTTATTAGATCATAATGTCAGTTTAGTAAAGGACTTACAATTGTGCACAGAAGCCAATAGAGTTCTAAAATAAAATGAGCACAGTTACAAAGAAAAGATAGAACTCTTGAATAAACATCTTAGGAAAACTGAAGTTGTAGCATTTAACCAAGCTAATGACATTAAGTTCTATCTTAACTCCCTAGAAGACACTAAGAAACAAAAGGCAGTTTTGGAAGTAGAAGTAAACTCACTAAAACAAAAACTGCATAGTTGGACAAGTTCATCCCACATTGTCCAACATTTAGTGAGAGAGCATAATAATGGGGAGAGGTTGGGATATAAAGTGGTACCACCACCACATGAGACCTTGATGAATGCAAAAAGTAAACCAATAAATAATAACCCAATCAAGGATCATGTGGTGTCCACTCCTCTTGTAAGTGACCCAGATTCCACATGTAAACCTAATGAATCTGGCACTAAACTAAAGGAGGTCACTTCAAAATCACAAGGTAAAATGCCTTGTGTCAATCTGGACAAACAATTTGAAAAGGTTAAACTTAATTCTAGGTCAACCAAGTCTAATTCTGAACTCAAAAAGACCAAACAAATTAACCAACCACGTGCTTCATATCTAAGTCCAGAGAAACAAAAGGGTAAAGATATTAAAATTGTTCAAACAATTAATTTTGTTAAACCAGATAAAACATCTAAGCAAGAAATGCCAAAACCCAGACAAACCAATGTCACACGGGTGCCACATACTTCTCCATAGAAATAGGTAAATCGTCAAGTTGAAAGAAGATCATGCTACAACTGCCTCAGATACTGAACCAAATGTTCATAATCTTGCTTCTGAGGTAGCTGTTCCCACCACTCCTGGATCACGCCTAAATGTCTATCATCCTCTGGACAATGTCATTGGGGATGTCAGATCAGGAGTTCAGACTAGAAATTAGCTATATTCAGCTGATTATGCCTCGATAATGGAAAAAAGGTACCTTCACGATGGTGCTTATCGTTGCTTTGTGTCTCGGTTCAAGCCAAAATACGTAAGTGAAGCCCTAAATGATAAGGCATGGGTGAGTGCCATGCAAGAAGAACTTCTTCAGTTCAAGAAGTTAGGTGTATGGACACTGGTGGATAGACCTAAAGGTGCTAAAGTTATTAGTACCAAATAGGTCTTGAAATGTAAGAAAGATGACCAAGGTGTCATCATCAGGAACAAGGCTCGACTTGTAGTTCAAGGATTTTGGCAAGTCGAGGGAATAGATTACAATGAAGTATTTGCACCTGTGGCGAGAATGGAAGCAATCCGTATCTTCCTAGCCTATGCATCGTACATGAAGATTAAAGTCTATCAATTGGATGTAAAGAGTGCCTTTCTTCATGGTGAAATCCGAGAAACTGTGTATGTCAGTCAACCCGAGGGATTTGAGGATCCATATCATCGGGACAAAGTTTACAAACTGGATAAGGCTCTCTACGGGCTTCACCAAGTCCCGTGGTATGAAAAACTTTCAACTCACTTTGTGAAACATGGATTTCATAGAGGTGTAATTGACTGTACACTGTTCATCAAAGAGAAAGATGGTGATCTGCTGCTGGTTCAAATTTATGTTGATGACATAATCTTCGGTTCCAGAACGAAGAATTATGTAAAGAATTTGAAGCAGTAATGAAGGCAGAATTTGAAATGAGTGCCATGGGAGAGATGAAGTTCTTTCTCGGGTTATAGGTGGATCAAACACCAAAGGGGATATTCCTACATCAAACCAAGTATGTCGGGGATATTCTCAGTCAGTTTGATATGGAGAATGCTTCCGCAGCTTGGACTCCACTTGCTACAAATCATGATGTAGCACCCGATGAGAATGGTGATCTGGTTGATGCCACCATGTATCGAGGAATGATTGGATCCCTCATCTACCTCACTGCCTCAAGACCTGATATCATGTATGCAACGTGTCTTTGTTCAAGATATCAGGCAAAACCAAAAGTAAACCATCTTATCGGAGTCAAGAGGATATTCCGTTATTGAAGGGTACACCCACACTTGGATTGTGGTGTCCTCATGACGGTGAGTTTGAGCTTACCGCGTACAGCGATTCGGATTATGGCGGCTGCAAGATGAATTACAAATCTACATCAGCAGGTTGTCAATTCTTTGGGAGAAGATTAGTCACGTGGCAGTGTAAGAAGCAGACATCATTGCGTTGTCAACTTGTGAAGCTAAATATGTTGCTACGGCAAGCTGTTGTTCTCAAATCATCTGGATTCAACAACAGATGCGGGACTACGGTTTGCAATTTTCTAACACCCCTATTTTTGTTGATAATTCTGCTGCAATAGCCGTTACTAAAAATCCTGTCCAACATCCTAAGACCAAACACATCGACATAAAATATCACTTTATACATGATTGTTTTGAACAGAATCTAATTGATATCGTTAAAATAAATAGGGGTTTTCAACGCGCTGACCTCTATACAAAAGCTTTTGATAAAGCATGTTTTCTATAATTGTTAGAGGTGAACGACGTTAAAAAGAAAAGTGAGGTAATTCAAGAAGATGACCATACTTAGTCCAATGCGTAAAGTCAAATTTTCTTTTATTTTCTTTTATTTTAGTTTATTAAATTTAATTAATTTTATTGTTGTTATTTCTTCGCCTATTAAAATCCTAAAAACGCAATTCTTTTACGGTTTTAGAATTTTAGGGGGAGAATAGGTTAAGTCAGTAATTAAAAAAAACGTGGGAGGAGGATGGGCTAGCTGATAGAAATGAGACCGGCTCTGTGAAACCGATTCAATTACTATGGAAAATGATAGTACAAAGGAACAAAACATATGGGACTTTAAAATATTAAATTGAATTAGATGCAATGTTCAAAGTATAAGTCTGATATGTCTGGGAAATATAAAAGGAAAAATGATAGTACACTGGCTACTACTAAGGTAATGCAAAGAAAGTAGATCTAGAGGTTGTTAGACCACTACATGATGTGTCGATAGATTCAACACAATAGATGCTTAGACCTCATTGGTGAACTCAATTTAAACTAAACTGTTCAACTAACTGTGGGTTCCCATCTTATCACCGGTTAACTTAATCAGTTATTTCTAAAAGGGGTGACGAGCAAATAAACGCCACAAATGTGTGTGGATGACCACTAAAAGAGCAAAGCACGAAACAAAATGAAAAATAAACACAATCTAGCTGATAACCTATGTTGTTGGTGCGTTATATGCAAAAGAAAAATTATGCTCTAACAAGAAGATAGGTTGTGTGCCTCTCTGCTGTGCGATGGCACTGGCCTGAGTATAAGCATAACCTAGATATTCTAGAGTTCATTGTTGTTTGCCACCTCTTTGCTATGCGGTGGCACTGACTTGAGGCTTGGCTTCTCTTTGAAAGCTCTAAGAATAGTCTCTTCTTGTCAAAATACCCATAGACCGCTCAAAAATCTCTTGAGGAATGTTGATTACCATATAAGCGTAGGCTCCACAAATGTTGGTTGAAATAATATAACCAAATTTATCACCAATCTATATCAAAAGTCTATGTATGGATTTAAGTGGACAATTATACTGACAATCAGTGTGGCTGCAATTCTTGAAAATCCAAATCAACGTATGCACCTCGTAGTACCAGTATGATTTCCTAAAATTGCTAAATGACCCTCGATGAAAACAAGAATCTAGCATCAAATGTTTTTGGAAACACGTCCTGAATGATTTGATTACTTGTATGATTCCATAATGAATCGTTTCACTTATGGTCAAAATAACTTGAAGCTGCCTGTTCAATGAAACAAATCTGGTAGATTTTTATCTTAGGATTTACACTCCACATAAAAACACAAAAACATTTTAGTTCTGTTAGTTAAACTTTATTTTGTTTAAATTTGTTTGAGTCAGTTAGTTGTATCTGTTGGACTATGGCGTGGAATTCAATCTGGAATTTAATCACTTTAAAGGGTCATGTCTGAGGTGACTACACATGCTTTCAAATGTAAAATGAGTCACGTCCGAGGTGACAAATTGTTTTAAAAGGATCACGAGTGAGATGATCAAAAGTTTCCTAAACTAAAATGATCATGTCTGAGATGATCGATGCTCATAATGTTTAATCAAAAGATAAAAGTGTGGAATGGTCATAAAGTCAAAATCATGAGTATGATCCATTCGCACGACTGGACCATGAGTATGGACCAGTCGTACGATTGGAGGATACGAATGAGCCCAATCGCACGATTTGCCCACACGTATGGGACATACGTGCGATTAGACCATAAGCATGGATAAAATCACACGATTGGATCACAAAATGAACCAATCGCATGGATGAGAGTGACCGAATGACACAGTCGCACGACTGATCTCCAGTCGCATTACTAAAGGTGACCGACTGTGCCAATCACATGACTGATCTTCAGTCACACGAATCAAATATGCGACTAGGCTCAGACGTACGACTGAAGTAAACCCTAGTATAAATAGAGGGGGAGTCGGTCGCAGTCAATCATCACTCCCAAATCGCCCCCAAATCGCACAACTTACTTATACTCTGCCAAATTTTCGTTTGACTATTATTACACACTTATTGTTGCATTATGACGATTTCGAGTTGTTATATAGGTAATGTGCGGTGTGATTCACCCATTTATCCATTGATTCAGGCCCTAATACGACCGAGTTTAACCATAACAAGAACTGGAACTTAGTTTGTCTAAGAAACTAATTAAACTAAGTACATTGTTAAATTAAAGGTTGTTAGGTATTATATCAGTCATTTGCGAAACTAATGAGCCAAACTACGAAGTCTAACATAAAGTTTGCTCAAAAACTCAATTTGAATGAAACAACAGTCTGTCATGCGAATGGGCAACCGGATGAACCTCAATCGCACGACTAAGACGAGCGTATGGCTCAGTCGCATGACTGCCACATGCGAATGAGCTCAGTCGCACAACTGGTTCAATCGCATGGGATAGCATACGACTGACCCCAGTCGCATGCTCAGTCATACGAAAGAGCTCAATCACATAACCAAATCTCAGTCGCACAGTTCATTCGCATGACAGAACCGAAGAGGTCAAGTTAAATTATTCAACTTGCTGCACATTGACACAAACTAATGTTTATTTGCATTGTGTGACAGATGATGAGTCGTTGGCCAATGAGCACGAAGCATAATATTTGTGCTCATCTAGATCTGACCTCAAGGAATGCTGCAAACTTCTCTGGCATTATCACCTTTCTACGGAGATCGAGGATCTTCCGTGCTATCTCGACACCATGCACTCCTTACCGCTCAGTCCAACAAGCTTTCTGGGAAAGCGTTGTGGTAGATAGATCCTCAGAGCCCCATCGCATCAGGAGCTTGATATTTGGAGAGGCTGTTGAGATCACAGAGGATGATCTTCAGACTGTTCTAGAGTTCGGGGATGATGTTGATTGTCCCACTCAATTACACCCCCTTACTGTTCGAGGATGTTTCATGCGAGCTAAGTACTCTGGGGACATCAATGCAGGGGTGCTCAACAAGAGCAACCTGTGCCCCCAGTTCAAGTACCTCGCCCATGTGCTGCTGAAGTGCATAGCTTCTCGGAAGGGAGGGTTCGACGAGCTCTCAGATCAGATTCAGAACGCTTACGCAACGTTGGTGCTAAACCACCCGTTCAGCTTCTCTAAGATGATCTTTGCCTATATGGTGGAGAACATTAAGGGGAAAGGGAAGGATCGGTTCTTCATGTACCCTCGATTCATCCAGATGATCATAGATCAGAAACTACCATCACTGCCTAAGGAAAAGGAGGACGCTGTAGTACTTGAGGTGATGGATGACACCACACTGGGTTGTATAAAGATTTACAGGGGGAAGCAGGTTAAGCCCCCTGTGAGGAGATTGTTCGGGCATGTGGCCCGGGAGGATTTCGTGGTGCTAGCGAGGCATAAATAGCACCATGCGGACAATGATTCTGATGTTGAGCAACTTGTGCTCCCGGATGATGATTCCGACGACGATGATAGAGGTGATAGTGGAGATGTAGGGCCCACTCAATTGAGGGCCCCCACTGTTGATATAGCATCTCCAGCATCCACCCAAGGTGGGACAGAGGCAGCTGGTTTCCATCATGACTTTCGTCCTGATGAGGAGGAGGAGACAGACGAGGAGCCCTTGACTCGTACTGTGGGGAGGAGGGTGGTTGCCACCGACCGAGGTATTCGGGAGGTTGGAGGACGCCCTAGCGAGTCCCGATGAGATCGTGAAGGATGTTCAGACTGAATCCCGATGAGATCGTGAAGGATGCTCCTACAGTGGACATTGACAGTGACAATGAGCTTAACGATGTCGATGAAATCGAGATTGAAGATGTCACTGCTCAACATTATCTAGAGTATGCTGACAAGGAGGGAAATGTAGTCCCCAATCTGGGTGACTCCCTTGTTAGTGATACTTTTGAAACTCTGGATAAAATGGATCAAGAGTCAGAGAAGAAGGAAGACCAGGCCCAAGCCTCAGACCCTGATATCAATATCAGAAAGGCTGAATGGGAAGCATGCTTTGCAGAATTTAGAGCCTAGCGTAGAGCTCCAAAGTCAAATGTCTACACCAAACTCTATAAAGTGTAGAAGCATCACAAGGTGTCAGGAAAAATTATAGCGTGGGCCTATTTTGAAGATCTTAACGTTTATGTTGTTAAAAGAGAGAAGGGGATCGAGTACTTCAGATTCCCACACGATCTGAAGACTCTTTCGGGTTTTGAGCTTAACCAGCTAGCAAAATTGAAATTACTATATGCTGACCCTCGTAAGATGTCAGACTGGTTTGAAGCAGCTTTAAAGAGAGAATACCACACCAGGTGGGTCAACTTCAAGCCTCAACAACCAACGAGGTATATCAGGAGATCTGAAGTTGATGCCATAACTGGGAATCCAAAAATAGAGCTGAAGTGGAGTCCTCCACGCACGATGTCTAGAATCCCTTTACGGGAAATGCCACAGGACGTCACTCCACACTTCAAGTGGTGGTACTATGATTGGAGAACAGGCGAGGCAGTCATAGTGTTGAACAGAAATGGTATTATGGAAACTATCAGGGTGTTTGACCCCATGTGGCTCACTTACTTATCGGCTGATGATGTTTACACCTTATAGAAGTGGCCACTGTTCTATGACTCGCAGGATATTGTACAAGCTCTCCAATTCCAGAATGTGATACGACTCTACTTTGCTTTTGAAATACATGCAGGAGTCATAAGAGAGGAGAAGTACAAGAAATATGAGGAGCTTATGAAGAATGTAAGACAATAGATGAAACTAGGTCCAAGGGGGAGTTTGTAAATACATGTGTACCTAGTTTCTGAGCTTAATGTAAAATGTCTTTATTGTCTTACACGTATGTAATTGAATGGGTACTTAATTAAATATAATGTGTGGTTGTGCTTATAATGTTGAATATTTCATTGCTTAGTATGTAATAACGCTTATTGAACTAACTATATAGGTTTGTGGTTGTTTGAATAGATCTAGGTCAAATAATGATTGTGAAACATATTAAAACTTAATCATATGAAGTTCTCATGCGAATAGCCCATGCTAATGGACCATATGCATGAACAACTTCATGCTAATGAACTAGTCGCACGACTGAACCAGGAGACTGGATCAGTCACATGATTGTAACATGAGATTGACTCAGTCACACGACTGAACATTCAGTCGTGCGAATGGATCAACCGTATGACTCAATTGTAGGATTCTATATGCAAGACACGTAGAATAATGATGTGGTTAGTACGTTATGATCCAAGTCGGGTTATACCCAATAACAAGCTTTGCAAACACAAACAATTATTTAATTGATGATATGATCATGCAATTAAATAACCACACCAAATTTAGAAAATAGGTTTTCTAAATAAGTTGCATATGAGATGGAACAACTTATTAGGATATTTTGTTCAAGAATATTATTTGTAATGTTATTTAAGTAGGTTAGATAACATCAAATAATAAAAAGTGTGTATAACTTATACAATTAAATGGTTAATTGTATAACTTATTAAGTGACTAGTTTAATATAATGTGTG
Source organism: Flaveria trinervia (assembly GCA_025506515.1). NCBI lineage: Eukaryota > Viridiplantae > Streptophyta > Magnoliopsida > Asterales > Asteraceae > Flaveria > Flaveria trinervia. The sequence continues at coordinate 50,166,458 of CM046446.1, forward strand.
TTTATGTTTAAGAGGGAAACCCCTTTTTGAACTTCATTTCGGCCGCCCCATTGAAGGGGATTGGCCTCTTTTCTTCCTTGAAAACACACATAATAAAACAAGTCCCACACTCAATGTTTTACTCTCTTATGATAGACATGCAAAATTGAACAAAACTCTTCTCTCTCTCTCGAAAGCTCGGCACAAGCAGCAGCATTTTGGAGGTTTTGAGTTGTTTTTGGTGGTGTTTCTTCCTAACAAGAAGGTGTTTTTCAATCAAGCTTGGGGTATACAAGCTTGAGAGGACCTCCTTTGGTGCCTTGGTCAATTTCTTGGACAACATTATCTTTCATTCTCGAACATCTTGCTGCTGAAAGGTAGATTATGGCAGCTTCTTCATAGCTGTCCATAATGTGTTGTTTGCATTTTCATAGTAAGCACCATTCACATATAAAAGATTCTCTTGTTCTTGGGTTTGTTTAAGATTTATAACATCAAAATAAATCTGGATTTTCAGTTTATAAACAATGTTATAATGTTCCACTTCCGCTGCGTTTTTCAGAAAGTTTAATAGGTTAAACTTTGTTTTTATCTTCTAACAAACCCAACAATGGCATCTAGAGCCGGTTATGTGGATTGCTTGCTTGTTTTTGTCCTTTAAAAATCATTTTATGGGACTTCATAACCCTCTTATGGGCTGCAATATTCTTGTATGTTGAATCCCCAAACTTTCAAGGTTATATTACACATGCTTGTGATTAAACCTTGAAAGATATGTATGTTGATATGTGTATTGTTTGGACATGTTTAAAACCCGAAATCTCAGTTCATGTTGGCTGAAATTTTGTGGGTTTTAGTGGGGATTCTTTGTTATATTTGGATGATATGATGGGTTTTTAGTTAGTGCATGACCTAGCTTTTGGCCTTGTGTTGTTTGGATGAATGCAATGGTTGTTTTTGTTTATTCAATGGGGTTGTATATTAATTTATTTGTGCTTTGTTTAAAAATGTAATTTATTTATTATTGGGTTGTAATAAATAGATTAGGTGTATTTTTCATTTTACTAGATATCTTGTATTAGGACTTTATATCTTGTAATATGAAGACGTACGCGTTGGAAGCACAAAGGAAGGTCATAAGAGAAACATGGAGCATTTTGGATGCGGTTTCAAGTGGGAGGCTTTTGGAAGCTTTCTATGTGTTTTGTTATGACCTTAGGAATACCCTATGGACCACACTTGTGATGGCAAACAAGTGTGGACCACTTTAGATGCTATGGTTATGCACATATGCTATGTTGTTTTATTCATATTATTGTGGTTGATGGCATGTATGTGGTATTTGCTTTATCAATCCTATCCATGATCAAAACAAACTAATTAAATGATTCTTAATCATTAAAAGGAAATAAAAGGTTATTAAAATGATTTAATGATTTTAAAGATTAAAATGGGTTTTAATCAAAGGATCATAGGGTATCTTGTATTTGAAAGCATGCAAGTACACGTACATAGAGTTTTCTAAACTAGAATTTTGAAATCTCTAAATATTTTCAAACAAGCTTAACACCGTCCTTTTGCACAACACTTAGTCATTTGGTAACTCTTAATGGGATAAAGGTCACCTAACCATTTAGAGGGAACTTGTGACTTAAGGTGGGGATACCACATTTGTGGGATAAAGGTCACCTAACCACTTATGTTGGTAAACTCACATGTGTGTGCAAGTAGGGTAACTTGATTTGCAAACCATGTTAAATGGATCACCTACAATATGGTTTCCAAATGGTGTTGATGAGATTAACATGCTGATTTTACATATGATGTTCAAAGTCGATCCCATACCTCTAGAAGTTGCAAATGGTTTCAATCGTTAATCATTGACCACCTTATTAATTTAAATCGTGGGATAAAGGTCACCTAACCACAATTTAAATGTAATGTTGGGTTCTAGATTTTAATATGAAAATGACCTTAAAAGGTATTGATTATTTAAAATAGCAATATCGAAAATACTAAAATAGATCTTTGTTAAATTTTGTAGATGGCCACAATAATGATAATCATGATAATTCATCCGCGTCCGCCCAATCATTACGAACGATTCTCCAAAAGGAACGTCTAAATCATAACAATTTCATTGATTGGTATCGAAACTTGAGAATCATTCTCAAGCAAGAGAGACGATCATATATTTTAGACGACCCTATCCCTGATCAACCTGCTGAGGATGATGAGGAGGCCTATAACGATTGGCTTAAGTACACTAAGGACTCCGTCCAAGTGTCTTGTCTCATGTTGGCGAGCATGACTCCGGATCTCCAAAAGGAGTATGAACATCACGGAGCTTATGACATGATAAACCAGCTGAAGGAAACATTCTAACAGCAAGCAAGGGTTGAGCGCTTCGAAACGGTTCGAGCACTCCATGCATGTCGTATGGACGACAACCAATCAGTTTCATCTTATGTACTTAAGATGAAAAGCCACATTGACCGCCTCGAAAGGCTTAACTGTCCAGTCTCGAAGGAATTGGCCACGGATTTGATCCTCAATGGCCTTACCAAGAAGTTCGAGACATTCGTGTTGAACTACAATATGAATGCTTGGGACAAAAGCATTGGTGAGCTTCACTCAATGCTCAAAACGGCCAAGGCGGCCATGGGTAAAAGAGTTTTACCCGTTCTCACCATCAATGAAGGTGGGAACAAGAAAAGGCCTCATCCCACACCCAAGGCAAAGGTTGCCAAGGGCAAGGGACCCATATGGGGAAAAGGGAAATGGGTGGTAAGGGTGCCACCCAAACCATAGGAGAAGAAGCAAAAGGTTGCTACTAATGACCAATGCTTCAAGTGTGGGGAGATTGGACATTAGGCAAGAAATTGTCCTATCCATCTCCAAGAGTTGAAAGCAAAGAGGGATGCCGGGCAGACCTCAGGTACAATATACATGATCCATATTGATTTAAACATGATATCCTCTAACACATGGGTATTAGATACCGGATGTGGAACTCACATTTGCAATTTGTTGCAGGGGTTCAAAAGAAGTAGTAACTTTTACAAAGGGGATGTTAGCCTCTACATGGGCAATGGGGCTAAAGTTCAAGTTGAAGCCTGTGGTGACTACATCTTGAAACTTCCAAATGGTTTGGAAGTAATTTTGAACAACATTTTGTATGCTCCTAGTTTGACTAGGAATATCATTTCTGTAGCCCTATTAAAACAATTTGGATATGTATTATCTTTTGTTGAAAATGATATTCATGTTTCTTTAAACGATATGTTCTATTTTAAAGCTATTCCCATTAATGGCATTTATGAATTGGTTCATGAAAATACTTTAAATAATTCATTGTACCAAACTAACACCAAGAAACTCAAGTTGGATTTGAGTGATACCTATCTTTGGCATTGTCGTCTTGGTCATATAAACAAGAAACGTATACAAACACTTCAAAAGAATGGTCTTTTAAAAACAAATGAATGTGACTCATTTGATGTATGTGAATCTTGTTTACAAGGAAAAATGACTAAGGCACCCTTTAGTGGAACTAACAAAAGGGCAAAAGATTTATTAGGAATCATACATTCGGATGTATGTGGTCCTTTTAAGCCAATGACTAGGAATGGTGAAAGATACTTCATTACCTTTACCGACGATTATAGTCGCTATGGGTATGTGTACTTATTAAGGCACAAGATGAAGCTTTTGAAATGTCCAAAATCTTCAAGAATGAAGTAGAAAATCAACTCAACAAGTCAATTAAAGTTTTCCGCACCGATAGAGGAGGTGAATACCTAAGTGATGCCTTTCAAGATCATCTTAGGAGTTGTGGGATTGTCTCACAACTCACTCCACCTCGAACACCACAACATAATGGTGTGTCTGAGAGGAGGAATCGAACCTTATTGGATATGGTTTGATCTATGATGGCTAAAAGCACATTCCCTCTATCATTTTGGGGTTTCGCTTTGCTCTCCGCGGCCCGTATTCTAAATATGGCCCCAACCAAAAAGATGGAAAGGACACCCTTTGAGAAGTGGCATGGAAGAGTTCCATCCCTATCATACTTAAGGGTCTGGGGTTGTGAGGCTTATGTTAAGACTCCCACCCCAAACAAATTGGAAGTCCGATCCACCAAGTGCATCTTTGTTGGATATCCTAGTGATTCTATGGGATATTATGTCTATGATCCACTGGAACAAAAGGTGTTTGTTGCCAGAAAGGGTGAGTTCTTAGAAGCAAAGTTTCTTATGGAAGGAACTAGCAGTAGAACAGTGAATCTTGAGGAGGATCAAGAGCCACAACCCGATGCACGTTTGGTTGAAACTAGCACTCAACATGAGGATGTTGAAGATGATCAAGTGGTTGATCAATACACACAAAACTTTCACAGAAGTAATGGAATTAGTAATCCACCTGAAAGATATGGAGTAGATTCCAATGAACCAACCACCCATCATGATGCAATGTCCAATCTGGATTGTGACAAATGGCTTGAAGCCATGAACGTTGAGATGCAATCCATGCATGACAATCAAGTATGGGACTTGGTTGTACCACCTCTTAACTCCAAAGTAGTTGGAAGTAAGTGGGGTTTCAAGAAGAAAACCGATATGCATGGAAACTTGGATACTTATAAGGCTATACTTGTAGCAAAGGGTTTCACTCAAACTCAAGGAGTTGATTATGATGAAACCTTCTCACCTGTTGCGATGCTAAAGTCTATAAGGATATTGTTTGCCATAGCTGCTCATTATGATTATGAGATTTGGCAAATGGATGTCAAAACCTCTTTCCTAAATGGATATCTTGAGGAAGATGTCTATATGGTTCAGCCTGATGGTTTTGTCGATCCAAAACATCCTGATAAAGTATGCAAGTTAAAGGAATCAATCTATGGATTGAAACAAGCATCGAGAAGTTGGAATCACCGTTTTGATGAAGAAATAATTAAATTCGGATTCATCAAAAACTCTAACGAAGCTTGTGTATATAAGAAAGCTAGTGGGAGCATCATCACTTTCCTAGTATTGTATGTTGATGACATACTACTATTTGGAAATGACATTCCAACCTTGGAAGGTGTAAAAACCTGGCTTGGAAGTTGTTTTTCCATCAAGGATCTTGGTGAAGCCGCCTATATTCTGGGAATAAAGATCTATAGGGTAGATCAAGGCGGTTGATTGGTTTAAATCAAAGTGCATACATTGATAAAATCTTGAAAAGGTTCAAGATGGAGAACTCTAAGAAAGGTACGGTACCTATTCAAAGAGGAACGATATTGAGTACGGCTCAATGTCCTAGCTCAAAGGATGAGCAAGATAAAATGAAGGCAATCCCATACGCATATGCTATTGGATCCATCATGTATGCAATGATATGCACTCGACCAGACGTGTCATGCGCCTTAAGCATGACAAGCCGATACCAGCAAAATCCTGGAAACAGTCATTGGATGGCTGTTAAGAACATACTTACGTACTAAGGAGGACAAAAGATTTGTTCCTAATCTATGGATCTGGTGATGAGGAACTCATTGTAAAAGGTTACACGGATGCGAGTTTCCAAACCGATCATGATGAGCGGTCTCTTGGAAAAGCTCCAAACAGGATGTGGTGCCTCTATCAACTACAGAATCAGAATACGTCGCTGCCTCATTGGCGGCTTAAGAAGCTGCATGGTTGAAGAAATTCATTGCCGATCTAGGGGTTGTCCCTTCCATTCAGGACCCCCTAGAGATCTTTTGTGATAACGAGGGTGCGATTGCCCAAATCAAGGAACCTCGTGCTCATCAAAAGACTAGGCACATTGAGCGGAGATTCAACTACATACGAGATGAAGTTGAAAAAGGAAAGATACGTATTCGTAAAGTTCACACGGATCAAAACATTGCAGATCCTCTCACAAAGCTCCTTGAAAAGACAAAGCATGAAGGTCATACTTGTGCCATGGGACTTCGATATTCTAGTGATTGGATTTGATCTAAAATTTAGTATTTGGATATTGGAACCTTTTATTATTTGAATAAAAATTATTTGGTTATAATGTTTCGATTAATATTCCTATTTAGCATGTTTAATCCATGAGTAAATTGTTTACTCTAAATGTCCATAGTCGTTCAGACTTGTGGGAACAAGTGTGAGGGTAAGATTATTATGAACTTGGATTGGTTGATATTCATAAAGATGAATATAGAGCAATGGGTTGCTGCCAAGGTTCATAGATATTTGTGGGATACAAATATTGGACTAACCTGCATCTCAAATTTTACTACATGGAATCTTATTGATTGATCATAAGTAAATTTGAGTAAAGGCGAATATCATTTGGTATCCTCAGACCTGAGATACATATTGAGTTTTAATATTCACCAAGTGTCATACCTTGATCTGGTTATCCGCTGTTCTGAAATAATGGACAGTACATGAGACTATGTTCAGGAGTGACATGAGGTGTTTGTGAGAAACGTATGTAGTCAAGATGGGATGTGTTCCTCTTATTCGTTGAGAGCAAGATGTCTAAGGCCTGATTAAGTTAAATCAACAAGGAATGATCATTCTGTGTCCTTGGATTTAACATGACATTTGTAACAAAAGGATAAATGATTAATTCACCTAAATAATTTCAAGTTGGATACTTGAATGGGATGATGTTATTGAATGGCTATAAGTCATGCCTATTAAGGGTAGTAAACCGTTGTTAGGCGGTATTTACTGCTTGCATCAATCTTCTATGAATCTTGTGCAAGTAGGAGATTGTAGGATTCTATATGCCCAAGACACGTAGAATATTGATGCGGTTAGTACGTTATGATCCAAGTCGGGTTATACCCAATAACAAGCTTTGCAAACACAAACAATTATTTCATTGACGATATGATCATGCAATTAAATAACCACACTAAATTTAGAAAATAGGTTTTCTAAATAAGTTGCATATGAGATGGAAAAACTTATTAGGATATTTTGTTCAAGAATATTATTTTTAATGTTATTTAAGTAGGTTAGATAACATCAAATAATAAAAAGGGTGTATAACTTATACAATTAAATGGTTAATTGTATAACTTATTAAGTGACTAGTTTAATATAATGTGTGTTTATGTTTAAGAGGGAAACCCCTTTTTGAACTTCATTTCGGCCGCCCCATTGAACGGGATTGGCCCCTTTTCTTCCTTGAAAACACACATAATAAAACAAGTCCCACACTCAATGTTTTACTCTCTTATGATAGACATGTAAAATTGAACAAAACTCTTCTCTCTCTCTCAAAAGCTCTCGGCACAAGCAACAACATTTTGGAGGTTTTGAGTTGTTTTTGGTGGTGTTTCTTCCTAACAATAAGGTGTTTTGCAATCAAGCTTGGGGTATACAAGCTTGAGAGGATCTCCTTTGGTGCCTTGGTCGACTTCTTGGACAACATTATCTTTCATTCTCGAACTTCTTGCTGCTGAAAGGTAGATTATGGCAGCTTCTTCATAGCTGTCCATAATGTGTTGTTTGCATTTTCATAGTAAGCACCATTCACATATAAAAGATTCTCTTGTTCTTGGGTTTGTTTAAGACTTATAACATCAAAATAAATCTGGATTTTCAGTTTATAAACAATGTTATAATGCTCCACTTCCGCTGTGTTTTTCAGAAAGTTTAATAGGTTAAACTTGTTTTTATCTTCTAACAAACCCAACATCAATCGCACGAATGAACCATGCTAATGGTTCAGTCGCCCGGATGAGAACCCTAACCTATAAATACCACTTAAATCGTGGAAAAACAAAACAATTCGAAAACCTACGTACTAAATCATACCCTAGCTGTCCAGAGACCTCTAAGAACCTGTTCCAAGTTCATAGATTGCACTAGATCGATTACCAATCGTTCTTAACGTTTAGATTCAATCTACAATTGTTTCTACGTGCGTTCTCACTGATTGGATCACCAATCAATAGGATTCAGCACTATCTGATTCGGTATACACGTATATCAGTTAGTATTTCGTTCAATACACGATCCTAACAACTTATACGACATCCTACAGCTGGCCATACTATGAAAGCTAGCTGGATACAATTGACTAGACACAAAACAAAATCAATTGTAGAGTCAAAAAGGCAGATTGCCTTTTTGACTTTGTGACTATGACCTGCCATAGCTCACATTCTTATCTATTACAAAAAGGATAAAGTACTGAAGTAGAAAGTTACAGACTCAAGACCTCAATGTACAGTTACCAAAAGCATGGACCTTTTCACCAACTCATGTAAGTTGGTGACTTTACAAAGTTGCAACGGAAAGGGGTCCAGCTTTATGGAAAATGTTGCACCCTGAAAGGATCATATATGCAACTCAGTGGGTGATTTGATGATTGCTTTGCTGGAATCCCTTTAAGTCCAAGAAGAAATGCGGATGAAGATTCTGCTAAGAAAAAGAACAAAGGTTGTCTTCCGCATTTGTCAATGCGGAAGACATAAAGCAAATACGGACAAGTATTTGTTCTTCCGCATTGACAAATGCAGAAGACTAAAAGTTAATGCGGACAAGACTTTGCTCATCCGCATTTGACAAATGCGGATGACCGAACAAATGCGCATAAGTATTTGTTCATCTGCATTAACCAATGCAGATGACCAACATACTAATGCGGATGATTAAGTGAAGAAATACTGATCACGTTAACTCATCCGCATTTGTCAATGCGTATTAACAAACAAAGATGCGGATGAAGACTTAGACTAGTTCTGATGTAATAGTTTAGGGGTAGTTTAGTCATTTTGTAAAATGCATCTTGTCTGCCTATAAATAGAATAGATAACCTTGTACTTGAGGTGACGGCAGATAGACATAGAGAACTTTTGTTGTAATTATTCTCTATAATTCATATATATAATACAAAAGCATTTATGAGTAATTTTCTTGCATTGAATGTTCTTTGATTGTTTGTTTCCGCCATTCAATCACTGACTTGATTACCATATTCGATTCACAGTAAGAATCTCAATCTTACTCAACCCAGTCAATTAGGATCAGAGCTTTGGCTCTCGATTCTCTTTCAGATCTGCGCAAGAACTGAATAGAATTCGATTGATCTGGTAATCAAGTTGCTAATAGAGTATATCATCTTCTCTACTTAGTAAACAACAAAAATACTCCTGTCAACACTCTCTCACCAAAATATTCACAATAGCAAGAAACTCAATACAATCACAAATCTGATTCTGAAATCTGTTTGAATTGTTTGGACAAGTTGGACTAATCAATCCTAAAAATCATCTAAATCTATATTATACCATTTAAACACTTAGTTAAAATGGATTCTAATAGCTACCCAGAACTTGGTGATACACCTAAACCTCCTATGCTTAAACATAAATCTGAGTTTAAATAGTGGAAAATCAGGTTTAGGAATTACATCACAGGTGTAGATCCTGATTTCTGGATTTCAATATGCAAGGGGCCACACATCCTTGTCACTCTGTCTGCAGATCAAGCTGCAATTTACAGAACAGCTAGAATACCCACTGAAGATCTAAATCTATATGATGAAGACTACAAGAAAATCAAGATTGACCTCAAAGCCTACTCCATTCTAACTTAAGCACTCAAGATGGATGTGCCGAAAAGATTAGAGAAGTATGGTACTGCAAAAGCTGTGTGGGATGCATTGAAGATCATGTGTGAAGGAAGCAGTGAGGTAGCTGAAATTAACAAGGATAAGCTTGTTAATCAGTATGAAACATTCCACCACACCAAGGGAGAGTCTATATCCAAACAACTGCACAGATTTGTACAATTGGTAAATGATTTGGAAATCATGGGAGTTACCTACAAGATCAAAGAATTAAACAAAAATATGCTTCACAGCCTCCCTGAAAGCTGGAAACAGAATGTAACTATGCTAAAAAATACTCTTGATTTACTTTGGATATCATGATAGCCAAAATAAAAGCATTAGAACTTGATGAAAGAAGCAAAATTCTTGGTGGACCAAGAGTGATTGAGGCTTACGAATTTCCATCAGAATCTCATTCTATGGAAAATGCCTTCATCACTGAGGAAGATGATTTTATCTTATCAAGAGATCAAATGAACAACACTGGGTTCATTGCAACTCCACCAATCAATCATCCATCAACCTCATCTCAAACACCTAAAGTCTCTGCTGCTCCTCAAACCACTCCCGAAGACTCAAGATCAGAAGAAAAAAAGGCACTTACAATGCCTTTGTTGCAAGCTTTGAAGCCTACTTGGGAGGAAGACTCACTTCTGCTCATCTAATTCAGGAAGATTTGGAGAAATGGATCCTGATGATGTGGAGGAAATGGATCTACAATGGCAAATAGCCATGATTGCCATGAGGGCTAAGAAATTCTTCAGAAAAGGAAGAAAGCTGAGCCTAAATGAAAATAAAAAACTTGGATATGATAAATCCAAGGTGAAATGCTTCAACTGTGGCATGGCTGGCCACTTCTCAAGAGAGTGCAATGCCCCCAGAGAAACAACTATCAAAGGAACTCTCTAGGCCAATCATCATCACAGCCCAACTCAAGCTATCACTTCAATAACCAACTAAAGCAGTATCATCATTCCCATCATCAACACACTTATCAGAATCAACCCCAACTGACAAATTATGGAAGCACTCAGCCTTCTGCCAGTGCCCTAGTGATAAAGCAAGATGGAGTATGTGACTGGAGTGTGTATGCAGAGGAAGTCAAGTCTCAATTTCAAAATCATGCTCTTATGGCTCACATCAACGATGAACCATCTCTAATGCCTACTGAGGTAAAATCTAACCTTTATAGTGAAAAATGCATTAATGAATTGCAAGATTATAAGGAGCATAACCTTAAAGTGGTTGATAAAATCAAAGAAGAAAAGGTAAAGTCAGAGATGATGAAGAGCAAAATAAAAAGCTTTGAAATCAAAATTAAATCTCTCATCTCTGACATAGAAAAACTGCATGGTGAGAAGTACACTCTTGCAGCTGAGAATGAGCTACTTATTGAAAAGTTAGCTCAATCTAAGGCTCAACAATCTATGACTAAAGTGAAACTTGAAAGTTTCAAATGTCTTCGGTCAAGCTGCAAGAGATGCTTGATTCCAAAAGGATCCAAAGGACATGTTAGGGATTGGGTATAATTCATGTCCTCCACCATACAATGACAACTACTCTGTCATGCCTGAATCTGTCTCACTCACTGAAGCAATTGAAACTTAAACTATGGAACCTAAATTTGTAGTAAAACAGGTGACCAATCCTCAAAACAAACCTGATGTTTATATTGAAACAAATGAGGATAAAATCAAGTTAGGTCACCCAATCAAAATCAAAGAGTGTTCAAACAAGACAGTGAGTGTCATGAAATCATCAAGCCCTATAAAAGCAATTATCCCTTTTATAAAATTCATACCCTCTGTGTTACAAGGTAAAAAGAAATACGTGAAGTTAGTGAAACCCACTGCTAACAGCAGTTCTGATAATAAGATCATATCTTCAAACAATTCAAGCAAATCAGAAAAGGTTTCACTACAAAAGAAACAAACACGATTACTGAGTTCAACACCTAAAACATCGTCAGACCCTCAGTCTTCAAGATTAAGGTAGGGAGTTGGGTTTGATATCTGTAACAAGGAACATGTTGACCAATTTGAAAAAGAGGTGAGAAATGGGTTGAAGAAACAGAAACAGCCCAGAAAATCAAACAAAGGTAGTGTTGTGAAACAAACTACAAAAAGGGCTGATTCTGATTCATCCCCTAAAGAAAAAGAAAGTGACTCATCAAAAGAAAATATCAGTTGAGTCACACAAGGAAAAATCTGATTCAAGAAACAAACAAATGTATTGTGACATTTGTGAAATGTTTAATCACAAGAAAGATGAATGTTTTTAATCAATATTGGTCTATCTGTGACATGAACAAGCACTCCACCAAAAACTGCTATTTCAACAAGTATTGTTTAGTCTGTGACATGAACAATCACAATACATCTGATTGTTACTTCAATCAAAAGGTTTGAGAATTCCCCAACAAAAGCCTATCTCAAAAACATCCACTTTCACACATACTGTCAAACGTCATTTTTACAATGATGAATCTAGGACTTCTAGATCAATAAATGACAGAAACACTTTGAAGAAATTGTCAAAGGGTCAAAGAAAATATCTTACAATGAAACACAAAACTGACCTTCCAAAACAAAAACCTACTTTTCATAATGAAAAACGAGCTAAATTTCTACAAAGAAACAGAGACCAACGATTTCATTACTCATCTGAATCTTTAGTGGATGTTGATGAGATGACTCACCCAATTCATTACCAAAATTCACCTAGGACACCTCCAACTAAACCACAATTTAGAGGAAACTACCAAGAAGTCACCATCATGAATAAGAACGGGAAACCCAAGACCATCATGGCTTGGGTTCCTTATTCTAATTAGTTCTATTTTGCTTACAGGTTCATCCACACAGGTCTAATAGCCTATGGTACGTAGACAGTGGATGTTCCCGACACATGATTGGAGATCATTCCCTCCTTCATGACTTCAAGCACATACAAGAAACCACTGTGGCATTTGGTGGAGATTCAGAGGGTGGTAGAATTACAGGAGAAGGATATGTGACAAACGGGATGCTGAGCTTTGACAGAGTGAAATACTATGAACAATTGAATTTCAATCTGCTAAGCGTGTCTCAGATCTGTGACAAGAAATATTCCACTCACTTTTCATACACTCATTGCTACATTCTGAAACCTGGATTTCAGATCTCTGAAGAATAGGTTGTCTTAAAGACACCAAGGAAGAATAATACATTTGTCTTAAACCTGTGTTTTGCATCACCTAAAGAAGAAACATGTCTTTTGTCTAAAGCATCGTTTGATAAGTCACAGCTTTGGCATAGACGTTTGGGGCACACAAGCTTTAAAAATATGGACAAGTTGGTTAAAGGAAACCATATCATTGGTCTTCCTCAAAAAGAATTTAATTTTATTGATCAATGTTCAGCGTGCCTCAAAGGAAAACAACACAAATTGTCTCACAAAACCAAGCTTGTGAACACTAACAATACTCCATTAAGCTACTTCACATGGATCTATTTGGACCAACTCATGTAATGAGTATGGGAAAGAAACAGTATTATTTAGTGATCATTGATGACTTTTCACGATTCACATGGGTGTTCTTCCTACTTCATAAAAATGAGGCATCCCAAATCATACAAGAATTTATCACTAAAATTGAAAATCAACTTGATCTTAAGGTCAAAATAATAAGAAGTGATAATGGTACTAAGTTCAAAAATGAAAGTATGAGTTCCTTTTGTACAACCAAAGGCATTGCTCATCAATTCAGTGTAGCTAGAACTCCTCAACAAAATGGGGTAGCTAAAAGGCAAAATAGAACACTGATTGAACCAGCAAGAACGATGCTAGCTGATGCTAAACTGCCAATTACTTTCTGGGCAGAAGCAGTTAACACATCGTGCTTTGTACAAAAATCGAACTCTGATTGTTAAAGAAAGTAACATGACACCTTATGAACTGCTCTTTCATAGGAAACCATTTATTGGATTCCTCAAATCATTTGGTAGTCCTGTCTCAATATTAAACACCCGAGACTATTTGGAAAAAATTTCATCCAAGTCTGATGAAGGATTCTTTGTAGGTTATTCTTCTATTTCAAAGGCTTATAAAGTGTTCAATACTAGATTGAACATTATTGATGAATCAACAAATTCAATTCAAGGAATATTCGTTTCCCAAATCTACAAATGGTCCCGACTGGTTGTTTGATATTGACACATTTACAAAGTCATTTGATCAATTTCACTTGTCTGATGCAGGAAATCTACATTCAAATGATACTTCTTCAGCTGTAGAAAGAAGAGATGATTTTCCCTTGATTCCTCCTACATTTGATGAACACATGAATGAAGATGTTCCTCTTCAAGCTGATCCCATCAGACAACTATCACAAAACCTTAGTGTTTCTACTGAAGGAGGTCCAAACCTGGTACCTTCCCACTCAGAGGATCTGTCAACCGAAGTTAGAAATAAAAAATAGGTCTCTCATCTTGTTGAAACACAAAGGACATAAAATGATGTATGCAATCACAGTGCTGCTGAAGCTGAAGCAGGAACTGGAACAGAGTATGACAATCTTCATAATTCAACAACAGTACTAGATGAGTATGCCTCTGACCATAATAAACTGAATGTCTTCAATCTTGATGTAACCATTGTTGGTGACTCAATCCCAACCACCAGAATACATAAGAATCATCCGGTTGAAACTATTATTGATGAACTTAATGAGAGGGTGATTAGAAGCAACTCAAGTATTGCAAACATCTGTTTGTTCTCATGCTTTCTGTGTCAAACAGTACCCAAGAACATCAAAGAGGCACTTCAAGACAATAACTGGATTCAAGCAATGCAGGAAGAATTGCTCCAATTCAAGAAGCAAGAAGTATGGCAACTGGTAGATCTTCCCGAAGGACAATACCCTATCGGTACTAGATGGCTGTACAGGAACAAGACTGATGATAGAGGGATCGTCATCAAAAACAAAGCAAGACTAGTACCACATGGATACACTCAAGAAGAAGGAATCAACTATGATGAAGTGTTTGCACCTGTTGCCAGACTAGAAGCAATCAAAATCTTTCTTGCATATTCTGCATCCATGAATTTACTGTTTATCAAATGGATGTAAAGTGTGCCTTCCTGTATGGAAAGATTGCTGAGGTGGTCTATGTGAGTCAACCACCTGGCTTTGAAGATCCAGATTTCCCTCATAGAGTTTACAAGCTTGACAAAGCACTGTATGGTCTTCATCAAGCCCCAAGAAAGTGATATGAGACTCTATCATCCTTTCTTCTTAAACATGGATATGAAAGAGGAAAGATGATCAGACTCTCTTCAGAAGAAAAAGAGGAAAATATATGCTGTTAGTCCAGATCTATGTGGATGACATTATATTTGGCTTGACAAACAAGCACTCTGCAAAGAATTTGAAGACCTTATGCACTCAAAGTTCCAAATGAGTGCTATGGGGGAACTTACCTTCTTTCTAGGGGTGCAAGTCCAACAGACAGCAGATGGAATCTTCATCAATCAATTAAAATATGTAGAAATCATGTTGAAGAAATTTCACTTTGCTGATTGTCAGTCCATCAGAACTCCTATGGATACTAAAGTAAAGATTGGAGACGATCCTGAAGGCAAACCAATTGATCAGACTCACTATCAATCAATGATCAGTTCACTTATATATCTAACAGCTAGTAGGCCTGACATAATGTTTGGTGTTTGTGTGTGTGCCAGATATCAAGCTGATCCAAAAGAATCACATATGAATGCAGTCAAGAGGATATTCAGATATCTGAAGGGCAAACTAGCTCTTGCGTTATGGTATCCCAAGGAAGGAGAATCTAATCTCTATGCCTACATAGATAGTGATTATGGAGGATGCAACTTCAACAGAAAATCCACCTCTGGCGGTTGTTAATTTCTTGGTCCCAGACTAGTATCTTGGCAATGCAAGAAACATACCAATGTATCAGTGTCCACTGTAGAAGCTGAGTATATTGCTACATCAGCATGTTGCTCTCAAGTACTCTAGATTCACAACCAGATTCTTGATATGGTTTTAACTTCTTGCACATGCCAATTTCTATTGACAACACAACAGCTGTTTTTATAACTAATAATCCAGTTCAGCACTCAAAAACAAAACATATTGAGATTAGATATCACTTTTTGAGAGACTGTGCTGAAAAAGGTTTAATCAAATTGATTCAAGTACCAACTGAAAATCAATTAGCTGATTTGTTTACTAAGGCATTTGAACCTAGTAGGTTTGAATTCCTGGTTCAGTCAATTAGCATGATTAACCTTGAGTAAAAACCATGAAAAACATCAAAAACAATTAAAAACATCAGAAAATCATAAAAAGAAATCAAGTTTGATGAAGAAAAGAATTCTGTGGGAAATGGTATAATTAAAGTCGGTATATCATTCACTATGCTTAATTTCAAAATGTGAAAGACTAAAATGACTTACCAGATATGTTGGTAGGCTCAACTTAGAAGAAAAGATACATGCAATGATGAATTAAAGACTTATTCATCATGAAACACTTATCACAAAGTACATGTATGTATTGGCTTATCTGAATGCATGTGTGTGTAGTAATCTAAACACAACAGGTAATGATACTTTATGAATCTCTTTCACCACATCATGTTCCATCTTTGTTTTGCTGATCAAAGACCTGATGAAACTTGCATATAGTGCAGATGTTATGATTGATGGAATGCAGATAGTATACATATTTTGATAAAGATATATTGTACAGATTCAGTTTTAATTGGTTATTACTAATACTAAACCACACACACAAAAGGCAGTGTACCTGTCGTGTGGTAATATAGTGTTGGTAAGAACCGAGTATCAATCCGTGGACACACTAGCCTACTCAACAAACTTGATGTTTGACTATCAGATTTGGTTTTTGTTAAAGAAAATGATAATTTGCATTGGAAAGATTTTTAGGATTTAAAAATAAACAATAATAGAAAGAAAGTAAACTAAGATTTGAAGCGTTTGGATTTAAAACCAGGGAATAAAAGTTATCATCCTAATTAGATTCCACTTATGTAACCGTGATGAATTGGTGGTATGATTTAAAGATATGGATTAATGTAATTATGTTAATGTTTATAAAGATGAGCTGACGCGATTTATCGTCTATCCTGCTGCCATAGTGACTTGATCCTGTCAGGCTGAGTTTTACTGCTCAGATCAAAGCCCTAGTAATGTAGGTAAATCTTTTGTGACCTATTTGACATACAATTTCTAAAAACATAACTTAATGTTAAAAAGAGAGTTGATCAGGTTCCTTCCTAACATACCATTAATTTTAGAAAACTGTAACAATTACTGAAGTTTCCAAACTAAGAAAAGGGAACCCGCAAATGATCAGAAAGTTAAAGTGATATGATTTCTAATAACCATTTCTAGTTCATTAGCCATGGATTTATTATGAAGACCGGTTTCGTGAATGAAAGTTAATCATACGGTTTTTCAACTTTGTATGAGGATCACAATCACAAACCATAAATTTATAACTTCCCGTTCAAATGTAGATGCTAGCCATCAATACTTTTCCCAAGACCACCATAACATTAACATAATATTTATCACACCATTAGTTCATCACAAATTACATAAGTTTCATCCGATTAGGATGATTAAAAGAGTTTAGCTCATAATGAGCTTGAACATAACAACATATAACAAAGAAGATAGATATGTAATCAATGGTGACATGGAAAAATCAAATAGATAATCCACAATGGATGGCGTTTAGACGATCCCGAGCTTCTTCCAAGTGTTGTATGCACCTCCCGAGCCTCCAAATGACCTTGAAGTCTTGATTCTCGAGAGAGTTCTACAGAGTAACTCTCCCACCAAAGCTTTCCAAAAATGGTGAACTTAGGCTTCTATTTATAGGCTTTTTGGAGTGTTTAAGCACGGCTCCGTGCCTAAAAGGCATGGCCCCGTGCTAGTACAATGCTTACGAAAGTTGGTCGGCTCGTACATGCAGGTTGTGTCGAGCACGACCCCGTGCTAAATGGGGCACGGCCCCGTGTGGAGGTAGGGCACGACCTCGTGTTGGAGGTGGGGCACGGCCTCGTGTTGGAGCCCGTGTCTACTTTTAGGGGACAGTACTTTTGTCCTTGTCAGATGTCCAAGCATGGGGGTGTGTTAATTAGCATAGGGGTGTGTTTCTAGCAAGGCATAGGGGCGTGCTTAATAAGGCACGATCCCATGCTTGGATTCCAAAGCTCGGATCGCTTCAATTTCTTGTTAAATATGCTTCTTTTGTCCATCTTGCCCTTTTAAACACTTGAAAACACAATTTAATACTTTTAAGTATATTTTCATCATTTTAAGGAAGATATTAAGGAATAATTGATGTGCTTTTGATAGGATTTTTATGTATAATTTAGAGCACATCAAACATCCCCACACTTGAACTTTGCTTGTCCTCAAGCAAAAATCACTTAAAATGACAAATCCACCAAAAACCAAATAAAACAAATTATAAACATGTCTTTCAAGAAATACGCAAGTAAACATTATTTTCATCCAAATATAAATATTCTAAGCACATGTAAAATGATATCCTAGCAAGCAATAGGTTAGTAAAGATTATTATCATGCAAAATCCACACTTCTCACTAGATGCACTCACACTCGGCTCAATATATGTAGTCATAATCAAGATTAAGTATGACTAATACACTTAATTGCCTAGTATGAATATGAAGGAATACATCTGCCCAAGATACATATTAAATTCATGTGGCTAGTGTAATATGATCCAAGTCGGGTCATACCCAATAACAAGTCAAACAAACACCGATAAATATTTATTCGCTGATAAGATAACACAAATAAATATTAGCACCAATTTAGAAACCGGGTTTTCTAAATCATTGCTTTTGTAAATGAACAATATTATATGGATAATTTGTTCATGAGATGTTAGTTGTTTTATTATTTAAATTGGTTAAGTAATATAAAAAAAAGTGTGTTATATTTTATAAAATAAAATTGGTTTTAATTTTATAAAACAAGAGTGTATTTTACAAAATAAATTCAAATGTGAGGGAAACAAAAGGGTCCCATTTTCGGCCGCCCCCTTGGCCTTGGGAATCCCTTTTGTTCTTGTAACATGCAAGCTATTGAACCACTTGAACACTCTTCCATCTCTAACACATTCTCTCTCTCACACACAAGAGCAAAATCCTCTCTACTCTCTCTCTAAAAACGGGTTTTTGGAGCTGAAACAAGGCTGATTTTCAACTTTGAATCAAGTGTTCTTGGCTGGGAAAAACGGTTGTAGAGAGGGCTTTCAAGTTGGTGTTTCACAACCTAGCAAGTGGGTGTTTGAAGGAGCTTGTGGGTATCATCTCTTGAGATCTTCTTGCTTGAAGATTCAGCCACAAAGATCATCTCTAACATCTCCCCAAACTCGTTTTCTTGAAGCTTGAAAGGTTGTCTTCTAAACATCCTATGTTTATTTTATTGTATGCATTTCGTATATGGATCCATGGTTTGGGTTTTGCTTATTAAAAGAGTTTAATAATCAACTTATCAACAAGTTTTAAAACTATTAATCCGCTGCGTTTTTTCATATAAACAAGCTTATATGGACTTTGATAAACTTGTTAAATCCCTACAATGGCATCAAGAGCCACTTATACGAATGCATACATGTATTTGATATTCTAGTTCACGGTTTTGTGGTGTGTGACACCATATGGCCGAGAATTAGAGGGCTGGATTGGTTCCCTTTTTCTGATTTTAAAGATACTATTTTATATGCATATTAGGATCTTTAAAATTTGGGTCATGATTGTTTGTTTGTTTGGACCAAACCCATTAGTTCTTGGTTTATGTTGGCCAAGAATATGGATTGAAAGGGGCTGCCAAAATCGATTGTTATGTGCATATTTGGATGTGTATATAGATGTTCATAACCTAGCCAATACCTTGTATTTGGATGTGTTTTGTGTTGTGATGTTGTATGATTATTTATTTGGGTTTGTAATCTATTTATTATTTATGATGGTTTGTAATAATAAGTATATTAGTTGTATCTCTTTTACTAGTAAAAAAATGTATTAGGGTATATTTTGTAAAAGGAGTTCAAGAAGACTTTGGTTTTTGGTTTGGGCCATTTTAGGCCCAAATGGGCCTCATAGCCCAAGATTGGTTTTAAGCCCAATAACCAAAGCCCAAAGCATGAAGGCCCAAGGAAGCTAGGAGCTGTAGTTGGAGCCCAAAAGAAAGCCCAAATAAAGCAAAATGGTGACAACACAAAATGGACACTTGATGCATTAGAATGCGGGATCAAGTGGGAGCACACCATCTTAATGCCTTGTGTCATGTTTATGCTTTATTATTGACCCCTTGGCACACTTGTTTTGGCCAACAAGTGTTGCCAAATCCATTGGCTATGGTTATGAACTTGTGGTTGTTTTATTATGCATGTATGGTTGATTTACGTTCATCTTATCTTATTATGGAATTGGATAGTTAACAACTCGAAATCAACAACTCGCATAAAATTGGTTCCTTAGAAATCAATAAGTAATAAAATGGGTTTTACCAAATGAAAATTGTTTTCATAATTAATTAGGCTATTAAAAGGGATTTTGAAATAAGTTTTCAAATAAACTACCATGCATTTGAATGCATACAAATGCAAGGTATGAAAATTGTTTTCCAAACTAGAATTTTGTGAAACATAAATCCCTTTTAATCAAGTCAAACACCATCCTATTATACAACACTCGAATCATTTGAGAATTTAATGTGGGATAAAGGTCACCTAACCACATTAAAGGGAACTTATGGTTTTGAGGTGGGTTTGCCACATTTATGGGATAAAGGTCACCTAACCACTATATTAGCAAATCCACACGTGTGTCTAAGCAGGACGACTTAATTTGGAAATCATGCATTAGGATCACCGAAGCATGACGTACAAAGGGTGTTGATGGGATAAACATGCCAAACAAACATAAGATGTTTAACCGATCCCATACACTAGAAATTGTAATAGGTTACAATTGTCAGACGTTGACTACCTTGTTAATTTAAATAAGGGATAAAGGTCACCTAACCGATATTTAAATGTAACGTTGGATTCTAAATTTTGACTATTAATTGTCTATGAGACGAAAGGGTATTAATAATCAAAATATATTGATATTAAAAGTACTAAAATTGAATTTTGTAAATTTGTAGATGGCTAACAACAACAATGCATCCCGACCGTCCATAACCTATCACTAAGAACCATCCTTGAAAGGGAACGTCTAAACCATGGGAACTTCATGGATTGGTACCGAAATTTGAGAATTGTTCTCAAACAGGAAAAGAAGTCCTATGTGTTAGACGATCCCATTCCCGATCAACCCGATGAAAATGACGTTGAGGCCTTTGCCGATTGGGTCAAGTACACCGAAGACTCTGTGCAAGTCTCATGTCTCATGCTAGCGAGTATGATCCTGATTTGCAAAAGGACTTTGAGAACCATAATGCCTATGACATGATCACCCAGTTGAGGGAAATGTTCCAACAACAATCAAGGGTGGAGCGCTTCGAAACAGTTCGAGCACTCCATGCATGTCGAATGGACGAGACCCAGTCGGTATCATCTTACGTTCTCAAGATGAAGAGCCACATTGATCGCCTTGAAAGGCTTAACTGTCGTGTGTCCAATGAGTTGGCAACGGATTTGATCCTCAACTCCCTATCCAAGAAGTTTGATAGCTTCGTTATGAACTATAACATGAATGGATGGGACAAGAGCATTAGTGAGCTTCATTCAATGCTCAAAACGCCGAGGTAGGCATGGGTAGAAAGGTTCTACCAGTCCTTACGATCAATGAAGGTGGTAATAGGAAAAGGCACCTCCACGACCCTAGGGCAAATGTTGCCAAAGGGAAGGGGCACGTCAAAGGGAAGGGTAAGGGTAAAGCAAAAATGGAACCGCCCAAACCGAAAGAAAAGAAGCAAAAGGTTGCTCATGATGACCCGTGTTTTGAGTGTGGTGAAGTAGGCCATTGGAAACGCAATTGTCCGGACTATCTCAAAGCGTTGAGATCGAAGAGGGACGCGGGGCAAACTTCAGGTACAATGTTTATGATACATGTTGAGCTAAATGTTATTTCTTCTAACACATGGGTATTAGATACTGGATGTGGAACTCATATTTGCAATTTGTTGCAGGGGTTCAAAAGAAGTGAGCATTATGCAAAAGGGGAAATAAGTCTCTTCATGGGCAATGGTGCAAAGGTTCATGTGGAAGCCCAAGGAGACTACATTTTGAAGCTTCCAAGTGGTTTGGAAGTTATTTTAAAAAATTTTGTATGCTCCTAGTTTAACTAGGAACATTATTTCTGTTTCCTGTTTAAGACAATATGATTATGATTTCAAGTTCGTTGACAATGATATTCATGTTTCTTTAAATCATGTGTTTTATTTTAAGGCTATACCTTGTAATGGTATTTATGAATTGGTTCATAATAACACAACATATGATAGCTCAATGTACCAAGCAACCACCAAAAGGCTCAAATTAGATTTAAATGATTCCTATCTTTGGCATTGTCGCCTTGGTCATATAAACAAGAATCGTATGCAAAAACTCCAAAAGAATGGTCTTTTAAAAACTAATGAAAATGTTTCATTTGATATATGCGAGTCTTGTTTACAAGGTAAAATGACAAAGGTCCCTTTTAGCGGGACTAATGAAAGGGCAAAGGATTTATTAGGGATCATACATTCGGATGTATGTGGACCTTTTAACCAACAACTAAGAAAGTGAAAGATACTTCATTACTTTTACCGATGACTATAGTCGTTATGGGTATGTGTACTTGTTAAGACACAAACATGAATCTTTTGAAATGTTCAAAATCTTCAAGAATGAAGTTGAAAATCAACTCAAAAAAGGGTCAAGATTCTTCGTACAGATAGAGGAGGTGAATACCTGAATAGTGAATTTCAAGAGTATCTTAGAAGTTGTGGGATTGTCTCACAACTTACTCCACCTGGAACACCACAACATAATGGTGTGTCTGAAAGGAGGAATCGAACTCTATTGGATATGGTTCGATCTATGATGGCTAGAAGTACACTACCTCTATCATTTTGGGGTTTCGCATTGCTCTCCGCGGCCCGTATTTTAAATATGGCCCCAACCAAGAAAGTGGAAAGGACACCTTTTGAAGTATGGCATGGAAGGGTTCCATCATTATCATATTTAAAAGTTTGGGGGTGTGAGGCTTATCCTAAGCAATACGCTCAAAACAAACTAGAAGCCCGATCCACAAAGTGTATCTTCATTGGATACCCTAGAGATTGTATTGGATACTATTTCTATGATCCATCAGAGCAGAAAGTATTTATTGCTCGAAAGGCAGAGTTCTTAGAAACTAAGTTTCTTTCGGAAGAAACTAGTGGAAGAGCAGTGGAACTTGAAGAGATTCAAGATTCACAAGACGATACACAATTGGTTGAAACTAGCAATCAACATGAGGATGTTGAGAATGATCATATGGATGATCAAGATACACAAAACGTTCGCAGATCTGGTAGAACTAGTATTCCTCCCGAGAGATATGGATTTTTCATGGATGGATGCTATGTGGTAGATTCAGATGAACCAACCACATACCATGATGCAATGTCAAAACCTGATTTTGACAAATGGCAAGAAGCCATGAACGTTGAGATGCAATCCATGTATGATAACCAAGTTTGGGAATTGGTTACACCACCTCTTAAGTCCAAGATAGTTGGGAGTAAGTGGGTTTTCAAGAAGAAAACCGATATGCATGGAAACTTGGATACTTATAAAGCTAGACTTGTAGCGAAAGGTTTCACTCAAACTCAAGGGGTTGATTATGATGAAACTTTCTCGCCTGTGGCAATGCTAAAGTCTATTAGGATATTGTTTGCCATAGCAGCATATTATGACTATGAGATTTGGCAAATGGATGTCAAAACCGCTTTCCTTAATGGATATCTTGAGGAAGATGTCCATATGAAACAACCTGAAGGTTTTGTCGATCCAAAACATCCTAACAAAGTATGCAAGTTAAAGAAATCAATCTATGGATTGAAACAAGCGTCAAGAAGTTGGAATCACCGTTTTGATGATGAAGTAAAGAAATTTGGCTTCATCAAAAACGCTGATGAAGCTTGTGTGTATAAGAAAGCTAGTGGGAGCATTATTACTTTCCTGGTATTATATGTCGATGACATTCTGCTATTTGGAAATGACATTCCACCTTGGAAGGTGTAAAAACCTGGCTTGGAAGCTGCTTTTCCATTAAAGATCTTGGTGAAGCCACCTATATCTTGGAACAAAGATCTATAGAGATAGATCAAGGCGGTTGATAGGTTTAAACCAGAGTGCATACATTGAAAAGATCTTGAAAAGGTTCAAGATGGAGAATTCTAAGAAAGGTTTGGTACCTATTCAAAAAGGGACTATATTGAGCTCATCTCAATGTCCTAGTTCAAAGGTTGAACAAGAAAGAATGAATGGAGTCCCATATGCATCTGCTATAGGATCCATCATGTATGCAATGATATGTACTAGGCCGGACGTGTCATGTGCTCTGAGCATGACAAGTAGATATCAGCAGAACCCTGGTAACAGTCATTGGATGGCTGTTAAGAGTATTTTGAAATATCTTAGGAATACTAAGGATATGTTCTTAATATATGGATCTGGTGAGGAGGAGCTCGTTGTAAAGGGTTACACGGATGCGAGTTTCCAAACTGATCAAGATGATTCTCGATCACAGTCGGGATATGTCTTCATTATGAATGGAGGAGCAGTCTCTTGGAAGAGCTCAAAGCAAGATGTGGTGGCACTATCTACAACAGAATCAGAATACATCGCCGCTTCATTGGCAGCTCAAGAAGCTGCGTGGCTTAGGAAATTCATTGCTGATCTAGGGGTTGTTGCTACCATTCAAGACCCCCTAGAGATCTTTTGTGACAACGAGGGTGCGATTGCTCAAATCAAAGAACCTCGTGCTCATCAAAAGACTCGGCACATTGAACGGAGATTCAACTACATAAGGGATGAAGTTGAAAAGGGAAAGATATGTATTCGCAAAGTTCACACCGATCAAAACATTGCGGATTCACTCACGAAGCTCCTAGATAGGTCAAAACATGAAAGTCATACTTGTGCCTTAGGACTTCGATATTCTAGTGATTGGACTTGATCAAATTTTGTATTTGGATATTGAAACTTATGTTATTTAACTTATTTATATGTTTATAATTTTCATTTGTTCATTCTTTTAGCATGTTTAAATCCGTGAATAAGCAAGTTATTCTAAACGTCCGTGGTCGATCATACTTGTGGGAACAACTATGAATGTAAGACTATAATGAACTTGGATTGGTTGATATTCATAAGGTATGAATATAAACAAGTTGTTGCTACCAAAGTTCATTGATATCTATGGGATATAGATATTGGACAGACCCGCTCTCAATTGTCTCTGCATGGAATCTTAGTGATTAGTCATAAGAGATATTGAGTAAAGGCGAATATCATTTTATCCTTAGACCTGAGATACATATAGGGTCTTGATATTCACCAAGTATTATACTTTGACTTAGTTCTTTGCTGTTATGTAAATTAACAGTACATAAGGCTAGGTTCAGGTATGTATAAGGCGATTGTGAGAGACATATGTAGTCAAGATGGAATTTGTTCCTCTTATTCGTTGAGAGTTAGACGACTAAGGCCTGTTAAAGTTAAATCATCGGAGAATGACAATTCTGTGTCTCTGGGATTTAACATGACATCTGTAACAAAAGGATGGATGATTGATTCACCTAAAACATTTCAAGTATGGTACTTGAAGGAGATGATGTTATTGAATGGCAGTTAATCATATACATTAGGGGTAGCAAACCGTTGCTAGGCGTTATTTGCTACTTACATCAATTTTCTATGAATCTTGTGCAAGTGGGAGATTGAAGGAATACATCTGCCCAAGATACATATTAAATTCATGTGGCTAGTGTAATATGATCCAAGTCGGGTCATACCCAATAACAAGTCAAACAAACACCGATAAATATTTATTCGCTGATAAGATCACACAAATAAATATTAGCACCAATTTAGAAACCGGGTTTCTAAATCATTGCTTTTGTAAATGAACAATATTATATGGATAATTTGTTCATGAGATGTTAGTTGTTTTATTATTTAAATTGGTTAAGTAATAAAAACAAAAGTGTGTTATATTTTATAAAATTAAAATTGGTTTTAATTTTATAAAACAAGAGTGTATTTTACAAAATAAATTCAAATGGGAGGGAAACAAAAGGGTCCCATTTTCGGCCGCCCCCTTGGCCTTGGGAATCCCTTTTGTTCTTTAACATGCAAGCTATTGAACCACTTGAACACTCTTCCATCTCTAACACATTCTCTCTCTCACACACAAGAGCAAAATCCTCTCTACTCTCTCTCTAAAAACGGGTTTTTGGAGCTGAAACAAGGCTGATTTTCAGCTTTGAATCAAGTGTTCTTGGCTGGGAAAAACGGTTGTAGAGAGGGCTTTCAAGTTGGTGTTTCACAACCTAGCAAGTGGGTGTTTGAAGAAGCTTGTGGGTATCATCTCTTGATCTTCTTGCTTGAAGATTCAGCCACAAAGATCATCTCTAACATCTCCCCAAACTCGTTTTCTTGAAGCTTGAAAGGTTGTCTTCTAACATCCTATGTTTATTTTATTGTATGCATTTCGTATATGGATCCATGGTTTGGGTTTTGCTTATTAAAAGAGTTTATAATCAACTTATCAACAAGTTTTAAAACTATTAATCCGCTGCGTTTTTTCATATAAACAAGCTTATATGGACTTTGATAAACTTGTTAAATCCCTACAGAATACGTGTGAAATCATATGCTTGTTAAGGGATCAAATCTCCACCTACGTAGATATTTACTTGCATAAATCATTAGGTCTTTGACGGGTTGTAATTTGGCTCGGGCTCGGGTATGGAATATTTGAAAAAAGTGGCTAATTGCTAAGACGACGGTCTTGGCTTATTTTCTAACATAACTACAAGGAAAGGAATAAAGGTTCCCTATACAATACTTCAAGCTAGAAGGGATATGCTAGCTTGAGGACTCGTTAAGGTCAGATTGTCAGACCGTATTTTGCTTTCAAGAATCGTACTTCATCTTTTACCCGAAGATAGACAAAACTTTCCTTTCTTAAGGATCATTCGGCTTGAAGCCTAATAGCACCCAATCAGATTAGTTCTGTGTATTCTTATTGAGATTCAGTTTGATTCTTTTTGCATTTTCCATTATGAGACCATTTCCACAATTTGGGCATCTTTCATATCTTTTTGCGCGTCTCTTTATAGCACTTTTGAAATCCCAAAAAATGGCGGAACTTCTTCCTTTTTTTGCCATTTCTTTCTTGCGTCAAACGTGAGATTGAAAATTTGTTCACGGATTTCCGGGGGAAGTCTCGGTTTTGCGTGATGAAGGCAACAAAGCAAATTGAAATCAAAAGAATGCATTCTAGTTCTTTAAGGTCTACCGGTAAAAGACCAATATGTTGGACCTCATGTGCCCAAGACACATACAAGATTGATGTGGTTAGCACGTCATGATCCAAGTCGGGTCATACCCAATAACAAGCTATACAAACACCAATTAATATTTATTTGTTGATAGGATCAAACAAATAAATACCGACACCAATTTAGAAAATGGGTTTTTCTAAAAATGTTGCTTTTGTAAAAGAACAACATTATGTGGATAATTTTGTTCATGAGAAATTATTTGTTTAATTATTTAAGTTGGTTAAATAATGATAAATAAAAGTGTGTTATTGTTATAAAATTAAAAGAGGTTTTAATTTTATAAAATTAAGGGTTTAGAGTGTAACCTTTTATAAAATTAAAATGAGGGGGAAAACCCATTTGCATGTGAGATTTCGGCCGCCCAAAGGACCTTGGGGACCAGCCATTTAGTCTTGGTCTTTGCAATACTTTTCCCTCTCTAACATTCATCCATCATTCACACTTTTCTCTCTCACAACAAAGAGCAAGAACTCTCTCAAAACATTGCAGAATTTCGGATTTGAAGCTCCAAAACTAGGCTGAAAATTCGTTTTTCTTTGATAGTCCTTTTGTAGAGTTTTGGTGTTGAGCTCCCTAACTAGCTAGGTGCTAAGAAGAGCTTGTGGGTATCACAACTTTAGGTTCTCTCTCTTGAGGGCTGGACATTCAACAACACCATATTCATCTCATACATCTACAACATTTGCACAAGAAAGGTTGTTTTCTATTGACACCCTAGGTTGTTTTGTGTTGTTTGATAGCATATCATTTCACATACATTTGATCCTTATTCTTGGGTTTTGTTTGTAGTTTAATATGGTGAAAATTTTCAGATTACTAACCATATCTTTAAACCATATATCCGCTGCGTTTTCAAGTTTAAATGGTTAAACTTAGTGTTTTACATATGACAAAACCCAACAATGGGATCCAGAGCCAGTTATGTGGAATATGTGCTTCAAGAGGTCTTGAAAAGGTAATTTTCATGGACCTTTTCAACCCATTAGGGGCTGTTTTTGCTGTGGATGTATGAATCCCTTATGTTTCAAAGTTTAATCTTGCATGCTTTAGTATAAACCTTGAAAGAATTACATCAAATGGTTGATTGTGTTGTTTGGACAACCTTAAAGTTTTAGTTTATGTTTGGTGAAACTTTAGGGCTGAAGTAAAGGATTCATTGTTGTTCTTGGATGTTGAATGTGTTTCATATTATGGTGCATAACATAGCCTTGGCCTTATGTTACTGGTTTTGGTTGATTGTGTTTTGTCATGTTGGTTTGTTTCTTGAAAGGGTTGTAATTTGTGTTTTGTATTTTGGGTTGTAATTTATTTATTCATTTGGTTATGTAATAAATAGATTAGGTGCATTTATTTTATTAGAAAAATTGTATTAGGATATGATTTTTGTAAAAGAAGATGCACAAGATGAAGACTCAAAGAAGGACACAAAAGACATGGACACTTGAAGCATTTGGATGTGGATTCAAGTGGGAGTTCATGGACACATTTTGATATGTCATCTTCACCCTTAGGAAAGACCTTATAACAACACTTGTGATGGCAAACAAGTGTGGTCAACTTAGTGGCTATGGTTATGCACCCATGTTTGTATGTTTATGCTTGTTTGGATGTTTGTTGTTTGATTGTTTGGTTGATATTTGGATATGCATAACAAACTCATTAACAAACTTAACAAGCTGAAAATTTGATGGTTCTTTATCATTAAGTGGTTAATAAAAGGTTATTAAAAGGATTAATGGTTTTAATGAAAGTGGTTTTATTAAAAGTGAACCATAGGGTACCTTGTATTTGAAAGCATGCAAATATAACATACATAGAGTTTTCTAAACTAATATTATGAAAACTATAAATTTCTTTGATAAACAAGTTTAACACATCCTTTTGCATAAAACTTGAGTCATTTGGAAACTCTTAATGGGATAAAGTTCACCTAACCATTGTGAGGGAACTTGTGATTTGAGGTGGGGATACCATATTTGTGGGATAAAGGTCACCTAACCACTTATGTTGGAAAACTCACATGTGTGTGCAAGTAGGGTAACTTGATTTGCAAACCATGTTAAATGGATCACCTAAAATATGGTTTACAAAGGTGTTGATGGGATAAACATGCCGACTATACATATGATGTTTAATGTCGATCCCATACCCTAGAAGTTGCAAAGGGTTGCAATTGTCAAAACGTTGACTACCTTGTTAATTTAAATAATGGGATAAAGGTCACCTAACCACTATTCAAATATAACGTTGGATTCTAGATTTTAAATTTGTGTAAGACACTTTAAGGGGTATTAATTATTAAAATATGAACAACATCGAAATTACTAAAATTGAACTTTGTTATATTTTGTAGATGGCCACCAACAATAATGATAACAATGAAATCCCGACCGCTCACTCACTATCACTAAGAACCATTCTCCAAAAGGAGCGTCTAACCATAATAACTTTATTGATTGGTTTCGAAACTTGAGAATTGTTCTCAAGCAAGGGAAACGATCATACATATTAGATGATCTGATTCCGATCAACCTAGTGAGGATGATGAGGAGGCCTACAATAATTGGGTAAAATACACTAAGGACTCGATCCAAGTGTCTTGTCTTATGTTGGCTAGTATGACTCTAGATCTCCAAAAGGAGTATGAACATCATGGAGCATACGACATGATAACCCAGTTAAAGGAAACGTTCCAACAACAAGCACGGGTTGAGCGCTTCGAAACGGTTCGAGCACTCCATGCGTGTCGTATGGACTACACCCAATCTGTTTCATCTTATGTACTTAAGATGAAAAGTCACATCGACCGCCTCGAAAGGCTGAATTGTCCCGTCTCGAAAGAGTTGGCTATGGATTTGATCATCAACTCTTTGTCAAAAAGGTTTGATAACTTTGTCATGAACTATAACATGAACGGATGGGACAAGAACATAAGTGAGCTTCACTCTATGCTAAAAACCACCGAGGCGACCATGGGTAAAAGGGTTTTACCCGTTCTCACCATTAATGAAGGTGGGAACAAGAAGACTCCTCACCCCACACCCAAGGCAAGTGTTGCCAAGGGTAAGGGGCACATTAGGGGAAAGGGAAAGGGAGTGGTAAGAGCGCCACCCCCAAAACCAGCGAAGAAGAAGCAAAAGGTTGCTTCAAATGACCCATGCTTTAAGTGTGGGGAGATTGGACATTGGGCAAGAAATTGCCCAGTCCATCTTAAAGAGTTGCAAGCCAAGAGGGATGCCGGGCAAACCTCAAGTATAATTTTCATGATTCATATTGATCTTAATTTAATATCCTCTAACACATGGGTATTGGATACCGGATGTGGAACTCACATTTGCAACTCATTGCAGGGGTTCAAAAGAAGTAGGAACTTCAAGAAAGGGGATGTAAGCCTTTACATGGGGAATGGGGCAAAGGTTCAAGTTGAAGGCTGAGGGGACTACATCTTGAAGCTTCCAATGGTTTGGAAGCAATTTTGAACAATATTTTGTATGCTCCTAGTTTGACTAGGAACATTATTTCTGTTGCCCAATTAAGACAATATGGTTATGTTTTGTCATTTATTGAGAATGAAATTCATGTTTCTTTAAATGGCATGTTTTATTTTAAAGCTATTCCTGTTAATGGTATTTATGAATTGGTTCGTGAAAACACATTATATGATAGCTCATTGTACCAAACCACCACTAAAAAACTCAAATTAGATTTGAGTGATACCTATCTTTGGCATTGCCGTCTTGGTCATATAAACCAGAAGCGCATACAAACACTTCAAAAGAACGGTCTTTTAAAAGCAAATGAATATGATTCATTCGATGTATGTGAATCTTGTTTACAAGGTAAAATGACTAAGGCGCCTTTTAGTGGCAAGTCCCAACAGGCAAAAGATTAATTAGGCATCATACATTCGGATGTATGTGGTCCTTTTAAGCCAATGACTAGGTACCATGAAAGATACCTCATTACCTTTACCGATGACTATAGTCGATATGGTTATGTGTACTTGTTAAGACACAAATATGAAGCTATTGAAATGTTCAAAATCTTCCAAAATGAAGTAGAAAATCAACTCAACAAAATAAAAATTCTCCGCACCGATAGAGGAGTGAATACCTTAGTGATGCTTTTAGAGATCATCTTAGAAGTTGTGGTATTGTCTCACAACTATCTCCACCTGGAACGCCATAACATAATGGCGTGTCCAAGCGGAGAAATCAAACTCTATTGGATATGGTTCGATCTACGATGACTAGAAGCTCACTGCCTCTATCATTTTGCGATTTCGCTTTGCTCTCTGCGGCCCGTATCTTGAATATGGCCCCAACCAACAAAAGTGGAAATGACACCTTTTGAAATATGGCATGGAAGGGTTCCATCACTATCATATTTAAAGGTATGTGGTTGTGAGGCTTATGTTAAGACTCCCACCTCAAACAAGCTAGAAAGTCGTTCCATTACATGTATCTTCATTGGATATCCTAGAGATTCTATGGGATATTATTTCTATGATCCATTGGAACTAAAGGAGTTTGTTGCCAAGAAGGCTGAGTTCTTCGAAGCTAAGTTCCTTACGGAAGGAACTAGCAGTAGAACTGTGGATCTTGAGGAGGATCAAGAACCACAAACCGATACACGTTTGGTTGACACTAGCACTCATCATGAGGATGTTGAGAATGATCAAAGGAATTAGCATACTAACCTCTTGATCAAATACTCTTGCAAGAACTCTTGAAAAGATGAAAGAAAAATAGAACAAGGTGAAAATGAAAGTGGATACGACTTTGCAGGCAATTGAGGTCGGTATTTATCATGCAAAATTGATGAGGAACAAGACAAAAGGCTGAAATATGTCAGCTTGTGTCATTTTTTGTCAAACACGGGGGCATGCCTCCTTAAGCACGTGGTCGTTCATTCATGTGTTGTTGGTTAGTTTCAGTCTTTTGTTGTTCCGTTTTTCAGTTTCGCACGTTATGTAGTTTTCCGGTTAAGTTTTATCACTTCCAAATCATCAGAAAAAAATACAAAAATAGTCCTAGAGTTAAATAACACTAGCCAAATTGAAACTTAAGGTCCTACGGTTACATGATACGTTAAAAGCCGAGAATCTGAAATAGCAAAACCAGACTCTTTAAAGCGTAATAGCGCACTTAGCACATCACGAAATGCTTCTAAAAGAAACCTCCACACATTTCATGTGGAAGGTTCGGGATAGGATAGTGAGAAGTGTGGTTGCTCAATTCCATAAGCTGGCGGTTAATGGAAATGAGTTCCTCTCTCATCTGTTGAACTTTTTGGATAAGTTCAGCTAAGCGTTGGATGTAGCGAGGTTCATTTCAGTCAGTTGCTTGATTAGTTCATGCAGCTTGAAGAAATATTCTTGAGTCGTTGGTTCTCGTGTTTCAGAATGCAATTTCTTCGCAGGATTCTAGTTGGAACTTCCGTGACTTGATTCTTTCATTTTTCAGATGTTTTTAACAGGAGTGAGTGTGATGAAAGAATGGAACAAGTGTGTTATTTATATACAGGTCGTGGAAAGTGAACATGGGGGCGTGCCTTCTTAAGCACGACCCCGTGCTTGTCAGAATTCGTCTTAAATTCGACCTACAACGTTATAGAGTCATCAGCGAAGATTATGGAAAGAAATTTTTTAGAGAGATGGGGGCGTGCTTGATGAGGCACGGCCCCGTGCTTGTGCTTGTGAAGTCCTAAAAATTGTTAAAAAGTAAGAAAAATTTATGTACAGGTGCCGTGTTTAAGTTTTGGGTCTTCGGCATGACCCTTCCCCACACTTAATTTTCATCGAGGCGGAGGTGTAATTCCTCCGAAGGAATCTTGGTTGGTCCATCGTTATATGGTTTCAAACGATGACCATTACTTTGAAACTTAACCTGCGTGGTTATAAATTTCAATGGCACCGTTCAGAAACACGTTTTTGATCAAGCGTCATGGAATTTCCTGCAACGTGATTTCAGTTTTCCGGGAAACAAATGTAAACGAGAGTTATACAGTAAAACACGTTCTCCCACATGAAATCATTTTGTGTTCTTTAATCAAGCGTCATGGAATTTCCTTGTCTTTTCTTTGTAAACCCTAGCATTTTCGTACGCTTGTTCTCTCAATTCCTCCAATTCGTGAATTTCTAGGAAGCGATTCATTCCTGCAAGGTCTTGGTCCAGGTTTGGTGCTTTAAGTGCCCAAAAGCCTTGTGCTCTAGTTCCACAGGTAGATGACACGACTTCCCATAAACTAGTTTAAACGGTGTTGTGCCGATGGGAGTCTTATAAGCTGTTCAAAAAGCCCATAATGCATCATCTAACTTGGTAGACTAGTCCTTGTGGTTTTGACCTATAGTTTTCTCAAGGATTCATTTGATGCTTTGGTTGGTGACTTTAGCTTGCCCATTCACTTTTGATGGTAAGTAGTTGTAAAGCGATGGTGAACTCCATAACGCGCCATTGCTCGTTCAAGCTGATTGTTATAGAAATGAGTTCCTCGATCACTAATTAGAGCTTTGGGGGCACCAAAACAAGAAAATAGTTTCTTGAGGAATTCGACAATGTTTCTGGCATCATTAGTAGGTAGGGCTTGAGCTTCAGCTCATTTTGAAATGTAATCAACTGCTACCAAGATGTAACGATTGCCAAATGACACCGAGAATGGCCCCATGAAATCAATACCCCATATATCAAATATCTCGCATACTTGAACCGGTTTTTGAGGCAGCTCATCCCGTGTTGAGATATTGGTTGCTCTTTGACATGCATCACAGGTGCGTACTATGTTGTGAGCATCTTTGAAGATCATGGGCCAGTAAAATCCAGAGTCAAATACTTTTTTGGCTGTCAAGGTTGCTCCATGGTGTCCTCCGGTGGGTCCTTCATGACGTGCCTTAGAATTTGACAGGATCAGTGATCTCAAGTTTGATGGATTAGAGTGTAACGCAGCGGAATAAGATCAAGAATTAGACAAATTATAGCAAGAATTTGATATACGTATGCATTAAGAACAAATACGGTTGTAACGAGAGAACATATTTCTGTGAAAAGAATGTTTCAATTATATCAAATGTTTATGCTCAATCATTCACTATTACAATTAGGTTGACACTCCTTATATAGAGTGCAATCACTGCTGATATCACGGATAATGACATCTGGCAGATTTATTACAAAAATAACTAACGCTTACAAACTACTGAAATGTTCACAACTACTGAGAACATATCAGAGAGTGCTAAGCACAAAATATAAAACTACTGATGCTAAACTACTGAAACTAACTACTAAAACTAAACTACTGAAACTAACTACTGAAACTAAACTACTGAAACTAAACTACTGATTACAAAACTACTGAAAAGGGAAAATATAAAACTACTGAAAGAAAACCGTCACAACTACTGAAGAAGCCTCTTCAGCTGTTGTGACAACGTCTGATACTTGGTCTTCAGTACTTGTCTTCAGCACTTGTCTTCAGACTGTCTTCAGTACTTGTCTTCAGACTTTGTCTTCAGCACTTGTGTTCAGACTATCTTCAGTACTTGTCTTCAATTTTTCTTCAGCACTTGTGTCTTCAGACTTTGTCTTCAACACTTGTATCTTCAGACTGTCTTCAGCACTTGTGTCTTCAGACTTTGTCTTCAGTACTTGTATCTTCAGATTGTCTTCAGCACTTGTGTCTTCAGACTTTGTCTTCAACACTTGTGTCTTCAGACTGTCTTTAGCACTTGTGTCTTCAGACTGTCTTCAGCACTTGTGTCTTCAGACTTTGTCTTCAACACTTGTGTCTTCAGACTTTGTCTTCAGCACTTGTGTCTTTAGACTTTGTCTTCAGCACTTGTGTCTTCAGCACTTGTGTCTTCAGCACTTGTGTCTTCAGACTGTTTTCAGCACTTGTGTCTTCAGACTTTGTCTTCAGCACTTGTGTCTTCAGACTTTGTCTTCAGCACTTGTGTCTTCAGACTTTGTCTTCAGCACTTGTGTCTTCAGCAGTTGTTGTGACGTCTGTGGGACTTAAAGGTTTTTCTGATCCGGCTCATTGGTTCTTTTGGTCCAACAAACTCCCCCTGAACCAATGCAGCCAAAACCTTTAACTTTATTGAGGTCCCACTTATTGTTGGCAAAGACTTCTCTTGATCAGCTTCAGAGAATCGGATCAGCACAGGCCAGGAAGAGGTTTCTAATCATGTGTTTGGCTAAGTATGGAGGGGAACTCTATTTTGGGGAATCTAGACATAGAGTTGTGATCCCAACCATGAAACCTACTTCCCATTTACGAGTCTGTAAGACTCACGAACATAGGCCTCAAGGAGAACACCTGTTCCTCCTTGGAGAGTTCTTCTACTCCTCCTTCAAAGAAGAACTCTGGACCATAGTACTCAGATAGGTACTTTACAGTCCTGCCATTCTTCAACTCCACAGTAGTTATCTCCCTATAGTCAAATTCATCAGGATGGGTGCCCTCAAGGAGTAACTAGAGCTCATTCTTCTTAATGTCTTCAAGCTTCTTATATAATAACCCCTTTTTGATCATCTTGTTTTCCAGTAAGGCTTGAGGGGTCATTTTTGATTGATGAGCCTTCTTGAATTCATCGAGTATTTCCCAAGGTGAGACTACAATGGCCAACATGATTATAGATTCTATTGTTTTTCTAACCTGGCCATTGTATCTATGTGGAATGGATCTTTTGTGTATTCTAGAGCTCACCTTGGGGTCTGGCCATACTCTCACTCTCTCCTTTTGATACTGAAATGTGTGTCTGAGAGTGTACAGCCTCTGAGCATGCCCTTTCATGGCTTGTATAGATGATGACTGGGGAAATTCCTTGTCAACCATCTTCAGTAGTTGCTCATCGTGCTTCTTCTGCTGTTCTTCATCTTCTATTTTGACTCTAACATTTCCCTTTGTGAGTCAGGTGTGATCATGAGTTGACTCCTGGGTTCGAGTACCCTTAGAACAGCAGAGAGTGGCAGACTATCATCTTCATCATCTTCTTCTTCATCTTCTTCTATCCTCAGCACCCTTCTCCTCCTTCTAGGTGCATCACTGGATGATGGTTTTGGTTTTTTGGGTAAAGGAATTGGTTTTGAGGGTTGAGGATGTTTGGATTTGAGTTTTGAGATTGGTTTGGAGATTTGAGGTAGGCTGTTTTTGAGTGGGTGATTGGGAAGGTTGTTCAAGCATTTTGGTTGTAAGTTTGGCTTTTGTGAGTTTTGCCATTTCAAGCCTTTTCCCAGCTCCAGCCTCATCAAGTGCTTCAATAATTATCCCTTTATGAAATTGCTCAGACAAACAGATTCTGGTGGCTATAGCCAGAATGCTGTCTCTGGTCCATGAACGAATCTCCTCATCGTGATCTACTCCTATATTTGGCTATGAATCGAATCATGATCTCCAATCTCTCTTTCTCCAGCACACTGTACCCAGCCCATCTGTTTTGGATTTCATTTACTTCCAACCTCCTGATCTCACTGTCTAGTTTGGTTGTATCAAAGTCTTGCTTGAAGAGTTGCTCAATGATTTTGTCCATGGATCGGCTGTGTGCTTCATCTGCATCTTTTATCAGCTCCTCCAGGATTTTTCTTCAGCATTCTTTTGATCACTAGCACTTTTCTTTCTTTTGTAAGTGATCAGTTTTGTTGCCTTTTCCTTCTCCAACTCCTTGGTTTTCTCTTGTGCCTTCTCATCCTCAGTCTTTTTCTTTTCTTTTCTTTCACTGCTGTACTCTCCCCCTTTTTGGATGCATTGGTTTAGGGGTTTGTACCGCAGAAAGTTTGTTGTGCACAGCATCATCAATGAGTGGTTGTAGACTTGAGGAGATCCTCTCATCAATGGCTTTATGAACAATGTCATTGATGATGGGAGTGATGAGAGGTAAGGATTGTTGGAATGCAGCAACCATCTGCTCAGGGGGGTTCTGTCCCTGAGAGATAGTGCCAAAGGCAGAGGCTGGAGGCTCAGTGAAGTGAGAGGGTGAAGTGTTTAGGGGACCTTCGAATGAAGGTGCCATCTGTGGGTTAGTGGGGGCAGATGGACTTACATCTTGAGACTTCTTGGCAAGCAGTTCTTGTAGTCTACTTACCTCAGCCTCTAGGATGGTGTTGTGGGCTAGAACATCACAGAAAAAGCCTAGGTCATCATCTGCAGATGTTGAATCACTTGACCTCCTGCTTGTAGCAGGATGTACATGCACCGGGTGTAGACCAGTTTTAGCATGTGCCCCTTTTTCTTGGAACTGGGGACTTCCAGCCTCAGGACGATGTCCTTCATCAGCTGTTGCCTCTGGTGAGGTCTTAGCTATGTTACTGGCCTCAGTCTCATCATGTGCTGATTCAGAAGAGGTGGCAGCCTCACCAGATGTTCGTATCTGCATATCCACACCAGGAGATAGAACAATTAACCCTGGTGCTGTGGGTTGTCAGAAGCATGTTGATCCTCTTCCTCAATTGCTGTGGTTCTCCCCTTTGTTGGTGTTTATTGGGGAGGAGGAGAGGCATGCACTGAGTCAGCACGTTTGCAGTTATAATGGTTGGACTTTGGGGGGCATTTGCTTGGGGAGAGGAGATAGAAACAGATTGCATTCGGGGAGAGGAATGCTCTTCAATGATACCTCCTCAAGTGAGAGAGGTCTCAGCGATGTGGTTGCCCCTGATAAGGTTGCATCAGGATCCTTTTGAGAGGATGCCTGTGCGGTGTTAGCTGGTAGAGTCTCTGATACTGCTGGGGGGTTTAAACCAGCAAGTATATCCTGCCTTGGTGGTACAGGAGCATTTCAGGGGACTCATCTCCCTGAATAGCTGTTTTGGGGCGTTGGTTTTTGGTTTGGTGGGGACTCTGGATCTGGTGGTGAAGCTGTGGGTTCCTTCTGCTTGGGTTTTAGCATTCGGGCAGCTTCTTTGAGAGTGAGGTCTGAGTTGTGCCTGGAGTATACCTCAGCCAAAACAGCTGGTGCAGGGACTCCAAGGCCAACAAGGCCATCAGATTTAATTCATGTAAAAATAATGGCCATCAGAAACCTGGGATATATAGCCAGCGGTTTGCCGCAGGTTTCTGAGCCAAGTTCTTTATTTCTAGAAACATGATTTCAGAGAAATTTAGCGGTTGGTGTTCTAGAATAGAATACAATACCTGTTGCCATTGGGATGACATTTGATCCCAAGAGGATGTCTTTGAAGCTAAGCATACATTTACCATGTGAAAGATAAGTTTTTCAGCATCATGGAAATGTTTCTTCAGAATAGTTGTAGCCCGAAGATCACCTTCATACCCATTATTGATAAAGGACATATCCATTGTGCCCTTTGGGTATTCAGTCACAGTGGTGGAGTCATGTAAGTGTAATGCCTGACGAATGATGTCGGCTGTAACAACCACTGGTTTCTGGTTGACGAGGGACCGAACAGAGATTTGGCCAGTAGACTCATGAGTATGAACAAAAACATTTGACCAGAATTGACTGAGAGATTCAGGGTAGATGGTCGGATTCAAGAGAAAGGCTGTGCGATATGGGGAATCCACCATTAGGTCAATGGCATTATCAAATTTGTTCCGGAAAGCCGACTTGGTAAGGTATGCAACGCAGTTGTGTCGTGGTTTTAAGCTCATGGTTGCCATTTTTGAAAGTATGAAGGTCAGAAGAATGGCTAATGGAACGTTTGAGAAGAAGACAGGTATTTATAGGGTTGGGATAGGAAAAGGCTGGGCAAATGAAAGTTTTTGGCTGAAAGAAAACTACTGAAGGTTTTGGTGTGGTCATCAGGTGTTGTTTGAAA
Source organism: Flaveria trinervia (assembly GCA_025506515.1). NCBI lineage: Eukaryota > Viridiplantae > Streptophyta > Magnoliopsida > Asterales > Asteraceae > Flaveria > Flaveria trinervia. The sequence goes on from CM046446.1 coordinate 50,205,439, forward strand.
ATACTGATGACGTGGTATTAACCTTAGAGGTTTTTAAAACGACTGACAGTGGTGGGTGTTGTCATCAGTAGTTATAAAACTACTGAAGTCTTGGTTTTGACCATCAGACGTGAACAGCTGAAGTCTTGGTGTTAACATCAGTAGTTGTGAAACTACTGAAGACAGTGGTTTTATCATCAGTTGTTGTAAACAGCTGAAGACTTGGTGTTAGTCTTCAGTAGTTGTAAACTACTGAAGACATAGTTTTGGCTTCAGTTGTTTAATGAAACAGTAGTTGTATAAACGACTGAAGAGAAATTTCATCAGCTGTTTTCGTCAATTCATAGCTTTTTTTCAGCTGTTTCAGTCTGACCTCCACACTTACTCATCAGACTTAGATCTGAGTTTCAGACATTCATTGGTCATCAGTACTTATTTGCATTTCTAACATCAGAGTTGTAGCTACATCAGCTGTTGTGACTATCAGTGTTGTAACTACATCAGCTGTTGTGACTACATCAGCTGTTGTAACTACATCAGCTTTTTAACAAATAAAGTACTTGAGTACTGAGAAGTTACTTAAGCTCCAGTAGTTTAAAAACTTCTGAAGGGAGGAAAACTTCAGTACTTATATATGACAATAATAAACTAATGATCATCAGTACTTGTGAGCTGAGATCATCAGTAGTTGTCACTTATTCTAGCTGCAGCATACCAAGCCTTAGCACTAGGTTTGGAAAGTTGTGCTATCCAAGGGCTTAGTGAAAATGTCTGCAAGCTCATCAGCACTAGGAACAAATTTTGGATCAATCAGACCTTTTTCAAAACAATCTCTAATAAAATGGTGTCTGATTTCAATATGTTTAGTCCTAGAGTGCTGGACAGGATTCTTGACAATACAAAGAGCTGAAGAGCTGTCCATTAACAATGGGGTCTTAGTCTCTGTTATGCCATAATCCAATAATTGGTTTTGAAGCCAGAGTACCTGAGATGTACAGCTTGCAGCAGCAATGTACTCTGCTTCAGCAGTTGATGTAGCAACTGAGGTCTGCTTCTTACTCTGCCAAGAAATCAAGCAGTTGCCTAAGAATTGGCATCCTCCAGAAGTGGACTTTCTTGTCAACTTACACCCTGCATAGTCACTGTCAGAAAAAACAACTAATTTACCAGAATGTCTAGTAGAATACCATAAACCTAGAGATGGAGTGCCTTGCAGATATCTAAAGATCCTCTTGACTGCAATCAAATGAGACTCCTTAGGTGCAGCCTGAAATCTAGCAAAACACATGTAGCAAACATAATATCTGGTCTAGAAGCTGTTAAGTACATCAAGGACCCAATCATACATCTGTAAGTGTTTCATCAACACTTTACCTTTCTGATCTGTATCCAGTTGTGTGGTGTTGCACATGGGAGTAGAACAGGGCTTACACTTTTGTAAATCAAACTTTTCCAAAAGATCTTTGTGTTATTTGGACTGATGAATGAAAATCCATCAGCCTTTTGTTTGATTTGCAAACCCAGAAAGAACTGTAATTCTCCCATGGCACTCTTCAAACTTCTGTTGCATCAACTTTGTAAAGGCATCACAACTGGATCAGAGGATGCAAAAATAATATCATCTACATAAATTTGAACAAGTAGATTATGCTGCCCAGCTTTCTTAATGAATAAAGTCTTATCTATGGAGCCTCTAGTGAAATTATTTTCCAGAAGAATGTTTGATAATGACTCATACCAGGCTCTAGGAGCTTGTTTCAACCCATAGAGAGCCTTATCAAGCTTATACACCCAATTAGGATGTTTATTGTCCTCAAAACCTGGTGGTTGACATACATAACCTCTTCTTTAATTTCCCATACAAAAATGCACTTTTGACATCCATTTGAAAACTTTAAGGTTGTGATAAGCAGCATAAGCTAAAAACAATCGAATTGCTTCCAGTCTAGCTACAAGGGAAAAGGTTTCATTATAATCAATACCTTCCTCTTGTGAAAACCCCTGTACAACCAGTCTGGCCTTGTTCTTAACAAATAAGCCCATTTCATCAGTTTTGTTCCTAAACACCCATTTAGTGCCTATTGCACACTTACCTGGAGGTAGAGGAACCAGTTCCCACACTTGCTGTTTCTTGAACTGAAGAAGCTCAAGCTGCATGGCTTCAACCCATCCATTGTCCCTTAAAGCAATGTGATAGTTCTTTGGCTCTTGCTGACTAATGAAGAGAGCATAGAAGCAGAAATTTGACAATTGACTTCTTGTTGACACGCCAGCATTGATATCACCAATGATTTGAGACATAGGGTGATTCTTCAGATCTTGGTACACAATAAGATCTGTGCAAGTGTTTGTAGCAGGCTCAGCAGCAACAGATGGTGATGGTGAAGCATTTCCTTGAAACCAATCAGTAGATGGTAATTCAAAGGAAGTTGAAGTTGTAGAAATCTCATCAGCATTTGTTGTGGATTGTGCTACTGGAGCTACAGGAACATCAGGTCTAGCTGAATCAGGCAGTTGATCACTAAACTTGAAACGGTGATTACTGATATCATCATCATCATCAGTAACACCAGATGGATGACTAGCTACAGAAGATGATGGATTCATATGATCTGCAACAGCAGGCGGTTGATAAGGAACATATTGCAGAATGTCCAGATAAACAACTCCACAGGGTTTTGTGGAATTGTATCCTTAGGGGATTCATTAAACTTCACATGCAAGGTTTCTTCAACTATCTTTGTCGACAGTTGAATACTCTGTAAGCCTTGCAAGTGGATGAATACCCAACAAAATACCCTGCATCCACCTTAGAATCAAACTTTTGGAGTTGATCCTTTGTGTTGAGAATGTAACAGGGACACCCAATGCTTAAAGAATGAAATCAAAGGGGCTAAATGATGTAAACTTCATAAGGAGTTTTCATCAACCTCTGATTTACTAAGGCTCTATTCTGTACATAGCAGGCTGTATTGACAGCTTCAGCCCAAAAGGTCAGTGGCAGACCAGAATCAGCCAACATGGACCTTGCAGCTTCAATGAGGGTCTGTTCTTTCTCTCCACTACTCCATTTTGCTCTGGAGTCCTTGGGATGCTATACTGCCTCTTGATTCCCTTTGACAAGTAAAACTCATCAAGAGTGTGGTTTCTGAATTCAGTACCATTGTCACTCCCACACACTTAACTGGTAGGGAATACTGCTTCTCAACGTGTAACACAAAGTTCATAATGGACTGAGCAGCCTCATCCTTTGAATGCAAGAAGAAAGTCCATACATATCTAGAGTAATCATCCACAATTACCAGACAATATTTCTTCTTTGCCATACTCATTACCTTCACAGGACCAAAAAGATCCATGTGCAGTAGTAGTTGTAAGCAGGCATTAGACTTGGATTCTTCTATGGTGGGAATGAAACTTTATGTTGTTTCCCTTTAAGCATGCAGTGCAGATTTCATCACAATTGAACTCCTTTATTGGAAGACCTCTCACTAAACTTGTGGATCAGCTGATTCATGTTTTTGAGATTAACATGACCCAGCCTTCTATGCCACAGTTTAGATTCTTTGAGAGAGGCCTTGGAGAACAAGCATGGATGGCCTTTTAACTCAATTTCTTTGACAAATCCAAGGCATATACTCTTCCTATCCTGTTGGCCTTCAGGAGAGTATTATCATCCAGTACTTTGTCAATCAGGCTCAGAACCTTGGAAGACAGAATCCTATAGTTCTGGCTTGTGAAAAGAGCAACATGTCCTTTGTCACACATCTGACTGACACTCAACAGATTGTATTTGAGATTCTCCACATGGTGACATCATCAAATCTAATATCTCCATTAGACACAAATCCCTTTCCAATGATGTAACCTTAGCATCATTTCCAAATGAGACAAATCCCTTCTTTCCTTGAGAGTAATCATGAAGAAGAGAGTGCTCCCAGTCATGTGCATGGATCCTCCACTGTCCACATACCAGATGCTTCTTTGGCATGCTGAAGAACCCTGCAAATCATAAGAAACTAGTTAGCTTTGGAGACCCAAACTTTTTGGTTTTGGGACTGACTTTATCACAGATTTAACCATAGCTGGTTTCTCATGATAACAGCTATGAAGATGGAGATGGTGCTGAAATAGATTTGGACCTGGAATTCCTTTTCAGTGGTTTGATCACAGGGGCTTCAAGTTGGTTAACTCTCCCCAACAGATGCTGAACCATCATAACAAGCTGTGTCTGATTTGAAGGTCGAGCTTTCAGTTCATTTGACACTCCAGAGCTTGTTTTTGATGAGTTCTGTGACCCACCATTTCCTCCTTCTTAGATTTCACAGACTTAGTCTTATGTTTATCATGAGAACAATATCAGCTGTCTTCTGATAAACCGCATCCTTCTTAGTGGATTTGGGTAAGGCTTGGGTTTATCAGGTTGAGATGATTGTGGTACAAACTTGGTCTCAAACTCAGTTTCATTTTATTTATTTCTAGTTTAATGAGCTCATCCTTTGGAGTTTTAAACCCTTTTTGTACCACATTCATCAGATAGATGATTGAATTTACCACAAATTTCACATGGTTTATTCTTCATCTTGGACATCTCTACTGCTGAAGTGGAAACTACTGAAGGTGTGATCTTCAGTACTTTCCTCCTATCAGTACTAGGTACTAAAGGATTTGTAACAGCTGAAGACTGGTAATTCAACTGTTTTCCATCCGTCCTAATAGACCGTTTGATGGATTCCTCAGCAGTTGTTAGTCCTTGTATTTCAACTGATTTGAAATGCTTTTCAGATGTTGGGTCTCTTTCAGTACTTGGGGTACATGAAGGACAACATCTGAAGTACTCAGCTTCATATGAGTCTCAGTAGTTAGACCATCAGTCAATTATTTGCTGAGATCTTAACACTGGTTTCATTCTCTGATCTTAGATTATCATTGGAGAATGATTCACACGATAATGTGGTTTGGAGATTGCTTTCACTTCAGACTTAACTATGGAGTTAGGAGTAAAGTCTGTTGGTGGAGCAGTATGGTTGTAACCAATACCAAACTTCACATTTGAAGCAGTTTGCTTGCTAAGAAGCATTTCAAATCCCTTGCATGATGAGACCCAGCGGTCACACTCAACTTGGGTCACTGCAAGTTTTTCTTTGAGACTCATGTGGTCTTCCAGAATAACCTCTAGCTTGGCCTTTTCATCATTTAATTGGCATTTAAGCTTATAAATCTCATCACTTTTACTGTTAAGAGCAGACTCATACTCAGCTTTTCTTTGGAAATGGTTTTCTCAAACTCAAGTTTTGATTTATTAATGCTACATTTGCCTCTCTAATAGAGACAAAGGCAGCTATGCATGATTCAGAACATAACTTGGCTTTAGCCTCTAAGATACCTGAGTTACCTGTGAAGATGATGCATTTGAGCAGGAACCCTCAGTAGACTCCAGGGCCATGAGAGCAAGATTTCCAAAAGGGTGTTCACCACCATGTTGACTAGCACAGCATAGTATTGCTCAGTGTGACCAGACAAGTTGTCAGGTAAGCTACTCCAGTCAACGACTCCAGGTGTGAAGAAGCTATGATGAGGTTGTGATTGAGATGGAGATGGTTGAGGTTCTGGTAGTGCATGAGGTTGTGGTACTATAGGAGCTTGAACTTGATTTGACTGTGGCATATAATAGCGGGGATAAGGATATGGCATTTGACCCTGAGGAACAAAATATGCAGAAGATTGAGGGTGTGATGAATGACTAGAACCAGCAGAATGTTGCCCTTTGGATTGTGAATGTTATTTGGAAAAGTCAAAAAGGGTGCAGAGGTGTTAGATCCAATGATACACTCTCTTGCAAAGTGTCCAAGCCTGTGGCATTTGTGACACTTCAACTTGCTCTTGTCAAAACCGACTTGGTTTTGTCAGAGAGTCCAGGAAATTTCCTGCCAGTTCTCTTGTAGAATTTCTGAGATCTGATATTGATCAAGGCCATTTGGCTCAAAATATCCATCTCTTCTAAATCATCATCAGCAATGCCCTTCAAATCATCCATGATAAAGCATAGATTGTCACTATTATTACCAGAATGACAATCAACACTCACAAAGGCATGATTAGAATTGTTTGAGATGAAATCAATATGCTCATCATAGTGGCATTCTGATCCTACATACTCTGACTCATGACTTACCAAGGCAGTGTTTCCTGGTACACAGTCATCAGTGAGCTTTCCAGATGATGACAGTTTTCGTTTCCGTTCTATCTCTCTCTCAAATGTGAGCAATTTCCCATGGAGTTGGGTGAGAGATAGTTTGTCCAATTTGCACTGGAGCGTAGGACAATAGTATATGTGTCCCATCTCTCAGGCAGTGATCTGAGAAATCTGTTATTCATCTGGATATTGGTGTACTCATGTTTGACCATTTTTAATTCAGAGATCAAACAAGAGAACCGCTCAAACTGTTGAGTCAGTGTCTCACCCTTCTTATGAGAGAATGTCTCCTATTATTGGACAAGGATTTCTCTATATTTGCCAAGACCTCATCTGTTCCTCCAAATTGTTCTTTCAAGGCATTCCAGAGGTCATGGGCAGTTTCATAATGCATTAGCCCAGAATAGATTTCATTGGGCAGTGCCATGGCCAGAATTCCATGGGCTTTTGCATCAATCTCAAACAATTTCTTATCCTCATCTGAGTATTGCTCCCTCCTCTTCGGAACCATTTGATTGGTTTCCAGGTTATTCACCATAGGCTTGTGTGGACCATGTACCACTGATGTCCAACAACCTGAGCTGTTAACAGACAGGTGATGGAGCATTCGTTGTTGCCATATGTTATACTCACTCCTAACCAGCATTGGAGGCTTGGTTGAGGAACTAGTATTGTGAGGATCATTGGAAGGAGTAGTCATTTTAGGTCCAAATACATTTTAATTCAAGTTTTTAAAAGATTTTACACAGACCACAACAGACTCAATGAAAACCAAGAATAAATCTCAAGATGAATGGCCAAAAACACATATAATTCAATCTTTATAATCGTTTCTTGCAAAAATGCTAATTCAATCAAACTTGGATCTTGGATAGCAGTTTCAATGATCAATTATTAGATCGATCAATGATTAGCCTGCTCTGATACCATTTGACAGGATCAGTGATCTCAAGTTTGATGGATTAGAGTGTAACGCAGCGGAATAAGATCAAGAATTAGACAAATTATAGCAAGAATTTGATATACGTATGCATTAAGAACAAATACGGTTGTAACGAGAGAATATATTTCTGTGAAAAGGAATGTTTCAATTATATCAAATGTTTCTGCTCAATCATTCACTAATTAGAATTAGGTTGACACTCCTTATATAGAGTGCAATCACTGCTGATATCATGGGATAGTGACATCTGGCAGATTTATTACAAAAATAACTAACGCTTAACAAACTACTGAAATGTTCACAACTACTGAGAACATATCAGAGAGTGCTAAGCACAAAATATAAAACTACTGATGCTAAACTACTGAAACTAAACTACTGAAACTAAAATACTGATTACAAAACTACTGAAAAGGAAAATATAAAACTACTGAAAGAAAACCGTCACAACTACTGAAGAAGACCTCTTCAGCTGTTGTGACAACGTCTGATACTTGGTCTTCAGTACTTGTCTTCAGCACTTGTCTTCAGACTGTCTTCAGTACTTGTCTTCAGACTTTGTCTTCAGCACTTGTGTTCAGATTGTCTTAGTACTTGTCTTCAGACTTTTTCTTCAGCACTTGTGTCTTCAGACTTTGTCTTCAACACTGTGTCTTCAGACTGTCTTCAGCACTTGTGTCTTTAGACTTTGTCTTCAGCACTTGTGTCTTCAGATTGTCTTCAGCACTTGTGTCTTCAGACTTTGTCTTTAACACTTGTGTCTTCAGACTGTCTTCAGCACTTGTGTCTTCAGACTTTGTCTTCAGCACTTGTGTCTTCAGACTTTGTCTTCAACACTTGTGTCTTCAGACTGGTCTTCAGCACTTGTGTCTTCAGACTGTTTTAGCACTTGTGTCTCCAGACTTTGTTTTCAGCATTGTGTCTTCAGACTTTGTCTTCAGCACTTGTGTCTTCAGACTTTGTCTTCAGCACTTGTGTCTTCAGCAGTTGTTGTGACGTCTGTGGGACTTAAAGGTTTTTCTGATCCGGCTCATTGGTTCTTTTGGTCCAACAGAATTTGTTCTGCTTCTCTTCCGTAGACGCATCTTCGAATGAGTTGGTCTGCACCGATTCTGAATAGATCGGGTCTTCCTATAGTAAATTTTGATATCAGTAAAGAACTTCTTCTTTTGCTGATAAGTCATTCCCTTGAGAAGGATTCCGCTTGCTAAGTATTTGCAAAATCAGCAAACCAAGGATGTTCATCGATTGAGGATTGAATGTGCATAAGAATTCGTGAGGAAAGTTGTCATTTATTATGGCTCCTCAGTTTATGAAGGACTTGAATCCTCAAGACGTGAGAGATTTTCTGCTCCTTTCTTATCACGAATTTCGATGTCAAATTCTTGAAGCTGAAGGATCCAACGAATCAATCTTGGCTTTGCATCTTGTTTGTTGAACAAATAATGAAGGGCTGCATGATCGGTGTAAACAATTGTTTTTGAAATGATAAGACGAGTGGAATTTGTCAAATGCGAAAACTACCACAAGAAGTTCTTTTTCGGTGGCGGTGTAGTTTTCTTGTGTGTCGTTTAGGGTTTTGCTCGCATAATGAATTGGGTGAAATTGCTTGTCTTTCCTTTGTCCTAATACGGCTCCTACCGCGAAATTGCTTGCGTCACACATGAGTTCAAATGGTAGCGTCCAATCTGGGGAAACCATGATTGGAGCGGTTACCAGCCTCTCTTTAAGCAATTTGAATGCACTAATGCATTCGTCAGAAAATACGAATTGAGTGTCTTTCTCGAGAAGTTGAGTCATTGGTCGAGCGATTTTTGAGAAATCTTTGATGAAACGATGATAGAATCCTGCATGACCTAGGAAACTTCTGATATCTTTCACGATTGTAGGATGTGGAAGTTTAGAAATAGTGTCGACTTTGGCTTGATCGACTTCAAGCCCTGCTCGAGAGATTTTGTGTCCTAACACTATTCCTTCCGTAACCATGAAGTGGCACTTTTCCCAGTTTAAAACAAGGTTAGAATCTTCACATCTAACCAACATCTTTTCCAGATTTTCAAGACATTGCTCAAATGAGTTTCCAAAGATAGAGAAATCATCCATGAAAACTTCCATTGAGTGTTCAATCATGTCATGAAAAATTGCTACCATGCATCTTTGAAATGTAGCAGGAGCATTACACAATCCAAAGGGCATTCGTCGATACGCAAATATTCCATATGGACAGGTGAATGTCGTCTTCTCTTGATCTTCGGGAGCAATAGGGATTTGAAAATAACCTGAGAAACCATCCAAGAAACAATAGAAAATTTTCCAGATAATCGCTCAAGCATTTGGTCGATGAAAGGAAGAGGGAAGTGATCCTTCCTTGTGGCGTCATTGAGTTGCGATAGTCTATGCAAACTCTCCATCCTGTAACCGTACGAGTGGGAATAAGCTCATTCTTCTCGTTAGTTACAACAGTCATTCCTCCTTTCTTTGGAACAACTTGGACGGGATTGACCCAAGGCGAATCAGAAATAGGGTAAATCAAACGGCATCTAGCAGTTTGATTACTTCTTTCTTCACTATCTCTTGCATGCTCGGGTTTAAAAGTCTTTAAGGTTGAATGATGGATTTGAAGTTCTCCTCCATTAATATCTTATGAGTGCAAAAGGATGGATTGATTCCCTTGATGTCCATGATTTTCCATGCAATTGCTCGTTTGTGTGCCTTTAGCACATTGAGCAACTTGTTCTTCTCATCAATTGATAAGGCGGATGAGATTATGACAGGAAGTTGAGTGGTGTTTTCAAGAAAAGCGTATTCGAGAGGAGATGGAAGTTCTTTGAGCTCTAAATCTGGAGGGTCTTCTATAGAAGGTTTGGCTTTCGGTTCTAGATCTTGCTTAATGATCTCAAATGCTTCTTGATGAAGTGTTGTTTTATCAACTTCAAGTTCTGGGATGATTTGGTTCTCACAGATGGGTTCGATGATTTGGACTTCTATTAATTGAGTGTTGCAAGCTTCATTTTGAAGAGTTTTCTCCAAATGACAGCTTATGATCGAACCGCAAGCATCAACGTAATAAAGTGAGTCATCATGATGTTGAGGATGTTTCATGGATTGGCCTATATCGAAAGTTACTTCCTCCTCGTCTACTCTAAGCATGAGTTTGCCCGTAGAAACACCAATGAGAGCTCGAGCAATCGCTAAGAAAGGTTGACCTAGGATAAGTGGAACATTTTTGTCTTCATCCATGTCAAGGATCACAAAATCAACGGGAAATATGAATTTGACAATTTTAACTAAAAAATTTTCAATGATGCCCCTCGGATATTTGACAGAACAGTCAGCTAACTGGATGCTCATACGGGTAGGTCTAGGTTCACCTAGGTTTAATTTTTCAAAAACCGCATAAGGCATAAGGTTAATGCTTGCACCTAAATCAGCTAATGCGTTACTGACAAAAAGATTTCCTATTAGGCAAGGTATGGTGAAACTTCCTGGATCAGTCATCTTTTGAGGTAGTTTGTTTTGAAGAACTGCAGAGCATTCCTCATTCAAAACTACGTGTGATAACTCTTCCAGTTTCTTTTTGTTTGACAAGACACTTTTTATAAACTTAGCGTAGTTTGGTATTTGTGCTAAGGCCTCCACCAAGGGTAGATTGATGTGGAGTTGCTTGAACAACCCAAGGAATTTTCCGTATTGTGCTTCCATTCTTTGTTGTCTCAAACGACCTGGATATGGAGGTGGTGGAACATATGGAGGTGGTGGAACGTATTTCTTTACTGGTTCTTCAATAACAACAGGTTGCTTTTGCTTATCACTCGCATTACTTGGAGTTTCAGTTTCTACCTCTTCAAGTATGGGTTGTAATGCGGGTGCATCACCTTGAGTGGTTTTGCCACTCCTGGTGGTGATGGCTTTGACTTGAGCATTAGGGTTTGTTATAGTGTTGCTGGGCAAAGCTCCTTGAGGTCTTTCAGATAGTTGACCTACTTGGTGCTCTATGGTTTGCAATGATGCTTTGTTGCTTTTGAAGTCAGCTTCATTTCTTTGGAACCTCTCCTCATTTCTTCGATCAGATTTCCGGATGTGCTCATCTGTGGCTTGTGTGGTAAACAACAATTGCTGTAATAAGTCTTCCATTGATGATGCTCCACAGTCTTGGTTACTACTGCTTGGACCTTGGTATGGTGGTTTCTGTTGTTGGTAAGGTGGCCTTCGGTTGAATCCAGATGATTGTTGGTTATTACCAGCATCTTTATAATTCGAGTTGCTTCTTCAATTTGAGTTGTTGTTGTATGAGTTGTTTGGGCCTCCTATGTAGTCAACATCTTCAACCATCATAACCATCAATTGACGGTCTGGCATAGTGTGTGGCATAGTGTGTCATCTTCATTTCCTCGTCTTGGTTAGCCATGTCTTCTTCAGATGGTGTATCTTCCAAAATGTCTTCTTCAATGACTGGTGCTGCTTGTTGTGATCTTTTGCGCAATCTTTGACGGAAAAGTCGTTCGGGTTCCGAAAGAGGTGGAACAAGTTCAGAACTAGACGAGTCGAACATACACTAACTTAAAGAAGCATAAAATAAATAAGGCTTAAAATGAATCAGGCAAAAGTAACTAAACTAACTAGGGCAAACTACCTAAAAATAAAAATGAAGTTTAAACAAAAATATATTAACAAGTTATATACAAGATAGTCAAAAATTTAGTTTGTCTTTCAAACTGTCGTGTGTCCCCAGCAATGGCGCCAAAAAATTGATGGAGTTCAGATAATATATACATTTTGATAAAGATTTATTGCACAGATTCAGTTTTAATTGGTTATTACTAATACTAAATCACAAGCACAAAAGGCAGTGTCCTATCGTGTGGTAATATAGTGTTGGTAAGAACCGAGTATCAATCCATGGACACACCTAGCCTACTCAAAAAAACTTGATGTTTGACTATCAGATTTGGTTTTTGTTAAAGAAAATGATAATTTGTATTGGAAAGATTTTCAGGATTTCAAAATAAACAATAATAGAAAGAAAGTAAACTAAGATTTGAAGCATTTGGATTTAGAACCAGGGAATAAAAGTTATCATCCTAATTAGATTCCACTTATGTAACCGTGATGAATTGGTGGTGTGATTTAAAGATATGGATTAATGTAATTATGTTAATGTTTATAAAGATGAGCTAGCGTGATTTCTCGTCTATCCTGCTGCCGTAGTGACTTGATCCTGTCAGGCTGAGTTTTACTGCTCAGATCAAAGCCCTAGTAATGTAGGTAAATCTTTTGTGACCTATTTGACATACATATTCTGAAAACATAACTTAATGTTAAAAAAAGAGTTGATCAGGTTCCTTCCTAACATACCATTAATTTTAGAAAACCGTAACAATTACTGAAGTTTTCAAACTAATAAAAGGGAACCCGCAAATGATCAGAAGTTAAAGTGATATGATTTCTAATTACCATTTCTAGTTCATTAGCCATGGATTTATTATGAAGACCGTTTTTGTGAATGAAAGTTAATTATACGGTTTTTCAACTTTGTATGACGATCACAATCACAAACCATAAATTTATAACTTCCCGTTCAAATGTAGATGCTACCTATCAATAGTTTTCTCAAGACCACCATAACATTAACATAATATTTGTCAGACCATTAGTTCATCACAAATTACATAAGTTTCATCCGATTAGGATGATTAATAGAGTTTAGCTCATAATGAGCTTGAACATAACAACATATAACAAAGAAGATAGATATGTAATCATCAGTGAAATGGAACAATCAAATAGATAATCCACAATGGATGGCGTTTAGACCATCCCGAGCTTCTTCCAAGTGTTGTATGCACCTCCCGAGCCTCCAAATGACCTTGAAGTCTTGATTCCCGAGAGAGTTCTGCAGAGTAACTCTCCCACCAAAGCTTTCCAAAAATGGTGAACTTAGGCTTCTATTTATAGGCTTTCCGGAGTGTTTAAGCACGGCCCCGTGCCTAAAAGGCACAACCCCATGCCGAAAAGGCACAGCCTCGTGCTAGTACAATGGTTACGAAAGTTGGTCGGCTCATACATGCAGGTTGTGTCGGGCACGGCCCCGTGCTAAATGGGGCACGACCCCGTGTTGGAGGTGGGTCACAGCCCCGTGCCTTATAGGACACGGCCCCGTGTATACTTTTAGGGACAGTACTTTTGTCCTTGTCAGATGTCCAAGCACGGAGGTGTGTTTCTGGCAAGGCATGGGGGCATGCTTAATGAGGCACGACTCCACGTTTGGATTCCAAAGCTCGGATCGCTTCAATTACTTGTTAAATATGCTTCTTTTGCCCATCTTGCCCTTTTAAACACCTGAAAACACAATTTAAGACTTTTAAGTATATTTTCATCATTTTAAGGAAGATATTAAGGAATAATTGATATGCATTTGATAGGACTTTTATGTATAATTTGGAGCACATCAATGATCCAAAAGATTCCCAATATGAAACATATCCAAAATTGGATGAATAAACAAAAGTAATACATTCCAAGTGAATGAACAAAAGAATCCTATCATGGATCACCTTCCAAAGTGAAGTGAAAAGAATCCCAATGTGGATCATCATGAAAAAGGATCAAAGTAAAAGAATCCCAATAAGGATTAGTGAAAATGAGATTTCATAACTTAAGTGACCTGGTAAGAAAAGCTATGAAAAAGTTCTCTACCATACATTGTACAAGGATGGTTGATTATTCCATGCTTGTGTGTGAGGTACATATTGAATAATTAAATCAACCAAAAACATTATAATATCATTTGCATCAAAATATCAACTTGGTATGAGTTTAAAAGGACAAACATACCTTCAATCTTCAAGTTCATAAACATGACCACAATTTATCATAAAGGATGCACATGTGTAATGCAAGATTGATATGATCCCAACAAAAGATATTCTTATCTTCAGTATTAAAAATCAATATAATATTCAAAGGGTTTTAAATCTTTAAAGTTTCTATCCACATATGGATACAACTTTGGTGAGTAATTTAAATTTTTTGAGTAAGTCTGTACAAATTTGCTTTTCTTGCTTAAAGTATTTTCTTAATATATTCAAAACAAAACAAAAAGAATTTTGGTGTTGTTGCAAAAAGTCATACCATTATATCTCAGCTTATGCAGATTCTTAGAAGCATGATAAGTCCAAGATCTGTCAAAATTGGGAAACTTGTATCAGTTGTGACATACAAGTTAGTCCAAGCAAGAATTGACAACTTCAACAGTCAACTTCATAAGAAAAATCAATCAAGGACAAATCTTCATAAGATGAATAATCAATTCAATCACATTAACTTATGATTAAGTTCAAAAGTTAATGCAGGTAAGTGCATTGGTTAATACGGGTGAAGGTAACCCATGCATATAACCAATGCGGTAACAATATATTTTCAAGTGCAACTAATGTGGACAATGATTTTACTCTACCGCATTAGTGTATTACAAGTATACATGAAATTTTAAAGTGTTAAAACCTATGCGGAACAAGAATTGTTCTACCGCATTTGTCAATGCGGATAAAATAATTTCAAGTGTTCATCCGCATTTGTCAAATACGGATGAAATTTACACTTCCGAATTTGTTTTATCTATCCGCATTTGTGGATACACATCTTCAATGCTCATGTATGATCAAGCAGAGATAATTAAGTGATCATATCTTGTGAATGAATGATGATCAAGTAAATGTGGATTTTATTCTATCGCATTTGCTACAGTTAGCAAATGCTGACAAATTTTATTCAATCGCATTTGCTACGGTGAGCAATGTTGAATAAGTTTTGTCAACCATATTTGTTACAGTGAATAAATGCTGATGAACTTAGTTCTTTCGTATTTACAACTGTGAACAAATGCGGATAGAATAAATCAAAAGTAACAAAACTTCCGCATTTACAACAGTGATCAAATGCGGATAGTCAAAGCCCAAATTTTGTCTTCCGTATTTGCTACAGTTAACAAATGCGGATGACCAAAAGTCAAAAGTTTACCCTTCCGCATTTGATACAGTGGTGACCGAACTTGCTCTTAAACTTGTAAAATCTTTCAAAATGCATTATTTGACTATTTAAAGGAATTTAAACAGGTCATTTAATACTTTTCAAATTTGAGAGACTTCATAGTGAGACGAGCGCAAATACACAGTACACCCAAGTCGATCATCTTCATCATAAACAACCAAAGATTTTTGTGTGATTCCACTCAACCTGTTCTTGTCATTGATTCTTAACCTACAGTTGCATTGAAAAACAAGGTGAAATTTCCTAAAATTTCGTCAAGACCCAACTTTCAGACTGTTAAACCTAAATCAAACAATGAACCAAACAATAATGAAGAACACAAAAAATCAAGCTATTGATTTAATATAATACACCTTTTCGACTTCATGAACATGGTTACTCATCATGAAAATCTTCATAGTCATGTTTGATGTAAAACAGAGCATGATGAACAAAGAAAATGTATAACAAATCAATGAAATAACATATATAAATGGTCCAATCATAGAAACTTTGATTGTTGAACAACAAATTCACCATTTGATGTAACAACAATGACACAGTAATGTCAAAAGTTCATGTGTGACCATTTAATGTCAAACTGATAAATGACACTCATGAGTTTTCATTAAAACTGAAACACATGTCTTGGATGCAGATCATATGGCAAATCTTTTATGGAGCAAGCTCCATAATGTCAGTGGTTATTTAAACCCTGATGTACCAGAAGCCGAGGGACTTAGAGATATCATCAGATTCATCTCTACTACAAGGGTATCTTATGCTAACACTGTTAGACCAACCATCTATGAGGACTTCATACGATCTTTCTGGAACTCAACTGAAGTTATTGAAGAAGATGGTGCTAGAAATATAGTTGGGAGAATTAACAATGATCATACTCTATGCATCACTGAAGACACTGTTAGAAGATGCTTGCACTTTGGTGATGATGCTAATGCACCTTTAGAGCTGGATGATGATGAAATAACCACATTCTTTGCTGAGATTGGTTGAAGGAGGATATGAAGCTAAACAAATTGTTAAAGGTTTAGTTGATCTACCTTGGAGATTCCTAATTCACATGTTTCAGCATCACCTATCCAAGAAAAGACAGGATGGAATGATATTCCAGTCACCACATCATCAGCAATCTGTGCTCTCTGCACTAACAGGCCATTCAATATGTCTACCTATGTTTTCAATGGTCTGATTTCAAACATTTAGGAAGGGAGAAGATACAAGTTCTTGATGTATCCAAGATTCATTCAGTGCCTGATCAATGAATCATTTCCAGATATTACAAATGAGGGACCAGTACTTGATATTCATCACTATGATGCAAGATCATACAAGTACATAAAGAAGAGGGACCCCAGAAACTTTTACAGTGGGGTCACTCACCTCTTCTTCCATGGATGATTCAGCAGATAAATAAAGAATTTCAAGCACAAGAACAAGTTGCTGCACAACTGTTAGGATCATGTATTGGACGAATACTAACAGATTTACGCGTGTACCGAATCAAATAGTGAGGAATCCTATTTGATTGGCGATCCAATCAGCGAGAACACACGTAGAATCAATTAAAGATCGAATCTAAACATTAAGAATGATTAGCAATCGATCTACTGCGATCTTTGAAGTTGGAACAGGTTATTAGAGGTCTCTGGACTGGTAGGGTACGTCTGGGTATCGAAATATTCAAAGTCTCTCATTTTTCCATGATTTAAGTGGTATTTATAGGTTAAGGTTTCTCAATCGTGCGACTGGACCATTTGCATGGTTCAGTTGTGCGATTAAGTCATGCGGTTGATCCATTCGCATGACTGAGTGTTCAGTCGTGCGACTGAGTCAATCTCATGTTTCAATCATGCGACTGATCCAGTCTCCTGGTTCATTCGTACAACTGGTTCATTAGCATGAAGTTGTTCATGCGTATGGTCCATTAGCATGGGCCAATCGCATGAGAACTTCATATGATTAAGTTTGAATATGTTTCATAATCATTAATTGATTTAGATATTATTCAAACAACGACAACCTATATAGTTAAGTCAATAAGCGTTATTACATACCAACCAATGAAATATAAGCACAACCACATATTGTATTTCATTAAGTACCCGTACAATTGCATATGTGTAAGACAATACAAACATATTACATTAAGTTCAGAAACTAGGGACACATGTATCTACAAACTCCACTGACCGAGGTATTCGGGAGGTTGGAGGATGCCTTGGCGAGTTGGGGGAGGCTGACACCGATCCTACTTATGCTCCCGATCAGTCCAGCAGTGTTCCAGGGGGGAGCATCCACAGAAGAAGAGAAGGAGGATGACCTTCATCACCACCACCACTACTACCACCACTTCCACCACCTTCATCTATACCACCCCCAATCTTCACCTCTCCACCACCACCTTCATCTATACCACCCCCAATCTTCACCACTCTACCACCACCTTCATCTATGCCACCCCCAATCTTCACCACTGCCACCACCACCACCACTAGCCATCATGCAGGATCGTCATCTTACACCTCCTATCCATCTGGATCCTCTCTACCTCCTAGTGGGGTAGAGGAACAACTCTCGGCACTTAACCGCATGGTGCTGAAGCTATTGGCAGCCGATGATGAGAAGACTGGCCAAATTCGTCAGCTAGTAGATCTTATTGCTGCACAATCTCAGCAGATATCTTAGCAGGCTCAGCTGATTGAACAACAGGCACAACAGATTGCTGCACAGAACTCAAAGATGTCCCAACTCTAGGAGCAACATGTCTAATCAGCTAAAAGGATAGAGGAGTTGGAGACTACCAACAAGACCATCATGCTGAGGCTCAAAGGATCAAAAGAGGTGCCACTAAAGATCAGAGAAGGAGATGGAGATGATGGTGATGATGATGACAGTGATGATGATGATGATGATGGTGATGATCAAGGAAAGCGATGATCCCTGCAAACTCGGCACTATTCCGAGTCGTGGCGTCTAAGTGAGCACATGTGTTGTGCTTGGGTTTGATGGACCATCTGTCTGCCATCAATCTGTAACACAAGACACGTAGACATTAGATAACCACATGACACAAATCAGTTCTAATTAACTTGGTTGAATTCATTCTGGTTCAATCATGCGACTGAACCATGCGATTGTGTTTAGTCGGTTGACTTGGCATGCGACTGGATTCAGTTGGGTGACTGAGCAGGCGTCTGAGTTCAATCGGTTGATTAAGCCAGCGATTGATTCAGTCGGCTGACTGAGCTCATTCGTATGATCCATTCGGCCGATTGAGCCATTCGACCAGCTCAATCGTGCGATTGGAGTTCATCCTGGCATCCAGTCGCATGCCCCACTGTTTGGTCGACTGTTCAACTCAAAATCGAATTTGTTCCAAAACATAGAATTAGACATCGTGTTTTGGTTCATTGGACTCACAATCAATTAACTAATAACCTAATAACTTTAATTTCAACATTTTACTTACTTTAGTTAGGTTATTTGTCCAGTAAATGGTTCGGTTCTTGTGTGGGTCAAAATTCTAAAATTAGGGCACCATTCCATCAGATTTCAGTGAGATATCATCAGATTGTACCTGTATAAAAACTTAGAATCGTCAGAATATCAACAAAAGTCAAAAATTTTGGTCTGATGAAATTTGGGCAGAGTAACGGTAAGGTGTGTGATACTAGGGCAATTGAGGGTGATGAGTTGAATGCGATCGACTGTGGCCCTATTTATACTGAATCTGATTTCAATCGGCCGATTGGACCCATTCGCTCGGTTCATTCGGGTGAATGGACCTCAGTCATGCGATTGGCTCGTCGATCACATTCAGTCGGCTACTGGATTTCAGTCGGGCGACTAACTCATTCGCACAGTTCCATTCGGTCGACTGGCTCATTCTGATAAGCCATTTGGGTGAATGGTTCATACTCATGTGCCATTCGGCTGTTTAGTGCGTGAGTATGGTCCATTCGTACGGTTGGTCCATACTCATGGTCCAGTCGTGCGATTAGATCATACTCATGATTTTGACTTTATGATCATTTCTCACTTAGACCCTTTTTAACATTTGATTAAACTTTATGAACATTTGATCATCTCAGACATGATCATTTTAACTTGAAAAGCTTTTGACCACCTCAGACGTGATCCTTTTACGCAATTTGTCACCTCAAACGTGACTGATTTTACCTTCGAAAACATGTGTGGTCGCCTGAGACGTGACCCTTTTAGATGATTAAATCCCCTATTGAATTCTATGACGTAGTCCGATATCAAACAAAACTAAATTTGACTAAATTTAAACAAATTGAAAGACTTAAACTGAAATACAAAACTAAAACTTGTTTCTGATGTTTTATACGAGGTGTAAACCCTAAGATAGAAATCTAATGGATTTGGTTCTGGAATAGGCAGCTTCAATTAATTTTGATCATAACTGGACCAATTCAATTTGGAATCATACAGGTAAGTCAAATCATTTGGGACATGTTATCAACACCTTTTGATGCTCAATTCTTGTTTTTCATCTAGAGTCGTTAGCAAGTTTAGGAAATCATACTAGTACTATTAGATCCCCATATTAATTTGGATTTTCAAGAATTGTAGCCACGATAACTGTTAGTATACTGGTCCTCTTAAATCCATACACAGAATTTTGACATAGATTGGTGATAGTTTAAGGTTTGATTATTTCAACAAGCATTTGTGGATCCCACACTTATATGGTAATCAACATTCCTCAGGAGATTTTTGAGTGGTCTTAGGGTAGTTTTCAAGAAGAGACTATTCTTAGAACTTTCAGAGAGAAGCCAAGCCTCAGGTCAGTGCCACCGCACAGAAGAGAGGCGGCAAACAACAATGAAGTCTAGAATATATAGGTTATGCTTATCCCAGGTCAGTGCCACCGCATAGCAGAGAGGCACATAACCTATCTTCTTGTTTAAGCAATTTTAATCTTTTTGCATAGTTCTCACCAACAACATAAGTTATAGTTTGATTGCTTTTGCTCAAATTTTGGTCTACGCACACATTTGTGGCGTTTTTCTGCTCGTCACCCTTATTGGAATTTGTTGATTGTGTAACCAGGGATAAGATGTTAACCCATAGCTTGTTGAACAACTTAGTTTGTGACAGGATCAGTGATCTCAAGTTTGATGGATTAGAGTGTAACGCAGCGGAATAAGAACAGGAATTAGACAAATTATAGCAAGAATTTGATATTCGTATGCATTAAGAACAAATACGGTTGTAACGAGAGAATATATTTCTGTGAAAAGGAATGTTTCAATAATATCAAATGTTTCTGCTCAATCATTCACCGATTACAAATAGGTTGACACTCCTTATATAGAGTGCAATCACTGCTGATATCACGGGATAGTGACATCTGGCAGATTTAGTACAAAAATAACTAAAACTTAACGAACTACTGAACTACAATGACTGAAGAACAAGCTCTTCAGTCATTTTACAAACCTACTGAAAAGAAAAACAAAAACTACTGAAAGAAACTCGTCACAACTACTGAAGAAGACCTTTTCAGCTGTTGTGTCAACGTCTGATACTTGGTCTTCAGCACTTGTGTCTTCAGAATTTGTCTTCAGCACTTGTGTCTTCAGACTTTGTCTTCAGCACTTGTGTCTTCAGACTTTGTCTTCAGCACTTGTCTTCAGACTTTGTCTTCAGCACTTGTGTCTTCAGACTTTGTCTTCAGCACTTGTGTCTTCAGACTTTGTCTTCAGCTGTTGTGGACTTCAGCAGTTGTTGTGACGTCTGTGGGACTTAAGGTTTTTCTGATCTGGCTCATTGGTTCTTTTGGTCCAACAAACTCCCCCTGAACCATGCAGCCAAAACCTTAACTTTATTGAGGTCCCACTTATTGTTGGCGATAAGATTGGTCTTTTTCTTCTTGATCAACTAAGAAGATGACCCAATTAAGCACTGGCCTGGGAATAGATTTCTGAAATTTGGTTGGCATAGTATGGATAAGAGCCCTGACTTTGGGGAACTGGACACAGGGCTGTGGTCCTATCCATGAAATCTACTTCCCATGTATAAGCCTGTAGGATTCTCTGGTGTATGCTCTAAGAAACATAATTTGTTCTTCCATGGTAAGATTTTCAGCTCCACCATCAAACAGTCCTTCACGCCCATACAACTCTGAAATGTACTTAGCCTGTTTGCCATTTTTGAGCTCAACTGTTATGCAAACTCATCTGGGTGAGTACCTTCAAGTAACAGACTGAGCTCATTTTGTTTGAAGTTCTCAAGCCTCTTGTAGACTAACCCCTTTTTAATTACTCTGTTCTCTAACATCTTTTGGGGTGGCTGTTTAGTTTCATAGGCCTTCTTGAAATCTTCTACAATTTCCCAGGGTGATACTACAAGGACCACTGTGATCTCTTCATCTACGATCCTTTTTACTTGGCCCTTGTATCTCGAAGGAATGTCTTTCTTCACAATTCTATGAGCCACCCTAGGATCAGGCCATATTCTCACCTTTTCCTTTTGATATTGAAATGTGTAGCAAGGGTGTACAATCTCAGAGCTTCTTTCTTCATACTGATTATTGATGAAGAAGCAGCATAAGTTTTGTCTATGCTTTTCAGCATCTCATCATCATGAAGCTTTTGCTGCTGTTCTTCTTCTATGTTTACTCTCACAGCTTCCATCTGTGAGGTGGGAGTGATGGGCATAGGTTTGGCTTTAGGCAAAGGGACTGTGGAAAGAGGCAGCCTATCTTCTTCCTCATCATCCTCTTCTTCTTCTTCTTCTAGCCTCAACACCCTTCTCTTCTTCTTCTTAGGTGCATCATCGGCTGTTGGTTTTGAGGTGAAGGAATTGGTTTAGTGGTTGTGGTAGTGGTGATTTTGAAGTGGGAGGTTTTGCAGGTTGTTCTAGCATTCTTGTAGTGAGTGAGGCTTTTGAGTGTTTTGCTAGTTCCTTTCTGTTCCCAGCACCTGCCTCATTTAGTGCTTCAATCACCAATCCCTTAGTGTATGCTTCAGACGAACAGATCTTGGTGGTTATTGCCAAGATACTGTCCCTGGTCCATGACTTAATCTCGATCAATGATCTCCCAAGGTACTTTGCAATGAATCTGATCATGATCTCTAGTCTTTCTCTTTCTAATGCATCATAACTTGCCCATCTTGAGTTAATTTCTTCAACTTCAAGTCTCCTAATCTCGAGTCAAGCTGTGCAGTATCGAACCCCTGTCTATACAGTTGATCAATAATGGAGTCCATTGATTTACTGTGTGTAGCATCTGCCATTTTGATCATCTCATCGAGTTCGAGTTCTTTTTCTTTTCCTTCAACCTTCCTCTTCTATATGTGACATGAAAGTCTTTGTGACTTTCACCCACTTGATCAATGTCAGCTCCCTTCACAAACTCCTCTTCCTTCTCAGTCTCCTTTTCTTTCTTCCTCTCTATGCTCTTCCTCTTTGCTTTCACTGACTGACTCTCCCCTTTTTGGTTGCATTGGTTGCAAGGGTTTGTTGAGTAGCAGAAAGCCTTGTGCTCACAATCTCCTCCACCAGGGGTTGTATGATTGAGGGAAGCCTCTCATCCATGGTTTTGATCACAATGTCTGTGATCATTGGGGTGGTGAGAGGTAGGGATTGCTGAAAGATAGCAGCTGTTTGCTCAGAGGGGTTCTGTCCCTGAGAAGCAGTGCCAGAAATAGAAGCTGGTGGCTCGGAAGTTTTGAGTGGCTGAGTGTGTGGGAGACCTTCAGGTGAAGGTGCCATCTGTGGGTTTATGTTGGTGGCAGATGGACTTGCTTTTTGAGAGAATTGGTCAAGTAGTCTTTGTAGTCTACTGACTTCTTCCTCAAGAATTGTGTTCTGGGCCAGAACATCATAAAAGAAGCCCAGGTCATCATCAGCAGATGCTGAATCACCTGACCTCCTGCTTGTAGCAGGATGTACATGCACTGGGTGTAGACCAGTTTTAGCATGTGCCCTTTTTCTTGGAACTGGGGACTTCCAGCCTCAAGATGATGTCCTTCATCAGCTGTTGCCTCTGGTGAGGTCTTAGCTATGTTACCAGCCTCAGTCTGATCATGTGCTTATTCAGAAGAGGTGGCAGCCTCACCAGATGTTCTAGTCTCCATATCCACACCAGGAGATAGAACAGTTAAACCCTAGTGCTGTGGGCTGTCAGAAGCATGTTGATCCTCTTCCTCAATTGCTGTGGTTTTCCCGTTGTTGGTGTTTGTTGGGGAGGAGGAGAGGCATGCAGCTGAGTCAGCACGTTTGCAATAATGAGAGTAGGACTTTGTGGGGTTGCTTGCAGTGGGAGATGGGGTAAAAGCAGTATGCACCTGGGGAGAATGGTGCTCTTCAATGGCAATCTCCTCAAATGAGGAAGATCCCAGATTAGTGGGTACCCCTTCTTTGGTTGCTGCAGGCTCCTTTTGAGAGGAATCCTGAGCGGCTCTGGATGGTGAAGTCCTTGTATCCACTAGGGGTTATAACCAGTGGATATAGCCTGCGTTTGTGTTGTAGGGGCATCCTCAGGGACTCATTTCCCTGAGTAGCCTTTTTGACTTCTTTTTAGTGGGTTTGGTGGGGACTTTGGATTTGGAGGTGGTGGCTGTGGGTTTCTAGCTGCGTGGTTTGCGCAGCTTGGCAGCCATTTTTAGTGATTGGTTAGAGTTGTGCCGGGAGTATACTTCAGGCAATACAGCCGTAGCAGGGACTCCCAGGCTAACAAGTCCCTCAGCTTGAAGCTGGTTTTCAATTATGGCCATTATGAACCGAGGATATAATATCCAACGGTTAGCAAGTTGTTTTTGGGCCATATCCTTGAGCTCTAAAAATAGTATTTCAGAAAAATTTAAGGTTTTTGCTCAAGGATGGAGTACATTACCTGTTGCCACCTTGTGGACATTTGATCCCATGATGAAGTCTTGGGGGCAAGGCAGACATTTACCATGTGAAAGATGAGACGTTCGGCGTCCTGGAAATGTTTCTTCAATATGGTAGATGCACTCAGGTTACCCTGGTATCCATGCTGGGCAAATGATTGATCGATTGTGCCCTTTGGTTAACTAGTTGGGAAAGTGGCATCATCCAGATTGAGGGTTTGGCGAAGAGTGTCTGGAGTAATGACCACTTTTTGACGATGGACAAACGATTGAAGAGACTCTGTGTCATTCTCCTCAGAGACAGAGTGACGTTTGTCCAGAATTGGTTGAGAGATTCGGCATATATGATAGGATTTAACAGAAAAGCCGTTTTGTAAGGTGACTGAACCATTAAATCAATGGTGTTGTGAAACTTGGTCCAGTATGGCGATTTTGTGAGATATGCGACACAGTTGTGTCGTGGCTTAGTTGCATGGTCGCCATGGATGAAGAGAGGTTACAGAGTTTTTGAACGTTAGGTTTGAGAAGAGAAGAAAGTAAAACTCTGAAGGTGGGATAAGGTATTTAAAGGGTAGGGTTAGAAAACGACTGAAGGTTTTGGTGTTAGTCATCAGTTGTTGAAACTACTGATGACGTGGTATTAAATTCAGAGGTTTGGAATGACTGACCGTATTGGTGTGATCAGCAGTTGTTATAAAACAACTGAAGACTTGGTTTTAACCGTCAGACGTTGAAACAGCTGAAGTCTCAGATTTAGTCATCAGTAGTTATAAAACTACTCAAGACAGTTTTGACATCAGGTGATGAAACAACTGAGGACTTGGTATTAGTCATCAGTAGTTGGGAAACTACTGAAGACTTGGTTTTACCATCAGTTGTTGTAAACAGCTGAAGACTTGGTGTAGTCATCAGTAGTTGTGAAACTACTGAAGACATGGTTTTGCTTCAGTTGTTTAGAAAGAAACAGCAGTTGGGAAACTACTGAAGACAAAAAGGCTCATCAGTAGTTGTCGTCAATTCATTGCTTTTCAGCTGTTTCATACTGTCCTCAACACATACTCATCAGACGTTTTCATCTGTTTTCAGATGTTTCATAGGACAGCAGTACGTATTTGTATTTCTGACAATAGTAGTTGTAGCTACATCAGCTGTTGTAACTACATCAATTGTTTTATCAAATAAAGTACTTGAGTACTGAGAAGTTAAGCTCTAGTAGTTTATAAAAACTTTCGGAGGGAAAATAACGTCAGTACTTATATATGTGACAATAATAAACTAATGATCATCAGTACTTGTGAGCTGAGATCATCAGTAGTTGTCACTTATTCTAGCTGCAGCATACCAAGCCTTAACACTAGGTTTTGGAAAGTTGTGCTATCCAAGGGCTTAGTGAAAATGTCTGCAAGCTCATCAGCACTAGGAACAAATTTTGGATCAATCAGACCTTTTTCAAAACAATCTCTAATAAAATGGTGTCTGATTTCAATATGTTTAGTCCTAGAGTGCTCGACAGGATTCTTGACAATACAAAGAGCTGAAAAGCTGTCCATTAACAATGGGGTCTTAGTCTCTGTTATGCCATAATCCAATAATTGGTTTTGAAGCCAGAGTACCTGAGATGTACAGCTTGCAGCAGCAATGTACTCTGCTTCAGCAGTTGATGTAGCAACTGAGGTCTGCTTCTTACTCTGCCAAGAAATCAAGCAGTTGCCTAAGAATTGGCATCCTCCAGAAGTGGACTTTCTTGTCAACTTACACCCTGCATAGTCACTGTCAGAAAAAGCAACTAATTACCAGAATGTCTAGTAGAATACCATAAACCTAGAGATGGAGTGCCTTGCTGATATCTAAAGATCCTCTTGACTGCAATCAAATGAGACTCCTTAGGTGCAGCCTGAAATCTAGCACAAACACATGTAGCAAACATAATATCTGGTCTAGAAGCTGTTAAGTACATCAAGGACCCAATCATACATCTATAAAGTGTTTCATCAACCACTTTACCTTTTGATCTGTATCCAGTTGTGTGGTGTTGCACATGGGAGTAGAACAGGGCTTACACTTTTGTAAATCAAACTTTTCCAAAAGATCTTTTATGTATTTGGACTGATGAATGAAAATTCCATCAGCCTTTTGTTTGATTTGCAAACCCAGAAAGAACTGTAATTCTCCCATGGCACTCATTTCAAACTTCTGTTGCATCAACTTTGTAAAGGCATCACACAACTGTGGATCAGAGGATGCAAAAATAATATCATCTACATAAATTTGAACAAGTAGATTATGCTGCCCAGCTTTCTTAATGAATAATGTCTTATCTATGGAGCCTCTAGTGAAATTATTTTCCAGAAGAAAGTTTGATAATGTCTCATACCAGGCTCTAGGAGCTTGTTTCAACCCATAGAGAGCCTTATCAAGCTTATACACCCAATTAGGATGTTTATTGTCCTCAAAACCTGGTGGTTGACATACATAAACCTCTTCTTTAATTTTCCCATACAAAAATGCACTTTTGACATCCATTTGAAAAACTTTAAGGTTGTGATAAGCAGCATAAGCTAAAAACAATCAAATTGCTTCCAGTCTGGCTACAGGGGCAAAGGTTTCATCATAATCAATACCTTCTTCTTGTGAAAACCCCTATACAACCAGTCTGGCCTTGTTCTTAACAATAAGCCCATTTTCATCAGTTTGGTTCCTAAACACCCATTTAGTGCCTATTGCACACTTACCTGGAGGTAGAGGAACCAGTTCCCACACTTGCTGTTTCTTGAACTGAAGAAGCTCAAGCTGCATGGCTTCAACCCATCCATTGTCCCTTAAAGCAATGTGATAGTTCTTTGGCTCTTGCTGACTGATGAAGAGAGCATAGAAGCAGAAATTTGACAATTGACTTCTTGTTGAAACGCCAGCATTGATATCACCAATGATTTGAGACATAGGGTGATTCTTCAGATCTTGGTACACAATAAGATCTGTACAAGTGTTTGTAGCAGGCTCAGCAGCAACATATGGTGATGGTGAAGCATTTCCTTGAAACCAATGAGTAGATGGTAATTCAAAGGAAGTTGAAGTTGTAGAAATCTCATCAGCATTTGTTGTGGATTGTGCTACTGAAGCTACAGGAACATTAGGTCTAGCTGAATCAGGCAGTTGATCACTAAACTTGAAAGGTTACTGATATGATATCATCATCAGTAACACCAGATGGATGACTAGCTACAGAAGATGATGGATTCATATGATCTGCAACAACAGGCGGTTGATAAGGACTATTGCAGAATGTCCAGATCAAACAACTCCATAGGTTTTTGTGGAATTGTATCCTTAGGGATTCATTGAACTTCACATGCAAGGTTTCTTCTTCAACACTTTGTCCGACAGTTGAATACTCTAAAGCCTTGCAAGTGGATGAATACCCAACAAAATACCTGCATCCCCTTAGAATCAAACTTTTGGATTGATCCTTTGTGTTAAGAATGTAACAGGGACACCCAAATGCTCTAAAGAATGAAATCAAGGGGCCAAATAATGAAGAACTTCATATGGAGTCTTCATCAACCTCTGATTTACTAAATCTATTCTGTACATAGCAAGCTGTATTGACACTTCAGCCAAAAAGTCAGTGGCAGACCAAAATCACCAACATGGACCTTGCAGCTTCAATGAGGTCCTGTTCTTCTCTCCACTATTCCTTTTGCTTGATCCTTGGGATGCTATACTGCCTCTTGATTCCCTTTGACAAGTAAAACTCATCAAGAGTGTGGTTTCGAATTCAGTACCATTGTCACTCCTCAGTAACACACTTAACTGGTAGGAATACTGCTTCTCAACTGTAACACAAAGTTCATAATATTGACAGCCTCATCCTTTGAATGCAAGAAGAAGTGTTGATACATGTATGTCCCTAGATCGTGATATGTGATGTAATAGATCTTGTTTGGTATGATTAATGAACTGATATTGATAGTCTGTTGGTTATAATGTTTAATAGTTCGTTAATGAGTGTAAATGAATTGATTGGGTTTATATTACTTGAATGATTACATATAATATTATATTAATTAACTAAAACATTCAAACTTAACTTAATGAAGTTCCCATGCGAATGGCTCATGCGAATGAACCATAAGCATGAAGAACCTCATACGATTGACTCAGTCGCACGACTGAACCAGGAGACTGGATCAGTCGTACGACTGTAACATAAGATTGGCTCAGTCGCACGACTGAACACTCAGTCGCACGAATGAACCAACCACATGGTTCAATCGCACGACTGAACCAAACTAATGGTTCAGTCGCACGATTGAATAGTGCCAACCTATAAATACAACTCAATTCGTGAAAAACGAAAAAAATTCGATCAAGTATAATTCCAGACGAACCCTAGCCGTCCAGAAACCTTCCAAATCGTTCTCCAAGTTCATAGAACACATTAGATCGATTCCTTATCGATTTCTAACGTTAGTTTCAATCCCTGATTGATTCTTCGTGTGTTCTCACTGATTGGATCGCCAATCAAATAGGATTCCGCACTATTTGATCCGGTATACACGTGATCTCTAGGTATTTCAGTCGAATACCAGGTCCTAACAAGTGGTATCAGAGCTATTGGCTCTTGATTACGTGTTGATTCAATCAAGATTGCATAAAGTTTGTGTTTTTACACTAAAAACGCAATCTTTGGCATCAAAAGTGATCTTGGAAGTTCCCTGCTCATCGACGTTTGGTTTCTACGGACTTAGGCAATTAGAACTTGTGAAATTTCGAATTTTTACGGCTGAAACCTGTCAAACCTAGAAATTTTCGCAAAACAGCAGCTTCAATCGCACGACTGACTCATTCGTACGACTGGACTCCATTCGCACTGCTCATACGCACGATTGGACCTAGTCGCACCTTCATTCGGCCGATTGAACCGTTCGTTCGCATAGCTCATACGCACCAGATTCATTCGCACGACTGAACCAATCGCCCAGTTCATTCGCACGATTGAACCAATCGCAGAGCTTATACGCACGATTAGCTCATTCGCATCCTTCAGTCGCATCAGTGAAAGTTTGTTTGATTAGATTATAAGTTTATTCATCATGGAAGATCAGATGTCAGCCTTTACTGCTGGGAAGGACTCAAGGATACAGAATCTGTTGCTGCTTGAGAGTGAGGTGGGGAATCACAATAAACCACCAAAGCTTTGACTTTAGATGAGTTTCCCCACTGGAAACAACGTTTTGAGATCTACCTTAATGGAGTAGATCCTAATCTGTGGGAAGCCATTGAGATAGGTTATAGTACACCAGTGGGAGCTGATGGAGTTAAACTAACATTAAGCGGGATGACAGACGCACAGAAAGTAAAGTACAATGCAGAGAAAAGAGTATATGCATTGATCACTCAGTCTATCCCCAAAGACATATTCCACCAGTATTCCGAGAACAAGCAGTCCAAGAAACTGTGGGATGCGCTAGAGAAGAGATATGATGGTAATGCATCATTGAAGGCAATCAAAGCAAAGGAGTTAAAGAAGAATTCGATAACTTCTCATCAATTGTAATGAAAGCTTGGACGACGTCATAGATAGATTCTACCACTTGATGAGCGAATTGCATACACATGGAGTGGCTACTACCATGGAAGAAAAAGTAAGCAACTTCGCAGACGGGTTGCCGATAAGTGGGCTACATTCGTGTCTAACCTGAGACAGAATGGAATCCTTGTAAAGCTGGATATAAATGACTTCATTCTTAAGTTGCGAGAAGAAGCACTAAGGATGAAGTATAGAGCTCAGAAGTCTTCGTACACACAAAATCCAGCTTTATACAACGCCACACCTCAAGCTAAGCATCTGGAGCACCCCTCCAGACTGCTTTTGTGTCTAGCTCGTCAGGTCCTACACATGCTTCTCCTTCTGGATCAGACACGTCTGGGTCATCATGTACCCATCATATTGGATCAGAAGCAAACGCTACCAAACTGAAGACGAGAACTTCGGTAATGTGACCGTGGAAGTAGCACGAGAGCATATGGATCTCTTAGCAGCAGTGGTTCATTCATATGATGGACTTGTTGCTGGAAGATTGGAAACTGCCATCTGGCAGATGAGGACTACGAGCAGGTGGATGAGATGGAGCTTGAAAGAATGGATATAATGTGGGCCTTAGCAAGTGCTGTTCGGAGGGCGAAAAAGTTTGTGAAAAAGACTGGACAGAACTTGGTTGCTACTAAGGACACCACCTTTGGCTTCGACAAGAGTAAAGTGACCTGCTTTAACTGTGGTGAGAAGGGGCACTTCAAACGAGAATGTGTCAAGCCAAAGAAGACGGGGAATGGGAACCCGTTCTCATCATTTACTCGCCAGGACAAGCAACCCTCTAATTCTACTTCATCAAACAAGGACCCTAAAGCACTAACTGCTCATGATGATGAAGGACAGGATTGGAGTTTCAGGTTTGTCTCACCAGGAGAATCTAACATTGCCAGTGTCAGGATATTGACGATGATTCTGCGAGTGAAGGTGATATAGCAGTTGAAATTGCAATGTCACATAGTGAAGAAACAACTGCAGCCGAGGTCAGCTACAAGCCAAATGAGGAAGTTTCCACCTCAGAGACAGAAAAGCCAGAGTCGACAGAACCAGAATCATCTGATGCAGCACTGATGGCTAATACTTCTGAACCAACTCAGGTAAGTACCACTGACCGACTTTTTAATAACCATGCTTGTTCTGATTGTGACACGTTTAGGAAGAGCATAGATGAAAATTTGCTAGGTTATTAGACCATAATGATAACTTAGTAAAAGATTTACGTCTGTGTACTGAGGCAAATAGAGTGCTAAAACAAAATGAGCATTGTTATAAAGAAAAGATAGACCTATTGACCAAACAACTTAGGGAAACCGAAGTAGTGGCTTTTAACCAAGCAAACGACATTAGGTACTATCTTAACTCCCTAGAAGACACTAAGAAACAAAAAGCAGTTTTAGAAGTCGAAGTTAATTCATTAAAACAGAAACTGCATAGTTGGACTAGTTCTTCACACATAGTTCAACACTTAGTGAGAGAAAGGAATAACGGGGAGGGATTAGGCTACAAAGTGGTTCCACCACCACCTGAGACCTTGATGAACACCAAGTCTAGACCAGTAAATAATAACCCCATCAAGGATCATGTGGTGACCACTCCTCTTGTTACTGATCCAGACACCTCATGTTCATCTACTGAATCTGGTAAGAAACAAAAGGAGGCCACTTCAAAGGCAAAGGGTAAATTGCCTTGTGTTAACCTGGAAAATGAATTTGAAAAGGTTAATTTAAAGTCAGGTCAAATAGAGTCAAATCAGAACCTAAAAGGACTTCAAATGTTACTTTTTCACATGCTTCAAGTCAAAAACCAGTTACCAAAAAGTAAAACAGGTTAAATCAGTAAAGTTTTTTACACCAGAGAAAACATCAAACATCCAAGAGTCAAAAACTAAAGTGATTGATGTTACTAGAGTGTCACGCACTTCTCCACAAAGAAAGTCTACTCATAAAGTTGATAGCAGGTCATGCTACAACTGTGGAGAATGTGGACACATTGCTTCCGACTGTCATTTCTATCAGACACCTAGGAAGAGATTGATCTTCTGGACTCTAGACCTAGGTCTTCTAAGCGGAGTTCTCTAACTCCACCTAGAAGAGCTAGTGACCCTAAAGTCCAACCTGTAAGCCAGACGACTGTTTATCATAAACAGGCATTGCACAAATCTGGCTTATGGAAAGAAAAATCCACCCTCGTGTCTGATACTGATAACAAGAAGGAACCTGAGCTACCCTCACCTTCTAAGGGTCAATGGGTGGAGTTTATGATGTGTGATGCCTCTGGGAAACCCAAGACAGTCAAAGCTTGGGTTCCTAACCTAAACTGATTCTTTTACTTTGTATGCGCAGGGTGCTCGATATAGTGCTGAGACTAACACGTGGATTATAGACAGCGGAGCATCCAGGCACATGACAGGAAATAGCGCCCTTTTATCTAACGTCAAACAAAAAAAGGAGGGCATGTTTCCTTTGCAGGAAACAAAGGAGGCTATATCACAGCTCAGGGAGAAGTGGGAAATCAGAAAGTTAAGTTTGATAAAGTGAACTACGTTCAACAACTTCAGAACAACTTACTTTCTGTTTCCCAAATCTGTGATAAAGGATTTAAAGTCGTCTTCGATAATCAGAAGTGTTACGTGCTGAAGAAAGAATATATGATCCCAGAGGACCAAGTTCTGATGACTGCTTCAAGATATAAAGACCTTTATGTCTTGGATCTGTCAACAGCTGCCACAACGGATCATGAGGTTCAGTGTTTCTTATCTAAAGCTACTGAGAAGGATTCCATCTCCTGGCATCGGAGAATGGGACACATTAGTCAAAGGAAGATGAATCATTTGATTCAGAAGGATTTAGTTAGAGGAGTGAATGTCAAGAACTTCCAACTTCCTGACTTTTGTGTAGCTTGCAAGAAGGGCAAACAGACAAAGAAGTCTCATAAGGAAAAGAAAGTTCATTCAATAGAACTTCCTCTTGAGCTTCTTCACATGGATCTGTTCGGTCCAGTTAGTACAAGGAGCATCGCAGGCGACGCGTACTGTTATGTGGTCACTGATGACTACTCAAGGTTCACTTGGGTAATGTTTCTGAAATCAAAATCAGAAACTTTGGAGACATTCAAAGAATTAGTAACCACACTGGAATCACTCTACAAGCTCAAAGTTCGACAAATACGCTCAGACAACGGGACAGAATTCAAGAATCAAGGGATGGAGGCATACTGCAAGGAAAAGGGAATTGTGCATCAATTCACTTCTGCCTACACACCTCAGATGAATGGAGTTGCTGAGAGAAAGAACAGGAGCTTGATAGAAACAGCCCGGACTATGCTGGCAGACTCGAAACTGCCTATCCAATTCTGGAACGAGGCAGTGGCAATGCTTGCTATACACTGAACAGAGTCCTAATAGTCAAGCGCCACGGAAAGACATGTTATGAGCTACTTCAAAGACGCAAACCGAATTTGGAGTACCTTGAACCTTTTGGCGCACCGTGTACACTTCTGAAGAAGACACAAGAAGGAAAATTCAGCGAGAAGGCAGTTGAAGGAATTTTTCTAGGATACAACATACCGAACAAGCGAGTTTACAATAACTCAACGGGTCTTGTAGAAGTGTGGTGTAATGTCGACGTTCAGAGATATACCACACCACCTACAGGCAAAGGACCTGCATACTTCTTCGATTATGATGGATTCTTCAAATCCTTCAACATCCCTCTCTCTCCCTCGGATGATGAGTTAGCTACTAGGATGATGTATGATATACTAAACACTCCATCCAGCACACAGGGAGAGTCATCTACTCAGTCAGAAGGGGTAGTCGATGAAAGTGACTCCTCCTCTGAAGATGAAACTGAAGCAGATGACCAGAACAGTCAGGAGGAACAGGTTCCAGTTCCTGAAAGTCCACAAGCATCCACAAGTGATGCACCCTCGACTTCGGAACCTCAAACTCCAACCTCCTCAGATGCAGACCAAAATGTTCACAATCTTGGTTCGGAGGTGACTGTGCCGACTACTCCAGGATCACGACTAAAGTCTATCATCCCCTTGACAATGTTATTGGAGATGTCCGATCAGGAGTACAAACCCGAAATCAGCTATACTCAGCTGATTACGCCTCAGTTATGGAGAAGGGTTACATTCATGATGGTGCTTATCGATGTTTTGTCTCGCAGGTTGAGCCAAAATATGTCAGTGAAGCACTAAATGATGAGGCGTGGGTGAGTGCCATGCAAGAAGAACTTCTGCAGTTTAAGAAGTTAGGTGTATGGACACTGGTAGATAGACCTAAAGGTGCTAAAGTCATTGGCACCAAATGGGTACTAAAATGTAAGAAGGATGACCAAGGAGTCATCATAAGGAACAAAGCTCGACTGGTGGTTCAAGGTTTTCGCCAAGTCGAGGGTATTGACTATAATGAAGTGTTTGCACCCGTGGCAAGGATGGAAGCTATTCGTATCTTCCTCGCCTATGCCTCGTACATGAAGATTAAAGTCTACCAATTAGATGTGAAAAGTGCATTCCTTCATGGGGAAATAAGGGAAACAGTCTATGTCAGTCAACCCGAGGGATTTGAAGACCCTTATCATCGGGATAGAGTTTACAAGCTCGACAAAGCTTTATATGGGCTTCATCAAGCTCCTCGAGCTTGGTACGAGAAACTCTCGACTCATCTTGTGAAACACGGCTTTCGCAGGGGAGTCATTGACTGTACACTGTTTATTAAAGAAAAGGATGGTGACCTACTGCTTGTACAGATCTATGTTGATGACATAATCTTCGGGTCAAAGAACGAAGAGTTATGCAAAGAGTTTGAAGCAGTGATGAAGAAAGAGTTTGAGATGAGTGCAATGGGAGATGAAGTTCTTTCTCGGGTTACAGGTGGATCAAACACCTAATGGGATCTTTCTACATCAGACCAAGTATGTAGGAGACATTCTCAGTCGCTTTGACATGGAGAATGCTTCTGCTGCTGGGACTCCACTTGCTACGAATCATGATATAGCACCTGATGAGAGTGGAGATCTTGTAGATGCCACTATGTACCGAGGAATGATTGGATCCCTCATGTATCTCACTGCCTCAAGACCTGATATCATGTATGCTACATGTTTATGTTCCAGATATCAGGCTAAACCTAAGGTCAATCATCTGATCGGGGTCAAAAGGATCTTTCGCTATCTAAAGGGTACACCCACCTGGGGTTGTGGTATCCTCATGATGACGATTTTGAGCTCACAGCGTATAGTGACTCGGACTATGGAGGCTGCAAAATGAACTACAAGTCTACATCAGCAGGGTGTCAATTCTTTGGGAGAAGATTAGTTACATGGCAGTGTAAGAAGCAGACATCGGTTGCATTGTCAACCTGTGAAGCCGAATATGTTGCTGCTGCAAGTTGCTGTTCCCAAATCATTTGGATTCAACAGCAAATGCGGGATTACGGTTTGAAATTCTCGTCTACTCCTATTTTTGTTGATAACTCTGCTGCAATTGCAGTAACCAAAAACCCGGTTCAACATCCTAAGACCAAACACATCGGTATTAAATACCACTTCATAAGAGACTGTTTTGAAAAGAACTTAATAGATGTGGTTAAAATTAATACTGATTTTCAACGTGCTGACCTCTATACAAAAGCCTTTGATAAACCACGTTTTCAATACTTGCTAGAGGTCAACGGCGTTAAAAAGAAAAGTGAGGTAATTCCTGATGAGCATAATGTGTAGTCCGGTGTAGGTTTCATTATTTTATTTTATGTTATCTGTTTTTTTTCTGTCTGTTACATTTAACTTCATGTTACCTTGCTGTTTATTAAAATCCAAAAATAATTAAATCCGAAATGATTTTAGTATTTTAGGGGGAGAATATGTCAGCAAGTTAATATTAAAAAAAAATGAGGGAGAAGGGGTAACTAGCTGAAATAAGGTAGATTGTGTCTGTGATACTGATTCAATACCTTTGGAATATGATAGTACACAGGAACAAATCAAGAGGGATTTAAATTTAGGTTTGAAAAGATGCAAAAGTTCAAAGTATAAGTCTGTGTAGTCTAAGCAATATAAAAAAGGGAAAATGATAGAAAACTGGCAACTCCTAAGGTGACACAGAGAAAGTAGACTTAGAGGCTGCTAGACCACAAATGATATGTTGGTAGATTCAACACAATAGACAATTAGACCTGATTGGTGATTTCAAGATCAAACTAAGTTGTTCAACTGACTGTGGATTTCCATCTTATCACTGGTTAACACAATCAAATATATTCCAATAAGGGGTAATGAGCATTTAAACGCCACAAAAGTGTGCGGATGACCAAATTAGAGCAAAGCAAGAAAAAATGAAAGACAAATGCAATAAAGCTAATGGCTCATGTTGTTGGTGCATTTTGTGTAAAATAAAATAAGCTGCTCTAACAAGGAGATAGGTTGTGTGCCTCTCTGCTGTGCGATGGCACTGACCTGAGGATAAGCATAACCTAGATATTCTAGAATTCATTGTTGTTTGCCGCCTCTCTGCTGTGCGATGGCACTGACCTGAGGACAGGCTTCTCTTTGAAAGCTCTAAGAATAGTCTCTTCTTGTAATAATACCCGTAGACCGCTCAAAACCTCTGAGGAATGTTGATTACCATATAAGTGTGGGATCCACCAATGTTAGCTGAAATAATTAAACCTAAATCAGTCACCAGTCTGCGTCAAAAGTCTGTGTATGGATTTAAGTGGACAAATATACTGACAATCTTAGTGGCTACATTCTCAACAGTTCAATCAATGTGAAAATCTAAGAGTTTCAGTATGATTTCCTTAAGTTGCTAACGACTCTGGATGAACCCGAGAATTTAAGCATCAAAGAGCTTTAATAACAAGTCCCAAAATGATTTGATATTCCTGTATGATTCCAAAATTGATTGGTCCAGATATGATCAATCTAAGTTAAAGCTGTCTACTCCTAATCAAATCCCTTAGATTTTCATCTTAGGGTTTTCTCTCTCACAAAAAATCAAACATAAACTTTAGTTGTGTAGTTAGTTTAAGTTACTATGTTTATCTTTTAATTTGTGTGTCTGTCGGACTACATCAGGGAAATCAGAAGGGAATTAACTTACCTAAAAAGGGTCATGTCTGAGATGGCCACATGGTTTTCAAAATGTAAAAGGTCACGTCTGAAGTGACTGAATTGGTTAAGAGCTTACAATGTTATTATCAAAAGTGAAAAGGGTCTGAATAGTAAATGTTAAAAATGACTGTAAACTCACAAAGTGTGACCCATTCGCACTAGTGGATCAGGATTCGACCAACTATGCGAATGGCTTCCAATCGGCCGAATGGACATGAAATTGATTCATTCGACCGAATGGAAGGGGGAGAATGAAACAGTAGACCGACTGAGGCTCAGTCGGTCAACTAAAGGGGCGAATGAGTCAGTCGACCGACTGAGACTCAGTCGGCCGACTGAATGCGATTGACTAGGCCAATCGTACGACTGAACCTCAGTCGGCCCGACGAACTGAGCGAATGAGGCCAGTCGGCCGAATGAACCTAGGTTTAGTATTTAAGGGTCTTAATCGATCGCATATCACTCATCACTCCCAAAACACCCCGAATCGCGTTCATTACCGTTACCCTGTCGAAATTGCCTCCGATTCTGATATACATTGCGGTTAAGATTCTTACATTCCAGTGACGTTTTACAGGTACACTACTCCTTGAATCCTACCAAAATCAGTACATCACCGAACTACAATAGCGACATTGGATTAAATCAAGAACCGAACTGCGAATCGACCTAATCACCTATGTAAATGAAGCAAAATGTTAAAATTGAGTTTAATAGGTTATTAGTGACAAGTATACGAGACTAATGGACCATTACACACTGTTAAAAGACTTAGAAGGGTCAAGATTCGACCCACAGGATCGAACAGGGGGGCAAGCGACTGGTCGTTCGAATGAACTCCAATCGCACGATTGAACCTTGCGATTGGATCATTCGACCGACTGAACCACCCGAATGAGTCCAGTCGGCAGATTGAACTCAATCGCATGTCTCAGTCGCAGATTGAACTCAATCGCATGCCTCAATCAGCCGATTGAACTCAGTCGCATGTCTCAAACAGGCGACTGACTTCAGTCGCATGATTCATTCGCACGAATGAATCAAAATGACTTTCAACTTTACACTTAGAACAGAAGTTTTCATGTCTTATGTATTAATAGTTCTATGTCTTGTGTGTTACAGATAAATGGCAGAAAAGTGGACCATAAATCCCAAGCACAACATCTGTGCCCACTTGGATCACACCACCAGGAACGGGGCTGAGTTTACCGACATAATTGCATTTCTGAGACGGTCCCGGATCTATAAGGCGATCTCCACTCCTTGCACGCCTTACAGATCACTCCATCAGGCATTCTGGGAAAATGCCTGGTGGACCGCTCTCGTGAGCCTTACTGTATCAGGAGCTCCATACTGGGCCATGATATTGAGATCTCTGCCGCCGATATTCAGAGGTCCTAGAGTTTGGGGAGGATGCTGATCATCCTACAAAACTACATCCATTGACTGTAAGAGGATGCTTCCTAAGGCTAAAGTACGCTGGGGATATCAACTCAGGTGTGCTCAACAAGAGCAACCTGAGCCCCCAGTACAAGTACTTAGCACACGTGATCCTAAAGTGTGTAGCTTCGAGGAGGGGTGGGTTTGACGACCTCTCAGACCAGATTCAAAATGCCTACGTGGCACTGGTTCTGAACCACCCTTTAGTTTTTCCAGCATGATATTCTCCTACTTGGTGGAGAATTTGGAGGTAAAGGGAAAAGAGGGGTTCTGTATGTACCCCAGATTCTTACAGCTCATCTTCAACGAGAAGCTGCCACAGTTGCCCAAAGAGAGTCATGACGCAGTGGCCTTAGAGATAATGGATGATACTACTCTGGGCAGGATGAGAGTTTACAGGGGAAAGCAGATTAAGCCCCAAGTGAAGAGAATGATTGGCCACCTAGCAGATGAAAGCTATGTGGCACCGGGGAGACGCCAATGGCGTCACGAGGACAGTGACTCCGACGTGGAGCCAATTGTCCTCCCTACTGATGATTCTGAGGAGGATGACAGTGAGGATGACGCTGTTCCATCCCAGACCCTGTGTCTGACTCTGTTCCCTCGGTGTCTGTCTCACCTGCTGAGGTAACTGAGTCAGCAGGATTCCATCAAGATTTTGTGCTTACCGAGGAAGATGAAGATGAATCTGATGAGGAGCCATTGACCCGGACTGTGGGAAGGAAAGTGGTTCCCACAGAACACGGGTTGAGGGTTGTCGGTGAACAACCGAGAGGCTCCGGAGATACAGAGACTGATCCACATATGCTCCGGGGTCCTCAGGCGGGATTGAAGGGGGAGCATCCACCTCGAGGGGAACGAGGAGAAAACGGATGGCTCAACCCCATGGCCAGAAAAGGAAAAAGCGTAAGGTAACCTTCATCA
Source organism: Flaveria trinervia (assembly GCA_025506515.1). NCBI lineage: Eukaryota > Viridiplantae > Streptophyta > Magnoliopsida > Asterales > Asteraceae > Flaveria > Flaveria trinervia. The sequence goes on from CM046446.1 coordinate 50,244,542, forward strand.
CCACCACATCCCCCATACCTTCCACCACTACCACCTCTGCAGACACCTTCCACCACCATACCTCTCCCCACAGCAACCACAACCACCACCATACCGATCACCACAAGCCAGACCCCTGCCACCACTACATCATTCACCCCACACTCACCACCACCATCATCCAGACCTTACCCGATATTCACCACCTCCACCACCACCACTAGCCACCAAACCGAGCCCTCAGCCTACCCCTCACACACCTCTAGATCTCCTCTACCTCCAATCGGGGTAGAGGAACAGCTGTCAGCCTTAAATAGAATGGTGTTACGACTGCTGGCGGCTGATGAGGAAAAGACCTCTCAGATCCGCCAGCTCACCGACCTGACTGCTGCACAATCGAAGAAAATTGCAGAGCAGGATCGAGCTATTGAGGAGCAGGCCCAGAAATTGGCTGCTCAGAACACTCAGTGGACCAACTCCGAGCACAAAGCGTCACAGCAGGTAAGCAGATAGAGGAGTTGGAAAAGCGAAGAGGTCCATTTTGCTAAAATTGAAAGGATCAAAGGAGAAACCTCTAAAGATAAAGGATGGAGAAAGAGATAGTGAGGATGATGATGATGATGATGACAGTGATTCTGATGAAGAGAAAACAGAAGAGTGGTGTGCAGATGAAGAGACTGAAGAAGGAGAAGCAGCTGAATCTGTCTCAGCTCCCGGTCAAGAGAAGAGAACAAAGAACCGACAGGATCAGTCAGCTTCTACTTCTGCACCTTCACACGAAGAGACTAGCATACAGGATAAAAGTAAATAGTGGATGTTTATGTATTTAATTACTTTTGTATTCTGTATTGAAAAACGATGTACTGAATGTTTATATTAACTTAATGAATTTTGTTTGATATATTACTAATGATTTGAATGTGAAATGTGTAAATCAAACAGATCCAAAGTACCACAGAGATGAGTTTGATATTGCTCCCCTTCAACGGTCAAGTCTCAACTCACAATGATTCTTGATCTGCAAGGGATTGTCAGAAGGTCAGTGAGTTATACCCCTGAAGAAGGTGAAATAATTCACGACCTATCTAACGAGCAACTGGCAGAATGTTCAGACTCAATCCTGATGATATTGTCAAGGATGCTCCAACAGTTGATTCAACCAGTGACGACGAACTACACGACGTTGATGAAGTTGAGGTTGAAGATATTGCTGCTGAAGAGTACCCTCAATACGCTGACAACGCGGGTAATGTGGTCCCCAATCTGGGTGAGTCCCTAGTCAGTGATATGTTTGAGGTACTAGACAAGATGGAGCAGGAAGCAGGAAAGACCGAAGGAACAGCCCAAGCCTCAAACGATGATGTATACATTCGAAAGGCTGAGTGGGCTGAATGTTTTAAAGAAGTCAGAGCCCAACGTGATGCACCGAAGAGGGATGCCTACACCAAGTTCTACAGCGTCAAGAAACATCTTATGGTGTCAGGCAGGATTATAGCATGGGCATATTTTGATGATCTTAACGTTTATGCCGTTAAGAGGGAAAAGGGCATAGAGTACTTTAGATTTCCACATGATCTAAAGACTCTACCTGGATTTGAGCTCAACCAGCTGGCCAATTGAAGCTGTTGTATGCTGACCCGAGAAAAATGTCAGGCTGGTTTGAGGCTGCCCTAAAGAAAGAGTACCACACCAGTGGATTAACTTCAGACCTCAACAACCTACAAGGTATATTAGAAGGTCTGAGATGGATGCCATTACTGGAAAACCTAAGATTGTGTTGAAGTGGAGTCCTCCTCGCACTATGTCGAGAATCCCTCTCAGGGAAATGCCACAGGACTTCACTCCACACTTCAAATGGTGGTACTATGATTGGAGAACTGCTGAAGCTGTCATAGTTCTGAACAAAGGGGATCAAATGGATACTGTCAGGGTATTCGACCCAATGTGGCTAACCAACTTGTCTGCTAATGATGTCTATACATTATACAAGTGGCCACTGTTCTATGACACACAAGACATTGTACAAGCCCTCCAGTTCCAAAATGTTATACGACTTTGTTTCGCGTTTGATATTCACGCGGGAGTCACACAGAGGACAAGTACAAGAAATATGAGAAGGTAATGAAGAAAACAAGACATTAGAGAGATCTAGGTCCAAGGGGGAGTTTGTTGATACATGTATGTCCCTAGATCGTGATATGTGATGTAATAGATCTTGTTTGGTATGATTAATGAACTGATATTGATAGTCTGTTGGTTATAATGTTTAATAGTTCATTAATGAGTCGTAAATGAATTGATTGGGTTTATGATTACTTGAATGATTACATATAATTATATTAATTAACTAAAACATTCAAACTTAACTTAATGAAGTTCCCATGCGAATGGCTCATGCGAATGAACCATAAGCATGAAGACCTCATACGATTGACTCAGTCGCACGACTGAACCAGGAGACTGGATCAGTCGTACGACTGTAACATAAGATTGGCTCAGTCGCACGACTGAACACTCAGTCGCACGAATGAACCAACCGCATGGTTCAATCGCACGACTGAACCAAACTAATGGTTCAGTCGCACGATTGAATAGTGCCAACCTATAAATACAACTCAATTCGTGAAAACGAAAAAAATTCGATCAAGTAAATTCCAGACGACCCTAGCCGTCCAGAAACCTTCAAATCGTTCTCCAAGTTCATAGAACACATTAGATCGATTCCTTATCGATTTCTAACGTTAGTTTCAATCCCTGATTGATTCTTCGTGTGTTCTCACTGATTGGATCGCCAATCAAATAGGATTCCGCACTATTTGATCCGGTATACACGTGATCTCTAGGTATTTCAGTCGAATACCAGGTCCTAACAAGAAGGTCCATACATATCTAGAGTAATCATCCACAATTAACCAGACAGTATTTCTTCTTTTCCATACTCATTAGCTTCACGGACTAAAAAGATCCATGTGCATAGTTGTAAGGAGGCATTAGACTTGGATCTTCTATTGTTTTGGAATGAAACTTTATGTTGTTTCCCTTTTAAGCATGCAGTGCAGATTTCATCACAACGAACTCCTTTATTGGAAGACCTCTCACTAAACTCTTGTGGATTAGCTGATTCATGTTTTTGAGATTAACATGACCCAGCCTTCTATGCCACAGTTTAGATTCTTGGAGAGAGGCCTTGGAGAACAGCATGGATGGCCTTAACCAATTTTCTTTGAAAGATCCAAGGCATATAGCTTCCTATCCTGTTGGCTTCAGGAGAGTATTTCATCCAGTACTTTTTCAATCAGGCTCAGAACCTTAGAAGACAGAATCCTACAGTTCTGGCTTGAAAAGAGCAAATGTCTTTGTGTCACAATCTGACTGACACTCAACAGATTGTATTTGAGATTCTCCACATGGTTGACATCATCAAATCTAATATCTCCATTACAAAATCCCTTTCCAATGATGTAACCTTTAGCATCATTTCCAAATGAGAAAAATCCCTTCTTTCCCTGAGAGTAATCATGAAGAAGAGAGCTGCTCCCAGTCATGTGCATGGATCCTCCACTATCCACATACCAGATGCTTCTTTGCATGCTGAAGAACCCTGCACAATCATAAGAAACTAGTTAGCTTTGGAGACCCAAACCTTTTTGGTTTTGGGACTGACTTTATCAACAGATTTAACCAGCTGGTTTCTCATGATTAACAGCTGATGAAGTTGGAGATGGTGCTGAAATAGATTTGGACCTGGAATTCCTCTCCAGTGGTTTGGTCACAGTGGCTTCAAGTTGGTTAACTCTCCCCAACAGATGCTGAACCATCATAACAAGCTGTGTCTGATTTGAAGGTCGAGCTTTCAGTTCATTTGACACTCCAGAGCTTGTTTTTGATGAGTTCCTGTGACCCACCATTTCCCCTTCTTAGATTTCACAGACTTAGTCTTATGTTTATCATGAGGAACAATATCAGCTGTCTTCTGATAAACTGTATCTTCTTAGTGGATTTGGGTAAGGCCTTGGGTTTATCAGGTTGAGATGATTGTGGTACAAACTTGGTCTCAAACTCAGTTTTCATTTTATTTCTTTCTAGTTTAATGAGCTCATCCCTTTGGAGCTTTAAACCCTTTTTGTACCAACATTCATCAGATAGATGACTGAATTTACCACAAATTTCACATGGTTTATTCTTCATCTTGGACATCTTACTGCTGAAGTGGAAACTACTGAAGGTGTGATCTTCAGTACTTTCCTCCTATCAGTACTAGGTACTAAAGGATTTGTAACAGCTGAAGACTGGTAATTCAACTGTTTTCCATCCGTCCTAAAGGACTGTTTGATGGATTCCTCAGCAGTTGTTAGTCCTTGTATTTCAACTGATTTGAAATGCTTTTCAGATGTTGGGTCTCTTTCAGTACTTGGGGTACATTGAGGAACAACATCTGAAGTACTCAGCTTCATATGAGTCTCAGTAGTTAGACCATCAGTCAATTATTTGTTGAGATCTTAACACTGGTTTCATTCTCTGATCTTAGATTATCATTGGAGAATGACTCACACGATAATGTGGTTTGGAGATTGCTTTCACTTTCAGACTTAACTATGGAGTTAGGAGTAAAGTCTGTTGGTGGAGCAGTATGGTTGTAACCAATGCCAAACTTCACATTTGAAGCAGTTTGCTTGCTAAGAAGCATTTCAAATCCCTTGCATGATGAGACCCAGCGTTCACACTCAACTTGGGTCACTGCAAGTTTTTCTTTGAGACTTCTGTGGTCTTCCAGAATAACCTCTAGCTTGTCCTTTTCATCATTTAATTAGCATTTAAGCTTATAAATGTCATCACTTTTACTGTTAAGAGCAAACTCATACTCAGCTTTTCTTTTGAAAATGGTTTTCTCAAACTCAAGTTTTGATTTATTAATGCTACATTTGCCTCTCTAATAGAGACAAGGTAGCTATGCATGATTCAGAACATAACTTGGCTTTAGCCTCTAAAGATACCTGAGTTACCTGTGAAGATGATGCATTTGAACAGGAACCCTCAGTAGACTCCAGGGCCATGAGGGCAAGATTTCCAAAAGGGTGTTCACCACCATGTTGACTAGCACCAGCATAGTATTGCTCAGTGTGACCAGACAAGTTATCAAGTAAGCTACTCCAGTCAACGACTCCAGGTGTGAAGAAGCTGTGATGAGGTTGTGATTGAGATGGAGATGGTTGAGGTTCTGGTAGTGCATGAGATTGTGGTACTATAGGAGCTTGAACTTGATTTGACTGTGGCATATAATAGCAGGGATAAGGATATGGCATTTGACCCTGAGGAACAAAATATGCAGGAGATTGAGGGTGTGATGAGTGACTAGAACCAGCAGAATGTTGCCCTTTGGATTGTGAATTGTTATTTGGAAAAGTCAAAAAGGGTGTAGAAGTGTTAGATCCAGTTGATCTACACTCTCTTGCAAAGTGTCCAAGCCTGTGGCATTTGTGACACTTCAACTTGCTCTTGTCAAAACCGACTTTGTTTTGTCAGAGAGTCCAGGAAATTTCCTGCCAGTTCTCTTGTAGAATTTCCGAGATCTGATATTGATCAAGGCCATTTGGCACAAAATATCCATCTCTTCTAAATCATCATTGGCAATGCCCTTCAAATTATCCATGATAAAGCATAGATTGTCACTATTATTACCAGAATGACAATCAACACTCACAAAGGCATGATTAGAATTGTTTGAGGTGAAATCAATATGCTCATCATAGTGGTATTCTGATCCTGCATACTCTAACTCATGACTTACCAAGGCAGTGTTTCCTGGTACAAAATCATCAGTGAGCTTTCCAGATGATGACAGTTTTCGTTTCTGTTCTATCTCTCTCTCAAATGTGAGCAATTTCCTATGGAGTTGGGTGAGAGATAGTTTGTCCAAATTTGCACTAGAGCGTAGGACAATAGTATATGTGTCCCATCTCTTAGGAAGTGATCTGAGAAATCTGTTATTCATCTGGCTATTTGTGTACTCATGTTTGACCATTTTTAATTCAGAGATCAAACAAGAGAACAGCTCAAACTGTTGAGTCAGTGTCTCACCTTTCCTATGAGAGAATGTCTCATATTGTTGGGCAAGGATTTCTCTATTATTTGCCAAGACCTCATCTGTTCCTCCAAATTGTTCTTTCAAGGCATTCCAGAGGTCATGGGCAGTTTCATAATGCATTAGCCCAGAATAGATTTCATTGGGCAATGCCATGGCCAGAATTCCATGGGCTTTTGCATCAATCTCAAACAATTTCTTATCCTCATCTGAGTATTGCTCCCTCCTCTTCGGAACCATTTGATTGGTTTCCGGGTTATTCACCGTAGGCTTGTGTGGACCATGTACCACTGATGTCCAACAACCTGAGCTGTTAACAGACAGGTGATGGAGCATTCGTCGTTGCCATATGTTGTACTCATTCCTAACCAGCATCGGAGGCTTGGTTGAGGAACCAGTATTGTGAGGATCATTGGAAGGAGTAGTCATTTTAGGTCCAAATACAATTTAATTCAAGCTTTTAAAAGATTTTACACAGACCACAACAGACTCAATGAAAACTAAGAATAAATCTCAGGATGAATGACTAAAAACACATAAAAATTCAATCTCTATAACCGTTTCTTGCAAAAATGCTAATTCAATCAAACTTGGATCTTGGATAGCAGTTTCAATGATCAATTATTAGATTGATCAATGATTAACCTGCTCTGATACCATTTGACAGGATCAGTGATCTCAAGTTTGATGGATTAGAGTGTAACGCAGCGGCACAAGAACAAGAATTAGACAAATTATAGCAAGAATTTGATATTCGTATGCATTAAGAACAAATACGATTGTAACGAGAGAATATATTTCTGTGAAAAGGAATGTTTCAATAATATCAAATGTTTCTGCTCAATCATTCACCAATTACAAATAGGTTGACACTCCTTATATAGAGTGCAATCACTGCTGATATCACGGGATAGTGACATCTGGCAGATTTAGTACAAAAATAACTAAAACTTAACGAACTACTGAAACTACAACGACTGAAGAACAAGCTCTTCAGTCGTTTTACAAAACTACTGAAAAGAAAAACATAAAACTACTGAAAGAAACTCGTCACAACTACTGAAGAAGACCTCTTCAGCTGTTGTGACAACGTCTGATACTTGGTCTTCAGCACTTGTGTCTTCAGACTTTGTCTTCAGCACTTGTGTCTTCAGACTTGTCTTCAGCACTTGTGTCTTCAGACTTTGTCTTCAGCACTTGTGTCTTCAGACTTTGTCTTTAGCACTTGTCTTCAGACTTTGTCTTCAGCACTTGTGTCTTCAGACTTTGTCTTCAGCACTTGTGTCTTCAGACTTTGTCTTCAGCTGTTGTGGACTTCAGCAGTTTTTGTGACGTCTGTGGGACTTAAGGTTTTTCTGATCTGGCTCATTGGTTCTTTTGGTCCAACAGTTTGTTCTTGAGATCACCAACAAGGTCTAATAATCTATTGTGTTGAATCTACCGACATATCATCTGTGGTCTAACAACCTCTAGGTCTACTTTCTTTGTGTTACCTTAGTAGTAGCTAGTTTTACTATCATTTTTCCTTTTATATTACCCAGAATTCACAGACTTATACTTTGAACTTCACATCTTCTTTTATTTAAACTTTTAAAGTCCTAAGTGATTTGTACCTATGTACTATCATTTTCCAAAGTCATTGAATCGGTATCACAGATACGATCTACTTTCTATCAGCTAGCCTCTCCTCTTCCCTCGTTGTTTTTTTGTTAATACTACTAACTGACCTATTCTCCCCCTAAAATTCTAAAACCGTAACCGATTTACGCTTTTTAGGATTTTAATAGGTGACCGAATAACATTAATTTAATTAAACAACTTAAAGTTAAACAAATAAATAAAAAATATAAATTAAAAGAAAAATGGATAATAAGCATCGGACTACACATGGTCATCATCGGGAATTACATCACTTTTCTTTTTAACGCCGTTGACCTCTAACAGATATAAAATACGTGGTTTGTCAAAAGCCTTTGTATAGAAGTCGCGCATTGAAAATCAGTATTTATTTTAATAACATTGATTAGATTCTTTTCAAAGCAATCACGTATAAAGTGATATTTTATGCCGATGTGTTTGGTCTTAGGATGTTGGACCGGATTTTTTGTTACTGCAATTGTAGCAGAGTTATCAACAAAAACAAGAGTATAAGAGAATTTCAAACCGTAGTCCCGCATTTGCTGTTGAATCCATATGATTTGTGAACAGCAACTTGTAGCAGTAATGTATTCGGCTTCACAGGTTGACAAAGCAACCGAGGTCTGCTTTTTACACTGCCAGGTCACTAATCTCCTCCCAAAGAATTAACATCCCGCAGATGTAGACTTGTAGTTCATCTTGCAGCCACCATAATCCGAGTCACTATATGCTGTTAGCTCGAAGTCATCGTCATGAGGATACCACAACCCAAGTGTTGGAGTACCCTTCAGATAATAAAAGATCCTTTTGACCCGTATCAGATGGTTAACTTTTGGCTTTGCCTGATATCTTGAACATAAACATGTCTCGTACATGATATTAGGTCTTGAGGCAGTGAGGTACATGAGAGATCCAATCATACCTTGGTAGATTGTGGCATCGACCAGATCATCATTCTCGTCGGGTGCTACATCATGGTTTGTAGCAAGTGGAGTCCTGCTGCGGAAGCATTCTCCATGTCAAACCGACTGAGGATATCTCCTACATACTGGTCTGATGTAAGAAAATCCCTTTTGGTGTCTGATCCACCTGTAACCGAGAAAGAATTTCATCTCTCCCATGGCACTCATCTCAAACTCAGCCTTCATTACTGCTTCGAACTCTTTACATAGATCTTCGTTCTTTGAACCGAAGATTATGTCATCGACATAGATTTGGACAAGTAGTAAATCTGCATTCTTTTCTTTTATGAACAGTGTACAATAAATGACACCTTTGCGAAAACCATGTTTCATAAGGTGAGTCGAGAGTTTCTCATACTAGGCTCTAGGAGCTTGATGAAGCCCATATAGAGCCTTGTGGAGTTTGTAAACTCTGTCATGATGATATGGATCCTAAAAGCCCTCAGGTTGACTGACGTACACTGTCTCTCTGATTTCACCATGAAGGAATGCACTCTTCACATCAAGTTGATAAACTTTAATCTTCATATACGACGAGTAGGCAAGGAAGATACGGATTGCTTCCATTCTTGCCACGGGTGCAAACACTTCATTGTAGTCAATTCCCTCGACTTGTCAAAATCCTTGAACAACAAGTCGAGCCTTGTTTTTGATGATCACGCCTTGATAATCTTTCTTGTATTTCAAGACCCATTTAGAGTCCATACACCTAACTTCTTGAACTGAAGAAGTTCTTCTTGCATGGCACTCACCCATGCCTTATCATTCAGGGCTTCACAAACATACTTTGGTTCAAACTGAGACACAAAGAAATGATATGCACCATCATGAATATAGCCCTTTTCCATCACTGAGGTATAATCAGCTGAATACAACTGATTATTGGTTTGAACTCCTGATCTCACATCTCCAATGACATTATCCAAAGGATGATACACATTTAGTCGTGAACTAGGAGTGGTTGGAACAACTACGTCAGAGTCAAGATTATGAACATTTAGTTCAGTATCTGAGGCAGTAGGAGTCTGAGGTTCCGAAGACGTAGATGCATCAATGTCAGATGCTTGTGGACTTGTAGTAGGAGGAACCTGTTGTTCCTGGTTGTTCTGATCAGTCTTCACAGCTTCTTCATCAGAGGAAGAACCACTATCTTCAAGTGCTCCCCCTAAGTTGTTAGATGAATCGCCTTGTAGTCCAGATAATGTAGATTCCTGAGTTGGTGTGTTTAGAACATCATACATCATCTTTGTTGCTAACTCATCATCAGAAGTGGAGAGGGGTATGTTGAAGGACTTGAAGAATCCATCATAGTCAACAAAGAAGGCGGGTCCTTTTCCAGCAGGTGGCATGGTGTATCTCTGAACATCAACATTACACCACACTGCTACCTGACCTGTTGAGTTGTTGTAAACCCTCTTGTTTGGTATGTGTATCCTAGAAAGATACCTTCATTAGTCTTCTCACTGAATTTTCCCTCCTGAATCTTCTTCAGTAGGGTGCACGGAGCGCCAAACGGCTCGAGATACTCTAGATTGGGTTTACATCGTTGTAGTAGCTCGTAACACGTCTTTCCATGGCGTTTAACTACCAGGACCCGATTTAGCGTGTAACACGCATTTGCAACTGCTTCATTCTAGAATTGGATTGGCAGTTTTGAGTCTGCTAGCATCGTCCGTGCTGTCTCTATCAAGCTGTGATTCTTCCTTTCAGCAACGCCATTCATCTGAGGAGTGTAGGCAGAAGTGAACTGATGCACAATTCCCTTTTCCTTGCAGTAAGCCTCCATCCACTGATTCTTGAACTCGGTTCCGTTGTCTGTGCACACTTGACGTACCTTCAACTTGTATAGGGACTCCAAAGTAGTTACTAACTCCTTGAATGACTCAAATGTTTTTGATTTGGATTTTAGAAACATCACCCAAGTGAATCTTGAATAGTCATCGGTAACTACATAGCAGTACAAGTTGGCTGCGATGCTTCTTGTACTGACTGGACCAAACAGATCTATGTGAAGAAGTTCAAGAGGAAGTTCGATAGAGTGAACTTTCTTTTCCTTATGAGACTTCTTCGTCTGTTTGCCCTTCTTGCATGCAACACAACAATTCGGAAGTTGGAAGTTTTTGACGTTAACTCCTCTCACTAGATCATTCTGGATCAAGTGATTCATCTTCCGTGGATTAATGTGTCCTATTCTCCTATGCTAGGAGATGGATTCCTTCTTAGTAGCTTTTGACAAGAAGCACTGAACTTCATGATCCGTTGTGGAGGCCTTTGATAAATCCAAGACATAAAGGTCCTTATATCTTGAGGCAGACACTAATACATGATCCTCTGGGATGACATAGTCCTTTTTCAGGACATAGCACTTCTTGTTGTCAAATACTACCTTAAGTTTTTATCATAAATTTGAGAAACATAAAGCAAGTTATTCTGAAGTTGTTGAACGTAGTTTACCTTGTCAAACTTCACTTTCTAATTACCTACTTCCCCTTGAGCTGTGATGTACCCACCTTTGTTTCCAGCAAACAAAACGTGACCTCCTTTTATCTGTTTGACATTTGATAAGAGATCCCTATTCCCTGTCATGTGCCTGGATGCTCCAATGTCTATAATCCACGTGTTGGTTTCAGCACTATATCGAACACCCTGCATATTCAGTTTGAAAACATTAGTTCAGGCTAGGGACCCAAGCCTTCACCAACTTGGGTTTCCCAGAGGCATCACACATCATAAATGTTACCCATTGACCGTTCGAGGGTGAGGGAAGCTCAGATGTCTTCTTGTTCTCATTATCAGACAATGAGGTTGATTTCTCCTTCCATAAGCCAACTTTATGTAAGGCCTGTTTGTGATAAACAGACGATTGGCTAATGTGTTGAACTTTAGACTATCACTTTTAGGTGGCGTCACTAAGTTCCTCTTAAAAGAGCTAGGTTTTTGTTCAGGTATTCAACTTTCCTCCTCGGTGTCTAATAGTAAGGACAATGAGACACAATGTGTCCATACTCTCCACAACTGTAGCAAGCTCTGCTTTTAACTTTATGATTAAACTATTTTTATGGAGATGTATGTGACACCCGGGTGACCTTACTCTGTTTGGTTTTTGACTCTGATTGTTTAGATGTTTTTGTCTGATTTAACAAAGTTAATTGCTTTAACAGTTTTAACATCTTTTTCTTTTCTATTTTCTGGACTTTGACATGATACATGTGATTGGTTAACATTACTGGTCTTTTTAGGTTTAGATTTGACAGTTGTTGAACCAGACTTTATACTAACCTTTTCAAACTCTTTGTCCAGATTAACGCAAGGCATTTTACCTTTTGCCTTTGAAGTAGCCTGACAGGATCAGCGATCACAAGTTTGATGTATTAGAGTTCAAAGCAGCGGAATACGAACAGGAATTAGACAAATTGTGGCAAGTAATCGATACTTGTATGCATTAAGAGCACATACGGTTATAGTGAGAGAAATATATTTCTAATTCAAGGAATGTTATAGATATAGAATATTCTAATCAAATCATTCATATCATTCCCGTCATTCACATTATTACAATAGGTTGTCACTCCTTATATAGAGTGCAACAATCACTGCTGTTATCACGGAAAGTGACAACTGGCAGATCTAATACAAAAATAACAAACTCTTAACAAACTACTGAAATGTTCACAACTACTGAGAACATATCAGAGTGTTAAGTACAGAATATAAAACTACTGATTAGAAACTACTGAAACTACAACGACTGAAGAACAAGCTCTTCAGTCGTTTTACAAAACTACTGAAACATAAAACTACTGAAACTAGAAATATAAAACTAGTGATATCACAACTACTGAAGAAGTACTCTTTAGCAGTTGTGACAAACTACTGAGGCTTCAGTACTTGATCTTCAGACTTTGACCTTCAGGTGTTTCATCAGCTGATGACTTCAGTAGATATCATCAGCTGATGTCTTCAGTCTTTGTCTTCAGACTTTGTACGTCAGTTGTTGATCTTCAGCACTTGTAAACTCTTCAGCTGTTGTACTTCAGCACTTTAGTTCTTCAGCTGTTGAAGTCTTCAGCACTTGATCTTCAGCTGTTGAAGTCTTCAGCACTTGTCAAACTGCTGATGAGGCTTTCAGCAGTTGTTGTGATACCATGTGGGACTTAGAGGTTTTCTGATCTTGGCTCATTGGTTCTTTTGGTCCAACAAACTCCCGCTGAACCAATGCAGCCAAAACCTCTAAATTATTTATTATCCCACTTATTGTAGGCAAAATGTTGGTCTTTTTCCTTCTTGATCAGTAGAGAAGATGACCCATGTAAGCTCCGGCCTGGGAAGAAATCTTAGATATTTGTTTGGCAGGGTATGAATGGGAACTCTGTTTTGGGGAACTGGACATAGAGTTGTTATCCCATTCATGAGATTTACTTCCCCATAATGAGTCTGTATGACTCTCGAACATAGGCCTCAAGGAGAACAACTTGTCCTCCTGAGAGAGTTCTCTACTCCTCCTTCGAAGAAGAACTCTGGACCATAGTACTCTGATAAGTACTTCATGGTCCTGCCATTTTTCAGCTCCACCGTAGTTACCTCCCTATATACAAATTCATCAGGATGGTTGCCTTCAAGGAGTAACTGGAGCTCATTCTTCTGGATGTCTTCAAGCTTTTTATATAACAACCCCTTCTTAATCATCTTGTTTTCTAGTAAAGCTTGAGGGGTCTTCTTTGCTGGTGAGCTTTCTTGAATTCATCAATGATTTCCCAAGGTGAGACTACAATGGCCAACATGATGGTAGAATCTATTGTTTTTCGTACCTGGCCATTGTATCTGTGTGGAATAGTTCTTTTATGGATTCTAGAACTCACCCTGGGGTCTGGCCATACTCTCACTCTCTCCTTCTGATACTGAAAAGTGTGCCTGAGAGTGTACAGCCTTGAGCATGCTCTTTCATGGCTTGAATAGATGATGACTGAGGAAATTCCTTGTCAACCATCTTCAACAGTTGCTCATCGTGCTGTTTCTGCTGTTCTTCTTCTTCTATCTTGACTCTGACCATTTCCCTTTGAGAGTCAGGTGTGATCATGGGTTGACTTCGGGGTTTTGGTAGCTTTAGAACAGCAGAGAGTGGCAGACTATCATCTTCATCCTCCTCTTCTTCTTCTTCTTCCATCCTCAACACCCTTCTCCTCCTTCTAGGTGCATCACTGGATGATGGTTGGGTTGGTGAAGTAATTGGTTTTGAAGAATGAAGATGTTTGGATTTTGGCTTAGAGATTGGTTGGGAGATTTGAGGGATAGGCTATGTTTGAGTGGGTGGAAGGGAAGGTTGATCCAGCATCTTTGTAGTTAGTTTCACCTTTGTGAGTTTAGCCATCTCTAACCTTTTACCAGCCCCAGCCTCATCAAGGGCTTCCACAATAATCCCTTTGTTGAATTGCTCAGACAGACAGATTCTGGTGGCTATAGCCAGAATACTGTCCCTGGTCCATGCGCGAATCTCCATTAACGATCTTCCTAAGTATTTTGCAATAAAGCGGATCATTATTTCCAATCTCTCTTTTTCCAGAGCATCATACCCGCCCATCGGGTCTGAATCTCTTGGACTTCCAACCTTCTGATCTCACTATCCAATGTGGCTGTATCAAACCCCTGCCTGAAGAGTTGTTCAATTATTTTATCCATGGATCGGTTGTGTGTAGTATCAGCTTCTTTTACCAGCTCTTCCAAGGATTTGTCTTCAGCAGTATGATCATCAGCACTTTTCTTTCACTTGTAAGTGAGCAGAGGTTGCTTTTCTTTCCTCCTCTTGGGCTTGCTTCTCTTCCTTCTTTTCCTCTTCTTTTCTTTCACTGCAGTACTCTCCCCTTTTTGGATGCATTGGAGGAAGGGGTTTGTACCGCAGAAAGAGTCTTTTGTACAACAGCATCAATCAAGGGTTGTAAAGTTGAGGAAAGCCTCTCATCAATGGCTTTAGTCACAATATCAGTGATTATGGGTGTGATGAGAGGGAGGGAATTTTGAAGTAAACACCTATTTGCTCAGGAGGGTTCTGTGCCTGAGAAATAGGGCCTGAAGCAGAGGCAGGTGGTTGAGTTTGGAGGGGCTCAGTGTTTGGGGAACCTTCAGGTGAAGGTGCCATCTGTGGGTTGGTAGAGGCAGATGGTCTTTCTCCTTGTGAGAGTTGGTCAAGTAGGTTTTGCAGCCTACTGACTTTCTCTTCAAGGATTGTGTTCTGGGCAAGAACATCGTAGAAAAAGCCCAGGTCATCATCAGCCGAAGCTGAATCATCTGACCTCCTGCTTGGAGCAGGATTTACATGCACTGGGTGTAGACCAGTTGTTGCATGTGCCCCTTGTGCTTGGTACTAGGGACTTCCAGCCTCAGGACAGTGTCCATCATCAGCTGTTGCCTCTAGTGAGGTCTTAGCAATGTTTCCAGCCTCATTCTGATCATGTGCTGAGCAGAGAGAGGTGGCAGCCTCACTAGATATTCTAAGCTCCTTGTCTACACCAGGAGATAGAAGTGGTAAACCCCTGTGCTGTGGGTTCTCAAGTGCACTGTGTTCCTCCCCCTCAATTGTAGAGGTGTTCCCAGTAGTAAGTGGTTTCTGGGGAGGGGGTGAGGAGTGCAGTTAAGTCAGCACTTGTGCAACTATTAAAGTTGGGCTGTGAGGGGCGGTTGTGTGGGGTGAAAGGAGAGAAGCGTGTGCACCTGGAGGTTGGTGCTTTCAATGGCAATCCCTCAAGTGAGGAAGATCCCAGATATGTAGGTACCCCTTGTGTGGTTGCTGCAGGCACCTGTGTTGAGAGGAAGCCTGAGCGGCTATGGCTGGAAGAGTCATTGTATCCACTAGGGGGTTTGGACTAGTGGATATATCTGCGTTTGTGGTGCAGGGGCATCCTCAGGGGACTCAATTCCCTGAGTAGCCGTTTTGGGTTTCTTTTTGGTGGGTTTGGTGGGGACTTTTGATTTGGAGGTGATGGCTGTGGGTTCTAGCTGCGTGGGTTTTTGCAGCTTGGCAGCCATTTTTAGTGTCTGGTCAGAGTTGTGCCGGGAGTATACTTCCGGCAGAACAGCCGTAGCAGGGACTCCCAAGCCAACAAGTCCCTCAGCATTAAGCTGGTTTGTAATGATTGGCCATTAGAACCGTGGATATAGTATCCAACGGTTGGCAGTTAGTTTTTGAGCCATATCCTTGAGCTCCGAAAATATTATTTCTGAAAAGTTTAGCGGTTGTTGCTCAAGAATAGAATACATTACCTGCTGCCATTTTGTCGACATTTGATCCCAAGACGACTTAGGAGCCAAACATACATTCACCATGTGAAAAATTAGGCGTTCAGCGTCAGGAAAGTGGTTTCTTCATGATAGTGGAGGCACTGAGATCGCCTTGATATCCATGTTGGGCAAAGGATAGATCTGTGGTGCCCTTCGGATATCCAGCAGGAGAATAGCATCATTCAGATGAAGAATTTGGCGGATTATTGCAGGAGTGATGACTACTTCTTTGGTATTGACGACCGACTGGAGAGATGGTGTGGTGTTCTCCCAGTGGTAATAGTAACGTTCATCCAAAATTGTTGAAGGGATTCGGCATGTAGTATGGGATTCAGAAGAAATGCCGTATTGTATTGGGACTGAACCATAAGATCGATAGCAGTATCGAACTTAGTCCAGATAGGCGATTTAGTAAGGTAGGCAACACAGTTGTTGTGTCGCGGTTTAATTTGCATGGACGCCATTGAGAAGAGAGAAGTTTTGGAGAGGAACGTTAGGTTTGAAGAAGATGAAGCATTGAGGCTTAGGTCAGGGATATATAGGGTACGGTTAAGAAAACGACTGAAGGATGTGGTGTTAGTCATCAGTAGTTTGAAACGACCGTTGACATGGTATTATCCTTTCAGACGTTGAAACAGCTGAAGTCGTGGTGTTAGGCATCAGAAGTTAGAAAACTACTGAAGACCGTGGTTTTAACTTCAGATGATTGAAACAATGAGGACTTGTGTTTGTCATCAGTAGTTGTGAAACTACTGAAGACAGTGGTTAAGTTATCAGCTGTTGTAAACAACTGAAACTTGGTATTAGTCATCAGTAGTTATAAAACTACTGAAGACATGGTATTGCTTCAGTTGTTAGAATGAAACAGTAGTTGTACAAACGACTGAAGAGAAATTTCTCATCAGCTGTTTTCGTCAATTCTTAGCTTTTCAGCTGTTTCATACTGTCCTCAACACATCATCAGCTTTTTGGCGGATTTCAGTTGTTTCATGGACATCAGTACTTATCTGTTTATACTGATTTCAGTAGTTGTAACTACATCAGTAGTTTTAACTACATCAGTAGTTTGGAACAGATAAAGTACTTCAGTACTTATGAGACATTTAGCCATCAGTAGTTATAAAAACTACTGAAGGGAAAAGGAACTCATCGGTACTATATATGTAATGGTTACCAATGATCACCAGTAATTACTACTGAGATCATCAGTAGTTGTCACTTATTCTAGCTGCAGCATACCAAGCTTAACACCAGGTTTGGAAAGTTGAACTATCCAAAGGCTTAGTAAAAATGTCTGCAAGCTCATCAGCACTGGCACAAACTTAGGATCAATCAGACCTTTTTCAAAACAATCCTTTAAAATGATGTCTGATCTCTATATGTTTGGTCCTAGAGTGCTGGACTGGATTTTTGACAATACACAGAGCTGAAGCACTATCCATTAACAATGGAGTCTTAGTCTCTGTAATGCCATAATCCAGAAGTTGGTTCTGAAGCCAGAGTACCTGAGAGGTGCAGCTTGCAGCAGCAATGTACTCTGCTTCAGCAGTTGATGTAGCAACTGAGGTCTGTTTCTTGCTCTGCCAAGAAATCAAGCAGTTGCCTAGGAATTGACATCCACCAGAAGTTGATTTCCTGGTCAACTTACACCCTGCATAGTCACTGTCAGAAAAAGCAACTAATTTACCAGAATGTCCAGTAGAATACCATAAACCTAGAGATGGAGTGCCTTGCAGATATCTAAAGATCCTCTTGATGCAATCAAATGAGACTCTTTAGGTGCAGCCTGAAATCTAGCACAAACACATGTAGCAAACATAATATCTGGTCTAGAAGCTGTTAAATACATCAAGGACCCAATCATACATCTGTAAAGTGTTTCATCAACCACTTTACCTTTCTGATCTGTATCCAGTTGTGGTGCTGCTCATGGGGGTAGAACAAGGCTTACAGTTTTGTAAATCAAACTTTTGCAAAAGATCTTTTGTGTATTTGACTGATGAATGAAAATTCCATCAGCCTTTTGTTTGATTTGCAACCAGAAAGAACTGTAATTCTCCCATGGCACTCATTTCAAACTTCTGTTGCATCAACTTTGTAAAGGCATCACACAACTTTGGATCAGAGGATGCAAAAATGATATCATCTACATAAATTTGAACAAGTAGATTATGCTGCCCAGCTTTCTTAATGAATAAAGTCTTATCTATGGAGCCTCTAGTGAAATTATTTCCAGAAGAAAGTTTGATAATGTCTCATACCAGGCTCAAGGAGCTTGTTTTAACCCATAAAGAGCCTTATCAAGCTTATACACCAATTAGGATGTTTATTGTCCTCAAAGCCTGGAGGTTGACATACATAAACCTCTTCTTTAATTTTCCATACAAAAAGCACTTTTGACATCCATTTGAAAAACTTTAAGGTTTTGATAAGCAGCATAAGCTAAAAACAATCAATTGCTTCCAGTCTGGCTACAGGGGCAAAGGTTTCATCATAATCAATACCTTCTTCTTGTGCAAACCCCTGAACAACCAGTCTGGCCTTGTTCTTAACAATAAGCCCATTTTCATCAGTTTTGTTCCTAAAACACCATTTAGTGCCTATTGCACACTTACCTGGAGGTAGAGGAACCAGTTCCCACACTTGCTGTTTCTTGAACTGAAGAAGCTCAAGCTGCATGGCATCAACCCATCCATTGTCCTTTAAAGCAATGTGATAATTCTTTGGCTCTTGCTGACTGATGAAGAGAGCATAGAAGCAGAAATTTGACAATTGACTTCTTGTTGATACTCCAGCAGTGATATCACCAATGATTTGAGACATAGGGTGATTCTTCAGATCTTGATACACAATGAGATCTGTGCAAGTGTTTGTAGCAGGCTCAGCAGTAACAGATGGTGATGGTGAATCATTTCCTTGAAACCAATCAGTGGATGGTAATTCAAAGGAAGTTGAATTCGAAGAGATCTCATCAGCATTTGTTGTGGATGGTGCTACTGGAGCTACAGGAACATCAGGTCTAGCTGAATCAGGCAGCTGATCACTAAACCTGAAGAGGTGAGTACTGCAATCATCATCATCATCAGCAGTACCACCAGGTGGTGAACTGTTGACAGGAGCAACAACAGGAGTTTGATAAGGAACATATTGCAGTATGTCCAAATCAAATAACTCCACAGGGCTTTGTGGAATCTTGTCCTTTGGAGATTCATTGAACTTAACATGTAGAGTTTTCAACCATCTTTGTTCTGCAGTTGAAGACTCTGTATGCCTTGCAAGTAGATGAATAACCAACAAAATACCCTGCATCCACCTTAGGATCAAATTTATGGAGTTGATCCTTTGTGTTGAGAATAAAACAGGGACACCCAAATGCTTTGAAAAATGAAATCAGAGGAGCCAAATGATGGAGGACTTCATATGGAGTCTTCATCAACCTCTGATTTACTAAAACTCTATTTTGCACATAGCAAGCTGTGTTAACAGCTTCAGCCCAAAAGGTCAGTGGCAACAGAGTCAGCCAGCATGACCTTGCAGCTTCAATGAGGGTCCTGTTCTTTCTCTCCACTACTCCATTTTGTTCTGGAGTCCTTGGAATGCTAAACTGCCTTTTGATTCCCTTTGAAAGATAGAAGTCATCAAGTGTATGATTTCTGAATTCAGTTCCATTGTCACTCCTAATACACTTGACTGGAAAGGAATACTGCTTCTCAATATACAACACAAAGTGAATAATCTTCTGAGCAGCCTCATCCTTTGAATGTAGAAAGAAAGTCCATACAAATCTGGAGTAATCATCCACAATTACCAGACAGTATTTCTTCTTTGCCATGCTCATTACTCTCACAGGACCAAATAGATCCATATGCAGTATAATTGCAAGCAGGCAGTGGACTTAGGCACTTCAATAGGAGGGAATGAGACTTTGTGCTGTTTTCCTTTTAAACAAGCAGTGCAGGTTTCATCACAGTGGAACTCCTTTATTGGTAAGCCTCTGACTAAACTATTGTGGGTAAGCTGATTCATGTTTTTGAGATTAACATGACCAAGCCTTCTGTGCCACAGTTTAGATTCTTGAGAAGAGGCTTTGGAAAATAGGCAAGGATTGCCTTTGAGATCTATTCTTAGAAAGATCTAAGGCATACACTCTTCCTGTCCTGTTGGCTCTCAGGAGAGTGTGATCATCCAACCTTGTCAATCAAGTGCAAGACTTTGGATGACAGAATCCTACAGTTTTGACTGGTGAAAA
This sequence comes from Flaveria trinervia, assembly GCA_025506515.1. NCBI lineage: Eukaryota > Viridiplantae > Streptophyta > Magnoliopsida > Asterales > Asteraceae > Flaveria > Flaveria trinervia. Next base: position 50,264,724 of record CM046446.1, read on the forward strand.
GAGCAACATGGCTTTATCACACATTTGACTGACACTCAAGAGATTGTACTTGAGATTTTCCACATGATTAACATCATCAAATTTGATTTCTCCATTGGAGACAAAACCCTTACCAATGATGTAACCCCTAGCATCATTGCCAAAAGAAACAAATCCCTTCTTTCCTTGAGAGTAGTCATGAAGAAGAGAGTTGTTCCCAGTCATGTGCATAGATCCCCACTGTCTACATACCAGATGCTACTTTGGCATGTTGAAGAACCCTGCAATAATAAACAATCAGTTAGTTTTAGAGACCCAAACCTTTTTGGTTTTGGGCCTGGTCTCATCAATAGATGGTAAACTAACAGGTTTATTTGAAACAACAGCCTGAGAGGAAGAAGATGGTGTAGAAGAGGAGTCCTTTGGCTTGGACCTCCTTTTCTGTGGTTTCAACATAGGGGCATCTAGTGGTTAACTCTACCCAACAGATGTTGAACCATCATAACCAGCTGTGTCTGATTTTGTGATAAAGCTTTCAGCTCATCAGACACATTGCCAGTAGTGGAGTTGATAAGTTCCTATGTTGCACCTTCTTCTTCTGAGCACTCTCAGCTGTCACTTGTTTAACCCCTTCCTTTTTGGATTTCTTTGAGGACTTAAGGGTTACAGGATTTGATGTTGCTGATACAAATGTGGTCTCAAACTCAGTTTCATTTTTACCATTTTCTCATTAATTTCTTTTTTTGTTTGAGTTTGGAACCTCTTTTGTACCAACAATCATCTGTAAGATGATTGAACAAACCACATACTTCACATGGTTTCTTCTTCATCTTAGGTTGATCATCAACTAAAGAGGGTGAAGCAACTGAAGACTTGTTCTTCAATGCTTTGGAAGCATTGTTTGCTTTCTTGACTGCCTCTTTAGTAGTCTTCAAACTCTTTCTACTGCAGTTTTCTTCTCTTCAGTACTGACAGCTGTTGAAGTTTGAACTTCAGGTGTTAAATCCTGCTCTCTAGTCCTTTCAGGACCTTCAGAATTAACTCCTGAGTTGATCAACTCATAATCATGTGAGTCAGCATTTGAACCATCAACATCAGCTGATAGGTTCAAAGAGGGCTTGATGCTGACTGCTACTTCTGATTGTGCTGTATCAGAAGGTAGATCACATGATGTGATGGATTGGTTATCACTCTCACCATCAGATTCTACTTCTGCTCTTGGAGTAAAATCTGTAGGTGGAGCAGTGTGATTGTAACCAATGCCAAACTTCACATTGGAAGCAGATTGCTTACTAAGAAGCATTTCAAAACCTTTGCATGATTGTACCCATCTATCACTCTACCTGGGTAACTGCAAGGGTTTCTTTGAGATCTTTGTACTTCTCTAGAAGTACCTCTTCTCTAGCCTTATCATCATTATTTGGCATTCAGTTTGTAATCTCATCATTTTTATCTTTAAGTACAGACTCAAATTCAGCTTTGTTTTTGGAAATTATTTGTTCTAGCTCAATGTTCTTATTAATTAAAGCTACATTTGCTTCTCTAATGGAAGCAAATGCTGCTATGCATGGTTCAAAACATAATTTGGCTTTTGCCTCAGAGGATACCTGTGATACCTGAGGTGTAGAGGCATTAGAAAATGAAGTATCAGCAGACTCCAAAGCCATAAGAGCTAGATTCCCAAAAGGACTGTCACCACCATGTTGACCAGCACCTGAGAACAGTTGTTCATGACCAGAGACATGTCATTGGTAAACTGCTCCAGTCAACAACTCCTGGGGTGAAGAAGCTGTGTTGTTGAGGTTGAGGTTGTTGATGAGATTGGGATGGCTGAGGTTCTGGTAGTGCATGAGGTTGTGGTGCCATAGGAACTTGAACTTGATTTGACTGTGGCATTTAATAACAAGGGTACGGATATGGCATTTGACCCTGAGGAACAAAATATGCCGAGATTGTTGTTGAGGATGATGACTAGAAGTGACAGGATGTTGCCCTCTGTGTTGTTGACTATTGCCAGGAAAAGTCACAAAGGGTGCAGTGGAGTTAGATCCAGTTGATCTACACTCTCTTGCAAAGTGTCCAAGCCTTTGGCATTTGTGACACCTCAACTTGCTCTTGTCAAAACCAACTTTGGTTTTGCCAGAGAGTCCTGGGAATTTTCTTCCAGTTCTTTGTAGAACTTCTGAGATTGATATTTATCAGGGCCATTTGGCTCAAAATATCCATCTCTTCTAAGTCGTCATCAGCAATCCCCTTGAGATCATCCATAATGAAGCATAAATTGTCATTATTACACCCAGTAAACTGACCATCAACACTCACAAATGCAGAATCAGAAGTACTGAAGAGAAGTTAATATGCTCATCATACTGGCATTCAGATGAAGCATATTCTGACTCATGACCACCAAGGCAGTGTTGCCTGGTACAAAGTCTTCAGTGAGCTTTCCAGATGAAGAAACTTTCTCTTCTGTTCTATCTCTCTCTCAACGTGAGCAGTTTCCATGGAGTTGGGTGAGAGATAGTTTGTCCAAACTTGCACTGGAGCGTAGGACAATAGTATATGTGTCCCATCTCTCAGGCAGTGATCTGAGAAATCTGTTATTCATCTGGATATTGTGTACTCAAGTTTGACCATTTTAATTCAGAGATCAAACAAGAGAACCGCTCATATTGTTGAGTCAGTGTCTCACCCTTTCTATGAGAAAATGTCTCATATTGTTGGGCGAGGATTTCTCTATTATTTGCCAAGACCTCATCTGTCCTCCAAATTGTTCTTTCAAGGCATTCCAAAGGTCATGGGCAGTTTCATGATGCATTAGCCCAGAATAGATTTCATTTGGCAGTGCCATGGCCAGAATTCCATGGGCTTTTGCATCAATTTCAAGCAACTTCTTATCCTCATCTGAGTATTGCTCCTCCTTCGGAACCATTTGATTGGTTTCCGGGTTATTCACCATAGGCTTGTGTGGACCATGTACCACTGATGTCCAACAACCTGCGCTGTTAACAGACAGGTGATGGAGCATTCGTCTTTGCCATATGTTATACTCATTCCTAACCAGTATTGGTGGCTTGGTTGAGGAACCAGTATTGTGAGGATCATTGGAGGGAGTAGTCATTTTCAGTTCAGAAACAATTTAATTCAAGCTTTTAAAAGTTTTACACAGACCACAACAAACTCAATGAAAACCAAGAAAAGATCTCAGGATGAATGACCAGAAATACAGAAAATTCAATCTCTATAACCGTTTCTTGCAAAAACAAAAGCTAATTCAATCAAACTTAGATCTTGAATAACAGTTTCAATGATCAATTATTAGATCGATCAATGATTAACCAGCTCTGAAACCATTTGACAGGATCAGCGATCACAAGTTTGATGTATTAGAGTTCAAAGCAGCGGAATACGAACAGGAATTAGACAAATTGTGGCAAGTAATCGATACTTGTATGCATTAAGAGCACATACGGTTATAGTGAGAGAATATATTTCTGATTCAAGGAATGTTTATAGATATAGAATATTTCTAATCAAATCATTCATATCATTCCCGTCATTCACATTATTACAATAGGTTGTCACTCCTTATATAGAGTGCAACAATCACTGCTGTTATCACGGAAAGTGACAACTGGCAGATCTAATACAAAAATAACTAACTCTTAACAAACTACTGAAATGTTCACAACTACTGAGAACATATCAGAGTGTTAAGTACAGAATATAAAACTACTGATTAGAAACTACTGAAACTACAACGACTGAAGAACAAGCTCTTCAGTCGTTTTACAAAACTATTGAAACATAAAACTACTGAAACTAGAAATATAAAACTAGTGATATCACAACTACTGAAAAGTACTCTTCAGCAGTTGTGACAAACTACTGAGGCTTCAGTACTTGATCTTCAGACTTTGACCTTCAGGTGTTTCATCAGCTGATGACTTCAGTAGATATCATCAGCTGATGTCTTCAGTCTTTGTCTTCAGACTTGGTACGTTAGTTGTTGATCTTCAGCACTTGTAAACTCTTCAGTTGTTGTACTTCAGCACTTTAGTTCTTCAGCTGTTGAAGTCTTCAGCACTTGATCTTCAGCTGTTGAAGTCTTCAGCACGTGTCAAACTGCTGATGAGGCTTTCTGATCTTGGCTCATTGGTTCTTTTGGTCCAACATAGCCTCCATTTGTTTAGTAACAGATTCAGTTGATGAACATGTGGAATCTGGATCACTTACAAGAGGAGTGGACACCACACGATCCTTGATTGGATTATCATTAATTGGTTTACATTTGTGTTCATCAAGATCTCATGTGGTGGTGGAACCACTTTATAACCAAATCCCTCCCTGTTGTTTCTCTCTCTCACTAAGTTTTGGACTATGTGTGAAGAACTAGTCCAACTATGCAGTTTTTGTTTTAGGGAATTAACTTCTACTTCTAAAACTACCTTTTGTTTCTTAGTGTCCTCTAGGGAGTTTAGATAGTACCTAATGTCATTAGCTTGGTTAAAGGCTATAACTTTTGTTTCCCTAAGCTGTTTGTTCAAAAGGTCTATATTATATTTGTAAGTATGCTGATTTTGTTTTAACACTCTATTAGCCTCAGTGCATAGTTCCAAGTCCTTTACTAAGTTATCATTATGATCTAATAACCTAGCAAATTTTAAATCAATGCTTTCCCTAAATTTATTCCAATCTTTACAAGCATGATTATAAAGAGTTGGTCAGTAGTACTTACCTGAGCGGTTTCTGAAGAATCAGCCATCAATGCAGAATCTGATGTTTCTGGAACTGGTGAGTCTGACGTTGTAGTAGTTTTCCCATCTTCAGGCAAGTAGGTGACCACTGGTGCAGTTTCTTCTGATGTTGACATCACAAGTTCGACTGCAATATCTCCTTCACTGGCAGAGTCATCATCTATATCCTCCACACTAGCAATATTAGATTCTCCCGGTGAGAAAAACCGAAAGCTCCAGTCCTGCCCTTCATCATCATGAGCAGTCTAGGCTTTGGGATCCTTGCTTGATGAAGTAGGACTACTAGTGGGTTTCTCCTGACGATTGAATGAGGAGAAAGGATTCCCATTTCCAGTCTTCTTTGGCTTCACGCACTCCCTTTTAAAGTGCCCTTTCTCTCCGTAGTTGAAGTAGGTTACCTTGGATTTATCAAAGCTGAAGGTAGTGTCCTTAGTTGCAATCAAATTTTGTCCGGTCGTTTTGACAAACCTCTTAGCTCTACGGACTGCACTGGCTAAGGCCCACATTATGTCCATCCACTCCAGCTCTGTCTCATCCACCTGCTCATAATCCTCATCTGCCAGATGGCAGTTCCCAATTTTACCAGCAATTAGTCCATCATAGGAGTGGACTACCGCAACTAAGAGATCCATGTGCTCTTTAGCTACCTCAACTATCACATTGCCAAAGTTCTCAGTCTTCAGCTTTGCTGCATTTGCTTCAGGTGCAATGTATTGGGTACCAGACGACCCTGACGTTTCTGACCCTAAAGTAGAGGTTGGTGAAGGACCAGACGAGCTTGATAAAAAGCTGTCTGAAGAGGTGCTCCAGATGTTTTGGCTTGAGGTGTTGCGTTGTACAGCGCTGGATTCTGATCATAAGAAGGCTTTTGAGCTCTGTACTTCATCCTTAGTTCTTCTTCTCTCAGTTTCGGAATGAAGTCATTGATATCTAACTTCGTTTACCATTCTATCTGAGATTGGAGACAAATGAAACCCATTTCTTTGGCAGCCCGTCTGCAAAGTTGGACACTTTGTCCTCCATAGACATCGATACTCCATGAGTGTGCATCTCACTCATAGTGGTAGAACCTATCGATAACATCATCTAGGCTTTCTTTTCCTATCGAGGAGAAGTTGTCAAACTCCTTCTTTAAAGCCTTAGCCTTTATGGCCTTCAATGATGCATTTCTGTCATATCTTTTCTCCAATGCATCCCATAGTTTCTTTGCTTGTGTATATTCTGAGAATTGATGGAAAATATCCTTCGAAATTGACTATGTAAGCAAAGCATAAACTTTCATTTCGGCATTGTACTTTACTTTTTGTCCATCAGTCATGCCACCTAGTGTAAGTTTAACACCATCAGCTCCTACAGGCATGCTGTACCCCGTCTCTATAGACTCCCACAGATTGGGATCTGCTCCATTTAAGTAGATCTCGAAACATTGCTTCCATTGTGGGTACTCGTCTAACGTGATTAGCTTTGGGGGCTTGTTATGATTCCTCACTTCATTCTCCAGTAGCAGTAAGTTTTGTATACGTGAGTCTCTCCCTGCTATGAATGCTGAGTATTGGATTTCCATTGCGATTAACTTTAACTTTAAACCAAACTTTTGTATTATTGCGAATGAAGAGGTGCGATTGGGCTATTCGGGTGATTGAACTATGCGGATGGTTCAATCGTGCGACTGAACTAATGCGGATGACTCAATCGGCTGAATGAACTAATGCGGATGACTCAGTCAGCCGAATGAAGTAATGCGGTTGAGCAATGCGAATAGTCTTCTCAGTTGGACGAATAGAAGTGAGACTGAGTCCAATCGTGCGTATGGGGATGCGTATGTACTCAGTCGGGCGATTGAGTCAATCGTGCGACTGGGCCTGCTGGATTTTGAAAATTCGTAGGTTTAAGGTGTTTGAACACAAAAACACTAATTTTTGCTAACCTTAATTGCCGTATGCCAGAAAAAACTTAAGTTTACGATCAGGAGACATCTAAAACCCGATTTGACACAAAAGATTGCGTTTTTGAGAGCAAAAACACAATTTTTATATCAAAACGATTGAATCACACATCAATCTAGAGCCAAAGCTCTGATACCACTTGTTAGGATCGTGTACTAGACGAATACTAACAGATTTACGCGTGTACCGAATCAAATAGTGCGGAATCCAATTTGATTGGTGATCCAATCAGTGAGAACGCACGTAGAATCAGTTAAAGATTGAATCTAAACGTTAAGAACGATTAGCAATTGATCTATTGCGATCTTTGAAGTTGGAACAGGTTATTAGAGGTCTCTGGATGGCTAGGGTATGTCTGGGTATTGAAATATTAAAAGTCTCATTTTTCCACAATTTAAGTGGTATTTATAGGTTAAGGTTTCTCAATCGTGCGACTGGACCATTTGCATGGTTCAGTCGTGCGATTGAGTCATGCGGTTGATCCATTCGCACGACTGAGTGTTCAGTCATGCGACTGAGTCAATCTCATGTTTCAATCATGCGACTGATCCAGTCTCCTGGTTCATTCGAACGACTGGTTCATTAGCATGAAGTTGTTCATGCGTATGGTCCATTAGCATGATTAAGTTTGAATATGTTTCATAGTCATTAATTGATTTAGATATTATTCAAACAACCACAACCTATATAGTTAAGTCCATAAGCGTTATTACATACCAACCAATGAAATATTCAACATTATATAAGCACAACCACATATTGTATTTCATTAAGTACCCGTACAGTTACATATGTGTAAGACAATCCAAACATATTACATTAAGTTCAAAAACTAGGGACACATGTATCTACAACAACCATCACCAAACCAACACCACAACCAACACCACAACCAACACCACAACCAACACCACAACCAACACCACAAACAACACCACAACCAACACCACAACAACAACACAACCAACCCACAACCAACACCACAACCAACACCACAACCAACACCACAATCATTACCACAACCAACATCACCACCTCATCAATCACCAATACTACCATCTCATCACTCACCAATAACACCATACCAACCTTTTCCAACCCATGATTACACTACTAAAGTTGGAGACTCAACTAGCACTTCTAAAGCATCCAAATCATCTTCAGATGAGGAGGATAACCATGCTCAAACGCCTGTAAAGAAAGCAACTTCTGAGACTGCTCCCTCAGAGAGCTTTGCTGAATCCAATGTAAACAGGCCTGATGAAAATGATGAATTGATATCCAAGCTCCTACAAAAAGTGGAAAGGATGGAAAGGATTTTAAATAGGAGAGCTAGAATCATTGATGACAAGATTCTAGAGCTTGATGAAAAGGAGCAGGAGTTGAAAGAGCTTAAAGAAAAACATGAAGCTGAAAAGAAGGAGAAAGAGAAAGAACTTGAAAACTTAAAAGCTACACTCAATCATTCAAGAGAAGAACTGAGTGGCCATGTTGACACTCTTGCCATTCAAACCATAGCAATGGAAGAACAAGAGAACATTATTGAAGAACAAGCTGAAATCATCTCTAATCTTGAAAATGAAATTTATAGCCAAAACAAAAGGATCTCTGAACTTGAGCTAATAATTAAGACTCAAAGAAGTGTTGTGGCTGATGAAAGGAAAGATAAACAAGAAAAGGTTGTTAATGATGAGAACCAGTCTATCTCTGAAAATGAAGAACAAGAAGAAGATACAAGTCAAACAAAGCATGAGGAACAAAGTCTAGAGATGGTGATTTACTCTGGAAAAACAGATGCTACTCACACTGAGAAAGCTAAATTTGAGGAACTTATCAATGCTTTAGACAGCTTTACATCTGAAGAATTCAGTGTAGATGATGTGTGAATCCAAGGATCACAGACAGGAATTATCAGTGTTGGTTGAAGACAAGTCAACGTTTGCGGAATCAACGTTGGCTTGGTTTAATTGATTTGTATTAAATTTCAATATCAATGAAAATTCAAGAACACACTAATAGAAACACAATAATGAATATGTATTTCATTAAAATATGTTAATGATTACAAAATAATGAATGAATGATATCAAAGTTTGTTATGAATGATGTGACGGCTGCTAGGGTTTGATTGAGTGAATTGATGTGTCGTTCGCTGTTTGTGGAATTGTTGTATTGCTATTGTTGTTTCCGTTCAATCAATCGTCTAATCAATCATCCTTGAATCGAAACCTAGGATCCATATATATAGATAATGATGTTTCTATTATAGGAAACACCAGATCTCTTGGGATTTGATTTGTTTCAGTTAAGGAATCATCAGATTTCTTGGGATTCGCATAACTACCTTGTTGACTTGTAACACTTGTATTATACAAGTGTTTGGACTCTGCAGGAATAGTTTCTTTCATATGAATTTGTTCTTCCGTAGAAGTCTTGTTCTTCCATAGATGATTTGTTCTTCCGTAGGAATCTTGTTCTTCCGAAGCTGATTTGTTCTTCCGTAGGAATGTTGTTCCTCAGTTCTGGTTGTTCATCCACAGAGGATCTTCGGATGTAATTTTACTTGTAAGAAACATATCCACGGAAGAACAAAATGTTCATTTACATGTTTCTTACACTTGGTCAAATTTAGAAATTGACCAAGTATGATGTTCGTACCTGCAACCATACATAAATCAACACACATATAAATGGGTTAACCTATATATATATAATGCATACACAATAATGAATTACAGCCATTCATTACACATATTAAATCAAGTACTAAGCCTATACAAAATTAACTAGATCTACTGATCCTAGACCTAACAATACTCCCCCTTAGGCTTAGATACTTGTAATCAGCTCTTCAAAACTGAAAGTTTTTTCATCCTTGCCACCATCCTTTTGTTAAAGTACGATACTAAATCCTTTTGATCATTGTACTTATACTTGATCTCCATTCTGCATATCCTTTGAAGTGTCTCAAAACTCAACCCCAATACATCTTCTTCAGTAGTGAGGGTTTCTACAACACATTGGTTGTTAACAATCTCCAGTTCATCATCTTCTGAGATTTTCAGTTCTGTTATATCTTCAATGTTAGCTCCCTTTAGCATCCCAACATTATATCTTCTTCTTTTGTATGCTTTGGCATGCAGCTTATCCACAACTTGTATCATATGAATGTATAAGCATAAATCATTCTGAGCTTTTTCATCTGTCAGCTTTGGGAAGAATTTATCATGTAAGAATGATATGTAGCTTGGATGAAGCATTTTGATCTCTATAGGGTCGAAGATTCTTATTTTGTCACCTTTCTTACCATCAGCATTCCTCAGCAACACCATTTCTTTTATTTTCTCAACATATCCCCACTCAGTTATGGGAATAGTGTATTGATTTCCTCCAATGACTTTGATGGCTGCTGTTTTCCAATTAGAACAACCAACTCTCTTTAGAAATTCATCATCAACTAATGGGGATGAGTTGGTGCCTGATATTTTCTTTCTCTCTAATCTTCTTTTATGCTTAAATCCTCTCTTTTTGCTTCTCTAATCACATCATCATTGAATTTTGTCTTTAACTTTTCCACCAACACAGAGAAATCTCTTCCTCTTGAGTGAATTGGATAGTTAGACATTGTAAGAGTCTACAGATCCTTGATGTCTTTCTCATGAAGTCTCAGTACTGCCTCTGTATCATGGAAATATTGAATTCTTCCAGAGTTTCTCTTGATAATTGCACAATCCCTGTCTGGATCAAATTTCCAGGCCATAATCTTGTTCTCTGCTTACGAACTGGGAGTTGTGATATGATCATATAGCTCTATGAGAGTTGATTTCTGTTCAGTAATCTCTCTAACAGTTGTTCCTAATGGCCACACATTCCCAGGAATGGCTGCCCTTGGTTCTCTGATTAGTTTGTCTTTGCCTTTGTGTTGATCTTTAGATTCAACAGTTATAGGATGAGCAGAGAGTTTGCTTTGTTGTTCAAATGATGGGTTTGGAGCTTCAGTTCTGAATCTGACTCCAGTATCAAGTTTAGCATTCATTACATGTTCCATCATTCTTCTTAGTTCACTAACACTTCTTCCTTTAAAATCATGAGCCTTGTAATTATGTCCCTGAAGCCAACATACCATATTGTACTTGGTGAGTTTAGTAGTGTCATAATGGCCTAGATCTTTCTTGATTTTCTGAATGGCTTAAAAAGTGGTGAATGCTTCATAGTCACACTTTGGAATTATGAACCTAGCAAGCTCAAACTCTTTTAGTATATCTTTCATCTCAGTCAAGTTCATTCTTTCAACCATGTCAAATGGGAACCCATGATTGATCAGGGTCATAAACACATGTCTCAGGCCTTTCTTCCATGATGTCTTTTGTTGTAAGAAGAACATCAGTCTTTGATTCTTCTTGAGCTTTGTTTGGTTCATCTTCAATCAACTCTTTCCATTCATCATCACTCTCAGATTCATCAATAGCAGCTTGCTTTGATGTTGAATTTTCCATAGAAGGAGTGTGCTCAGAAGAGGTATGCGTTGACTGTTTAGGAGAATCTTCAACATTGATTACTTGAATCTTTGTTGAGCCCAAATACTTATCTTCCTTGAGTATTGAATGAGTTGCTTAGAAGATTCAGCAGGTTTCTTTAGTTGGTTTGATTTAAGAGCACATATATTCATTTTCAGTTCATCAATTTCTTCTTCTTTTCTTCTCAACATAGCTGATTGATCATAGAGAGTGTCATTGATTTGATCAATTTTCACTATTAGCTTCTCATTTTCATCTTTCTCTTTCTTTACTGCTTCTTTGAGTTCAGAGTCTTGTTGAAGAAGGGCATCAATCACTTCATTATTGCACACGGAATCTTCTCTCAAGCTTTTGATTCTTGATTCTAGTTGCATAAGCATTTCATCCTTTCTTGCAATTATTCCTTTCAGATCTTGTATTCTTTGCTTTCTATTGTTAGACTTCAGAACAAGCTTGTTGTATTCAGCAACCAGATAACTCTTGCTGACGGGGATGTCATAATCACTTAGATCATCTTCATTGTATGCAATCACATCAACATTTACTTCTTCTTCTTGATATTGAGAAGCAATCTCATCAACTTACTTCTTCATGGCTACACTTGCTGAGCTTGAACTAGACTCAATAACTTGAATTTCCGGTTCTTGATGTGGTTGTTGTTGTTGTTGATGATCAGTGATCAGAGAGACTGGTTCAGTTTCATTTGAGAGTACAGGGGATTCAGTTTTGGTTAATGACAATTTTACTGTACTTGCTTGTGAGGCTAACTCTGTCTCCCTAGTGTAAATACTCTCAATGGCTGAATTTTCTGGATTCAGAGGTTGTTGATAAAGTTGCATTTGAAGCTGATTTGGTGATTGAGGGTGGATTCGAGAGATTGGTTCTGTGTTTTGGCTGGCTGGTGATTGTGGTTGGGATGTTTGTTGTTGATTTGGTGATTGATAGTGGATTGGAGAAATTGGTTCTGTGTTTTGGATGGCTGGTGATTGTGGTTGGGATGGTGATGGATGAGATTGCTAATGTATGGGTGATATATCTGGTGAGTGAGTGTCTTAACAGAGTTGGTTGGAGAGTTCTCTTGCTGATCTTCCCACACAAGCTCTTGAGGAATATTCGCAGTAGCATCAACCACATGTGCAAACATGGGCATGTCTCCTCCTTCATATTTCCTAGATATTTTACTCAGTACTGATCTCCAAGGTGTGCTTGAACGAACACACCACCATCCATAGTAGTTCCAGCCAGATCATCATTAATGATCAGTTGCACAAACCTTGGAAACATGTACATCTTATCAACCTTCTGCACTTTGATGTGATCACATAAGCAATTGAAGATGTACTTTGAGTAATTGTAGGTTCTTCCCTCAAAAACACCAATAATCCCAGAAGAGATATTCCTTGAAAATCTGTCAAGACCAGATTTTCTGTTTGATATGCACTTAAGATAAGTGTGGCAGAGAAATCTATACAGCTTGCAGAGTCTTCCTTTCTTGATTTCCCCCTTCTCGAAATCACCGTCATACCCCATCAGGAGAAAAACTTTCTCTATGTATTCGTTTTCGAACACATCAGGATGACGAGCTCAACATCTCCCAACTCAAGAACCTTCTTATTATCTGTTCATTGATTCTCAGCCTTCGATTCTTCATATCAGCAACAATAACTCGACCATCTTCCTCTATTTGGGCGGAGTTCTAGTAATCAGTGATGTACGATTGGTGAATCACAGGCTCTGCTGATAAGGCATAGAATAGCCTAGATCTTCTTAGACATCGAATAATATCTTGACACCCTTCTGAAACAGGGTCGTCTGGGTTTAAGAAGGCACACACATTGTGCTCTCTCGCAAATCTATTATCCATCTGTTCATAAGAAAAAGATTTGTTAGAATCATACTATTGATATGAGAATATGAATAGTTGTGAGATTAAACAAAACTCAAACACATTCTTGAATATTACGACATGTTTTACCTTGAAAACAGTGGATTAAGAACACAGATATATGTTTGTTTAATGTTTTGATTTGGTAAGATTTGAATGTTATGAAAAAGGGAAAAGTTTGTTGAGAGTGTGTTTTTTCTAGGTCTGAAAAAGTGAACTGAAAAAGGAATAATGAATTTGAAGTCAAACAACATCATTTATACTCTCAAAAACCTTAATTTTATCGCATTAATGAAGTGGGACCCTCAACAAATTCTTCCGCAGATCATCTATGGATCCCATAAGTTGTCTGCGGATGACTTAACGACATCTGCTGATGAAGTATAACTTACATTTTCACAGATTACCAAACCGTGAAATTAAATATTTGTTAATCTTTGTTCATCCATAGTTTACCAATCTACGGATAAACATTTAAATTTTCAACACTGTAGCTTCTGCTAATGCTAAGATAGCACTGTAGCTTCTGCTGATGCTCAAGTTGGCACTATAGCTTCTGCTGATGCTTAAGTTTGCACTGTAGCTTTTGCTGATGCTTAAGATGACACAGTGTTTTGAAGTATTGTTGTATGGTCCAAGTCCATTGCTTAGAACCATTTATTGCTGTTGGACCTTGTTGACTTTGTGTAGATGACAATTTAGCACAAGAAAGTTAAAAATAATGATTTTAAGGAAAATGTCATGTATCCAGGAGCTAAGATGGTGCTCAGATTCCAATTCCTTCAAATTGATAATGAAATAGAAAAGCTGCTAATTGATAAACTTAACTTCATGTATTTCTACTCTTCCTAAATTTGTGATTAATGATGACATTAAGCATTTATCATAAATTTCTAATAAGAATAACATGAGTGACATTTAACTGTATGATGATGAGCAGACATATATTCACATATGATGAGATCATACTATAATACTAAGCCTCTTCCTAATGAGTTATTTTGTTGAATTGATACCTGAACAAAGTTTTGATTGCAAGTATATTGTCCACTTAAATCCATACAAGAGCTCATGTAGCAACTAGGCATGCTGTTTATCATGTTTTCATATTGATTTGGAATTAACTGTTATGGGCTTCACATTCAATTCACAAAGATTTTGTCCTTCCTTTGCAAGACAAATCATCACTTTTTCACACTTAAGAACTATGTACTTTAAGTTATAAGTTCTATCTTGAGATGCAGTTGGCATCTCATTAATACAATGATGTAGAAGCTCTAGATTAATATATAATTGATCACATCGGATTCTTTTGAGAGCTTAGATATGATCATCATCAGGTCACGAGGTCTTTACTCACGTAAAACAGAGGTGCCTTTAACCCAGGTCTTTGTTCACACAAAACAGAGGGATGATGAGGATCATGATCTTTTCACCTTTTGTAACTGAAATTCAGTATGGTGATCATACACCTAGGTCATTGTTCACACAAAATAGAGGGAGTATGATTTGCAAAGATAGATATTATAAAGTGTTAGTACATAGTGTGTTTAGATGAGTGATTTGGTCACATCAGAATAATATTCACTTTGTATTCTAAAAATGAAGTTTCCCACAAACAATACCTAGCATTATGTTTGGCATGCACTCAGTGTAGTTTCCACTCAAGATGAATCTACTCACACATCAAGAAACTTGCTTAGATTTATTGTTATTTATGAATTTAGGAATAAGCAAAGATATAGTGTACTATCATTTCCCATGCGTATGTCATGCTAAAGCATCATTACACACAATATTTTGTTTGTTTAAATTGATTAATCTAAGTTAATCATGCCTAGAGACTCAATTAGAAAATAAATCTGACTGAATCAAAGACTTTAGTGAATAAATCAGCAAGCTGATTTGTTGTATCCACTTTGACTAACTTAATCAAACCCTTTTCTCAGCAATCTCTTAGAAAATGATATCTTATCTCAATATGTTTTGTTTAATGTTACACAGGATTAGCAGTTATAAACATAGCAGCAGAATTGTCTATATAATTGAAGTTTGAAGGAAGTTGTAACTATAGTCAAGCAAATAGTTTTGCAACCAAAGGACTTGAGAGCAACTAGCTGAAGCAACTATGTACTCAGTCTCAGCTGTGGATACAGATACATTGGTTTGTTTCTTGCACTGCCATGATACTAGCCTTGGTCTGATGAATTGACATCCAGGTTGTTGATTTTCTATTATTGTTACATCCACTATAGGTACTATCTGAGTATGAGTAGAGTGTAAAGTCTCCATCCTTTGGATACCAAAGACCAATACCTGGTTTTCCTTTGAGGTATCTAAAGATCCTTTTTACAGCATTCAGATAAGACTCATTTGGATTAGATTGGTACCTAGCACACACACACACACAACAAACATAACGTGAGGTCTACTGGCAGTTAGATACATAAGCGAACCTATCATTGATCTATATAATTTTTGATCAATAGATTTTCCTGAAGGATCAGGAACAATCTTGTCAATTGTTGATGTTGGTGTTTTGCATGAGGATACTTCTGCAAGATTGTATTTCTTCAGAATTTGATGTATGTATTTTTCTTGATTGATGAATATCCCATCTTGTTTATGATGAACTTGAAGACCAAGAAAGAAGGTTAATTCACCCATTGAACTCATCTGAAATTCAGATTTCATCAGCTCTTTGAAATTTACACACAATCTTTTATTTGTTGAGCCAAATATGATATCATCAACATATATTTGAACAACTAAGAGATCTTGATGTTCTTGATTGAGAAAGAGTGTCTGATCAATGGTTCCTCTTTTGTAGCCATGCTTGAGCAAGAAAGATGATAGTGTTTCATACCACTTTCTTAGTGCTTGATGAAGACCATACAAGGCTTTATCTAGTTTGTATACTCTATGGGGATAATGAGGATATTCAAAACCAAGGGGTTGTGACACATAAACTTCCTCATCAATCTTCCCATATAGGAATGCACACTTGACATCCATCTGATACACAGTGAACTTCTTATATGATGCATAAGCTAGAAACACTCTATTGCCTCAATTCTTGCAACTGGTGCAAAAACTTCATCATAATCTACTCGTTCTTCTTGTGTGTATCCTTGTGCAATCAACCTTGCTTGTTTCTTACAATAATCACTCTATAATCCAGTTTGTTTTTTTATAGCCACCTTGTGCCAATAGGATGTCGTCCTTCAGGAAAATCAACTAGAGACCATACCTTTTGCTTTCTAAATTGTTGAAGCTCTTCTTGTTGGATTCTTTATGCCCAAGACACATAGAACATTGATGTGGTTAGTACGTTATGATCCAAGTCGGGTCATACCCAATAATAAGCTTAGCAAACACCAAATAATATTTAATTGATGATATGATCATGCAATTAAATAAATACACCAACTTAGAAAATGGGTTTTCTAAATAAGTTGCATATGAGATTGAACAACTTATATGGATACTTTGTTCATGGATGTTATTTGTAATGTTGTTTAAATTTGTTAAATAACATCAAATAATAGGAGTGTGTATATATGTTATATAATTAAAAGGTTAATTATATATCTATTTTTAATCAAACATTTTAACATTGATTAAAATTTTTGGGGGGAAAACCCCAAAAGTTTAAGGGGTTCGACCGCCCCCCTTTTGCACCCAACTCCTCATTTTTTCTTTGGGGTCTTGAGAAAAACTCTCTCCAAGGATACACACACACACTCTTATTTCAGATCTCTCTCTCTCTCTCTCAAACATGCAAAATGGTCACATGAACATCAACTCTTCTTATGGAAGAAAGAGTTCAAAGCTGAAAAGGGTCCAGCACCCTTGTTGGTTGTTCACGGCTGGAACAAGAGTTCAGCAGCTTCTTTGACCCGATTTTGGTGCTCAAATCCTAGCAAAGATGGTGTTTTCTTGGAGGCTTGTGGGTATGAATGCTTGAGGACTTCTACCCTTGAAGTCTTGGCCATTTTTCAGGCTCATTTCTGCCTTCTTCAAGTCGGTTTTGACAGCATCCTGAAAGGTAGTATCATGGTATGATAATGTCACGATTTTGGGTGTTCTTGTTCATATTGTATGCTTGCTTTTCACATAATAAAGATCCTCTTGTTATGGGTTTGTTTGTTTACACATGATAATGGTAAGTTTTCAGAAACTTTAACATGTTTAAAGTTGTTTATTCCGCTGTGTTTTATATGTTTAAATGGTTAAACAAGATGTAAATGGTCCTACAAACCCCTTCAATGGCATCTAGAGCCGGTTATGTGGAAACTAGCATCATTATCCTTGCAAAATTGGTTTTAAAGGATGTTTATCACTCATTAGAGACTGATTTTGGTTGATTTAATAAACCCCATGTCTTTCAAAGTTATATCTTCATGCTTATGATTAAACTTTGAAAGATAGGAATGTCAATTGGTTGATATGTTTTGGTTATTGTTTGTTTGGACAAACAAACCCTAATTTTCAGTTTATGTTGGCTGAAAATTTGGGGTTTGATGGGGTTTATTTTGTTTGTTGAATGATGTTTGTGATTGTTCATTTGATGGTGCATAACGTAGCTTAGACCTTGTGTTGTTTTGGTTTGGTTGCATGTTTGTTTTGGTCATTTTCGTTCAATTGGGTTGTAAGTTTTGTGCTTGTAATTTATCTATTTATTCATTGGGATGTAATAATAGATTAGGAGTATTTCTCTTTTACTAGAAAATATGTATTAGGATATATATATGTAAATGAAGATGCTCGGGAAGGAAGCACAAAAGGAAGACACAAGGTGGACTTGAAGCATACGGATGCGACATCAAGTGGGAGATCCATTGTGATCTCAATTTTGTGTTGTTATAAACCCTTAGGAAAGACCTAATGACCACACTTGTGATGGCAAACAAGTATGGTCACAATAGTAGCTATGGTTATGCACATATGGTTGTTTGATATATGCTTGTTTGATTATTCATTTTATGTTGATTGTTTGATATATGGATATGCCTAACAATCTAAATAAATTATCATAACAAGCTGAATTTTTGGTTCCTAAACATTAAGTGACTTATAAAAGGTTATTAAAAGGACTAATTATTTCAAAATGAAAGAGGTTTTATTAAAAAGGAACCATAGGGTACCATGTAATTGAAAGCATGCGAATACAAGGTACATAGAGTTTTCATGTCTAGAATTAATGGAAACTTAGATCCCTTTGGTAACAAGTCTATCACCATCCTTTTACATGAAACTCGAATCACTTGGGAACTATTTGTGGGATAAAGGTCACCTAACCACTTGTAGGGAACTTGTATCTTTGAGGTGAGTCTAACGTACTCGTGGGATAAAGGTCACCTAACCGCTTGTATGTGAAAACTCACACGTGTGTGTAAGTAGGACGACTTGAATCGGAAACCATGTGATTAGGGTCACCGAAGCATGGCGTACAATGGTGTTGATGGGATTAAACATGCCGACTAAACATATGATGTTTAACCGATCCCATAAGACTAGAAGTTGCAATAGGTTGCAATTGTCAACTGTTGACTACCTTGTTAATTTAAATAATGGGATAAAGGTCACCTAACCATCATTTAAATCTAACGTTGGATTCTAGATTTTAATTGTTAATTGTCTATGAGACATTTAAGGGTATTAATGATTAAAATAAATTTATCAGAAATACTAAAATGAACTTTGTCAATTATTGTAGTGATGACCGCTAAGTATTACGCTACCACCCCGATCGTCCCTTCCCTATCATTGAGATCTATTCTTGAGAGGGATAGTCCTAACCATAATTACCTTATGGACTCAATTTCAAAACTTGAGAATCGTTCTCAAGAATGAGTAAAGACCTATGTCCTTGATGATCCCATACCTCACCAACCAACGCTGTTGATGTTAAGGCTTTTTGACGATTGGCTTAGGCACACTAAGGATTCTGTGCTAGTATCCTACCTCATGTTGGGAATATGATTCCCGAACTCCAAAAGGGTTTGGAGCATCATGGGCATATGACATGATAATCTAGTTGAAGGAAATGTTCCTTCAACAAACTTTAGTAGATTGCTTCGAAACGGTCCTAGCACTTTATGCATGTCACATGAAAGAAACCCAATCGATATCATCTTATATATTCTTAAGATGAACAGGCACATTGATAGCCTCAAGATGCTTAAGTGTCCTGTCTCAAAATAGTTAGCCAAGGATTTGATCCTTGATTGCCTAACTAAAGGTTTGAGACATTCATAATAAACTGTAATATGAACGGGTGGGACAAGAGCATCAGTGAACTTCACGCAATGCTCAAAGCAACCGAGGCAGGGATGGGTAGAGAGGTTCTACCTATTCTCTCAATCAATGAGGGAGGCTATAAGAAATGGCCAATCCCGATCCTAAGGCAATTATTGCCAAAGGAAAGGAATACATCAATACAAATGATAAAGCGAAACCTTGAAAAACCTAAGCTTATGAAGCCTAAGGTAACAATGAACGTTCCATGCTTTGAGTATGGAGAGATAGGACAATGAAAAGGAATTGTCCCTCCTATCTCAAGGAGTTGAAAGACAAGAGGGATGTTGGGCAAACCTCAAATACAATTTCCATGATTCACACATTGTATTAAATGTCATTTCTTCAAACACATGGGTATTGGATACCGGATGTGAGACTTATACTTGCAATTGTTGCAAAGGGGTTCAAAAGAAATGTGCGCTTCAAGGAGGGAAACTCTATTTTGAGACTTTCAAATGGTTTGGAAGTTGTTCTCAAAACATTTTGTATGCACCTAGTTTGACTAGGAACATAGTTAATGTTTCCTATTAAAACAATATGATCATGATTTAAAGTTTGTAAATAATGGTATTAAGTTTTATGGATGATGTATTTCATTTTAAGGATATGCCTTTTAATGATATCCATGAATTGGTTCATGATAATTCGTCCTATAATAATTCATTATACACATTAAGCACCAAGAAACTTAAAATGGATTTAAGTTATTATTATCTTTGACATTGTCATCTTGGTCACATAATCAAGAATTGGATTCAAACACTTCAAAAGAATGGTCTTTTGGAAACAAATGAAAATGTTTCATTTGATAAGTGTGAACCAAAAGACTTATTAGGAATGATACATTTGGATGTATGTGGTCCTTTTAAGACAATGACAAAGATTGGTTAAAGATACTTCATTACTTTTACCAACGATTACAGTCGCTATTATTGTGTGCACTTGATGACACATAAATATAAAGCTTTTGAAATGTTCAAAATCTTCAATAATGAAGTAGAAAATCAACTCTATATAACTATCTATGTGCTTCATTCTGATAAAGGAGAAACTAAACCCTATTTGGATATGGTTCAATTTATTATGGCTATAAGCTTACCATCTTTATCATTTTGGGTTTTCGCATTGCTCTTTAAGGCTCATATTATGAATATGAACCGGACCAAGAAAGTGTAGATTAGTTAAATGTCCTAGAGACTGTATAGGATACTGTTTCTTCGACTCAACAGAGCAAAAGTATTTATTGCTCGAAAGGCTAAGTTCTTGGAAACTGAGTTCCTTATCGAAGGAATGATATATAGAACTGTGGAACTTGATAAGGATCAAGATCCACAAGCCGATACACTTATGGTTGACACTAGCTATCAACAAGAGGTTGTTAATGATAATCAAGAGGTTGATCAATACACACAAAACGTTCACAAATCTGGTAGAGTTAGTATTCCATCTAAAAGATATGAATATTCCAAGAATGGATGCTATGTGGTTGACCCCTATAGGCTAACCATATACCCAGATGCTATGTCCAATTTGGATTGGGACAAATGGCTAGAAGCCATGAACGTAAGGATGCAATCCATGTATAACAACCAAGTTTGGGAATTGGTTGACCCTCCACTTAACTCCAAACCGGTTGGATACAAGTGGGTTTTCAAGACGAAAATAGATATGCATGGAAACTTGAATACTTATAAGTCAAGACTTATAGCATAAGGTTTCATCAAACTCAATTGGTTGATTATGATGAAACTCTTACGCCCGTGGCAATGCTAAAGTCGATTAGGATTTTATGTGCCATAACTGCATATTCTGAGTATGAGTTTTGGCAAATGGATGTCAAAGCCGCTTTTCTTAATGGACATCTCGAAGAGACTGTTCATGTAGTTCAGCATGATGGTTTTGTCAATCCACGATATCCTAATAAAGTATACAAGTTAAAGTGATAAATCTATGGATTGAAACAAGCATCGAGAAGGTTGTGTATATATGAAAGTTAGTGGGAGCATAATTGTATTCTTAATGTTGTATGTTGAGGACACACTACTATTTGGAAGTGATATTCCAACCTTGGAAGGTGTTGAAACCTATCTTGGAATATGTTTTTCCATATAAGATCTCTTTTAAGCCGCTCATATTTTGGAATAAGGATCTATAAGGACAGATCGAGGTGGTTAATAGGGTTAAATCAAAGTGCATATATTGATAAAATCTTGAAAAGGTTCAAGATGGAAAACTTTTAGAAAGGTATGGTACCTATTCAAAGAGGGAAAATGTTGACTACGTCTCAATGTCCAAGCTCATAGGATGAGCAAAATCAAATGAAGGACATCCCATACGCATCTGCTATAGGATCCATCATTTGTCTGATGATATGCACTAGACCTGACGAGTCATGCTTATTAAGTATGACAAAGTAGATACCAATAGAAATAACTATTGGATGGCTGTTAAAAGTATATTGAAATACCTTAGTAGGATTAAGGATATGTTTCTAATATACGAATCTATTGAAGAGAAAGTCCTCGTAAAGGGTTACACGGATGCAGGCTTCCAAAACTGATCGAGATGATTCTCGATCACAATCGGGGTATACTTCCATTATGAATGGAGGAGAAGTGTCCTTGAAAGGTTCAAAGCAGGACATGGTAGCATTGTTCACTACAAAATCCGAATACATAGCCGCTTCATTGGTAGCTTGGGAAGCTGCATGGATAAATTTGTCCATTGCTTATCTAGGGGTGGTCTCTACCATTCAAGACCCCCTAGAAATCTTTGGTAATTACATGGGTGGGATTCCTCAAATCAAGGAACCCCGTACTCATCAAAAGACTAAGCACCTTAAGCGGGGATTCAACATCATAAGGGATGGAGTTGAAAAAGGGTAAAGATATGTATTCATAAAGTTCGTAAAGATCAACACATTGCGGATCCAATCACGAAGCTCCTTGTAAGGTCAAAGTATGAGGGTCATACTTATGCCTTAGGACTTCGATATCCTAGTGATTGGAATTGATCTGTTTAGCAGATAAAATATGGAACAATTGTAATATTTAACTCTTTCATATAATTGAGTTATGTTCCCTTTTAGCATGTTTACATTCATGAATATGTTTATTATTCTAAATGTCTGTAGTTGGTCATATTTGTGGGAACAAATATGAATGTAAGACTATTATGAACATGGATTGGTAGATATTCATACGGTATGAATATAGAGCAATTGGTTGCTACCAAGGTTCATAGATATTTGTGAGATGCAAATATTGGACTGACCCGCGTCTCAAATTTTACTACATAGAATCTCTTTGATTGATCATAAGTAATTTCGAGTAAAGGAGAATATCATTTGGTATCCTCCGACCTGAGATACATATTGGGTTTTGATATTCACCAAATGTTACACCTTGAGTTAGTTCTTCACTGTTCTGAAATAATGGACAGTACATAAGGCTATGTTCAGGTGTGACACAAGGTGATTGTGAGAAACGTATGCAGTCAAGATGGGATTTGTTCCTGTTATTCATTGAAAGCAAGATGTCTAAGGCCTGATTAAGTTAAATCAACAAGGAATAATCATTCTATGTCCTTGGATTTAACATGACATCTGTAACAAAAGGATAAATGATTGATTCACCTAAATCAATTCAAGTTGGATACTTGAAGGGGATGATGTTATTGAATGGCTCTAAGTCATGCGTATTAAGGGTAGTAAACCGTTGTTAGGCGATATTTACTGCTTGCATCAATCTTCTATGAATCTTGTTCAAGTGGGAGATTGTTGGATTCTTTATGCCCAAGACACATAGAACATTGATGTGGTTAGTACGTTATGAACCAAGTCGGGTCATACCCAATAACAAGCTTAGCAAACACCAAATAATATTTAATTGATGATATGATCACGCAATTAAATAAATACACCAACTTAGAAAATGGGCTTTCTAAATAAGTTGCATATGAGATTGAACAACTTATATGGATATTTTGTTCATGGATGTTATTTGTAATGTTGTTTAATTTGTTAAATAACATCAAATAATAGGAGTGTGTATATATGTTATATAATAAAAGGTTAATTATATATCTATTTTTAATCAAACATTTTAACATTGATTAAAAGTTTTGGGGGGAAACCCCAAAAGTTTAAGGGGTTTGGCCGCCCCCCTTTTGCATCCAACTCCTCATGTTTTTCTTTGGGGTCTTGAGAAAAATTCTCTCCAAGGATACGCACACACACTCTCATTTCAGATCTCTCTATCTCAAACATGCAAAATGGTCACAAGAACATCAACTCTTCTTATGGAAGAAAGAGTTCAAAGCTGAAAAGGGTCCAACACCCTTGTTGGTTGTTCATGGCTGGGACAAGAGTTCAGCAGCTTCTTTGACCCGATTTTGGTGCTCAAATCCTAGCAAAGATGGTGTTTTCTTGGAGGCTTGTGGGTATGAATGCTTGAGGACTTATACCCTTGAAGTCTTGGCCATTTTTCAGACTCATTTCTGCCTTCTTCAAGTCGGTTTTGACAGCATCCTGAAAGGTATTATCATGGTATGATAATGTCACGA
Organism: Flaveria trinervia; assembly: GCA_025506515.1. NCBI lineage: Eukaryota > Viridiplantae > Streptophyta > Magnoliopsida > Asterales > Asteraceae > Flaveria > Flaveria trinervia. The sequence goes on from CM046446.1 coordinate 50,288,674, forward strand.
TTTTGGGTGTTCTTGTTCATATTGTATGCTTGCTTTTCACATAATAAAGATCCTCTTGTTATGGGTTTGTTTGTTTACACATGATAATGGTAATTTTTCAGAAACTTTAACATGCTTAAAGTTGTATATTCCGCTGCGTTTTATATGTTTAAATGGTTAAACAAGATGTAAATGGTCCTACAAACCCCTTCACTTCTTGCATAGCTTCAATCCAACTATTGTCTTTTAAAGCAGCAGTGATGTTTGGAGGGACTACTTGAGAAACAAAACAACTGAAGAGACAAAGGTTGGCAGAACCACTTTGGCTCCTTGTAGTTCTCTTTGTAGGATCTCCAATGATGTTGTTGACTGGATGAGTCTTATGGATTCTTATTGATGGAGTTGATTCAACTGGCACAGATGTTTCCAGGTTAGACATTTCCATTGCTTTAGACTGATCCAACCCAGGTTGAGAGTTTAAGAAATAGTCAAAATGTTCAACATGAGGTGAAGGATCATGAGTGTCTTCTGTATGGGCTGTAGAAGCATCTCTGGTATTGGTTTGCTCTTCCGTAGGAGTTATAGGAACTTCTCCGGAATCATTTTGCTCTTCAGTAGGAGTTACAGGAACTTCTCCGGAACCATTTTGCTCTTCAGTAGGAGTTATAAGAACTTCTCCGGAAACATTTTCAATATTTGTTGTATTCACTTGAGAGCATGGATCTGTTGAAGGGGTAGCATTCACATCTCCGGATGCACCATGTTCATTTCCACATGCAGTGTCTGCAGTTGCTGCTGATGTGTTTCCACCCAAGTATGGGTGAATCCTTGGAGAATCAGCAGATAATGTTACTTCAGTCATATGAGGTGGAGCAAATGGATAGCATACTTCATCAGATCTTGTAGTGTTCAAATGATCATAGTTAAATGATTTAGTTAGAGCATCTATGTCAAACAACCATGATGAACCTTGAACAAACTTAGTAAATACAGATTCATCAAAGGATACATTAGGAGTTTCTTCCACATTGTTATGTTATGGAATATAAACCCTATATGATTTAGATGTTGAAGAGTATCCAACAAAGAAACCATCATAAGCTTTTTCTGAAAATTTTCCCAATGACTTTTTTATGTTTAAAACAGTTACATGACATCCAAAAACTTTAAGATATCCTATGTATGGTTTTCTCTTAAACAAGAGCTCATAAGGAGTTTTGTTATGTTCTTTGACGATTAATGTTTTATTTTGAACATTGCATGCAGTATTCACAACCTCAGCCCAAAAAGTGATGGGAAATTGTAAATCAGCTAGCATTGTTCTGGCTGCTTCAATGAGAGTTCTGTTTCTTCTTTTAGCAACTCTATTTTGTTGTGGAGTTCTTGGTGCACTAATTTGCCTTGCAATATCTTTGCTCCTGCAAAAGGAATCCATTTCAAAATTCACAAATTCAGTACCATTTTCACTCCTAAAAATTTTAACTTTTGTATCAAGTTGATTCTCAATTTTGATCACAAAGTCCTTAATGTTTTTGATGTTTCACTTTTTTGTTTTAAGAAAAAGACCCATATGAATCTTGTGAAATCATAAACTATCACCAAACAATATTGCCTTTTTCCAATGCTCATCACATTGGTAGGACCAAAAAAATCCATGTGAAGCAATTTGAGTGATGTAGTATTAGTTTTGATAATTTTGGATTTATGGGACACTCTATGTTGTTTTCCTTTGTAACAAGAAGAATAGTGAGTTGAGCAATGAAACTCTTTGTTTGCCAATCCAGTGACCAGGTCATTTTTCACCAATTTATTCATGTTCTTCATCTTAGAATGGACAAGCCTTCTATGCCATAATTGAGATACATCTTCTGATATCTTAGATAGAAGGCATGTTTCATGTTTTGTGAGTGATGTGTTGTTCATATCCAAAAGATAAGTGTTTCCTTTTATTGCTGCTTTGAGGAGGATCTAGTCTTCTGGAACATTAAATCCTGGCTTAAGAATGTAACAATTAGTATTATCAAACAATGTGGTATAATTTTGATCACGAATTTGAGACACACTTAGTAAATTATACTTTAAATTTTCACAATAATTTACTTTCTCAAATTTGAGCACACCATTTGTTATCATTCCTTCACCAACAAGTTTACCTGAACATTAAATCCTGGCTCTGATACCACCTGTGAATCCAAGGATCACAGACAAAAATTATCAGTGTTGGTTGAAGACAAGTCAACATTTGTGGAATCAATGCTGGCTTGGTTTTATTGATTTGTATTAAATTTCAATATCAATGAAGATTCAAGAACACACTAACAGAAACACAATTAATGAATAATATGTATTTCATTAAAATATGTTAATGATTACAAAATAATGAATGAATGATATCAAAGTTTGTTATGAATGATGTGATGGCTACTAGGGTTTGATTGAGTGAATTGATGTGACGTTTGCTGTTTGTGGAATTGTTGTATTGCTATTGTTGTTGCCGTTCAATAAATCATCTAATCAATCATCCTTGAATCGAAACCTAGGATCCATATATATAGACAATGATGTTTCTGTTATAGGAAACACCGGATCTCTTGGGATTTGATTTGTTTCAGTTAAGGAATCATCGGATTTCTTGGGATTCGCATAACTGCCTTGTTAACTTGTTGACTTGTAACACTTGTATTATACAAGTGTTTGGACTCCGCAAGAGTAGTGTCTTCCGTAGGAATTTTTTCTTCCGTAGATGATTTGTTCTTCCGTAGGAATCTTGTTCTTCTGAAGCTGATTTGTTCTTCTGTAGGAATCTTGTTCTTCAGTTCTGGTTGTTCATCCGTAGAGGATCTTGGATGTAATTTTACTTGTAAGAAACATATCTACGGAAGAACAAAATGTTCATCCGTAGATGTTTCTTACACTTGGTCAAATTCAGAAATTGACCAAGTATAATGTTCGTACCTGCAACCATACATAAATCAACACACATATAAATGGGTTAACCTATATATAATGCATACACAATAATGAATTACAACCATTCATTACAGATATTAATTCAAGTACTAAGCCTATACAAAATTGACTAGATCTACTGATCCTAGACCTAACATGATGATTTTTGGGAATTTGTGAACAATCAATGGACTGACTCTGAACCTATTGTGTTCATCCCACAATCTCCAGTTCCTTTGGAGAAAGAGTTGAGCATGCAGATTGTCCCTGCTTGTCACTGACTGAAGAATAGAAATAAATTATAAGAGAAATGTGTGAAAAGGAAAAAGAAAAAGAAACAGAAAAAGAAAAAGAAAAAGAGAATGAAGAAATAGAAGTTAATGTTCAAGAACAAACGACACCTGAAAAAATGTCTGAAGTGATAGAAAAGGCTGAAACTTCAAGTCCATAACTTCAAACATACTGAAGAGAGAGAAAATATCTAGCTGAAAAGGCTAAGGGTAAAAGACCAGTGGTTGAAGAAGAGAGTGTTAAGAAACAGAAAGATGATCCAAGAAGCCTGGCAACAATAGCTGAATTTCTTGAAGAACATGAGCAGGCTGAAGCTCATTTAAAGAAACAAGCTGTTACCATTGATATAGAAGAAGGAGGGATAGCCGGAGGTTATGATGATACAAAGGATGTTGATATGGACAGTCCATTGAAACTTGAAAAATCAGTTGAAGAAATGGTGTCAAAGGCTCAAACTGATGATTTAATGATAAAAACTATGTTTTTGATCAATCATGGGTATGATGCAAATGAAGTCTTTGGGATGACCTATGAAGGAATAAAGGAAGAGGAAGAACAAATGAAAAAGCTACTGGATCCAAGTGTTGAAACTATGTATGAGAAATCAGTAATTAGAAAGGATTCTGTACCAAAATTGGCTCTCATGAAGAAATCAACTACAACTGAGTATGAAAGACCATTGTCAAGAAAAGGTCCCGTACCTAAACTATCATCAATGAAGAAATCAACCGCAACTTCTAATCCACTATTTCCTGATCCTTATAGTATGTCAGATAAGGAAATGAAGGAGTATCTTTCAAGTCAAGGATTCACAAGAAGAAGATTGGGAATATGAAGACAAACTCATTAAGGGCTGCTACTCTGCAAATGATAAATGAAAAGAAAGATATGCTCAAGAGAGTAGAAGAAGTAATCCTGAACAAGAAGCCAAGATCTATACAAACTACCCAAGACATTATGCTAAATCAAAAAGATCAAGAACTGTTGGCTCCTGTGGTCCACAAATACCCAGAATGGTTTGCAGAACCCTCTCAGGTTCAATTACAAGAAGGATTAACAACTACTAAGTAAATTAGAGGGGTGTCTACTCCCAAAGGCAAAGTTGATCAGAAAAAAAATACCTAGAAGTATGATAGCATGTGGAACATGTTCATGGTAACAAGAATCTCAGGGCTGGTGCAATTCTTTACTGAGTACTCTGTTCTAGTAAATGCCCTGGAGATACATGATTTAAAAGAACTAGCTCAACTAGAACTGATAAATCATTCAGCTATGTTTAGAGGATATGAATTTGAAAACATACTCAAAATGTTCAAAAGGACTAATAATTTCAATACATTAAACACTGTTTGCATGAGGAAAGATAAGTCTTTTGTTAATCCTCTTGAGAAGAAGAAGAACATACAAGCTGAAGAAGTTGTGTTCCGTGAGTTGAAGGTAAAACCAACAGAAGCTTTGAAAAGGAATATGGTGTCTGGTACTCATTCCTCCACACCCATCTCAAATGTGTACTATGATGAGAAAACTTATGAGATGGTGATTGAAAGGAAGTGGGGAGGAAAGGAGGGAGCTGAAATAAGATTATTTAGTGGATATGAAGTAAGACTACTTGATGAATCATACATCCATTACATATACACCAGACACTTAAGGGAAATAAACAATAAATTGGGTGAACAAGATATGCACTTCTTCCTAAAGTGCATCAAGTTGATCGCATCAATACAAAAAGAGATAAAAGAAAGAAAAAGAAGACACCCTTGCAACTTGGGAATATTATGAAACTTGAGGTGGATGTGGGTGGAAGTTTGTTTATACATAGAGATGGTCTTTCTACAATTTCCATTTGGGAGCCTATTTCACTAAAGAAGTTACCAATGGAAGCCATCTACAACATGAGCAAAATGAAGATACATGTGCTAAGTAGAGACAGGATGTCAGAAGCAACAGATTTTGTGAACATGGTCAAAGCTATCCTGGATCCAACTAAAGCTACATTTTTATTACCTCTAGAAGACCCAGCAGAATCCTCACAACATTAATCACCTCCCAAACATTAAAGAAAACTAGGCAGTATAATCCTTAGGGGGAGTGTTGTTGCACCCTGAAAGGATCATACATGCTAACTCAATGGGTGATTTGATGATTGCTTTGTTGGAATCCCTTTAAGTCCAAGAAGAAATGTGGATGAAGATTCTGCTAGGAAAAAGAACAAAGGTTGTCTTCCACATTTGTCAATGCGGAAGACATAAAGCAATACGGACAAGTATTTGTTCTTCCGCATTGACAAATGCGGAAGACTAAAAGTTAATGCGACAAGACTTTGCTCATCTGCATTTGACAAATGCAGATGACCGAACAAATGCACATCAGTATTTGTTCATCCCCATTAACCAATGCGGATGACCAACATACTAATGCGGATGATCAAGTGAAGAAATGCTGATCAAGTTAACTCATCCGCATTTGTCAATACAGATGAACAAGCAAAGATGCGGATGAAGACTTAGACTAGTTCTAATGTAATAATTCAGAGGTAGTTTAGTCATTTTGTAAAAGGCATCTTGTCTGCCTATATATAGAATACATAACCTCGTACTTGAGGTGATGGAAGATAGACATAGAGAATTTTTGTTATAATTATTCTCTGTAATTCATATATACAATACAAAAGCATTTATGAGTAATTTTCTTGCATTGAATGTTCTTTGATTGTATGTTTCCGCCATTTAATCACTGACTTGATTACCATATTCGATTCATAGTAAGAATCTCAATCTTACTCAACCCATTCAAAAAAGTACATTAGATAAAGCATGTTACTAAAAGTCTTCGGAAGAAATCTGTCTTCAAGTGTGGAGCTTCGGAAGACTTTGTCTTTGAAGCTTCGGAAGACTTCATCTTTGGCTTCAGAAGATATTGGTCTTGGCTTTGGAAGATTTCACACTTAGAATATTTCTGTTCCATGTGTGAAACTTCCGAAGCATTCTTCTTCAGTACTTGTGCATCATGCATACAGAAAGACTTTGGTTGCTTCAGCCTCTATACATATTCTCTACAAACTCCCCATAGGTTGATGCTACCAAAACTCTAGAAGACTTCATATATCAACTATCCTCATCAGGATGATAACCATCCCTTTCTTCATAAGATGATCAGGATCCTTCAGACTGTCAAAGTATCTTCTCATGTCAAAGAGATCATGCAGAGGCAATTGAAACATGTCTTGCCAAGTGTAGACATTCTCAATGCCATGATCTCTAATGACATGCCACCTTTCTGGATGTGTAGTGTATGTCCAGGACAGGATGGGTCTTTCTGATGCAAGAGGAGCTATTGGAATGGGAGATGATGGAGCATCATCTGGCTACACATCCTCAAGATGTTCTGACTCATCCTGAGGTTCAGAAAAGGATGCAGTTTTCTTCTTCTTCTTCTTTGGCTTTGGTTTAGAAGCCATCATTTTCTTTCTCTTTGCAACTTTTAACTGAGAAGACCGGCCTGCAGTACCAGATTGATCTTCATTATCTTTCTCAGTTGGGTCTTTTACTCTCACAGGTTCAGATTTAGAGTGAGTCTAACCCTGCTATGGATCAGATGATGAAGCTTGATGAGATTCAGCAGGCGGTCCAGGTTGTGATGTCTCGGTTGTTCAACCTTAACCTCCACTTTAGGTGGCGCTTGACTTGGAGGGGAATGTAAGTCAACCAGCTCTCCACTTTTTATCTTCTGCTTGATCACCCTTATATGCTCATCCATAGTGGATAGAGACATAGGGCCAAGTGTCCTTCCAAAGAATCCATACAGCTTCAAGAAGCTCATAATCCTCTGCCTGTCAACAGATTTCTTCATGCTTTTGTGGGTGATGGCTCTTGACTTAGCAGCTTCTTCCTTTAGCTTTCTTTTGGTTGTCTTTCTCTCCTTGACTATCTCAAGTTCAAGTTGTTTAAGATACTCAAACTCAATATAGTCAAAGGATAAGGGAAGAAGTGCTTCTTCCTAATAGAGGTCTGTGGCACTCAGGTAGTTGATCATCTTAATCCTTTCTTCTTTTTTATCTACTTTAGGTTCTTGTTAAACCACATCCTCATAGGTATGGCTCTCTTGAACTGGGGAGAGGGTAGGCACATGCGTGTACAATATTTTCTTTCTTTTATCTTCTTTGGTTTGTACTAGAAGCTTTGCATCTTCTGCCTCCTTCTTCTCCCTTGATCTTTCCAGGTCAACCAGTTCATTTAACTCCTCCAAGGGGAGAGAGATGACATTGTCTATGTCATAGTTCCTTGTCTATAGATAGTTTATCTTGACTGCCCTTAACTCATCATTCTGAGTATTTGGTCTGGGGGCAGCCCTGATTGCAGTCTCCATGAGTCTTGCAGACCCAGAAGAGGAACCTTCTCCCCTCTCTCTTCTCCTCCTCAATCTCCTCAGATGTCATCTTTCTTTTCCCTTTGTCACTAACAGACCTTTATGACTCAGGGTGGAGAGAGCTTTGGCCTTCATTGCTTGATGTAGCTTCTAATCTCTAGCTAGAGAGAGGTTGAGAATCACCTTCACCAGCAGGTGTCTCAAAAAGGGCATTGATCTCTACAGCAGTTGTTGGTGATAAGACTAGGCTCTCAGGTTTTGTCACTGGGCCTTCAGTCAAGGTTTCCCCTATGAAGCTAATCTTAGGGTCTGCCTCAACATCCAGTTGACCGATGACATTGCCTGATTCCCACAGTCTTCTTCTAAGGCTGAACTTTGCAGTGATCCAATCTTGGATTCTTTGAGCCTACTTCTTAGCTTGTCTTGATTGGCTTGGATTGACAAGTGGCATGTTGACTAAATCCAGACTGTCATAATAATTCAGGGTCTGAAAATTGAAGATCTCTTGCTACCCTTGAACCTTCGTGATGATTAGGGCTTTCCTGTTGCTATCATACCTCCACCTAATGATGTGATTGGAAGATGGTGGAGATGACATAGCCCTTGGTATCCCATCCTCAAACATCCTCAAACATACTCTGTATGAAAGAGTCTATGTAGTCCACATCAATGTGAATTTGAGGAGGTTTGCTGAGAATGCATAATTGCAAGTGAGGATGGTGAGTCCTCAATGTCCATTCTCTCTGAAGAACTCCCAGGTTCTGTAGCTATAATGACATTCTCCCCCTTTTTGGTAGCATCACCCACTTGCATAGGTGAGCCAGGAGTTAGGTAAATCATATCCACAGGTTCTTGTGTTCCTGGTTGAGCTCTACTTAAAGGTCTCCCAGCTAGTTTTTCCTTAAGATATGAAATCTAAAGTTGCTGATCATTGACCCTGTTGTGCAAGGTAGTCACTTGAGATTCAAGGTGACTAACATTGGAGACTAAATAGGTGCATGTTTTAGAAATTTTTTTCACCTTTAGTCTTAAATTCCCTTCATCTTCATAAGAAGAATCATTAGGGGATGAGATGATTGGACCAAAGTCCTCTCTCTCACCACCAGCTCCAGGTTCTTGGCTGTTGGATTTCCCCTACTCACTGGCAATCTTAGTTAAGATGTCAGTTGGCTGAGTTGCCATGGTTGAGGTCTTAGTGATGTAATCACTTTCAAAAGTGAGAGCCTTTTCCATATGGACATCCTGAACAGGTTCAGAAGTGTCCACCTCAGTGGTAGGTGACTAATTGGGGCAAGAAATAGGAGCCTTAGAAGCACTCATCTCTCTTTGATTAGGGGAAAAGAAGAGAGAATCATGATACTCACTAAAACCTAGATCTTCATCAATGTAGAAACAAGGTTGGGGATTGGTTGGTTGAGATCTAAAGGCTGGGGATGGTAACTGTCTCCTGAAGGTTGATCACTTGAGTGTTGAGATTCAGAGTGATGGCTTAAGGCAGTTTGGCTTATGAGCTCATCAGGCTGAGCATGAGGAACTTCAACACTGATCCTTGAAGAGATGGGAGTGGTCTGCTCCTCAGGAGAAGTGGGAGCTCTAGTGTCCACTTCCTCCTGTATTGGTGAGTGTATGGGGGCCTCCACAGACTGAATAGTCTGAGCAGGGGTTCGTTTGGATTTTCTTTGGTAGGTGAGGGTGAATTGTGGCTGTGTAGGTGGTAGGATGTAACAGGTGTAGGTTTAACACTAGCTTGTGAATAGTCTGAACAGCTGTTTCTACCCCAAAGAATCCAATAGTGGGCTTTCTTAGTATTTTAAAGATGCCGGGCTTCATCCCTCCCAGTTTAAGAATGTTACCTATTCCCCTTAACTGTGAGCCCAGTCCACAGTTAAGAATGTACTGGACATATCTAGGGAACATGTAATATTCTAAGGAGTCCAAGTTTGCAAGTAAATTAGTATAAAAAATTAAGAATACCTGAACTTGACCCCTTGAATCATTCCATGGATAATGAAGGAGAGATCCTTAGGAATCTGGTCCCATCCACCATGCTTGTTTGATAAGCTGTGGATAGCGACATGGAGCAGGAATCTCCACTGGGATGAGACCTTCCCTTTCCTGAAGGTCTTGACAAAGTAATCTCCCTCATACCCTATCTGTTCAAAAGAATGATTAATAACTTCTTTTCGGAAGAACACCTCACCTTCTTCATCATCCAGCTGAAGATGCATGTTGATGATGTGTTGGACCAAAAGAACCAATGAGCCAGATCAGAAAAACCTTTAAGTCCTACAAACATCAAAACAACTGAAGTGGTCTACAATAGCTGAAGACAAAGTCTGAAGACAAAGTCTGAAGACAAAGTCTGAAGACAAAGTCTGAAGACAACAGCTAAAGACAAAGTCTGAAGACAATAGCTAAAGACAAAGTCTGAAGACAAGTGATGAAGACAAAGTCTGAAGACCAAGTTCTCAGAAGTTGTCACAACAGCTGAAGTAGTTCTTTTCAGTAGTTGTGATGGTTTACTTTTCAGTAGTTTGTAATCAGTAGTTTTATTTATGTAAAACATCTGAAGTTCTTACACTTCAGATGTTATAACTTCAGTAGTTGTAATTTTAGCTTGTACTTAGCTTTTTGTGAAGGTGTCCTTAGTTGTTGTGGACATCTTCAGTAGTTTAGTCTACTTTCAGTTGTTTGTATAAATCAGTTAGCTGTCACTATCAAGTGACATCAGCTGATGTCACATTCCTTTATAAAAGGAATGTTGACCTAATTTCTTTGTAGCCAAAGCTTGTGCGTGAATGAAAATATTCTCTTTGCAGAAAACTGTCTCTCTCTATAACCATCACTATTTGATTGAATATTCATATTATTCTTGCTTAAATTTTGTCTAATTCTTGTTCTATTCCGCTGCAAATCTTAATCTAATTGATCAAACTAGATCCCGATCCTTTCAAATGGTATCAGAGCGAGATTAAATCATTGATCGATTTAACAATTGATAATTGAAACTGCTCTTTTGATATCTAAGTTTGATCGAATTAGCAAATTTGCAAGAATTGGTTATAGAGTTTGATTTTCTGTTGCTTCTGGTGAATTAATTTGAGATTTGTCTTGTTTCAAACTGAGTTGTTGAGTTTTTGAGCTAGATTTGTTAAAATTTCATTAAACGTGTTTGAATCTGTGAAAATGGCTACATCAATCAATGATCCTCACAATACTGGCTCCTCAACAAAGCCTCCGATGCTTGTTAGGAGTGAGTATAACATATGGCAACGCCGAATGCTCCATCACCTGTCTGTCAACAGTTCAGGTTGTTGGAAATCTGTGGTTCATTGACCATATACGCCTATGGTGAGTAATCCGAAAACCAATGAAATGGTTTCGAAGAAGAAAGAGCAATACTCAGATGAAGATCTGAAACTGTTTGAAATTGATGCTAAAGCTCATGGAATTCTGGCCATGGCACTGCCTAATGAAATCTATTTTGGACTTATGCATCATGAAACTGCTCATGACCTCTGGGTTGCTCTGAAAGAACAATTTGGAGGAATTGATGAGGTCTTGGCAAACAATAGAGAGATCCTTGCCCAACAATATGAGACATTCTCTCATAGAAAGGGTGAGTCACTCACTCAACAGTTTGAGCGATTTTCCTGTTTGATATCCGAGCTGAAAATGGTTAAACATGAATATACAAATAGTCAGATGAACAACAGATTCCTCAGATCCCTGCCTGAGAGATGGGACACATATACTATTGTCTTACGCTCCAGTGCAAATCTAGACAATCTATCTCTCACCCAACTTCATGGGAAACTATTAACATTTGAAAGAGAGATAGAACAGAAAAGGAAACTGGCTTCATCTGGGAAGCTCACTATGATTTTGTACTAGGGAATACTGCTCTGGTCGGTCATGAGTTAGAATATGCTGCATCAGAAAGTTCTTATGATGAGCATATAGATTTCTCTTCAAACAGTGGAGATCCTGCTTTTGTTGGTGTTGATAGTAATTCAGGGTGTAGTAGTGATAATTTGTGCTTTTTGATGGATGATTTGAAAGGAATTTATGATGATGATCCGGAAGAGATGGATATTTTGAGCCAAATGGCATTAATCAATATCAGATCTCAAAAATTTTACAAAAGGACAGATAGAAAATTTCCTAGTCTCTCTGGAAAAACCAAAGTTGGTTTTGACAAGAGCAAGTTGAGGTGTCACAAGTGCCATAGACTTGAACATTTTGCAAGAGAGTGTAGATCATCTGGATCTAACTCTTCTGCACCCTTTGTGACCTTTCCATGAAATAGCTCACAAAATAAAGGGCAACATTCTACCAGTTCTGGTCATTATTCACAAATTCAAGCATCTCCTGCATATTTTGTCCCTCAAGGTCCAATGTGATTTCCTTATCCCTGTTTTTACATGCCTCAGTCCAGTCAGGTTCCAGTACCCATAGCTTAACAACCACATGCCCTACCTAAGCCTCAACCATCTCAATCAAATCAATAATCTCAATCTCAATCACATCAAAGCTTTTTCACACCTGGAGTTGTTGACTGGAGTAGCTTACTAGATGATCTTTCTGGTTATCCCGAACAATTGTTTTCAGGTGCTGGTCAACATGGTGGTGAAAATCCATTTGGAAATCTTGCTCTTTTGGCCCTGGAGTCTACTGATGGTTCATGCTCAAATGCTTCATCATCACAGGTACCACAGGTATCTTCTGATGCTAAGGCCAAGTTGTGTTCTGAGTCATGCATAGCTGCTTTTGTCTCAATTAGAGCAGCAAATGTAGCTTTAATTAATCAAAATCTTGAGCTAGAGAAAATGATTTCCAAAAGAAAAGCTGAGTTTGAGTTGTCTTAAATGAAAAAGATGATGAGATTTACAAATTAAAATGCCAAATCACTGATGAAAAGGCAAAGGTAGAGGTCATTTTAGAGAATCATAAGAATCTCAAAGAAACACTTGTAGCTACTCAAGTAGAGTGTGAACGCTGGGTAACATCCTGCAAGGGGTTTGAAATGCTTCTCAGCAAGCAAACAGCTTTAAATGTGAAGTTTGGGATTGGGTATAATCACACTGTACCTCCTACAGATTTTACTCCCAAGATAGAAGTAAAATCTGAAGGTGAAAGCAATTCCCAAACCACATCATCATGTGTCTCATCCTCAAGTGATAATCCAAAATCAGAGGATGAAGTCAGTTTAGTACCTCAGCTAATCAATGTGCTGATGGTCTCACTGCTGATAAACACATGATCAAAGAAAAACTGAGCACTTCAAGTGTTGTCTCACAAAGTATTCAAAGTACTAAAGAGCAAGTAACAACACCTGAAGCGCATTTCAAACTAAATGAAAACAAACATGGTTTGACAATTGCTGAAGAGTCTATCAAGAAATCCAAAAGTACTGACAGAAAACTTCTGAAGAACAAATCTTCATTTGTTACAAATCCTTTAGTACTGAGAGGAAGAAAGTACTGAAGAACACACCTTCAGTAGTTTCATCTTCTTCAGCAGTTGAACAACAAAAGATAAAGAAAAAGCCATGTGAAATATATGGTCTATTCAATCATCTCACTGATGAATGTTGGTACAAAAAGGGTTCCAAATTCAAAAAGATAAAATCATTAAAAAGAAAATTAATAAAATGAAAGAAGAATTTAAAACCATGTTTGTACCACAAACATCTCAAACTGATAACCTAAAGTTCTTACAAAAATCTAAAAGGAAGGAAGTTTATCATAAAACAGCTGAAAGTATTCCTCATGGAATATCAAAACACCAGACTAAGTCTGTGTCTTTCAAAAAGGAGGAGATGGTGAGTCACAGGAACCAATCAAAAACAAGTACTGATGTGTCTGCTAAACTGAAGGCTTTAACAACCAATTAGACACAACTTGTTATGATGGTTCAACATCTGTTGGGAGAGTTAACCAAATAGATGTACGTGTGACTAAACCACTAAAAAGGAAAAGTAAGACAAAATCAAAGGAATCCTTTTCAGCACCATCTCCACCTTCAAAGGCTGTTAACATGACAAATCAGTTAGTATAAAATATGTTGACGAGAACAGACCCAAAACCAAAATGGTTTGTGTCTCAAAAGCTAACTATTTTCTTGTGACAAATGCAGGGTTCTTCAGCATGCCATAGAAGCATCTGGTATGTGGACAGTGGAGGATCTATGCATATGACAGGGAGCAGTTCTCTTCTTCATGACTACTCTCAAGGAAAGAAGGGATTTGTATCTTTTGGTAATGATGCTAAGGGTTACATCATCAGCAAAGGCTTTGTGTCAAATGGTGAGATAAGATTTGATGATGTTAACCATGTGGAGAATCTCAAGTACAACTTGTTGAGTGTCAGTCAAATGTGTGACAAAGGGCATGTTGCACTTTTCACCAGCCAGAACTGTCAGATTCTGTCTTCCAATGTTTTGAGAATGATTGACAAGATATTGGATGAATATACTCTCCTGAAGGCCAACAAGATTGGAAGAGTATATGCCTTAGAATTATGAAAGAAAATTGATCTAAAAGGCCAGCCATGTCTGTTCTCCAAGGCCTCTCCTCAAGAATCTGAACTATGGCACAAAAGGCTTGGTCATGTGAATCTTAAAAACATGAACCAGCTTATCCATCATGGTTTAGTGAGAGGTCTACCATTAAAGGAGTTCAAATGTGATGACAACTGTTTTGCTTGTTTAAAAGGAAAGCAACACAAAGTATCATTCCCTCCAATAGAAGAACCAAAGTCCACTGCCTGCTTGCAATTACTGCATATGGATCTTTTTGGTCGAGTAAGAGTGATGAGCATGGCAAGAAAAAATACTGTCTGGTAATTGTGGATGATTATTCCAGATTTGTATGGACCTTTTTCTTACATTCAAAAGATGAGGTTGTTCAAATCATCATCTACTTTGTATTGTATGTGGAAAAGCAGTACTCCCTTCCAGTCAAGTGTGTGAGGAGTGATAATCACACAGAATTTAGAAACCACACACTTGATGAATTCTATTTATCTAAGGGAATCAGGACCCTTATTAAAGCCGCAATGTCAATGTTGCCTGATTTTGGTTTGCCACTAACCTTTTGGGCTGAAGCTGTCAACACAGCTTGCTATGTGCAAAATAGAGTGTTAGTAAATCAGAGGTTGATGAAGACTCCTTATGAAATGTTACATATTTGGCCCCTCTGATTTCCTTTTTTAGAGCATTTGGGTGTCCCTGTTACATTCTTAACACAAAGAATCCACTTAAGAAGTTTGAAAAAAATCAAAGGTGGATGCAGGGTACTTTGTTGGGTATTCATCTACTTGCAAGGCATACAGAGTTTTTAATTGCAGAACAAAGATAGTTAAAGAAACCTTGCATGTAAAGTTTAATAAATCTCCAAAGGACAAAATCCCACAAAACCCTGTGGAGTTATTTGATTTGGACATACTGCAATATGTTCCTTATCAGTCTCCAGCTGTTGCAGATTCTATGAATCCATCATCTCTGCAACTAGTCATCCATCTGGTGGTACAAATGCAAGGTTTAGTGATCATCTGCCTGAGTCTACTAAACTTGATGTTCCTGTAGCTTCAGCAGTTCCATCCATAACAAATGCTGATGAGATCTCTGAATCCTCTACTTCATTTGAATTGCCATCTCATTCTAGGTTTCAAGAGTCTGGATCAACATCTGTTGGTACTGAATCTCCTACAAACACTTGCACATATCTTCTTGAGTACCAATAACTGAAGAATCACCCATGTCTTAGATCATTGGTGACATCAATGCTGGTGTTTCAACTAGACGTCAATTGTCCAATTTCTGCTTTTATGCTCTCTTCATCAGTCAGTAAGAGCCAAAGAACTATCATATTGCATTAAGAGACAATGGATGGGTTGAAGCCATACAACTTGAGCTTCTTCAGTTTTAATAGCAGCAAGTGTGGGAACTGGTTCCTCTACCCCAAGGTAAGTGTGCAATAGGCACTAAATGGGTGTTTAGGAATAAAATGATGAAAAAGGTCAAATTGTCAAGAACAAGGCCAGACTGGTTGTACAGGGGTTTTCACAAGAAGAAGGTATTGATTATGATGAAACCTTTGCCCCTGTAGCCAGACTGGAGGCAATCAGATTGTTCTTAGCTTATGCTGCTTTCCATAATCTTAAAGTTTTTCAAATGGATGTCAAAAGTGCATTCTTATATGGTAAAATAAAAGAAGAAGTTTATGTGTGTCAACGACCATGTTTTGAAGATCATAAACATCCAGATTGGGTGTATAAGCTTGATAAGGCTCTTTATGGGTTAAAACAAGCTCCCAGAGCCAGGTATGAAACACTGTCTAACTTTCTTCTTCAAAACAATTTCACTAGAGGCTCCATAGATAAAACTTTGTTCATTAAGAAAGTAGGCATGCATAAGCTCCTTGTTCAAATTTATGTAGATGATATTATTTTTGCATCATCTGATCCACAGTTGTGTGATGCCTTTAATAAGTTGATGCAACAAAAGTTTGAAATGAGTGCCATAGGAGAATTACAGTTCTTTCTGGGTTTGCAAATCAAACAAATGGCTGATGAAACTTTCATTCATCAGTCAAAATATACAAAGGATCTGTTGAAAAAGTTTGATTTACAAAATTGTAAGCCCTGTTCTACTCCCATGTGCAGCACCACACAACTGGATGTTGATCATAAAGGTAAAGCAGTTGATGAAACTCTTTACAGATGTATGATTGGTTCCTTGATGTACCTTACAGCTTCTAGACTAGACATTATGTTTGCAACTTGTGTCTGTGCTAGATTTCAGGCTGCACCTAAAGTATCCCATATGATTGCAGTCAAAAGGATCTTTAGATACTTGCAAGGAACTTAATCTCTAGGACTTTGGTATTCCACTGGGCACTCTTGCAAATTAGTTGCTTTCTCTGATAGTGACTATGCAGGGTGTAAATTAACCAGAAAATCAACCTCTGGTGGATGCCAATTTCTAGGCAATTGTTTAGTTTCTTGGCAGAGTAAGAAACAAACTTCAACTGCTACATCCACTGCTGAAGCAGAGTACATTGCTGCTACAAGTTGTACATCTCAGGTACTCAGGCTTCAGAATCAATTACTGGATTATGACATTACAGAGACTAAGACTCCTTTACTGATGGACAGTGCTTCAGCTCTTTGTATTGTTAAGAATCCTGTCCAGCATTCTAGGACCAAACATATTGAGATCAGACATCATTTTATCAGGGATTGTTATGAAAAAGGTCTGATTGATCCAAAGTTTGTTCCTAGTGCTGATGAGCTTGCAGATATATTTACTAAGCCTTTGGACAGTGCAACTTTCCAAAATCTAGTGCTAAGGCTTGGTATGCTACAACTAGAATGATTTGACAACTATTGATGATCTCAGTTCACATGTACTGATGAGCATTAGTATACAACTGTCAAAAATAAGTATTGATAAGTTATTTTATCTTCAGCAGTTTTCATAACTACTGAAGACTAAATTACTTAAAAGTACTGAAGTACTTTATTTATTGAAAAGTACTGATGTAGTTACAACTACTGATGTGGTTACAACTACTGATGTCTGTTCTAACAGATAAGTACCGATGACCAATGAAACATCTGAAAATCAGATAGTCTGCTGAGTAAGTGTTAAGGTCAATAAAACAACTGAGATCTATGAACTGACGACAACAACTGATGAGAAACTTTACTCTTCAATTGTTTCAAACAACTGTTGTTTCATTTCAAAACAACTAAAGCCAAAACCAAGTCTTCAGTAGTTTCAAACTACTGATGACTAACACCAAGTCTTCAGTTGTTTATAACATCTGAAAGTTAAAACCATGTCTTCAGTCGTTTTCTAACAACTAATGACTAACACCAAAACTTTCAGTTGTTTTCTTTCAGCCGTTTAATAACCTATAAATACCTAAACTTAACTTCAAACTTTTCATAAGTTGTTTTTAGAACTTTCATCTTCCATTAATGGCGACCATGAAAATCAAACCACGACACAATTGTGTTGCCTACTTCACAAAATCAGCCTTTTGGACTAAGTTTGATGTTGCCATTGATCTGATTGTTGATTCCTCGTATCAACTACTTTTCTTTTGAATTTAACCATCTATCCCGATACCCTTCACCAATTCTGGACAAATGTCACTGTCCATACTGGTGAGAATGATGTCGCGATCACTCTCAAGTCGTTTGTAAACCAGAAGAAGGTGGTCATCACTCCTACTATCATTCACCAAACCCTAGATCTAAATGATACCACCTTTGTCACCAAATACCCGAAGAGCACCACTGATCTATCATTCATCAACCATGGGTATGAGGGCGACCTAAGTGCTACCACCATTCTGAAGAAGCACTTCCATGATGCTGAACGCCTAATCTTTCATATGATCAATGTCTGTCTTGCCCCCAAATCCTCTCCATGGGATCAAATGTCATCCAGGTGGCAGCAGGTATTGTATTCTATCCGTGAACGCCAAAGCTTAAATTTTTCTGAAGTTATATTTTTGGAATTAAAAGATCTGGCAATGAAACCTGTGGCTAATAGATGGATATTATATCCAAGGTTTCTTATGGCCATAATCATCAATCAATTAAAATTTGATGGCCCTGTTGGCCTTGGAGTCTCTGCTGTGGTAGTTTTGCCTGAGGTATACTCCAGGCACAACTCTGACCCACAACTCAAAGAGGCTGCCAAACTGCTAAAACCCAAGCAGAGGGAACCCACAACCTCATCCTCCAGATCCAATGTCCCTTCCAAACCACAATCCAAACAAACCAAAAAGGCTACTTAGGGAGTGAGTCCCCTGATGATGCCCCTGCAACACAAAGGTAGGATGAAACTATTGGTAGTAATCCCCCTGTAGTTTCCAAGACTCTACCAGCTGAAACCGCTCAGGTATCCTCTCAACAGGATCTTGATGCAACCAAAAATAGGGAAACCACATTACTGTAATCTCTCTCACTTGAGAAGATTTCCATTGAAGAGCACCATTCACCCCAGGTGCAATCTTCTTCACACTATCTCCCACTGAAGCCACCCCTACTACCCCTCCCCAGAAACCTATTACCACAGGGAAAACCTCAACAGTTGAGGGAGAGGATTATAATGTGGCTTATAACTCACAACACAGGGATTATAGAGTTCAATCTCCCTATGTAGAGGAGGAGATTCGAACATCTGGTGAGGTTGCCTCTTCTCCTGTTTCAGCACATGAACAGGATGAAGGTGGTATCATCTCTAAGACCTCACCAGAGGCAACTGCCAATGAAGGACATAATCCTGAGGCAGGAAGTCCCTAGTTCCAAGAAATAGGGGCACATGTGAATACTAATCTACACTCAACACATGTTCATCCTGATTTAATCAGGAGGTCAGATGATTCAGCAAAGACTGATGATGACCTGGGCTTTTTCTTTGATGTTCTAGCCCACAACACCATTCTTGAGGCTGAGGTATGCAGACTACAAGAACTGCTTGCCAAATTGTCACAAGAATCAAGTCCATCTGCCCAAATTCGCCCACAGATGGCAACTTCTTTTGAAGGTCTCCCAAACACTGAGCCACTCCCAACAACTGTGCCACTAGCCTTTGATTCAGGCACCATTTCTTAGGGACAGAACCCCTCTGAGCAAATGGTTGCTGCCTTTCAATCCTCCTTACCTCTCATCACTTCCATCATCACTAACATTGTGCATCAAGCCATTGATGAGAGCCTTTCCTCAAATTTTTAAACCTTAGTTGATGATGCTGTTTCTAAGAGACTTTCTGACATTCAAACCCCTGAACCCAATGCAACCAAAAAAGGGGAGTCTAATTTAGTGAAAGCAGACAAAAGAAAGAGAGTTGAAGAGGAAGAAGAAAAAGAGAAGAAAGAAAAGGAGATGATCATATACAAGAGAAAGAAAAGTGCTGGAGAGACTGGAGATGAGAAAAAGTTAGAAGAACTGATCAAAGAAGCTGATGAGCAACATAGTAGATCTGTGGATAAGATCATTGATCAACTCTTTAGACAAGGTTTTGACACAGCCAAACATGACTCTGAAATTAGAAGGCTAGAGATTCAAGAGATTGAGCATAGATGGGCAAGTTGTAGTGAGAAAGAAAGGGAAAGGCTGGAAGCTATGATAAGATTCATATCAAAGCATTTGGGAAGATCAATCTTTGAAGTGAAGTCATGGTCCAGAGATAGTATTATAGAGATAACCACCAGAATTTGTTCTTCTGAAGTATTCAACAAAGGATTGATCATAGAAGCTCTTGATGAAGCTGGTGCTAGGAAAAAGGTCTGATATGGCAAAGTTATCCAAAGCCTCACTCACAACCAAGATGCTAGAGCAGCCTGTACAATCTCCCACACCAAAACAACCAACTTCACAACCTCAAAACCAACTCCTTTACCGAAGAAACCTACTCATACCATTACCAATGATGCACCCAAGAGGAAGAGAAGGGTGTTGAGGATGGAAGAAGAAGAAGAAGATGATGAGGATGATAGTCTGCCAATCTTTGCTGTTCTTAAAACAAATATGCCTGAGCCCAGGAGTCAACCAACAACAATCACACCTGACATCCAAAAGCAAATGGTAAAAGTCAAACTTGAAGAAGAAGAACAGCACAAACAACATGATGAGCAGCTGTTAAGGATGGTTGATAAAGAGTTTCCTAAGTCTTCATCCATACAAGCTATGAAGAAACATGCTCAGAGATTGTATGCTCTCAAGTTCACATTTCAATAACAGAAAGAAAGAGTGAGAATTTGGCTTGACCCCAGAGTAAGTGACAGAATTCATAAAAAGAATATTCCAAGTCGATACAATGGCCAAGTAAAGAAGATATCTGAAGTTCTTACACTTTAGATGTTATAACTTTAGTAGTTGTAATTTTAGCTTGTACTTAGCTTTTTGTGAAGGTGTCCTTAGTTGTTGTGGACATCTTCAGTAGTTTAGTCTACTTTCAGTTGTTTGTATAAATCAGTTAGCTGTCACTATCAAGTGACATCAGCTGATGTCACATTCATTTATAAAAGGAATGTTGACCTAATTTCTTTGTAGCCGAAGCTTGTGCGTGAATGAAAATATTCTCTTTGCAGAAAAATGTCTCTCTCTATAACCGTCACTATTTGATTGAATATTCATATTATTCTTGCTTAAATTTCGTCTAATTCTTGTTCTTTCCGCTACAAATCTTAATCTAATTGATCAAACTAGATCCCGAACCTTTCGTGATGGCCGAAGTGATGAAGAATGTTCTCCCTTGCACGGTGGCAGAAGTGCCTTCTCCCCATCCATTACGACCTCTTGGCAAGTCTTCTAGAATTCAAGCAGATGATCCTCATAGAGTGGATGATCAATGGTTAGGGAGGTGAAGTAGTTGGACAAAGCTAAGAAGCAACAACCTCTGAGAAATAAGGATCTTTCTCAGAGCTTAACAGAGCAACCTGGTTGTGTTGCCTGTGGAGCTACATGGTAAAGTTCAGGTCATCTTTGTGAATAGGGTTGGCCATTGTGAGGTAGCTTAAGGATGAAGAAAGAAAGAAGAAAGAAATTTCAGAGAGAAATTTGGGATTTTAGGTTTGGACGAAGAAGCACATGATAGAAAGGGGGGAAACCGTTGGGTTTATATGTGAAAAGGATTTCAGACAAAGTTTAATGAAAGAGGATAAACTTTGAAATCTGGATGTCGGTCCCACCTCTTAAAAGGTAGTTTACTTTTGCTCAAAAAGTAGTTTTCTTGGAAGTCAAAAAGCTTCCAAAGGTAAATTATCTTTGGAAGTTTTAAATGAAAAAGCTTTTGAAGCTAAGATGACTTCGGAAGATTTTCCTAAGAGTTGTGAATATTTTGACTTCGGAAGAAAATCAATACTTGAAAGTTTTATTTAAGAACAAAGCTTCCAAGAATTATTTTGTTTCGGAAGAAAAAGGTCCTTGATATAAGTGCCAAAGAAAATTTTAAGCTTTGGAAGATATTTTACAAATTTCTTCGAAGGTAAGATACTTGTGCAGTTATTTGTTTTAAAGGCATAAATTTCTTCCGAAGTTAAAAACATAACTTCCGAAGAATCAAAATTTTCATAAATCTAAGGAAAGTCTTCAAAAAGATTTTCATCCAAAGAAAACAAGAGCTTATGAAAGTGATGAACTAGAAAACTTAGGACACACATGTTTTAAGAAATAATAAGAATTAGTTGTAAGAAAAACCTACTCAAAGTTGATTATCCCAATAGCTGATACAAGATATTTAAATCTCTGTTCATCGAAAGCCTTTGTAAACAGATAACATATTTTTCATCTGTGTGAACTTTGACTAGTTTAATTAATCCCTTTTCAAAATTATCTCTTATTAAATGATACCTAATGTTGATGTGTTTGCTCCTTGAGTGTTGCATAGGATTCTCTGTGATTGAGATAGCACTACTGTTGTCTATGTGAATAGGAGTCTCCTTGAAGTTGAACCCATAGTCCAGCATCTGATTCTAAATCCAAAGTAATTGAGCATAGTAGCATGTAGCAGCAATGTATTCAGCTTCAACAGTTGATGCAGAGACACAAGATTGTTTCTTGCATTGTCATGAGAGAACCCTTCCACCAAGAAACTAACATCCCCCAGATGAAGACTTTGCAGTCATGTTGCAACCACCATAATCACTATCTATGTAAGCATACTAATTGAGATCAGGATTCTTAGGATACCATAAACCAAGTGTTGAAGCACCCTTAAGGTATCTTAGAATCCTTTTGACAGTGATAAGATGAGACATCTTAGGGTTGGCTTGATATCTTGCACAGATGCAAGTGGCAAACATAATATCAGGCCTGCTAGTAGTAAGATACATAAGAGACCCAATCATAGCCCTGTATAAGTGTTCATCTACACACTCCCCCTCAAGATCAAGTCCAAGGGAGTGGTTTGTAGCTATGGGAGTCTTAGCAATCTTACAATCAGTCATGTTGAACCTCTTGAGTATGTCCTGAACATACTTTGACTGACTAATGAAGATGCCATCTTCAACTTGCTTCACTTGTTCCCAGAAAGAAATTTAGTTCCCCCATGGCACTCATTTCAAATCTATCCTTCATTAGCTTCTCAAAGTCTTTGTTGAGCTTTGGATTAGTTGAACCAAAAATGATGTCATCCACATACACTTGAACTAGCAATATGTCATTTCCCTATCCTTTGATGAAGAGAGTTCCATTTATAGTACCTCTCCTATATCCATGTTTGCAATGCTACTCAAATAGTGTCTCATACCACTTCATAGGTGCCTGATGCAGCCCATAGAGAGGTTTGTCAAGCCTGCAGACATAATCAGGATGATCAGGATCTACAAAACCAGGTGGCTGTTTGACATACACCTCTTGATCAATCACTCCATAAAGAAAAGCACACTTCACCTCAAGTTGAAAGACCTTGAAGTTCTTGGATGCAGCAAATGCCAAGAATATCCTAACAGCTTC
Organism: Flaveria trinervia; assembly: GCA_025506515.1. Lineage (NCBI taxonomy): Eukaryota > Viridiplantae > Streptophyta > Magnoliopsida > Asterales > Asteraceae > Flaveria > Flaveria trinervia. The sequence continues at coordinate 50,311,737 of CM046446.1, forward strand.
TCGTCTTGCTACAGGAGCAAAGACATCAGTGTAGTCAATCCTTTCTTCTTGTGTGTACCCTTGAACAACTAGTCTAGCTTTGTTCTTGATGATAATGCCTTTATCATCCGTCTTGTTCCTAAAAACCCATTTGGTTCTAATAGTAGTCTTCCCATGAGGAAGAGGACAAAGGTTCCAAACTTTCTACCTTTTGAATTGAAGCAACTCCTGTTGCAAGGCTTCAACCCAACTTGCATCCTTCAGAGCCTCATCAACTTTCTTTGGCTCTATCTGGGATAAGAAACAAGAATGAAGACAAACATTTGCTTCATGGGTTTTTTCTCTTGTTCTTACCCCTGTGACAATATCTGTAATGATGTTTGTGGTGGGTGGGATTTGTGGATCCTTAGCTGAGGGATCACAACAAGTTGCTGAGAAAGATCTAAATTAGAGAAATTTAAATCTGGCATAGATGTTTCACCCACCATATTAGCACACTTATCAAAAGAGACTTGATCTAAGGAGTGTGTGAAATCATTGAAGTTGTCATCTATGGAGTGGTTATCAGCATCAAGAAAGTCTTGATCACTATCACCACTACCATCATTGTCTTTTGCAATTGAAGCATCTTTATCTGGTTGTGGAGCCTCTGAGCTAGAATTTGAAGGCATACCAGATGTATCAGCTGAGTTTGTCATTGTGGTGCTGATAGAAACCTCATTTGCAGAAGTAGTCCCAACTAGAGCTGAAGATGTGTTACTTGAATGTCTTGTCAGCTCAAATCTTGGATCAGGATCACCTGTATTTAAATTTTCTGCAGATCCTGAAATAGTCTCATAAGATTTGTTAATACAGTTGGTAACTAAATCGAGATCAAAGAGCCAATCAAGACTAGAACCAACCACACAGGGTGTGTGTTCATTGAAAGTCACATTGGCTGACTCCTCAACAATTCTAGTTCTAAGATTGTATACTCTGTAAGCCTTACCTTGGGAAGAGTATCCAATGAAGTGTCCATCATTTGATTTCTCAGCAAATTTGGCTATTTGATCCTTGGTATTCAAGATGGTGTAAGGACAACCAAATGACCTGAGAAAACCAATGAAAGGTATCCTCTTGTGCCAAAGTTCATAAGGAGTCTTTCCATGAGTCTTAACTACTAAAACTCTGTTTTGCACATAGCAGGCAGTGTTGACTGCCTCTGCCTAGAAGGTGATGGACAACTTAGAGTCAGACAGTATGGTTCTTGCAGCTTTAATTAGTGTCTTGTTTCTCCTCTCAGCAACACCATTCTGCTGAGGAGTCCTGGGAGCACTGTATTGTCTTGTAATACCCTTTTCATCACAGAATGCATCAAGGATTTGGTTCTTGAATTCTATTCCCTGATCACATCTTATGATTTTGACCTTGTGATCAGATTGATTCTCAATCTTCAAGATGAAACTTTTCAGAATCTCAAGAGTCTCATCCTTAGTTCTAAGGAAGAAGACCCAAGTGAATCTTGTAAAGTAATCTATGATCACTAAACAGTAAGAGGTCCTTCCTAGACTCATTACATTGGTGGGGCCAAAGAGATCCATATGTAACAAGTGTAGGGGTGTAGTGATGGAGTTCCTTTCCTTAGGCTTGTGAGATACCTTGGTTGCTTCCCTTTCAGGCATGCAACACAATGGTCATCACTTGTAAACTCTTTCTTTGGCATTCCAATTACTAATCATTCTTAATAAGTTTATTCATGTTTTTAAAGTTTACATGAAAAATTCTTTTATGCCATAGGAAAGACTCATCACTACTGGCTTTAGATAGAAAACATGAAACTTTTTCAGAGGGAGATGTTTCTTACAAATCCATCTTGTACATGTTCCTTTTCCTGGGGGCTCTAGGCAGAATATGCTCTTGAGGAATGACCGACCTGGGCTTGAGAACAATGCACTCATGCTCAGTAAAGAGCATGTTATGACTCTAATCCCAAAATTGGGATACACTCAGAAGATTGTACCCAAGCTCGTTGATAAAGTTTAACTTTTCAATGCTGAGCTTACCATTTGCGACCTTGCCCCTTCCTGAAATATAACCACCTTCATCTCCTCCAAAGGCAACTGGCTCTCCATCAATCCTTTCAAAGTTCTAGAGTAGTGACCTATTACCTGTCATGTGCCTGGAACAACCACTATCAATGATCCAGATATTTTTGTTTGTCTTCAGTTGTCCCTGCACAAAGAAAATGATTAGTTACATTTGGAAACCCAAGCCTCATTTGCTTTGGGCTCAGTAAGAGAAACAGAAGGTAATGTAACAGTAATAGATCCTATGGTTGTGCTAGGAGGATCTTGAGCTGTTGTTGATGGAGAATTTTCAGTCACTTGGTCTTTCTTAGACTTCCACACCACCTTTGGAGTCTTGGACTTGACCTTCAATACTTCGGAAGTTTTTGATTTTTCAAAAGTTTTGATGACTGAGCCTTCGGAAGATTCTGCAGTCACTATAGCTGACTTTAGTGCTTCGGAAGTATTCCTTCCTTCCGAGACCAACTTTCTTCCGAAGGCAATTTTCCACTTGCCTTCTTCTTAGATTTGGAGCTTTCGAAGGAAATAGATTTTCCTTTCGAAGATTGAGTCTTCTTGGAACTCTTGGAAGTCCTTGGTTTGTTCATGTGAAGAGTACCCTTAGGATTGTATGGACAGTCCTTAGCAAGATGAGTAGTACTCTCACACATAACACACTCCATTTTCTTCTTCCCAAGAGTCTTCTACTGGGAATAAGACTGACTTTGGTCACATCCCTTCTCCACCTTCATCTTTGTAGATGCTGAAACAGTCCTTTTGTGCTAGGAACTGTTATTGGAGTTTGATGGTCCAGGATGTGTAGCAGTGGTACATAGCAGATCAGTCTTCCTCTTGGTACTGAGATGATTTGAACAAGAACCAGAACTCTTAGTAGAAGAGTTTAGGTTAATGCCTTCATTCTTTACTACTTCAAACCCTACAGAGATAAACACTTGTTTCTACTTGGAGTCAAAAGTAGCCTTGATCTCTTGAGCCTTCCTTGCTTTCCTCTTGCTCTTTCTAATCGTGTTCTTCTCATTGACTTGGTCATCACAGTCTTCTTCTTCTCCTCATAAGGATGGTGGCCCTTCTTAGAATGCTCCTTTTCACTCTTCTCAGAGGAATTCTTCATCCTCTTTACTATCACTTCTTCATCCTCTTTACTCAAAGGATCTATGAGAGAAAGCTCATCTTCACAATTTCCACACCTAGGTGATCTTACAGACAAGATTTTATGTGGAGGAGCTATCTCATTTGATCCTAGTCCCTGCTTGTTTTGATAGCACACTTTGTTGTGCAGGGATGAGGATATCATGTTCTTGAAGGTCTCTTCTTCAAGAATACACTTGTCTGCCCTGGCTTTTGCTGATCTCAAGCTCATCCTGGCACTTAATAAGCTTGGTTATGAGATCCTTGATTTGAGTCCAAAAATTTGTATGCTTATGTTTTAGAACTGAAATTGTTTACTCTAAGTCCTCTGTCTTCAGTTTATAATCATTTTCACACTTTGTAAATCAACTTTTAAAATGTTTAAGGACTCAAGATCAGATCTCATCTCCAAGTTATAGGACCTGTATCTATTTACTTTAGCAATGAATTCAGAGGTATAAAGATGTTCCAATACCTTGGCTTTATCATGATTTGCCATCAGTGTTTGGTTTGGAGAAGCATCTTCCACCTGAAAGCTCCAGCCAAAGCTTCCATCTTCAACATCAACAGCAGCCTGCTGCTTTGGCTTCTCATTCTGGGGAGCTTTGTCAGTGTAGTTGGGTCTAGACTATGTTTGGCCACCATTTGTTCTAGGTACCTTACACTCCCTGGCAAAGTGGCGCATCAAGTTACAGTTGTAACACTTGACTTTGCCTTTGTCCAGGCCAAACTTTCCACTGGTTTCATTGCTTGGAAACTTCTTTCCAGTCCACTTGTAGAACTTCTTGGCTCTATGAGTGAGAAGAGCCATCTACTAGACTATCTCCATGTACTCCAGATCATTTGGATGGATACAGTCCAGGTCTTAAAGGGTGAACATTAAGCTGCCACAAATTTCATCAGAAGACACAAAGGCTTGAGAAGAACTTGTCTTTTCGAATAGGCTTCCTTTGGTGTAGTTCTCCTTTGGTGTCTCTGGGAAGGTGATGAAAGGGCCCTTAGGTGAGTTTTCAGGGTAGCATATGAGATGATGTTGGGGTTCTATGCTATCCCTTTCAACCACATGCAGGGCTGAACCCGATTGATTGTTGGAGTTGCTAGATGAACCTTGCATGTTCATCTCCATCTGGCAGCCACTGAGAATCCCATATAACTCTGTTAGAGTAAGAGTTTTTAGATTCTCAGTCCTCTTGATCACCACACAGTAGTGTGTCCACTACCTAGGAAGTAAGGACTTGAACTTCATTACAATGTCCCTATTCTCAAGAGGAACTCCTCCATCCACAAGGGTATCCACAATCTCAACATACCTGAAGTATTGCTGACTCATGGTTTCACTTGTTTTGAAGGTGATGTTTTCAAACTACTGCCTTAAGAGATCCTTCTTGTTCTCCTTAGCTTTAGTGGAACCCTCTTACATCAGTTTCAATGCATCCCACAAGTGTTTAGCTGTTTTGCATTTCTTGAAACCTTTGTATACAAAGTTTGGAAGGGTAGTCTGAAGGGCTGTCATGGCTTTTCTGTCAATCTCTACTCTCTTCCTATCTTTATCAGAGTAGTTTGCCTTAGCCTTAGGGAACATACCAGCACCAGTAGCAGAGGGGGTGCTAGGTATGTAAGGTCCATTCTCAATAGACTCCCATATTCTTGAGTCCAGAGACCTGATGAAACCTTCCATTCTTAAGCACCGGGTATCAAAGTCATCATGAGTGATCAGTGGGGACTTGTTCATGGTTCCAGTTTCCATATCAGTCTTGGAAACGGTTGCTATTTGAAAATTTTAGTATTTTTGTGTCTGAGGGATCTTAAGATGGTGAGATCTTATATCAAGAGCCTAAAAAAGCTCCGATACCAAATATAGGACCATAGAAGGGTGGTCAAATACTACACACAACACAAAGAGGAGAGTAACTAAACTTAAACAAACTGTGAATTGGATTAACCACAAATGAAGACACTAAGAACACAAGTAATTAAGAGACAAAACACAAGAGAAAGATACGTAGTGAGACGGTTTTCAAGATTGCAGTATATTGCTTTCTGAGTGTTCTATTACAAGTGTTACAAATCATTAAGATAAAGTTACAAGAACATGAGATACTTATACTACATCCTACATCCGGCCATACAATGAAAGCCAGCTGGATATAGTATTGACTAGACACAAAACAAAATCAATTGTAGAGTCAAAAAGGCAGATTGCCTTTTTGACTTTGTGGCTATGACATGCCAAAGCTCACATCCTTATTTATTACAAAAAGGATAAAGTACATGAAGTAGAAAGTTACAGACTCAAGACCTCAATGTACAGTTACCAAAAGCATGGACCTTTTCACCAACTCATGTAAGTTGGTGACTTTACAGAGTTGCAGAGGAAAGGGGTCCAACTTTATGGAAAAGTACTTAAGATAAACCATGTTACTAAGAGTATTCAGAAGAAATTTGTCTTCAAGTGTGGAGCTTCGGAAGACTTTGTCTGTGAAGATTCGGAAGACTTCATCTTTGGCTTCGAAAGATATTTGTCTTGGCTTTAGAAGATTTCACACTTAGAATATTTCTGTTGCATGTGTGAAAATTCTGAAGCATTCTTCTTTAGTACTTGTGCAACATGCATACATAAAGACTTGGTTGCTTCAGCCTCTATACATATTCTCTACATAGGGTTATAGGTAAAGGTCGGTAAACAATGTCATCCGTGCTTGCGTTGTAGTAATACGGATTGTTGGGGTCATATGTGGCACATATATTTACGTATGATGGGTTTTTTGGGGCGAACGCATTCATCGTGGGGATGTTTTGGTTTTTTGGGTCAAACACATTCATCGCAGGGATGTTTTGGTTGGTTGGGTTCATGATTGAGATGTAGAGAATGTTTATCTTTTCATATGACTTTTGTTGTATTTATAAACTAAAGAATGCATCCATTATAGGATCATCGAAATATTCATATAAATTTGTTTAAAAAATTATTTATCTTGTAGATTCATTAATAATATAAACCATATATATCATGAATTTAAACCACATATAATATATCACTAATTTAAACCATATATATCATCAATTTAAACAATATATATCAACACTCTAGACCATATCATCAATTTAAAAACATATATAATATCTCATTAATTTTCATATCTGGTGATTCTTTATCTTCAAAACATGGTCTCATGTATTTAAAATGTACGATTTCATATGCTCAAAACACATAGAATATTGATGCGGTTAGTACGTCATCATCCAAGTCGGGTTATACCCAATAACAAGCCATACAAACACCAACAATTATTTATTGTTGATAAGATCATACAATAAATATTGACACCTATTTTGTAAATTGGTTTTCTAAATATTGCTTTTGTGAAAGAACAATATTATATGGATAATTTGTTCATGAGATATTTATTTGATACATTATTTAAGTTGGTTAAATAATGTCAAATAAAAGTGTGTCATGTTATAAAATTAGACTATGTTTTAATTTTATAACTTAATATGCATGGAAGTGTAGATTTTATAAAAAAATTCAAAAGGGTGGGAAACCCTTTTTGGGTTGATGCTTGCGTCCGCCCAAGGGGCATAGGGATGCACACTTTGTCTTGGCTTCTAACCCTTTTTGGGTTGATGCTTGCGGCCGCCCAAGGGGCATAGGGATGCACATTTTGTCTTGGCTTCTACAAGACTTAATTCATTCATTCAAGCAACCATCTATGCTACACTTCCTCTCACACACACAAAGCAACATTTCTCTCTTTGAAGAAAGCTAATTTTCGGATTGAAGAAGCAAAACAAAGCTGAAAAATCGGTTTTTCTTGGCTGTTTTGGCTGATTCGGATTGTTCTTCTAAGGGGTTTTCTTTTGGTGTAAAGCTCCCTAACAAAGCAAGGTGTTTGGAATAAGCTTGTGGGTATTACAACTTGAGGTTCTCTTCTTTGAGAGCTGCATAAACAATATCATTATCATTTTCATCTCATCCTTCTTTCATTCGATTTTTGAAGGCTGCTGAAAGGTAGTTATGGCAGCCCTTTGTGGCTGTCATATGATGTTGTTTTATGTTCACATAGCATGCTCATTCACATACAATGATCCTTTGATATATGGGTTTGTTTTATATATTTATATGGTCACCTAAAGAACATGTTTTCAGCTTATAAGTATCTTTATAAAGTTGTTATTCCGCTGCGTTTTCAGAAAGTTTAATGGGTTAAACTATGGCTTTGTGTTCTTACAAACCCTTCAATGGCGTCTAGAGCCGGTTATGTGGATAGCATGCTTGTTAATATCCTTATAAAATTTGTTTATGAGATTTTATAACCCTTTTAAGGGCTGAAATGTTCTTGTATGTTGAATCCCCAAGCTTTCAAGGTTATATCACACATGCTTGTGATTAAACTTTGAAAGATATGTATAATGATATGTATATTGTTTGGACAATGTTTGAAACCCGTATTTTCAGTTTATGTTGGCTGAAAATCATGGGTTTTAATGGGGATTCTTGGTTATATTTGGATGATATGATGAATGTTCATATTGGTGCATAACCTAGCTTTTGGCCTTGTGTTGTTTGGATGTTTTGGTTTTGGTTTATTCAATAGGGTTGTATATTAATTTGTGCTTTCTTTAAAAATGTAATTTGTCTATTTATTCATTGGGATGTAATAATAGATTAGGAGTTTTTTTCTTTTACTATAAAATATGTATTAGGATATATATTTTGTAAAAGAAGATGCTCGGGAAGGAAGCACAAGAGGAAGACACAAAAGAAGGACTTAAAGCATATGGATGCAAGTTCAAGTGGGGGTCTATGAAGACCTTAATTTTGTGTTGTATTCCACCCTGAGGAAAGACCTAATGACCACACTTGTGATGGCAAACAAGTGTGGTCACAATAGGAGCTATGGTTATGCACATTATGGTTGTTTATATTATGCTTGTTTAATTGTGGTTTTATGAATGATTGTATGATATTTGGATATGATTAACAATCTCAATAAAATGATCTTAACAAGCTTATATAAAATGGTTCTTAATCATTAAGTGTTAACAAATGGTTATCAAAAGGATTAATGATTTTATAATAAAATGGGTTTTATTAAAAGAACCATAGGGTATCTTGTATTTGAAAGCATGCAAATACAAGTACATAGAGTTTTCTAAACTAGAATTATGAAATCTCTAAACTTTTGACAAACAAGTTAAACATCGTCCTTTTGCACAACACTTGAGTCATTTGGAAACTCTTAATGGGATAAAGGTCACCGAACCATTTAGAGGGAACTTGTGATTTAAGGTCAGGATACCACATTGGTGGGATAAAGGTCACCTAACCACTTATGTGGGTAAACTCACACGTGTGTGCAAGTAGGGTAACTTGATTTGCAAACCATGTTAAATGGATCACCTAAATATGGTTTCCAAATGGTGTTTATGGGATTAACATGCCGACTTTACATATGATGTTTAAAGTCGATCCCATACCTCTAGAAGTTGCAAATGGTTGCAATTGTCAATTGTTGACCACCTTATTAATTTAAATCGTGGGATAAAGGTCACCTAACCACAATTTAAATGTAATGTTGGGTTCTAGATTTTAATATAAAAATGACCTTAAAAGGCATTAAATATTAAAAATAGAAATATCGAAAATACTAAATAGATCTTTGTTAAATTTTGTAGATGGCCACCAATAATGACAATCATGATAACTCATCCGCGTCCACCCAATCATTACGAGCGATCCTCCAAAAGGAATGTCTAAATCATAATAATTTCATTGACTAGTATCGAAACTTGAGAATTGTTCTCAAGCAAGAGAGAAGATCATATGTTTTAGACGATCCTGTCCCCGATCAGCCTACTGAGGATGATGAAGAGGCCTACAATGATTGGCTGAAGTACACTGAGGACTTCGTCCAAGTGTCTTTTCTCATGCTAGCAAGCATGACTCCGGATCTCCAAAAGTAGTATGAACATCACAGAGCTTATGACATGATAACCCAGCTGAAGGAAACGTTCCAGCAGCAAGCAAGGGTTGAGCGCTTCGAAACGGTTCGAGCACTCCATGCATGTCGTATGGACGACAACCAATCAGTTTCATCTTATGTACTTAAGATGAAAAGTCATATTGACCGCCTCGAGAGGCTTAATTGTCCTGCCTCGAAGGAATTGGCCACGGATTTGATCCTTAATGGCCTTACCAAGAAGTTAGAGACATTTGTGTTGAATTACAACATGAATGCATGGGACACGAGCATTGGTGAGCTTCACTCAATGCTTAAAACGGCCAAGGCGGCCTTCTCACCATCCATGAAGGTGGGAACAAGAAAAGGCCTCATCCCGCACCCAAGACAAAGGTTGCCAAGGGTAAGGGACCAACATGGGGAAAGGGGAAAGGGGTGGCAAGGGTGCCACCCAAACCACAAGAGAAGAAGCAAAAGGTTGCAACTAATGACCCATGCTTCAAGTGTGGAGAGATTGGACATTGGGCAAGGAATTGTCCTGTCCATCTCCAAGAGCTGAAGGCAAAGAGGGATGCCGGGCAGACCTCAGGTACAATATACATGATTCATATTGATCTTAATGTTACATCTTCTAACACATGGGTATTGGATACCGGATGTGGAACTCATATTTGCAATTTGTTGCAGGGGTTCACAAGAAGTAGGGACTTCAATCAAGGGGATGTTAGCCTCTTCATGGGCAATGGAACTAAAGTCATAGTTGAAGCTCATGGGGACTACATCCTAAAACTTCCAAGTGGCTTGGATGTGATTTTGAAGAATGTTTTGTATGCTCCTAGTTTGACTAGGAACATTATTTCAGTATCCCAATTAAGACTTTATGATTATGTATTATCTTTTGTTGAAAATGATATTCATGTTTATTTAAATGATATGTTCTATTTTAAAGCTATTCCCATTAATGGTATCTATGAATTGGTTCATGAAAATGCTTCAAATAGTTCATCGTACCATACTAACACCAAGAAACTCAAGTTGGATTTGAGTGATACCTATCTTTGGCATTGTCGTCTTGGTCATATAAACAAGAAACGTATACAAACACTTCAAAAGAATGGTCTTTTAAAAACGAATGAATGTGATTCATTTGATGTATGTGAATCTTGTTTACAAGGAAAAATGACTAAGGCACCCTTTAGTGGAACTAACGAAAGGGCAAAAGATTTACTAGGAATCATACATTCGGATGTATGTTGGTCCTTTTAAACCAATGACTAGGAATGATGAAAGATACTTCATTACCTTTACTGACGATTATAGTCGCTATGGGTATGTGTACTTATTAAGGCACAAAGATGAATCTTTTGAAATGTTCAAGATCTTCAAGAATGAAGTAGAAAATCAACTCAACAAGTCGATTAAAGTTCTCTGCACCGATAGAGGAGGTGAATACATAAGTGATGCTTTTCAAGATCATCTTATGAGTTGTGGGATTGTCTCACAACTCACTCCACCTGGGACACCACAACATAATGGTGTGTCTGAGAGGAGGAATCGAACCTTATTGGATACGGTTCGATCTATGATGGCTAGAAGCACATTACCTCTATCATTTTGGGGTTTCGCTTTGCTCTCCGCGGCCCGTATTTTAAATATGGCCCCAACCAAAAAGGCAGAAAGGACACCTTTTGAGATATGGCATGGAAGAGTTATATCTCTATCATACTTAAGGGTCTGGGGTTGTGAGGATTACGTTAAGACTCCCACCCCAAACAAATTGGAAGTCCGATCCACCAAGTGTATCTTTATTGGATATCCTAGAGATTCTATGGGATATTATTTCTATGATCCACTTGAGCAAAAGGTGTTTGTTGCCAGAAAGGGTGAGTTCTTAGAGGCAAAGTTCCTTATGGAAGGAACTAGCAGTAGAACAGTAGATCTTGAGGAGGATCAAGAACCATAACCCGATACACGTTTGGTTAAAACTAGCACTCAACATGAGGTGTTGAGGATGATCAAGCGGTTGATCAATACACACAAAACGTTCGCAGAAGTGGTAGAACTAGTAATCCACCTGAAAGATATGGATTTTTCATGGATGGATGTTATGTGGTAGATTCAAATGAACCAACCACATACCAGAATGCAGTGTCCAATTTGGATTGTGACAAATGGCTTGAGGCCATGAATGTTGAGATGCAATCCATGTATGACAATCAAGTTTGGGAACTTGTTTTACCACCTCTTAATTCCAAAGTAGTTGGAAGCAAGTGGGTTTTCAAGAAGAAAACCGATATGCATGGAAACTTGGATACTTATAAAGCTAGACTTGTAGCAAAGGGTTTCACTCAAACTCAAGGGGTTGACTATGATGAAACTTTCTCACCTGTGGCGATGCTTAAGTCTATAAGGATATTGTTTGCCATAGCTGCTCATTATGATTATGAGATTTGGCAAATGGATGTCAAAACCGCTTTCCTAAATGGATATCTTGAGGAAGATGTCTATATGGTTCAGCCTGAAGGTTTTGTCGATCCAAAACATCCTAATAAAGTATGCAAGTTAAAGAAATAAATCTATGGATTGAAACAAGCATCGAGAAGCTGGAATCATCATTTTGATGAGGAGGTAAAGAAATTTGGCTTCATCAAAAATGCTGATGAGGCTTGTGTGTATAAGAAGGCTAGTGGGAGCACAATAACTTTTCTAGTATTGTATGTTGATGATATACTACTATTTGGAAATAACATTCCAACCTTGGAAGGTGTAAAAACCTGGCTTGGAAGTTCTTTTTCCATCAAGGATCTTGGTGAAGCCGCCTATATTCTGGGAATAAAGATCTATAGAGATAGATCAAGGCGGTTGATTGGTTTAAATCAAAGTGCATACATTGATAAGATCTTGAAAAGGTTCAAGATGGAGAACTCTAAGAAAGGCACCGTACCTATTCAAAGAGGAACGATATTGAGTACGACTCAATGTCCTAGCTCAAGGGATGAGCAAGATAAAATGAAGGCAATCCCATACGCATCTGCTATTGGATCCATCATGTATGCAATGATATGCACTCGATTGGACGTGTCATGCACCTTAAGCATGACAAGTCATTACCAGCAAAATCCTGGAAACAGTCATTGGATGGCTGTTAAGAACATACTTAAGTACCTAAGGAGGACAAGAGATATGTTCTTAATTTATGGATCTGGTGATGAGGAACTTGTTGTAAAAGGTTACACGGATGCAAGTTTCCAAACCGATCGTGATGATTCTCAGTCACAATTGGGATATATTTTCATTCTGAATGGAGGAGCGGTCTCATGGAAGAGCTCCAAACAGGATGTGGTGGCTCTATCAACTATAGAATCAGAATACGTCGCCGCTTCATTGGCAGCTCAAGAAGCTGCATGGTTGAAGAAATTCATTTCCGATCTAGGGGTTTTCCCTTCCATTCAGGAATCCCTAGAGATCTTTTGTGATAACGAGGGTGCGATTGCTCAAATCAAGGAACCTCGTGCTCATCAAAAGACTAGGCACATTGAGCGGAGATTCAACTACATACGAGATGAAGTTGAAAAGGGAAAGATATGTATTCACAAAGTTCACACGGATCAAAACATTGCGGATCTTCTCACGAAGCTCCTTGAAAAGGCAAAGCATGAAGGTCATACTTGTGCCATGGGAATTCAATATTCTAGTGATTCGATTTGATCTGTAAATTTTGTATTTGGATATGTGGAACTCTTTATTATTTGAATAAAAATATTTGGTTATAATGTTTCAATTAATGTTCCAATTTAGCATGTTTAATCCATGAGTAAATTGTTTACTCTAAATGTCCGTAGTCGTTCATACTTGTGGGAACAAGTGTGAGGGTAAGATTATTATGAACTTGGATTGGTTGATATTCATAAGGAATGAATATAGAGCAATTGGTTGCTACCAAGGTTCATAGATATTTGCGGGATGCAAATATTGGACTGACCCGCATCTCAAATGTTACTACATGGAATCTTATTGATTGATCATAAGTAAATTTGAGTTAAGGCGAATATCATTTGGTATCCTCAGACCTGAGATACATATTGGGTTTTGATATTCACCAAGTATTATACCTTGAGCTAATTCTTCACTATCCTGAAATAGTGGACAGCACATAAGGGTATGTTCAGGTATGACACGAGGTGTTTATGAGAAACGTATGTAGTCAAAATGGGATTTGTTCCTCTTATTCGTTGAGAGTTAGATGTCTAAGGCCTGATAAGTTAAATCAACAAGGAATGATCATTCTGTGTTCTTGGATTTAACATGACATCTGTAACAAAAGGATAGATGATTGATTCACCTAAATCATTTCAAGTAGGATACTTGAATAAGATGATGTTATTGAATGGCTATAAGTCATGCGTATTAAGGGTAGTAAACCGTTGTTAGGCGGTATTTACTGCTTGCATCAATCTCCTATGAATCTTGTGCAACTGGGAGATTGTACGATTTCATATGCCCAAAACACATAGAATATTGATGCGGTTAGTATGTCATGATCCAAGTCGGGTTATACCCAATAACAAGCTATACAAGACCAACAATTATTTATTTGTTGATAAGATCATACAATAAATATTGACACCTATTTAGTAAATTGGTTTTCTAAATATTGCTTTTGTGAAAGAACAATATTATATGGATAATTTGTTCATGAGATATTTATTTGATACGTTATTTAAGTTGGTTAAATAATGTCAAATAAAAGTGTGTCATGTTATAAAATTAGACTATGTTTTAATTTTATAACTTAATATGCATGGAAGTGTATATTTTATAAAAAAATTCAAAAGGGTGGGAAACTCTTTTTGGGTTGATGCTTGCGTCCGCCCAAGGGGCATAGGGATGCACATTTTGTCTTGGCTTCTACAAGACTTAATTCATTCATTCAAGCAACCATCTATTCTACACTTCCTCACACACACACAAAGCAACATTTCTCTCTTTGAAGAAAGCTAATTTTCGGATTGAAGAAGCAAAACAAAGCTGAAAAATTGGTTTTTCTTGGCTGTTTTGGCTGATTCGGATTGTTCTTCTAAGGGGTTTTCTTTTGGTGTAAAGCTCCCTAACAAAGCAAGGTGTTTGGAAGAAGCTTCTGGGTATTACAACTTGAGGTTCTCTTCTTTGAGGGCTGCATAAACAATATCATCATCATTTTCATCTCATTCTTCTTTCATTCGATTTTTGAAGGCTGCTGAAAGGTAGTTATGGCAGCCCTTTGTGGCTGTCATATGATGTTGTTTTATGTTCACATAGCATGCTCATTCACATACAATGATCCTTTGATATATGGGTTTGTTTTATACATTTATATGGTCACCTAAAGAACATGTTTTTCAGCTTATAAGTATCTTTATAAAGTTGTTATTCCGCTGCGTTTTCAGAAAGTTTAATGGGTTAAACTATGGCTTTGTGTTCATACAAACCCTTGATAAAAATATATTATACTATCAATTTAAACCATATATATCATGCATTTAAACCATATATAATATATAACTAATAATTTACATATCTTCCTGTCTTTATCAGAGTAGTTTGCCTCAGCCTTAGGGAACATACCAGCACCAGTAGCAGAGGGGGTGCTAGGTATGTAAGGTCCATTCTCAATAGACTCCCATATTCTTGAGTCTAGAGACCTGATGAAACCTTCCATTCTTAGGCACCGGGTATCAAAGTCATCAAGAGTGATCAGTGGGGACTTGTTCATGGTTCCAGTTTCCATATTAGTCTTGGAAATGGCTGCTATTTGAAAAGTTTAATATTTTTGTGTGTGAGGGATCTTAAGATAGTGAGATCTTATATCAAGAGCCTAAAAAAGCTCTGATACCAAATGCACGACCATAGAAGGGTGGTCAAATACTACACACAACACAAAGAGGAGAGTAACTAAACTTAAACAAACTGTGAACTGGATTAACCACAAATGAAGACACTAAGAACACATGTAATTAAGAGACAAAACACAAGAGAAAGAACACAGTGAGATGGTTCTCAAGATTGCAGTATATTGCTTTCTCAATGTTATATTACAAGTGTTACAAACCATTAAGATAAAGTTACAAGAACATGAGATACTTATACTACATCCTACATCCGGCCATACAATGAAAGCCAGTTGGATAGTATTGACTAGACACAAAACAAAATCAATTGTAGAGTCAAAAAGGCAGATTGCCTTTTTGACTTTGCCATAGCTCACATCCTTATCTATTACAAAAAGGATAAAGTACATGAAGTAGAAAGTTACACACTCAAGACCTCAATGTACAGTTACCAAAAACATGGACCTTTTCACCAACTCAGGTAAGTTGGTGACTTTACAAAGTTGCAGAGGAAAAGGGTCCAACTTTATGGAAAAGTACTTAAGATAAAGCATGTTACTAAAAGTATTCAGAAGAAATCTATCTTTAAGTGTGGAGCTTCGGAAGACTTTGTATGTGAAGATTCGGAAGACTTCATCTTTGGCTTCAAAAGATATTGGTCTTGGCTTTAGAAGATTTCACACTTAGAATATTTTTGTTGCATGTGTGAAACTTCCGAAGCATTCTTCTTTAGTACTTGTGCAACATGCATACATAAAGACTTTGGTTGCTTCAGCCTCTATACATATTCTCTACATAGGGTTACAGGTAGAGGTTGGTAAACAATGTCATTTGTGCTTGCGTTGTAGTAATAAGGATTGTTGGGGTCATATGTGGCACGTATATTTACGTATGATGGGTTTTTTGGGGCGAACACATTCATCGTGGGGATGTTTTGGGTTTTTTTGGGTCAAACACATTCATCGCAGGGATGTTTTGGTTGGTTGGGTTCATGATTGAGATGTAGAGAATGTTTATCTTTTCATATGACTTTTGTTGTATTTATAAACTAAAGACTGCATCCATTATAGGATCATCGAAATTTTAATATAAATTTGTTTAAAAAATTATTTATCTTGTAGATTCATTAATAATATAAACCATATATATCATGAATTTAAACCATATATAATATATCACTAATTTAAACCATATATATCATCAATTTAAACAATATATATCAACAATCTAGACCATATTATCAATTTAAAAACATATATAATATCTCATTAATTTTCATATCCGGTGATTCTCTATCTTCAAAACATGGTCTCATGTATTTAAAATGTACGATTTCATATGCCCAAAACATAGAATATTGATGCGGTTAGTACGTCATCATCCAAGTCGGGTTATACCCAATAACAAGCTATACAAACACCAACAATTATTTATTTCTTGATAAGATCATACAATAAATATTGACACCTATTTAGTAAATTGGTTTTCTAAATATTGCTTTTGTGAAAAAACAATATTATATGGATAATTTGTTCATGAGATATTTATTTGATACATTATTTAATTTGGTTAAATAATGTCAAATAAAAGTGTGTCATGTTATAAAATTAGACAATGTTTTAATTTTATAACTTAATATGCATGGAAGTGTAGATTTTATAAAAAAATTCAATAGGGTGGGAAACCCTTTTTGGGTTGATGCTTGCGTCCGCCCAAGGGGCATAGGGATGCACACTTTGTCTTGGCTTCTAACCCTTTTTGGGTTGATGCTTGCGGCCGCCCAAGGGGCCTAGGATGCACATTTTGTCTTGGCTTCTACAAGACTTAATTCATTCATTCAAGCAACCATCTATGCTACACTTCCTCTCACACACACAAAGCAACATTTCTCTCTTTGAAGAAAGCTAATTTTCGGATTGAAGAAGCAAAACAAAGCTGAAAAATCGGTTTTTCTTGGCTGTTTTGGCTGATTCGGATTGTTCTTCTAAGGGATTTTCTTTTGGTGTAAAGCTCCCTAACAAAGCAAGGTGTTTGGAAGAAGCTTGTGGGTATTACAACTTGAGGTTCTCTTCTTTGAGGGCTGCATAAACAATATCATCATCATTTTCATCTCATCCTTCTTTCATTCGATTTTTGAAGGCTGCTGAAAGTTAGTTATGGCAGCCCTTTGTGGCTGTCATATGATGTTGTTTTATGTTCACATAGCATGCTCATTCACATACAATGATCCTTTGATATATGGGTTTGTTTTATACATTTATATGGTCACCTAAAGAACATGTTTTTCAGCTTATAAGTATCTTTATAAAGTTGTTATTCCGCTGCGTTTTCAGAGTGTTTAATGGGTTAAACTATGGCTTTGTGTTCTTACAAACCCTTCATAAAAATATATTATACTATCAATTTAAACCATATATATCATGAATTTAAACCATATATAATATATCACTAATAGTTTACATATCATCAACTTAAACAATATATTGAACAATCTAAACCACTGTTGGATCTTATATGCCTAAGACACATACAAGATTGATGTGGTTAGTACATTATGATCCAAGTTGGGTCATACCCAATAACAAGCCAAACAAACACCAATAAATATTTATTCGTAGATAAGATCATACAAATAAATATTAACACCAATTTAGAAAATGGGTTTTTTAAATCATTGCTTTTGTATATGAACAACATTATGTGGATAATTTGTTCATGAGGAGTTATTTGTTTCATTATTTAAGTTAGTTAAACAATGACAAATACAAGTGTGTTAGTGTTATAAAATTAAAAGGGTGTTTTAATTTTATAAAACAAAGGGCTAAGAGTGTATATTTTATAAAGGAAATAAAATGGGGAACCCAATTTCATTAAAATTTCGGCCGCCCCTTGGCCTAGGGACTCCCCCCTTTTAGTCTTGGCTTTTGCAAGATTAAAACTACTCTTACACTCTTCAATAATTTACACTTTCTCCTACACACACTCAAGCTAGATTCCTCTCTCCCTTGGCTGAATATAAGTTTTGTGAGCTGAAAAATTCAGCTTTGCTTGGGAGTTTTCGGATCTACAAGAAGAGAAGAAAGTTGGTGTTTTACTACCTAGCAAGTAGGTGTCTTGGAAGGGCTTGTAGGTATCACCTCTTGAGGTCTTCTACATTGAAGATTTAGCTTTCATGCATCATCTTCCCTCTTCATCCACGAGTTCTAGAAGGTAGTATATGATGTTTTGAATGGTTGTTTGATAGCATGTTCTTTCATATAAAGATCCTTGTTAATGGGTTTTGTTTTTACACATGTATTTGATGTATAAATTAACTAATCCTAAAATGGTTTTTTTTATTATTACTCCGCTGCGTTTTGACCTATTAATGGTTAATATGACTTTGATAAACTTATACAAAACCCAACAATGGCATCAAGAGCCGATTATATGGATACATGTTTCAAAAACGAAATTTTCGGGTCCTTTTTGTGTAAAAAGTGGGCTGGAAATTTCACCCATGGAAAACCTTTTGTTTTTCAAGATAATACTTTTATATGCATAGTTATGATCGTGAAAAAATAATGTCATAAGATGGCTTGTTTGTTTGGACAAAAACCCCTTATGTTTGGTTAATGTTGGCTGAAATTTTGGGGTTTAAAAGGGTGCCATTCTCGTTTGTTTTTGTATACATATTTAGATGTATTTTGGTGCATATAACCTAGCCATGACCTTGTGTTTGAATGTTTGTGATTGTGATTTCATTTGTTGTAATAAAGGCATGTAATTTATTTGTTTAATTTGGTATGTAATAAATAGATTAGTTTGCACTTTATTATTCTACATAAGGGTTACTTGAAGCATTTGGATATGGGTTCAAGTGGGAGTTCACCGACACAAGATTCTTGTCATGTTTTTACCGTTAGGAATGACCTTTTGACACACTTGTTATGGCAAGCAAGTGTGGTCAAAATAGTTGGCTATCGTTATGCAATTATATTGTATGTTTGGTTGTTTGTTTTGGTTGTTTGGATGAGTTTGACATTTTGTTGAAAATTGATAAACTAGGTAAACAACTATGATAAAACAAGCATAAAATTGGTTCTTTAATATCATTAAAGGAATTAATAAAATGAGTTTATTAAGGGTTAATGATTTAATAGAAATGAGTCTTATTAAAAGGAACTATGAAAATAGTTTTTCATAAAATACCATGCATTTGAATGCATACAATTGTATGGTATAAAAGGTTTTTCTAAAATCTAGAATTTTAAAAACTATAAAAACCCTTTTAAAAACAAGTTTAACACCATCCTCTTAGACAACACTCGATTCACTTGCAACTCGTTTATGGGATAAAGGTCACCTAACCATACATGTAGATATTTGTGAAGTTGAGGTGAAATTACCGTATTTGTAGGATAAAGGTCACGTAACCACTTATATTAGTAAAATCACACGTGTGTCTAAGTAGGAAGACTTGATTTGGATGTCATGCATTAGGATCACTGAAGCATGACGTACAAAAGTGTTGATGGGATTAACATGCCAAACAAAACATAAGATGTTTAAACCGATCCCATACACTAGATTTTGAATAGGTTACAATTGTCAAACGTTGACTACCTTATTAATTTAAATATGTTGAGTTTGTTAGAACATAAAATCAAAGTTTAACCTTTTAAACTTTCAGAAAAACGCAGCGGAAATGATTTTGAAACATGATTATAAAGCTAAAATTTCATGTTCTTATGGTGACATATATATGTATAAAACAAACCCAAAATCAAAGGATCATTATATATGAATAAGCAAGCTATGAAACATATGTAAATGTATATAAAATCACAGCTACAATGAGCTGTGAAAAAACTACCTTTCAACATCTTGATAGTTTACCAAAAGGGAAGATAGATGCTCAAAACTCGGCCAAGGCTCCAAGGAAAGGACCCCTCAAGCTTGTATACCCCAAGCTAACTTGCAAACACCTCTTCTTGCTAGGGAGATGAACACCAAAATGACTCCAATACCTCTCCAAAGACTGCTGGAACTCGAGAGTTTTGAGAGAGAGATTGGAGCTTCTAACTTGTGTTTTGCATGTATGAAAGAGATAGATGTCTTGAGTGTTGGACTAGTAATAAAAGTTGTAGTTTACACTTGTTCCCACAAGTCTGAACGACTATGGACATTTAGAGTAAACAATTTACTCATGGATTAAACATGCTAAATTGAAACATTAATCCACACATTATAACCAAATAATTTTATTCAAATAATAAAAAGTTCCACATATCCAAATACAAAATTACAGATCAAATCCAATCACTAGAATATCGAAGTCGCATGGCACAAATATGACCTTCATGCTTTGCCTTTTCAAGGAGCTTCGTGAGAGGATCCACAATGTTTTGATCCGTGTGAACTTTGCGAATACATATCTTATCCTTTTCAACTTCATCTCGTATGTAGTTGAATCCCCGCTCAATGTGCCTAGTCTTTTGATGAGCACGAGGTTCCTTGATTTGGGCAATCGCACCCTCGTTATCACAAAAGATCTCTAGGGGGTCCTGAATGGAAGGGACAACCCCTAGATCGGCAATGAATTTCTTCAACCATGCAGCTTCTTGAGCTGCCAATGAGGCGGCGGCATATTCTGACTCTGTAGTTGATAGAGCCACCACATCCTGTTTGGAGCTCTTCCAAGAGTCCGCTCCTCCATTCAGAATGAAAATATATCCCGATTGTGACCGTGAATCTTCACGATCGGTTTGGAAACTCGCATCCATGTAACCTTTTACAACGAGTTCCTCATCACCAGATCCATAGATTAGGAACATATCTTTTATCCTCCTTAGGTACTTAAGTATGTTCTTAACAACCATCCAATGACTGTTTCCAGGATTTTGCTGGTATCGGCTTGTCATGCTTTTGGCGCATGACACGTCCGGTCGAGTGCATATCATTGCATACATGATGGATCCAATAGCAGATGCGTATGGGATTGCCTTCATTTTATCTTGCTCATCCTTTGAGCTAGGACATTGAGTCGTACTCAATATCGTTCCTCTTTGAATAGGTACCGTACCTTTCTTAGAGTTCTCCATCTTGAACCTTTTCAAGATTTTATCAATGTATGCACTTAGATTTAAACCAATCAACCGCCTTGATCTATCCCTATAGATCTTTATTCCCAGAATATAGGCGGCTTCACCAAGATCCTTGATGGAAAAACAACTTCCAAGCCAGGTTTTTACACCTTCCAAGATTGGAATGTCACTTCCAAATAGTAGTATGTCATCAACATACAATACTAGGAAAGTGATGATGCTCCCACTAGCTTTCTTATATACACAAGCTTCATCAGCGTTCGTGATGAATCCGAATTTAATTATTTCTTCATTAAAACGGTGATTCCAACTTCTCGATGCTTGTTTGAATCCATAGATTGATTTCTTTAACTTGCATACTTTATCAGGATGTTTTGGATCGACAAAACCTTTAGGCTGAACCATATAGACATCTTCCTCATGATATCCATTTAGGAAAGCGGTTTTGACATCCATTTGCCAAATCTCATAATCTTAATGAGCAGCTATGGCAAACAATATCCTAATAGATTTTTGCATTGCAACAGGGGAAAAGGTTTCATCATAGTCAACCCTTTGAGTTTGAGTGAAACCTTTTGCTACAAGTCTAGCATTATAAGTATCCAAGTTTCCATGCATATCGGTTTTCTTCTTGAAAACCCACTTACTTCCAACTAATTTGGAGTTAAGAGGTGGTACAACCAAGTCCCATACTTGATTGTCATGCATGGATTGCATCTCAACGCTCATGGCCTCGAGCCATTTGTCACAATCTGAATTGGACACTGCATCATGGTATGTGGTTGGTTCATCTGAATCTACCACATAGCATCCATCCATGAAAAATCCGTATCTTTCTGGTGGATTACTAGTTCTACCACTTCTGCGAACGTTTTGTGTGTATTGATCAACCACTTGATCATCTTCAACATCCTCATGTGAGTGCTAGTTTCAACCAAACGTGCATCGGGTTGTGGTTCTTGATGCTCCTCAAGATCCACTGTTCTACTGCTAGTTGCTTCCATAAGGAACTTTGCCTCTAAGAACTCACCCTTTCTAGCAACAAACACCTTTTGTTCTAGTGGATCATAGAAATAATATCCCATAGAATCTCTAGGATATCCAACAAAGATGCACTTGGTGGATCGGACTTCCAATTTGTTTGGGGTGGGAGTCTTAACATAAGCCTCACAACCCCAAACCCTTAAGTATGATAGGGATGGAACTCTTCCATGCCATATCTCAATGGGTGTCCTTTCCACCTTTTTGGTTGGGGCCATATTTAGAATACGGGTCGCGGAGAGCAAAGCGTAACCCCAAAATGATAGAGGTAATGTGCTTCTAGCCATCATAGATCGGACCATATCCAATAAGGTTCGATTCCTCCTCTAATACACACCATTATGTTATGGTGTTCCAGGTGGAGTGAGTTGTGAGACAATCCCACAACTCCTAAGATGATCTTGAAAAGCGTCACTTAGGTATTCACCTCCTCTATCGGTGCGGAGAACTTTAATCGACTTGTTGAGTTGATTTGTACTTCATTTTGAAAGATCTTGAACATTTCAAAACCTTCATATTTGTGTCTTAACAGGTACACATACCCATAGCGACTATAATCATCGGTAAAGGTAATGAAGTATCTTTCACCATTCCTAGTCATTGGCTTAAAAGGACCACATACATCCGAATGTATGATTCCTAACAATCTTTTGCCCTTTCGTTAGTCCCACTAAAGGGTGCCTTAGTCATTTTTACCTTGTAAACAAGACTCACACACATCAAATGAATCACATTCACTTGTTTTTAAAAGACCATTCTTTTGTAGTGTTTGAATTCTTTTCTTGTTTATATGACCAAGACGACAATGCCAAAGTAAGAGTCACTCAAATCCGATTTAAGTTCTTGGTACTAGTTTGGTACAACAAGCTATCATTCAATGTGATTTCACGAACCAATTAATAAATACCATTGACGGGAATAGCTTTAAAGTAAAACATGTCATTCAAAGTTTCCAATAAATGATAATACATATCCAGATTGTTTTAATAGGGATACAGAGATAATGTTCCTAGTCAAACTAGGAGCATACAAAACATTATACAAAATTACTTCCAAACCATTTGGAAGTTTCAAGATGTAGTCACCACGGGCTTCAACTTGAACTTTTGCCCCATTGCCCATGTAGAGGCTAACATTCCCTTTCTTGATGTCACTACTTCTTTTGAACCCCTGCAACATATTGCAAATGTGAGTTCCACATCGGTATCCAATACCCATGTCTTAGAGGATATTAAGTTTAAATCAATATGGATCATGTATGTTGTACCTGAGGTCTGCCCGACATCCCTCTTTGCTTTCAACTCTTGGAGATGGAGGGACAATCCTTGCCCAATGTCCAATCTCCCCACACTTGAAGCATGGGTCATTCGAAGCAACCTTGCTTCTTCTCCGTGCTTTGGGTGGCACCCTTGCCACCCCTTTCCCCTTACCCGACATGGGTCCCTTACCCTTGGCAACTCTTGCTTTGGGCGCGAGATGAGGCCTTTTCTTGTTCCCACCTTTGTTGATGGTGAGAACGGGTAAAACCTTTTTCCCATGGCCGCCTCGGCCATTTTGAGCATAGAGTGAAGCTCACCAATGCTCTTATCCCATGCATTCATGTTGTAATTCAACACGAATGTCTCGAACTTTTGGTAAGGCCATTAAGGATCAAATCCGTGGCTAATTCCTTCGAGACGGGACAATTAAGCCTCTCGAGGTGGTCAATGTGACTTTTCATCTTAAGCACATAAGATGAAACTAAATGGTTGTCGTCCATACGACATGCATGAAGTGCTTGAACCGTTTCAAAGCGTGCAACCCTGCTTGCTGTTGGAACGTTCCTTCAGCTGGGTTATCATGTCATAGCTCCATGATTTTCATACTCCTTTTGGAGATCTGGAGTCATGCTTGCCAACATGAGGCAAGACACTTGGACTGAGTCCTCAGTGTATTTTAACCAATTGTTAAAGGCCTCCTCATCATCCTCACTAGGTTGATCAGGGATAGGGTCGTCTAAAACATACGCACGTTTTCTTGCTTGAGAACGATTCTCAAGTTTCGAAACAATCAATAAAATTGTTATGGTTTAGACATTCCTTTTGGAGAATCGCTCTTAAAGATTGGGCGGACGCGGATGAATTTTCATTGTTATCATGGTTATTGGAGGCCATCTACAAAATTTAACAAAGATCAATTTTAGTATTTTCGATATTGTTATTTTAATAATAAATACCTTATAGCCATTATATAAAATCTAGAATCCAACATTACATTTAAATTGTGGTTAGGTGACCTTTATCCCACGATTTAAATTAATAAGGTGGTCAACGATTGACGATTGCAACCATTTGCAACTTCTAGAGATATGGGATCGACTTGAAACATCATATGTAAAGTCGGCATGTTAATCCCATCAACACCATTTGGAAACCACATCGTAGGTGATCCATTTGACATGGTTTGCAAATCAAGACACCCTACTTACATCCACGTGTGAGTTCGCCAAAATAAGTGGTTAGGTGACCTTTATCCCACAAATAAGGCATTCTCACCTCAAATCACAAGTTACCTCAAAATGGTTAGGTGACCTTTATCCCACTAAGAGTTCCCAAGTGACTCAAGTGTTGTGTAAAATGACGGTATTCTTGATTGTTTAAATATTTAGAGATTTCACAATTCTAGTTAGAAAAACTCTTAGTACTTGTATTTGCATGCTTTCAAATACAAGATACCCTATGGTCCTTTGATTAAAACTTATTTTAATCTTTAGAATCATTAAATCATTTTAATAACCTTTTATTACCGTTTAATGATTAAGAACCATTTAATTAGTTTGTTAAGATCAGAGAAAGGTTTGTTAAAGCAAATATCACATACATGCCATCAACCACAATAATATAAACAAAAAACATAGCATATGTGCATAACCATAGCATCTAAAGTGGTCCACACTTGTTTGCCATTACAAGTGTGGTCCATAGACATTCCTAAGGGTCATAAAAAAACACATAGAAAGCTTCCAAAAGCCTCCCACTTGAAACCGCATCCAAAATGCTCCATGTTTCTATTATGTTTTTCCTTTGTGCTTCCAACGCATACGTCTTCATATTACAAGATATAAAGTCCTAATACAAGATACTAGTAAAATGAAATGCACCTAAGCTATTTATTACAACCCAATAATAAATAAATTACATTTTAAACAAAGCACAAATAAATAAATATACAACCCCATTGAATAAACAAATACAACCATTGCAATCATCCAAACAACAAAACGCCAAAGGCTAGGTTATGCACCAATATAAACATTCATCATATCATCCAAAAATAACAATGAATCCTCTCTAAAACCCACGAAATTTCAGCCAACATAAACTGAAATTTCGGGTTTTAAACATTGTCCAAACAACATACATATCTTTCAAGGTTTAATCACAAGCATGTGTAATATAACCTTGAAAGTTTGGGGATTCAACATAGGAATATTGCAGCCCTTAAAATGGTTATAAAGTCCCATAAAAACAATTTTAAAGGACAAGAACAAGCAAGCTATCCACATAACCGGCTCTAGATGCCAATGTTGAGTTTGTTAGAACATAAAATCAAAGTTTAACCTTTTAAACTTTCAGAAAAAACCCAGCGGAAATGATTTTGAAACATGATTATAAAGCTGAAATTTCATGTTCTTATGGTGACATATATATGTATAAAACAAACCCAAAATCAAAGGATCATATATGTGAATAAGCAAGCTATGAAACATATGTAATGTACATAAAATCACAGCTACAATGAGCTGTGAAAAAACTACCTTCAACAGTGATAGTCGACCAAAAGGAAGATAGATGCTCAAAACTCGGCCAAGGCTCCAAGGAAAGGACCCCTCAAGCTCGTATACCCCAAGCTAACTTGCAAACACCTCTCTTGCTAGGGAGATGAACACCAAAATGACTCCAATACCTCTCCAAAGACTGCTGGAACTCGAGAGTTTTGAGAGAGAGATTGGAGCTTCTAACTTGTGGTTTGCATGTATGAAAGAGATAGATGTCTTGAGTGTTGGACTAGTAATAAAAGTTGTAGTTTACAAGAAAGTAAAAAGACCTCTCATAGGAGGGGGGGCGGCCGAAAATGGTCTCCAAATAAAATTTTTCCTCCCAAAACCTAATCAAACAATTTTTATAAAACTAGTCCCTTATAAGTTGTACAATTAACTTTTAATTGTATAACTTATACACTCTTTTATTATTTAATGTTATCTAACTAACTTTAATAACACTAAGTAAATTCTTGAACAAAATATCCAAATAAGTTGTACCATCTCATATGCAACTTATTTAGAAAATCCATTTTCTAAATTTGGTGTTATTATTTAATTGCATGATCATATCATCAATTGAATAATTGTCGGTGATTGCAAAGCTTGTTATTGGGTATAACCCCTTGGATCATGCATACTAACCGCATCATGTGTATATGGTCTTGGGCTATAGAATCCAACAAATATAAAGGGACAAAGGTCACCTAACCGATATAAATGTAACGTTGGATTCTAGATTTTAATCATTAATTATCTATGAGACATAAAAGGGTATTAATAATTAAAATACTTTGATATTAAAAAATACTAAAATTGAACTTTGTAAAATTGTAGATGGCAAACAACAACAACTCAATCCCAACCTTCCATAACTTATCACTAAGAACCATCCTCGAGAAGGAACGTCTTAACCATGGGAACTTCATGGATTGGTACCGAAACTTGAGAATCGTTCTCAAGCAAGAAAAGACCCCTATGTGTTAGACGATCCCATTCCCGATCAACCCGATGAGAATGACGTGGAGTCCTTTAACGATTGGGTCAAGTACACCGAGGACTCCGTGCAAGTCTCATGTCTCATGTTAGCGAGTATGATTCCCGATTTACAAAAGGACTTTGAGAACCACAATGCCTATGACATGATCACCCAATTGAAGGAAATGTTCCAATAACAATCAAGGGTGGAATGCTTCGAAACGGTTCGAGCACTCCATGCACGTCGGATGGATGGGACCCAATCGGTATCATCTTACGTACTTAAGATGAAGAGCCAAACTGATCACCTCGAAAGGCTTAATTGTCGGGTCTCCAACGAGTTGGCTACGGATTTGATCCTTAGCTCTTTATCCAAGAAGTTTGAAAGCTTTGTTATGAACTATAACATGAATGGATGGGACAAGGGCATTGGTGAGCTTCATTCAATGCTCAAAATGGCCAAGGCGGGCATGGGTAGAAAGATTCTACCGGTCCTTACGATCAATGAAGGAGGTAGAAAGAAAAGGAACCACCCCGACCCTAAGGCAAGTGTTGCCAAAGGGAAGGGACACATTAAGGGGAAAAGGAAGGGTAAGGCTAAAGTGGAACCCAAAGAAAAGAAGCAAAAGGTTGCTAAAGATGATCCGTGTTTTGAGTGTGGTGAGGTAGGCCATTGGAAACGAAACTGTCCGGTCTATCTCAAAGAGTTGAGAGCCAAGAGGGATGTCGGGCAAACCTCAGGTATGACTTTTATGATACATGTTGAGCTAAATATTATTTCTTCTAACACATGGGTATTGGATACTGGATATGGAACTCATATTTGCAATTTGTTGCAGGGGTTCAAAAGAAATAAGCATTACAAAAAAGGGGATGATAGTCTCTTTATGTGCAAGGGAGCAAAAGTTGAAGTTGAAGCCCAAGGAGACTATGTTTTGAAACTTTCAAGTGGTTTGAAAGTTATTCTGAAAAATGTTTTTGTATGCTCCTAGTTTGACTAGGAATATTATTTTAGTTTCCCTTTTAAGATAATATGGTTATGATTTCAAATTTGTTGACAATATATCCATGTTTGTTTGCATCATGTGTTTTATTTTAAGGCTATGCCTTGTAATGGTATCTATGAATTGGTTCATGATAACACAACATATGATAGCTCAATGTGCCAAGCAACCACCAAAAGGCTCAAATTAGATTTGAGGGATTCCTATCTTTGGCATTGTCGCCTTGGTCACATAAACAAGAATCGTATGCAAAAACTTCAAAAGAATGGTCTTTTAAAAACTAATGAAAATGATTCATTTGATGTATGCGAGTCTTGTTTACAAGGTAAAATGACAAAGGCCCCTTTTAGTGGGACTAATGAAAGGGCAAATGATTTATTAGGGATCATACATTCGGATGTATGTGGACCTTTTAAACCAATAACTAGGAATGGTGAAAGATACTTCATTACCTTTACCGATGACTATAGTCGTTATGGGTATGTGTACTTATTAAGACACAAACATGAATCTTTTGAAATGTTCAAAATCTTCAAGAATGAAGTGGAAAATCAACTCAACAAAACGGTCAAGATTCTTCGTACAGATAGAGGAGGTGAATACCTAAGTAGTGAATTTCAAGAGTATCTTAGAAGTTGTGGGATTGTCTCACAACTTACTCCACCGGGAACACCACAACATAATGGTGTTTCTGAGAGGAGGAATCGGACTTTATTGGATATGGTTCGATCTATGATGGCTAGAAGTACACTACCTCTATCATTTTGGGGTTTCGCTTTGCTCTCCGCGGCTCGTATTTTAAATATGGCCCCAACCAAGAAAGTGGAAAGGACGCCTTTTGAAGTATGGCATGGAAGGGTTCCATCATTATCATATTTAAAAGTTTGGGGGTCTGAGTCTTAGAACGCCTTTCGATTGTATTGGATATTATTTCTATGATCCAATAGAGCAGAAAGTGTTTATTGCAAGAAGGCAGAGTTCTTGGAAACTAAGTTCCTTTCGGAAGGAACTAGTGGAAGAACAGTGGAACTTGAAGAGGTTCAAGATTCACAAGACGATACACATTTGGTTGATACTATCAATCAACATGAGGATGTTGAGAATGATCATATGGATGATCAAGATACATAAAACATTCGTAGATCTGGTAGAACTAGTGTTCCTCCTGAGAGATATGGATTTTTTATGGATGGATGCTATGTGGTAGATTCGGATGAACCAACCACATACCATGATGCAATGTCAAAACCTGATTTTGACAAATGGCAAGAAGCCATGAATGTTGAGATGCAATCCATGTATGATAACCAAGTTTGGGAATTGATAAAACCACCTCTTAAATCAAGGTAGTTGGAAGTAAGTGGGTTTTCAAGAAAAAACCGATATGCATGGAAACTTGGATACTTATAAAGCTAGACTTGTAGCAAAAGGTTTCACTCAAACTCAAAGGTTAATTATGATGAAACTTTCTCGCCTGTTGCAATGCTAAAGTCTATCAGGATATTGTTTGCCATAGCTGCATATTATGACTATGAGATTTGGCAAATGGATGTCAAAACTGCTTTCCTTAATGGATATTGAGGAAGACGCCCATATGGAACAGCCTGAAGGTTTTGTTGATCCAAAACATCCTAACAAGGTATGCAAGTTAAAGAAGTCAATCTACGGATTGAAACAAGCATCGAGAAGTTGGAATCACCATTTTGATGATGAAGAAAGAAATTTGGCTTCATCAAAAACGATGAAGCTTGTGTGTATAAGAAAGCTAGTGGGATTACTACTTTCCTTGTATTATATGTCGATGACATTTTACCATTTGGAAACGACATTCCAACCATGGAAGGTGTAAAAGCCTAGCTTGGAAGCTGTTTTTCCATTAAGGATCTTGTGAAGCTGCCTATATTTTGGGAATAAAGATCTATAGGGATAGATCAAGGTGGTTGATAGGTTTAAACCAAAGTACATACATTGAAAAGTCTTGACAAGGTTCAAGATGGAGAATTCTAAGAAAGGTTTGGTACCTATTCAAAAGGGGACTATATTGAACACGTCTCAATGCCCTAGTTCAAAGGTTGAACAAGAAAGAATGAATGGAGTCCCATATGCATCTGCTATAGGATCCATCATGTATGCAATGATATATGTACTAGGCCGGATGGTCATATGCTCTAAGCATGACAAGTAGATATCAACAGAATCCTGCAATAGTCATTGGATGGCTGTTAAGAGTATTTTGAAATACCTTACAAACACTAAGGATATGTTCTTAATATATGGATCTGGTGAGGAGGAGCTCGTTGTAAAGGGTTACACAGATGAGAGTTTCCAAACTGATCGAGATGATTCTCGATCACAGTCGGGATATGTCTTCATTACGAATGGAGGAAAGGTCTCTTGGAAGAGCTCAAAGCAAGATGTAGTGGCACTATCTACAATAGAATCAGAATACATCGCCACTTCATTGGCAGCTCAAGAAGCTGCATGGCTAAGGAAGTTCATTGCTGATCTAGGGGTTGTTGCTACCATTCAAGACCCCTAGAGATCTTTTGTGACAACGAGGGTATGCTTGCTCAAATCAAGGAACCTCGTGCTCATCAAAAGACTCAGCACATTGAACGAAGGTTCAACTACATAAGGGATGAAGTTGAAAAGGGAAAGATATGTATTCACAAAGTTACACCAATCAAAACATTGCGGATCCATTCACAAAGCTCCTAGATAGGTCAAACATGAAAGTCATACTTGTGCCTTAGGACTTCGATATTCTAGTGATTGGATTTGATCAAATTTTGTATTTGGATATCGGAGCTTATGTTATTTGACTTAATTACATGGTCATAATTTTCATTTGTTCTTCCATTCTAGCATGTTTAAATCCGTGAATAAGTAAGTTATTCTAAACGTCCGTAGTCGATCATACTTGTGGGAACAACTATGAATGTACGATTATAAAGAACTTGGATTGGTTGATATTTGTAAGGTATGAATATAAAGCAAGAGGTTGCCACCAAGGTTCATTGATATCTATGAGATATAGATATAGGACTGACCCGCTCTCAATTATTTCTGCATAGAATCTTTAGGATTAGTCATAAGAGATATTGAGTAAGACGAATATCATTTTATCCTCAGACCTGAGATACATATTGGGCCTTGATATTCACCAAGTATCGTACTTTGACTTAGTACTTTGCTGTTCTGAAACATTGGCAGTACATAAGGCTAGGTTCAGATATGATATAAGGTGATTGTAAGAGACGT
This sequence comes from Flaveria trinervia, assembly GCA_025506515.1. NCBI lineage: Eukaryota > Viridiplantae > Streptophyta > Magnoliopsida > Asterales > Asteraceae > Flaveria > Flaveria trinervia. The sequence goes on from CM046446.1 coordinate 50,342,909, forward strand.
ATATAGTCAAGATCGAATTTGTTCCTCTTATTCGTTGAGAGTTAGATATCTAAGGCCTGTTTAAGTTAGATCATCGGAGAATGACAATTCTGTGTCTCATGGATTTAACATGACATCCGTGACAAAAGGATAGATGATTAATTCACCTAAAAGTTTCAAGTATGGTACTTGAAGGAGATGATGTTATTGAATGACACCTAGTCATACGTATGAAGGGTAGTAAACCGTTTTAGGCGGTATTTATTGCTTGCATCAATCTTCTATGAATCTTGTGCAAGTGGGAGATTGTTGGATCTTATATGCCTAAGACACATACATATTGTTGTGGTTAGTACGTTATGATCCAAGTCAGGTCATACCCAATAACAAGTCAAACAAACACCAATAAATATTTATTCATAGATAAGATCATACAAATAAATATTAACAACAATTTAGAAAGTGGGTTTTCTAAATCATTGCTTTTGTAAATGAACAACATTATGTGGATAATTTGTTCATGAGGAGTTTTTTGTTTCATTATTTAAGTTAGTTAAACAATGACAAATACAAGTGTGTTAGTGTTATTAAATTAGAAGGGAGTTTTAGTTTTATAAAACAAAGGGTTAAGAGTGTATATTTTATAAAGGAATAAAATGGAGAACCCAATTTCATTAAAATTTCGGCCGCCCCTTGGCCTAGGGACTCCCCCCTTTTAGTCTTGGCTTTTGCAAGATTAAGACCACTCTTACACTCTTCAATAATTTACACTTTCTCCTACACACACTCAAGCTAGATTCCTCTTTCACTTGGCTGAAAATAAGTTTTGTGAGCTGAAAAATTCAGCTTTGCTTGGGAGTTTTCAGATCTACAAGAAGAGAAGAAAGTTGGTGTTTTACTACCTAGCAAGTAGGTGTCTTGGAAGGGCTTGTGGGTATCACCTCTTGAGGTCTTCTACATTGAAGATTTAGCTTTCAATCATCATGTTCCCTCTTCATCCACGAGTTCTAGAAGGTAATATATGATGTTTTGAATGGTTGTTTGATAGCATGTTCTTTCATATAAAGATCCTTGTTAATGGGTTTTTTTTTACACATGTATTTGATGTATAAATTAACTAATCTTAAAATGGTTTTTTTTATTATTACTCTGCTGTATTTTGACATATTAATGGTTAATATGACTTTGATAAACTTCTACAAAACCCAACAACCACATCATCAATTAAAAATATAACATTTCATCACTATAAAAACATATACAGTGAAAATTAATATATTTGATTTTTGATAAATAATAATTAGTTAATATAAATAATAATTAGTTACACTAAATGGTAAAAAATTAGATAATATAAAACATTTAATCATAATAATCTTCGCTAAACTCATTGTCGTTGGTCCCGTCATTGTTGCCCTCATCACCTTCCTCCCTAACGCTACGATTATTCCATAGATGTTCTACTAAGTCCACTAAAAAATAGCATGTGTGTCCTTATTTTTTATTTTTCTTATGTTTGCTCGTTTTTCTTCGGCGCTAAATAGTGCAGTAACTGGTTGGATATCATCGCCATCATATTCTTAGCAAATCGCCTTCCTCAAATCCTCCATATCATATTATGTAAAATTAAACAAGCATACATAATGTTCCTTAATATTTCTTTCTTCCATATCCTTGTGCAGGACCGTTCAAGGGTGGTCAAATACAACACAACAATTCAAAGAGGAGAGTAACTAAACTTAATCAAACAATCAACTGGATTAACCACAAATAAAGACACTAAGAACACAAGTAATTAAGAGACAAAACACAAGAGCAAGATACACAAGGAGATGGTTTTCAAGATTGCAGTATATTGCTTTCTCAATGTTCTATTACAAGTGTTACAAAGCATGAAAATGAAGTTACAAAAACATGAGATACTTATACTAAATCCTACAGCCGGCCATACTATGAAAGCCAGCTAGATACAATTGACTAGACACAAAACAAAATCAAATGTAGAGTCAAAAAGGCAGATTGCCTTTTTGACTTTGTGACTATGACATGCCATAGCTCACATCCTTATCTATTACAAAAAGGATAAAGTACATGAAGTAGAAAGATTACAGACTCAAGACCTCAATGTACAGTTACCAAAAACATGGACCTTTTCACCAACTCATGTAAGTTGGTGACTTTATAGAGTTGCAGCGGAAAGGGGTCCAACTTTATGGAAAGGTACATCAGATAAGGCATGTGATTAAAAGTCTTCAGAAGAAATCTGTCTTCAAGAGTTGACCTTCGGAAGACTTTGTCTCTGAAGCTTCAGAAGACTTCATCTCAGGCTTCAGAAGATATTGGTCTTGGCTTCAGAAAATTTCACACTTAGAATATTTCTATTGATTGTGTGAAAATTCTGAATCATTCTTCTTCGGTACTTATGCAGCATGCATGCAGAAAGACTTTGGTTGCTTCAGCCTCTTCAAATATTCTCTACAAACTCCTCCTAGGCTGATGCTACCAAAACACTTGAAGACTTCAGATATCAACAGTCCTCATCAGGATAATAACCAGCCCTTTCTTCATAAGATGATCAGGATCCTTCAGACTATAAAAGTATCTTCTCATGTCAAAGAGATCATGCAAAGGCAACTGAAACATGTCTTGTCAAGTGTAGACATTCTCAATGCCATGTTCTCTAATAACATGCCACCTTTCTGGATTTGTAGTGTATGTCCAGGATAGGATGGGTCTTTCTAATGCTAGAGGAGCTATTGCAATGGGAGATGATGGAGCATCCTCTAGCTGCACATCCTCAGGATGTTCTGACTCATCCGAAGGTTTAGAAAAAGATGCAGTCTTCTTCTTCTTCTTTGGCTTTGGCTTTGAAGCCATCCTTTTCTTTCTCTTTACAACTTTTAACTGAGAAGGCTGGCCTGCAGTACCATATTGATCTTCATTTTCTTTCTCAGTTGGGTTTTACACTCTCACAAGTTCAGATTGAGAGTGAGCTTGATCCTACTATGGATCAGAAGATGAAGCTTGCTGAGATTCAGCAGGAGGTCCAGGTTTTATTGTCCCTCGTTGTTCAACCTTAACCTCCACTTCAAGTGAAGCTTGACTTGGAGGGGAATGTAAGTCAACCAGTTCTCCACTCTTTATCTTATGCTTGATCACCCTGATGTGCTCATTGCAGAATCGGTTAAGATCACTTAACACTTAGCTTTTCTCTCAAGTTCACTTAGAACAAACTCGGATAAAGATAGAGTCAATAAGAGTTGATCACAATATAGCAAGTAATAAGGAACACAAGAAGTAATTTTCAAGGTACATTTATATATTGCTTCTCAACTCAAGTATTACAAGACTCTTACAAGCAGTATAGAATGAGTTACAATGAGAACCTATATATAATACTACCTACAGCCAGATATACTTTGATACCAGCTGAGATCCTATAACTAAAGCCTATACTACAAGACTATAGTTTAAGGTATCTCGGATAAAGTCTTATCTGAGATTTGGTAGTCAGGACATGTCCCTGACTTACCTTTTGTCACCAACTAAAGTTGGTAACATGTACCATCATAAAAGCTAAATAGTGGAATAAAGTATAATCAACTGTATGGCTCTTTGAGAAAAGCCATGCAGTATCAGAGGTCTGCAGCGGAGTGTCAGAGACCATACTTATGTCCACTGGTTCAAAGCAGTGTCTTCCGAAGGTTAAATGGGTTCGGAAGAACAAGTACTTCTGAAGCCACTTATACTTCGGAAGAGGATATTTCTTCTAAGGCTTGGGAACTTCTTCATTTCTTCATGCTTTTGGAAGTAGTCTTCTAATTGATGTTCTAAGACTTATCCTTCAGAAGCATGCTCTTGACTTCGGAAGTAGAGTTCTATCTTCGGAAGTTGATCTTTCACTTTGTCTTCGGAAGAATTCTAAAACCTTCAGAAGTTCCATGCTAAGCTTCAGAAGCCATTGCATGTAGCACCAAAATTATCTAAGTGATTTGGTTTTGGTTGCATCGACCTTCTTCTTGATCTAACAAACTCCCCCTAGGCTGATGCTACAAAAACCTCACTTGTTTCTGCTTCTCAAAACTTTCAGCACCAAGGAGAGTAGATATCTATCTGTTTCCTTGTTCTTCCCTGATGTGGTGCTGAGAAGTTTGTACAAATCCTTGGTAGATAGGAAGTCTAGTCCGTCACCTTGGATGATATGTACCTTCTGTTGTTGCCCTCCAAAAAGAGTTAGTTGATGGGAACTGTAATCATATTCCCATCTAACTATAGGTTCCAATTCAGGACCCACTACCATCTGTAGAAAGGCAGTGCCTTTGGTAGGAGGTATTTCCTTGTCTTCTTAGTCTCAACTCTTCTTCAATCTTGGCCTTTGCAGTTAGCTCAGCTAGATGAAGATTGCTGAGATGATTTCTGATGAGTGCAGCAGCTTCAGAGTTGGAGGGGTGGAGAATGGCTTCTTTGCTAACTCAGCAATATCAAATGTGCTGGAGTGTAGCAGAGATGTTGCATTAAGTTTGTTGACTTCGCCATTCTCTTTCTCAACAACAAAGTTGTGAGAAGTTTCATTGAACCTCCACCGGATTATTTCTTAGAGACTGACTGGGAATCTTATCTTCTTTCTTAGTATCCAACAGAGTCACCAGTTTCCTTCTAAGCTCATTCTCTTCATCATTCAGTGAATCTGATTGAGACCTAGAAGTCTAGCTGCCTGGTCCAATGTTGCTCTAGGTAAATCAAGAAATTGATCTCTTGTGAGGGAACAAGAAGATCCATCAACATAAGTAGTGTTGACAGAATCTTCATCACATGAGACTTCGCTCAAAGTTGTGCAGTTGATGAGCTTGGTCTTGATTACATTGAACTCCTTAAGAGAGGGATGTTGAGAAGGCTGAGGGGATAGTTATTGGGCAGGTTGTGGTTCAGAGGTTCTGGGGAGTGTTTTAGGTTGAAGGATGGGAAGTTTAGGTTGTTGAGGTGAGGGAGTGGATGTGGGTAATGATGTGGGTTCAGGGGTGAAAGGCTCTGTTTTGATGGTGAAAGGGAAGGGTGTGGGATCAGGTTGAGTGGTTGCAGTGAAGGTCATCCCCTTTACCCTTCTGTACATATTTTTTCTCTTTCCCAACCAGATGTCAGCCTTGATTTCGCTAACAATTTGTTGGAGTGTTTTCTCAGACATGGGACCCACCTGCCTTCTAGAGAAGCCATGGGCCCGAAGATAGTCTTTCATCCAGGCCTTTTCACTGAGCTTCCTGGTTGACGTGACCCTAGCTTCTTCCTCATCCTTCTTCTTCTCCTTTGTCTTTTCTCTTTCAACCTTTCTTCTTTCTTTCTCCATTTGATCTTGCTTTTTGTTTAGAGCCAAAGGATCGTGTCATCATTGTGTGGAGAGAGTTCTTGAAGATTAAAGCCTCTGGAGATTAGGAAATTTATCCTGTCTCTCCTCAGCTGCAATTCAACTTCCTTCTGTTTTTCTTTTTCTTTCTCCAAGGCCAACCTAGCTTCTTCTCAAGTTTCATCCGGGTTGCCTTCTCCAGATTCACTAACTCCTCTAGTGGTAGCGGGAGTGTTTCTTTATTTGCAGCTCCCATTTTGATAAGCTGGTCAATGATCTCTTCCCTTCTCTTATTGTTGACAGTCTCCTGATTGGCTACAGCTGCTTTTGTACTAGCAGCTAGCAACTTTTCAGTTGGAAGTCTTTATTTCTTCTTTAGTTTCTCAATCTTCTCCTCTTCCTGAAGCTCTTTCGCAGTCATCTTTCTTTTCCCTTTATCTTTTGAAGATCCTGACTGTGGTGGTTCTTGGAGAGTGGATTCTGAGAGAGGCAGAGATGGTGTCTGGGAGGGAGGTAAATTCAGAAAGTCCTTGCTGTTCACCTCAGATGCCATGTGATGATCAGTTCCTCGGACATTTTAAACAGTCCTTCCGCGGCGTCCATTTCAGCTTCGAAAGATTTAGCTTGTTCTTCCAAGGCTTTAACTTCAGCTTAGGAATTAGAGGAGATGCAGATTCTATCCTAACTGTTTCAGTTGCTGAGCCATCAGTCCCCATTTCCCCTTCAAAATGAATCTTAGGTTCCATGTGGACCTTAGGTTGACCAACTCCTTCCATAGTGGTAGAAGGTGCAGTAAGCCTCTGAAGCTCTATAGCTCCGAAGTAGAGCATTGCAGCATCTGGACTTAGCTGATCAGAAGGGGATCTGAACAGAAACTTGGTGAAGAGTCTGTAGAGATCTCTGAGCATCTTTGGGTCGATTGGAAGTACAAGTTGAGATGGCTCAGACAAAGTGATGACAGGAGTAGAAGATGTTGAGGTAGAAGTTTGAGACTGTGGGTCCTCAAGTGTTTGTCTCTGAACATTCTCCCCCTTTTTGGTAGCATCATCTTAAGAGCTAGATGAGCTAGAGGAAGAAGTCAATGAGACCTGAACAGGTACATGTCTAAGAGTCCTCTCGGTCTATTTCCCAGCTAGTTGGGCCTTGAGATTGTCAATCTCAAGTTGCTGAGTGGCGGACCTTTCTTCTAAAGTCCTAACCAAGGATTCAAGGTTTCAGACTTTAGATAAAAGGTCTTTAACAAGGAGTTGCATGCTTCCCTCATCTTCTTTAGAAGAATCACAGGGAGATGAGGTAACATACCTCGTATGTTCAGCCTCACCACCAGATGTGGTTTCTTGGCACCCTGGTTTCCCGTGCTTTATGATGCCTCTTTCAGAGTCATCAAAAGGCTCGGTTGCCGCAGATTTAGTATGAGATATATTACCACTGTCCATAAGGTCCATTGAGGCACCTTCTTTAGTGATAGCTGAATCTGCATGAGTCCCCTCCACATTAGTGGGACTCACCTTAGTTATGGGTTGCTGATTGGGGCTAGAGATAAGGGATTTCTCTGGGCTTTGTTGATCTTGGAGAGGGTGTTGTAGATCAACGTCATTGCCGTGGAGAGATGTTATCTCTTCATCAGTTTTGAAGAGAAGGTTAGTAAAAGATAGGGAGGTTAAGCCTACTGACCCGGGACCTTGGTCAATGTCTACAGGCATTGAGCCTTTAGTGGGGCTGTCCCTAGTTGGCTGCTCAAAAGAGTGTAAATACTCATCTTGAGGGCAATTGGTTTGGGTGTCGGGATCCTGGGTTTGAGACTAAAGAGACTCGAAACCCATATTAAGGTCAAAGGAGAAGGATGGAGGGAACTCAGACTGGGTGGGAGCCCATGTTTCCACTCTAGTCTTTTTGGATTGAACAGGAGGGGCTTGTTCAATCAGAATAGATTAAAAAAGGGTTCGTTTGGGACATCTTTGGTATGTGATAGTGATGGGTGGAGAAGGCAGTGTTGGCATTGCGGTGGAGGTTGCTGGTGTGGGTTCATCACCTGTGGGGTGAATAGGGATGTCACCAGGAGCTATGCGCTCAATCATACCTGGAAGCAGAGTAGTGTACTTTCTAGTGAAGTCGGTGGACACTTTCTTCAAAGTCTTGAAGATAGTGGGCCTCATGTGTGGGACAGTTAGAGCAGCTGCACAGACAAGCATACTCTGGTCCAACTCACAGTTGATTATGTGTTGAATAAATCGGGGATACATAAAGAATGTCTCCCTTTGAAGATTCCCATTCAGATTGCTGAACACAAATCTTGAGTAATTGAAACACAATCCTCTCACCAATCCATGAACTAAGCATCCTAGTTCATATGGGATTTGATCCCATCCCCTAGACTTGTTTGATAGGCAGTGGAGGACAATGTGCAGGAGGAACTTCCAGTTGTAGGAGAAGTTGAACTTGTAGACTGTCGACCTGCTTATGTCTCCACCATATCACATTAGAATGTAAGTGCTGTATAAATCTTCTTTGGGGAATTCAGTAGGAGCTCCTTCATCATGAAGCTCTAGATGCTCCCTGATGAGTTGTTCAGTGATGATCAACTCCTATCCACAAATGCTGGATCTTAATACACGAATCCCATTTAGGGTTTCGGCTTGACCATTTCCCCGAAATTCGGCCATTTGGTTCGAGTAAACAGTGGGGTTAACGATAAGGTTGTGTAGTAAGATGATTGGGTGAGAAAGGAGATGATTTCAGAGAAGTCAGCATCTCTTGATGAATCAAGAAGTGCGACTTGGTTATGCTGAGGGTTGAGTGCCATTGGAGAAAGGTGAATGAGGATGAATTTGAGCTAGGGTAAAGTTGGAGAGGAGAAAATTTCTAGGGCAGTAAAAATTGCAGTAAAAATTTCTAGGGAGAAAATAAGAAGATGAAATTGAGAAATTTTGCTTCGGAAGATATAAAAATAACTTCCGAGGTTAATTTCTCTTCAGAAGGAATTTACACTTAGAAAATTCAGAAAGACCTTTTGTAACAGGCCTAAATTGTATTGACATAAGACATTACATATTAAAAAGGTTTTCAAAAGAGGTGCTCTAATCAATGTTTATCATCCCAATAGCTGTTATGAGATACTTAAATCTTTGTTCATCAAAAACCTTGGTGAACAAATCAGCATATTGTTTGAGTCAACTTTGATTAGTTTAATAAGATTTTTCTCATTAATATCTCTAATGAAATGGTACCTAATATCAATATGGTTTGTCTTGGAGTGCTTCACTGGATTTTCAGTGATGGAGATAGCATTGTTATTGCCAATATGGATAGGAGTACTCATAAAGTTGAATCCATAGTCTAACATCTGATTTTGAATCCATAGCAATTGAGCATAGCAGCTAGCAGCAACAATATATTCAGCTTCACCAGTTGATGTAGAGACACAAGATTTCTTCTTGCATTGCCATGAGATGATCCTTCCACCAAGAAAATGACATCTTCCTAATGTGGATTTCTTGTCAATGTTGCAGTTCCATAGTCACTGTTAGAGTATCCACAGATATTGAAATCCTTGTTTCTGGGATACCAGAGACCTTGTTTAGGTGCTCCTATGAGATATCTGCGGATTATCTTAACAACAGCTAGATGAGACACTTTTGGAGCACCCTGATATCTTGCATAGATGCAGGTACCAAACATGATATCAGGTCTACTGGTTGTAAGATACATCAGAGAACTAATAATTGCCCTATACTGATGTTGATCAGTATCCTCCCCCTCAAGGTCAGGATAAAGATTATGGATTCTGGGTATGGGTGTCTTTGCAGGCTTGCAATCATTCATTTCAAATCTTTCTAAGATGTCAGAGACATACTTAGATTGATCAATGAAAAACCCTTCCTTTGTTTGCTTTACCTGAATCCCAAGGAAAAAGTCCATTTTTCCCAAGGAACTCATCTCAACTTTTTCTTCATAATGCTCTCAAGGTCCTTACACATTTGGTCATTTGAAGAACCAAATATGATGTCATCGACATAGACTTGAATGAGCAATGTCCTTTCCAGACTTTCTGATGAAGAGAGTTTTGTCAATGGTACCACTAGTGTAGCCGTTCTTCAAAAAAAACTGACACAAGTCTCATACCATAACCTAGGTGCTTGGTGTAGCCCATATAGAGCTTTATCCAATTTACACATATAGTTGGGGTACTTTGGGTCTTCAAATCCTGGAGGTTGGCACAGATAGACTTCCCTATCTATATCCCCATATAGAAAGGCATAGTTGACATCAAGCTGGTAAACAGTGAAGTCCTTGGATGCAGCATAAGCAAGGAAGATCCTAATTGTCTCAAGTCTTGCAATAGGTGCAAAGACATCAGTATAATCGATTCCTTCTTCTTGGGTGTATCCTTGAACTACAAGTCTAGCTTTGTTCTTGATGATCAAGCCTTTATCATCTCTCTTGTTTCTGAAACCCATTTAGTGCCTATTGATACTTAACCAGATGGCAGCGGACATAGGTTCCATACCTTCTGTCTCTTGAATTGAAGTAGCTCCTCTTGCATCGATTCAAGCTAGCTACTATCTTTCAAGGCATCTTCTACCTTCTTGGGTTTCATCTGGGATAGAAAGCATGAGTACAAGCAGACAATTCCATAATGAGTCTGTCCTTTTGTTCTCATACCCTTAGTGACATCCCCTATGATGTTCTTAGCAGGATGAGTGTTATGAATCCTAAGGCGAGGAATCACTTCCAGTTGTAGAGATAGATCCAGGTTGGACATATTCTGCTCAGGAACTGGGACACTCTGTCCAGCTAATGTTTCAAAATCATTCAATGAGGACTGATTGAATGAATGAGAAACATCATCAATGGTTGGCTGTGAAGTAGTATTAACAGTTTCCTGTTCCTTCAAAACACTACTTCCTTCTACCTGGTGTTGTGTGGATCAGCTGATGAGTTTTGAGGTTCATCAAGTGATTCAATTGATGATGTTTCACTATTCCTTGATATGGATAAACTATCAGATTTGTGAATGGTGGAAGCTTAGTGAATTGTAGCACTTGGAGAATTTGGACTAGGCCTGGGTAGCTCAAACAGTTGATCATCAGTAGCAGCATCAACATCATTTTGAGCACCTGTTCCAACTGAAATATTCTCACAAGATGGTTTAGAATAGTTTGGAAACAATTCTAAATCAAAGATATGATCAGGGCCATTCCCCCTAACACAAGGAGTGTGCTCATTAACAATTATGTTTGATGACTCCTCAAGTTGTTAATTCTTAATGTTGTATACTCTATAAGCTTTGGAGCTGGAAGAGTATCAAACAAAGATATCATCAACTGACTTTTCAGCAAAATTTGCGAAATTATCTTTTGTGTTAAGTATGATACACCTGCTTCCAAAGGACCTTAGAAAGCCAATGAATGGTGGCCTCTTGTTCCATAGCTCATAAGGGGTTTTTCCATGGGGCTTAACTATAAGAACTCTGTTTTGCACATAGCATGCAGTGCTGACTGCCTCTGCCCAGAATGTTAGACGTAGTTTTGAATCAGCTAACATAGTTCGAGCAGCCTCAATAAGTGTCCTATTCCTCCTCTCAGCAACACCATTTTGTTGAGGAGTTCTGAGAGCACTATATTTTCTGGCAATCGCTTTTGAGTTACAGAATGAGTCAAGAATGAAGTTTTTAAAAACTCAGTCCCTTGATCACTTCTAATTATTTTAACCTATGATCAATTTGATTTTCTATTTTAAGAATAAAAGATTTTAATGTTTTAGCAGTTTCATCTTTAGTTCTTAAAAAGGATATCCATGTGAATCTTGTAAAATCATCAACTATCACAAGGCAGTATGATTTCCTTCCAATGCTCATTATACTAGTGGGACCAAAAAGATCCATGTGCAATAAGTGTAATGGAGTAGTGATAGAGTTAACACATTTGGATTTGTGAGATGTCCTGTGTTGTTTCCCTTTCAGGCATGCAAAATAGTTATCTTTGCAGAAAAACTCCTTTTCAGGCAAACCATGTACGAAGTTATTTTTAGCCAATTTATTCATTGTCTTAAAAATTACATGACACATACGTTTATGCCATAGTGTTGACTCATCACAATCAGCTTTGTAAAGAAAGCATGATACTTCACCCATTGGGGAAGCATTATTCATATCCAGCTTGTACATATCCCCTTTCCTGGGAGATCTAAGAAGCACCAATTTCGAAGGAATTGTCATCCCTGGTTCGAGGATAATGCACTCATGTTCTGTGAAAAGCATTTGGTGCTTTTGATCACAGAATTGAGAAACACTTGACAAATTGTGTTCAAGCTGTTTGACAAAGTGAACTTTGTCAACCTTTAATTTACCATTAGATATACTCCCTTTGCCAGAAATATATCCTCTTGCCTCACCTCCAAATTGGACAGGACCTCCATCATAGTTCTGAAACTATTGAAGGAGAGCTCTGTTCCCTATCATGTGCCTGGAGCATCCATTGTCTACAATCCAGACATTGTTGTTCTTGTCATGTGGATGTCCCTGCACATAAGATGAGACTGTTAGTTTTCTTTGGAAGCCCAAGCCTTGCTGCTCTTGGGTTCTTCCAAAGATAATGAAGTAATTGAACCAAATAATATGCATGAGGGTTCAATAGAGGTCTTTGAAGAAAAGGTTTGGGCTACAACATCTTTCTTGATCTTCCAGTCCATCCTTTGGTTGATTTTGGAGGATGAGCTTGTTGAAGCCTTTGCAGCATGGCCTTCTTCCGAAGCTTCTTTCTTTTCAGTAGAAGCCTTCACCCCCTTTCTTCAAAGCAGTGTTCTTCTGGGATGGTTTCAAGGGAGCTTTCTTGTTCTTCCGAACCTTGGTAGCTTTTGCTTCCGAAGCCATTTTCCCTTCGAAAGAAAGAGTTTCTTCCGAAAGCAACCTTGCTTCCAAAACTAGCTTTCCCTTCTTCATCACTTGAACCATTTGAAAAGGTGCAAATGTGAAACCTTCCCTGACTCCTTTTCTAACTTTATTTGCATAATGTGTGCTTGCAAGATTGTAGTAACAATCTTTTTCCATGTGGTTTTGCAGACCACACATTATGCATGCAATGTTAGTCTATTGGGAATGTGAGGGTTGCTGTTTCTTGCTATTCTTCTCTTTATCAGCAACTTTTCACTTCAACTTCTGATCATTTGGCATGATAGGACTGCTGGTATTACATTCCTTTCCTGAATCAGAAGTACCTAACACTTGGAATCCAACTAAGATAAAGACACCTTTCAACTTTGGGTCAATCTTCAGCTTGGACTTAGCCACCTTCTTGGCAGTTCTTCTAGCAACTTTAGCTCTACTTCTTCTGGCCTTAGTGGTTAGGATTTGATCTTCATAGGAGGATATGGGTATATCTACCTGTTCCTTCCTTGTGGTGGCCACTATTGTTGCTTCATCCTTCAACTCTAGTGAGGAAGGGTCAGCAGTTGGAACCCCTTGCTCCTTAGTACCGCATCTAGGTTGTCTAATAGACTCATAGGAGTGTGGTGGAGCAATTTCATTGGTTCCCAACCCCCCTTTGTTCTGATAACAGAGTTTGGAATGGGAGGATGATGCAAGAATAGCTTGGAAGTTCTACTCAGAAATAGCATGCTTCCTGGCCTGAGCCTTAGTAGTGACAAGCTGGGCTTCAGCCACAGACAATTTGGATATCAGATCCTTGATTTGAGTCTTGTAGTTGGTGTGTTCATGTTTTAAAAGAGACACAGTTTTCTCTAACTCTGTAATTTTCTTTTGTTAGTTAGATTCAGCTCTTTTAAAATCGGATTTTAAAATATTTAAAGACTCAATATTAGATCTGATTTCCATATTGTAGTCCTGATAAAGTTTAACTTTAGCTATACAGGCTGGAGTACAGAGATGTTCATATACCTGAGTATCGTCTGTTCCGGTCATGAGAGCTTGAGTAGGAGTCACATCCTGTACCATGAAGCTCCAGTCAACTTCTTGAGCTATTGCAGCTGTTTCAGTTGACTTTTCAGTGGGCTTTGAGGTTGAGGGATGTGTGGAGGCCTGTGGGGTTCCTGGATTGGTCTTGGGAGGCTTGCATTCCCTTTAAAGTGACCCAGTTGGTTACAGTTGTAACACTTTGCCTTGGTCTTATCAAACCAAACTTGTCAGTAGTTGGGTTTTGAGGGAATCGCCTTCGAGTTCTCTTAAAGAACTTCTTCGTTCTATAAGTTAAAAGAGCCATCTGTTGGACAATGTCCACGTACTCTACATTGTCTGGACTGAAACACTCTACAAAGGCATAACTTTCCTGAAAGGAATTGTGTTGAGCCTGTTGAAACCTTGGAGTCTCAGGGAAAGTGATGCATGGTCCAGAAGAGCAGGATGCTGGTAGATTAAGTAATGCTAAGGTTGTGGGGCTAATGAGCCTTCAGCAACCATTAAAGCGTTGCTAGTAGGAAGACACATGGGTCTGCTTGTTTGGTGGCCCTTCTTACTCTCCATCTCTAGGCGATATCCATGGAGGATGCCATAGAGTTCAGTCCTGGTGAGAGTGTTCAAGTTCTCTGTCCTCTTGATAGAGACACAATAGAATGTCCACTCGTTTGGAAGAGCACTAATAAACTTTCTAGTAAGATCTCTAAGTTCAGAGTGATCTTCATACACTGAAGAGAGGAGATAAGATCCATGTACCTGAAGTACTGCTGGCTGAGGTCTCTCGAGAAATGTAAGTGAAGCTCTCAAACTGCTACTTCAGTGAGTCCTTCTTTAGTGAGTCCTTCTTCAAACTACAATGCTCAAACCCCACCATGATGGAGTTCGGTATTGCAGTCATAAGAATGGTCATAGCATTGCTGTCGATGTCCATCTTCTTTTTGTCTTCATCAGAATAATCCTCAATAGCTTTTTCTATCATGGCACCGTTTCCACCAAGTGATGCCACCTTTGGCTTATACGGGCCATTGACAATGGAGTTCCACATCTTTCTATCTTGGTATCTAATGAAGCCTTCCATTCTCCTGTTCCAAGACCTGAAATTTTTAGGAGTAATGATGGGAGCCTTTGTCATGGTTCCCATCTCTACCTCGGACTTGTTAGGGCCATTTTGAGTGAGTGAGTTGTAGGGAGGAGTGAAAAATAAGTTGATTTGGATGGTTAGATCACACAATCAAGAGCCTGAGAAGCTCTGATACCAATTGCAGCATCGGTTAAGGTCACTTAACACTTAGCTTTTCTCTCACACCCACTTAGAACAACATTAGGATAAAGATAGAGTCCATAAAAGTTGATCACAATATAGCAAGTAATAAGGAACACAAGAAGTAATTTTCAAGGTACTTTATTGCTTCTCAACTCAAGTATTACAAGATTCTTACAAGCAGTATAGAATGAGTTACAATGAGAATCTATATATAATACTACCTACAGCCGGATATACTTTGATACCAGTTGGGATACTATAACTAAAGACTATACTACAAGACTATAGTTTAAGGTATCTCGTACAAAGTCTTATCTGAGATTTGGTAGTCAGGACATGTCCCTGACTTACCTTTTGTCACCAACTGTAGTTGGTAACATGTACTATCATAAAAGGTAAACAGTGGAATAAAGTATGGTCAACTGTATGGCTCTTTGAAAAAATGCCATGTAGTATCAGAGGTCTGCAGCAGAGTGTCAGAGACCATACTTATGTCCACTGGTTCATAGTTATGTCTTCTGAAGGTTAAATGGCTTCGAAAGAACAAGTACTTCTAAAGCCACTTATACTCCGGAAGAGGCTGCTTCTTCTAAGGCTTGGGAACTTCTTTTCTTCATGCTTCGCAAGTAGTCTTTTGATTGCTCTTCTAAGACTTATCCTTCAGAAGCATGCTCTTGACTTTAGAAGTAGTGTTTTGTTTTCAGAAGTTGATCTTTCACTTTGTCTTGGGAAGAATTCTACAACCTTTCGAAGTTCCAGCTAAGCTTCGGAAGCCTTTGCATGTAGCACCAAAATTATCTATGTGATTTGGTTTTGGTTGTACCAACCTTATTCTTGATCTAACACTCATCCATAGTTGATAGAGACATGGGACCAAGTCTCCTTCCGGAGAATCCATACAACTTCAAGAAGCTCATCATCCTCTGCCTGTCTGCAGATTTTTTCATGTTCTTCTAGATGATGGCTCTTGTCTGTAGGTAGTTTATCCTGACTGTCCTTAACTCATCATTCTGAGTGTCTTGTGTGTGGGCAACCCTAATAGCAGACTCCATGAGTCTTGCAGACTCAGAGGAGGAACTTTCTCCCCTCAGCTTCCTTTTCCTCTCTCTCTTCTCCTCCTCAATCTCCTCAAAAGTCAATATTCTTTTCCCTTTGTCACTAACAAACCTTTGTAGGGTGGAGAGAGCTTTGGCCTTCATTGTTTGGTGTAGCTTCC
The DNA here is from genome assembly GCA_025506515.1 of Flaveria trinervia. Taxonomy (NCBI): domain Eukaryota; kingdom Viridiplantae; phylum Streptophyta; class Magnoliopsida; order Asterales; family Asteraceae; genus Flaveria; species Flaveria trinervia. The sequence continues at coordinate 50,358,615 of CM046446.1, forward strand.
TCTATGAAACTAATCTTAGGGTCTGCCTCAACATTTAGTTGACCGATGACATTGCCTGATTACCATAGTCTTCTTCTAAGACTGAACTCTGCAGTGATCTGGTCTTGGATTCGTTGGGCCAACTTGTTAGCTTGTCTTGATTGGCTTGGATTGACAAGTGGCATGTTGACTAAATCCAGACCTTCATAGAAGTTCAAGGTCTGAAAGTTGAAGATCTCTTGCTGCCCTTGAACTCTAATGATGATTAGGGCTCTCCTATTGCTGTCATATCTCCACCCGATGATGTGATTGGAAGATAGTGGAGATGACATAGCCCTTGGTATCCCTTCCTCAAACAGACTCTGTATGAAGGAGTCTATGTAGTCCACATCAATGTGAACTTGAGGAGGTTGCTAAGAATGCACAATTGCAAGTGACGATAGTGAGTCCTCTGTGTCTATTCTCTCTGAAGAACTCCCAGGTTCTATGATTGTAATGAATTTCTCACCCTTTTTGGTAGCATCACCCACTTGCATAGGTGAGCTAGGAGTTAGATCAATCATATCCACAGGTTCTTGTGTTCCTGGTTGAGCTCTTCTTAAAGGTCTCCTAGCTAATTTTTTTCTTAAGATATAAAATCTCAAGTTGTTGATCATTGACCCTCTTCTGCAAGGTAGTCACTTGAGATTCTAGGTGACTAATGTTGGAGACTAAATAGGTGCATGTTTGAGAGAGTTTTTGCCCTTGTAGTCTTAAATTCCCCTTATCTTCTTCAGAAGAATCATTGGGGGATAAGATGATTGGACCAGAGTCCTCACTCTCACCACCAGCTTTAGGTTCTTGGCTGTTGGATCTCCTCTGCTCACTTGCAATCTCAGTTGAAATGTCAGTGGGCTGAGTTGCCATGGTTGAGGTCTTAATGATGTAATCACTTTCAAAAGTGAGAGCCTCTTCTATATGGACATCCTGAACAGGTTCAGAAGTGTCCACCTCAGTAGTAGATGACTAATGTGGGCTAGAAATAGGAGGCTTAGAAGCACTCATCTCCCTTTGAGTAGGGGAAAAGAAGAGAAAATCATGGTACTCACTGAAACCTAGATCTTCATCAGTGTAGAATTCAAGGTGGGCGATTGGTTGGTTGAGATCTAAAGGCTGGGGATGGTAACTGTCCCTTGAAAGTTGATCACTTGAGTGTTGAGACTTAGAGTGATGGCTTGAGGATGTTTGGCTTATGAGCTCATTAGGCTGAGCATGAGGAACCTCAGCACTGATCCTTGAAGAGATGGGAGTGGTCTGCTCCTCAGGAGAAGTGGGTGCTCTAGTGTCCACTTCTTCCTGTATGGGTGAGTGTATAGGGGCCTACACAGATTGAATAGCCTGAGTAGGGGTTCGTTTGGATTTTCTTTTATAGGTGAGGGTTATTTGAGGCTATTGAGGTGGTTGGGATGTAGAAGGTGTGGGTTCAACAATAGCTGGTGTTGCTAGGTTGTCACCTTAAGCAATGAGCTCTAACATTTTTGGGACCAGGGCTGTTTGTACCCCAGAGAAGCCAACAATGGGCTTTCTTAGTATTTTAAAGATGTCAGGCTTCATCTGTCCCAAATTAAGAATGTTACCTGTTCCCCTTATCTGTGAGCCCAGTTCACAGTTAAGAATATACTGGACATATCTAGGGAACATGAAATATTTTAAGGAGTCCAAGTTTGCAAGTAGATTAGTATAAACAAACTGAGAATACCTGAGCTTGACCCCCTAAACCATCCCATGGACATTGAAGGAGAGATTCTTAGGAATCTAGTCCCATCCATCATGCGTGTTTGATAAGCTGTGGATAACCACTTGGAGCAGGAATTTCCACTAGGATAAGACCTTCCCTTTCCTGAAGGTCTTGATAGAGTAATCTCCCTCATAACCCATCTGCTCAAAGGAATGATTTATAGCTTCCTTTGGGGAGAACACCTCACCTTCTTCATCATCCAGCTGAAGATGCCTGTTGATGATGTCCGGAGTGATGAAGACTGTTCTCCCCTGCACTGTGGCAGACAGTGCCTTCTCCCCATCCATTATGACCTCTTGGCAGGTCTTCCAGAATTCTAGCAGTTGATACTTATAGAGTGGAGGATCAATGGTTAGGGAGGTGAAGTAGTTTGACAAAGCTAAGAATCAATAAACCTCTTAGAAATGAGGATCTTTCTTTTAATAGAGCAACCTGATTATGTTGCCTGTGTAACTGCATGGTAAAGTTCGGGTCATTTCTGTGAAGAGGGTTGGCCATTTTGAGAGAGCTTAAGAATGAAGAAGATGAAAGAAAGTATTTTTAGAAAGAAATGTGGGGTTTTAGGTTGGAGGAAAGAAGCAGATGATAGAAAGAGGGGGAAACCGTTGGTTTTATATGTGAAAAGGATTTCAGATAAAGTTTAATGAAGAGGATAAACTTTGAAATCGGAATGTCAGTCCCACCTCTGAAAAAGTAGTTTACTTTTACTCAAAAAGTAGTTTTCTTGGAATTCAAAAAGCTTCCAAAAGTAAATTATCTTCGGAAGTTTTAAAGAAAAAGCTTCCGAAGCTAAAACGACTTCGGAAGAGTTTCCTAAGAATTCTGAGAATTTTGACTTCGGAAGAAAATTAAGACTTGAGAGTTTTTTTTAAAAGAACAAAAATTCCGAGAGTTAATTTGCTTCGGAAGAAAATTGTCCTTGAAAACATATAAGTGCCAAAGAAGATTTTAAGATTCGGAAGATATTTCAGAAATTTCTTCCGAAGGTAAAATACTTGGGCAGTTAGTTGTTCTAAAGGCATAAGTTTCTTCCGAAGTTAAAAACATAACTTCCGAAGGATCAAAATTATCATAATTCTAAAGAAAATCTTCAAAAAGTTTTATCCAAAGAAAACAAGAGCTTATGAAGGTGATGAAGTAGACAACTTAGGACACACATATTTTTAAGAAATAATAAGAATCAGTTTTAAGAAAAACCTACTCAAAGTTGATCATCCCAATAGCTGATATTAGATATTTAAATCTTTGTTCATGAAAAGCCTTTGTAAACAGATGAGCATATTGTTCATCTGTGTGAACTTTGACTAGTTTAATTAATCATTGTTCATAATTATCTCTTATTAAATGATACCTGATGTTGATGTGGTTAGTCCTTGAGTGGTGCACATGATTCTCTGTGATTGAGATAGCACTATTGTTGTTTATGTGAATGGGAGTCTCCTTGAAGTTTAACCCATAGTCCAACATCTGATTTTGAATCCAAAGCACTTGAGCATAGCAGCTCGCAGCAGCAATGTATTAGGCTTCAGTAGTTGATGCAGAGACACAAGATTGTTTCTTGCATTGCCATAAGACAACCCTTTCACCAAGAATCTGACATCCCCTAGATGTAGACTTTGCAGTCATGTTGCAACCATCATAATCACTATCTGTATAAGCATACAGATTGAAGTCAGGATTCTTAGGATACCACAAACCAAGTGTTGAAGCACCTTTAAGATATCTTAGAATCCTTTTGACAGTGATAAGGTGAGACATCCTGGGGTTTGCTTGATATCTTTCACAGATGCAAGTGGCAAACATAATATCAGGCCTGCTAGCTGTAAGATACATAAGAGACCTAATCATAGCCTTGTATAAGTGTTCATCTACACATTCCCCCTCAAGATCAGGTCCAAGGGAGTGGTTTCTAGCTATGGGTGTCTTAGCAATCTTACAATTAGTCATGTTGAGCCTCTTTAGTATGTCTTGAACATACTTTGACTGACTTATGAAGATGCCATCTTCAACTTGCTTCACTTGAATTCCCAAAAAGAAGTTGAGTTCCCCCATGGCATTGATTTTGAATATGTCCTTCATTAGCTTCTCAAATTTTTTGTAGAGTTTTGGATTAGTTGAACCAAAGATGATGTCATCTACATATACTTGAACTAGAAATATGTCATTTCCCTATCCTTTGATGAAGAGAGTTCCATCTATAGTACCTCTCCTGTATCCATGTTTGCAAAGATAGTAGGATAGAGTCTCGTACCACTTCCTGGGTGCCTGATGCAGCCCATAAAGAGCATTTTCAAGCTTGTAGACATATCAGGGTGGTTAGGATCTACAAAACAAGGTGGTTGTTTGACATACGCCTCTTCATCAATCACTCCATACAGAAAGGCCCACTTCACATCAAATTGAAAGTGTTGGGTTTGCAAGAACATAAAACTAAGTTTAACCCATTAAACTTACTGAAAACGCAGCGGAATATCAACATAATATTGACTTACTTATAAGCTGAAAAATATGTTCTTTAGGTGACCATTTGAATGTATAAAGCAAACCCAAAACAAAGGATCTTAAATATGTGAATGAACAATCTATAAACACAAGTTAAGCAACATAAAATCACAGCTTCAATGAGCTGTGATTACTACCTTGTTCCAGCCAAAGTTGTCGACCAAGAAAAGGTTGAAAATGCTTGTGAATCGGCCAAGACTTCAAGGAAGAAGCACTCAAGCTTGTATACCCCAAGCCCTTGAAGTAAACACCACTCTTGCTAGGGAGAGCACACCAAAACAACTTAAAAAACCCGAAAATTTTGCTCCTACAGCCTGCTGCCTTTCGAGAGGTGTAGAGAGAGAGAGAGGGGTTGTGTGTGTTGCTTGCATATGTGATGGATCATATTTTGAGTAGTGTGTCAAGCTAGTAGAGTGTGTCTTTAGTTTTTAAAGAAAAGGGGCCAATGAAAGCCAAATGGGGTGGCCGAAAATTGCCCCCCAAAATGGGTTTTCCCTCCTCTTTAAACATACATACACACTCTTGCTAATAAGCCTTTTTGTCACATATTAAATAAGTCATCTACTAGACATATTTAAATGTGACATGTCTTCTCTAATTAAAAAATTTAATTAAAGTATACTCTCATGTTATTTGTGTTATTTAACCCTTTAAATAACAAAATAACAATAACCCATCAACAAAATATCCTCATAATTTGTTCCATTTCATATGCAACTTATTTAGAAAACCCATTTTCTAAATTGGTGTAAATATCTAATTGCATGATCATATCATTAATTAATATTAATTGGTGTTTGCTAAGCTTGTTATTGGGTATAACCCGACTTGGATCATAACGTACTAACCGCATCAATATTCTATGTGTCTTGGGCACATAGAATCCAACAATCTCCCACTTGCCCAAGATTCATAGAAGATTGATGCAGCAGTAATACCGCCTAACAACGGTTTACTACCCTTAATACGCATGACTTATAGCCATTCATTAACATCATCCCTTTCAAGTACCATACTTGAAAAGATTTAGGTGAATCAATCATCTATCCTTTTGTTTCAAATGTCATGTTAAATCCAAGGACACAGAATGATCATTCCTTGTTGATTTAACTTAATCAGGCCTTAGACATCTAACTCTCAACGAATAAGAGGAACAAATTCCATCTTGACTACATACGTTTCTCACAAACACCTCGTATCATACCTGAACATACCCTTATGTAATGTCCATTATTTTAGGGCAGTGAAGAATCAGCTCAAGGCATAATACTTGGTGAATATCAAAACCCAATATGTATCTCAGGTCGGAGGATACCAAATGATATTCGCCTTTACTCAAAATTACTTATGATCAATCAATAATATTCCATGTAGTAAAGTTTGAGTTGCGGGTTAGTCCAATATTTGCATCCCACAAATATCCATGAACCTTGGTAGCAACCCATTGCTCTATATTCATCCTTATGAATATCAACCAATCCAAGTTCATAATAATCTTACCCTCACACTTGTTCCCACAAGTATGAACGACTACGACATTTAGAGTAAACAATTTACTCATGGATTAAACATGCTAAATTGGAACATTAATTGAAACATTATAACCAAATAATTTATTCAAATAATAAAGAGTTCCACATATCCAAATACAAAATTTACAGATGAAATTCAGTGACTAGAATATCGAAGTCCCATGGCACAAGTATGACCTTCATGCTTTGCCTTTTCAAGGAGCTTCGTGAGAGGATCCGCAATGTTTTGATCCGTGTGAACTTTGCGAATACATATCTTTCCTTTTTCAACTTCATCTCGTATGTAGTTGAATCTCCGCTCAATGTGCCTAGTCTTTTGGTGAGCACGAGGTTCCTTGATTTGAGCAATCGCACCCTCGTTGTCACAAAAGATCTCTAGGGGGTCCTGAATGGAAGGGACAACCCCAAATCGGCAATGAATTTCTTTAACCATGCAGCTTCTTGAGCTGCCAATGAGGCGGCGACGTATTCTGATTCTGTAGTTGAGAGAGCCACCACATCCTGTTTGGAGCTTTTCCATGAGACCGCACCTCCATTCAGAATGAAAATATATCTCGATTGTGACCGAGAATCATCACGATCGGTTTGGAAACTCGCATCCGTGTAACCTTTTACAACGAGTTCCTCATCACCAGATCCATAGATTAAGAACATATCTTTTGTCCTCCTTAGGTACTTAAGTATGTTCTTAACAGCCATCCAATGACTGTTTCCAGGATTTTGCTGTAACGGCTTGTCATGCTTAAGGCGCATGACACGTCCGTTCGAGTGCATATCATCACATACATTATGGATCCAATAGCAGATGCGTATGGGATTGCCTTCATTTTATCTTGCTCATCCTTTGAGCTAGGACATTGAGTCGTACTCAATATCGTTCCTCTTTGAATAGGCACGGTACCTTTCTTAGAGTTCTCCATCTTGAACCTTTTCAAGATTTTATCAATATACACACTTTGATTTAAACCAATCAACCGCCTTGATCTATCCCTATAGATCTTTATCCCAGAATATAGGCAGCTTCACCAAGATCCTTGATGGAAAAACAACTTCCAAGCCAGGTTTTTACACCTTCCAGGGTTGGAATGTCATTTCCAAATAGTAGTATGTCATCAACATACAATACTAGGAAGTTATTGTGCTCCCACTAGCCTTCTTATACACACAAGCCTCATCAACGTTTTTGATGAAGCCAAATTTCTTTACCTCCTCATCAAAATGATGATTCCTGCTTCTCGATGCTTATTTCAATCCATAGATTGATTTCTGTAACTTGCATACTTTATTAGGATGTTTTGGATCGACAAAACCTTCAGGCTGAACCATATAAACATCTTCCTCAAGATATCCATTTAGGAAAGCGGTTTTGACATCCATTTGCCAAATCTCATAATCATAATGAGCAGCTATGGCAAACAATATCCTTATAGACTTTAGCATCACAACAGGTGAGAAGGTTTCATCATAATCAACCCCTTGAGTTTGAGTGAAACCCTTTGCTACAAGTCTAGCTTTATAAGTATCCAAGTTTCCATGCATATCGGTTTTCTTCTTGAAAACCCACTTACTTCCAACTACCTTGGAATTAAGAGGCGCTACAACAAGTTCCCAAACTTGATTGTCATACATGGATTGCATCTTAACGTTCATGGCCTCAAGCCATTTGTCACAATCCAAATTGGACACTACATCATGGTATGTGGTTGGTTCATCTGAATCTACCACATAGCATCCATCCATGAAAAATCCGTATCTTTCAGGTGGATTACTAGTTCTACCACTTCTACGAACGTTTTGTGTGTATTGATCAACTACTTGATCAACTTCAACATCCTCATGTTGAGTGCTAACTTCAACCAAACATGCATGGGGTTGTGGTTCTTGATCCTCCTCAAGATCCACTGTTCTACTGCTAGTTCCTTCCATAAGGAACTTTGCTTCTAAGAACTCACCCTTTCTGGCAACAAACACCTTTTGTTCCAGTGGATCATAGAAATAATATCCCATAGAATCTCTAGGGTATCCAACAAAGATACACTTGGTGGATCGGACTTCCAATTTGTTTTGGGTGGGAGTTTTAACATAAGCCTCACAACCCCAGACCCTTAAGTATGATAGGGATGGAACTCTTCCATGCCATATCTCAAAAGGTGTCCTTTCCACCTTTTTGGTTGGGGCCATATTTAGAATACGGGTCGTGGAGAGCAAAGCGAAACCCCAAAATGATAGAGGTAATGTGCTTCTAGCCATCATAGATCGGACCATATCCAATAAGGTTCGATTTCTCCTCTCAGACACACCATTGTGTTGTGGTGTTCCAGGTGGAGTGAGTTGTGATACAATCCCACAACTCCTAATATGGTCTTGAAAAACATCACTGAGGTATTCACCTCCTCTATGGGTGCGGAGAACTTTAATCGACTTGTTGAGTTGATTTTCTACTTCATTCTTGAAGATTTTGAACATTTCAAAAGCTTCATCTTTGTGCCTTAATAAGTACACATACCCATAGCGACTATAATCGTCGGTAAAGGTAATGAAGTATCTTTCACCATTCCTAGTCATTGGTTTAAAAGGACCACATACATCCGAATGTATGATTCCTAATAAATCTTTTGCCCTTTCGTTAGTTCCACTAAAGGGTGCCTTAGTCATTTTACCTTGTAAACAAGATTCACACACATCAAATGAATCATATTCATTTGTTTTTAAAAGACCATTCTTTTGAAGTGTTTGTATACGTTTCTTGTCTATATGACCAAGAAGACAATGCCAAAGATAGGTATCACTCAAATCCAACTTGAGTTTCTTGGTGCTAGTTTGGTACAATGAACTATTAAAGTATTTTTCATGAACCACTTCATAAATACCATTAATGGGTATAGCTTTAAAATAGAACATATCATTTAAAGAAACATGAATATCATTTTCAATAAAAGATAATACATAATCATAAAGTCTTAATTGGGATACAGAAATAATGTTCCTAGTCAAACTAGGAGCATACAAAATATTCTTCAAATAACATCCAAGCCACTTGGAAGTTTTAAGGTGTAGTCCCCACGAGCTTCAACTTGGACTTTGGTTCCATTTCCCATGAAGAGGCTAACATCCCCTTGATTTAAGTCCCTACTTCTTTTGAACCCCTGCAACAAATTGCAAATAGAGTTCCACATCCGGTATCTAATACCCATGTGTTTGAAGATGTAACATTAAGATCAATATGAATCATGTATGTTGTACCTGAGGTCTGCCTGGCATCCCTCTTGGCTTTCAACTCTTGGAGATGAACAGGACAATTTCTTGCCCAATGTCCAATCTCCCCTGTTGGACCAAAAGAACCAATGAGCCAAGATCAGAAAACCTCTAAGTCCCACATGATATCACAACAACTGCTGAAGGCTTCATCAGCAGTTGGACAAGTGCTGAAGACTTCAACAGCTGAAGATCAAGTACTGAAGACTTCAACAGCTGAAGACTAAAGTGCTGAAACTCAATAGCTGAAGAACACAGTGCTGAAGCTGAACAGCTGAAGAACACAAGTGCTGAAGCTGAAGACCAAAGTACTGAAGTACAACAACTGAAGAGTCTACAAGTGCTGAAGATCAACAACTGGTGTACAAAGTCTGAAGACAAAGACTGAAGACATCAGCTGATGACATCTACTGAAGTCATCAGCTGATGAAACGTCTGAAGTTCAAGTCTGAAGACCAAGTACTGAAGTTTCAGTAGTTTGTCACAACAGCTAAAGAGTACTTCTTCAGTAGTTGTGATATCAGTATTTTATGTTTTTACTTTCAGTAGTTTTGTAAAACGACTGAAGAGCTTGTTCTTCAGTCGTTATGGTATCAATAGTTTTATGTTTTTCAGTAGTTGTAGTAACTGATAACACTTAGTATTTTTGTAGAAGATGTCAGCTGTTTTGACATCTTCAGTAGTTATGTTTCAGTTGGAATAATTCTGTTAGATGTCACTATCAAGTGACATAAGCAGACGTCACATCTCTTATATAAGAGGTGTCGACCTAATTGTAAGTGTGACATTCCGTTACCACGAAAGCGAATATTGAATGAAATATATTTGCAGAATTCTCTCTATCTAATTGATATCTATGTTTGATTGAATTAGCATATTCGCAAGAACTGGTTATAGATTATTGAATTTCTGACGCTTTCGTTCATTTATTCTGAGGTCTCTCTTGGTTCAATTGGTTGTTGTGTTTTGTTCTAAATCTGTCTTAGCTTAATTGAATTTGATTGAATCTGAGATGACTACTCCTTCTAATGATCCTCACAATACCGGTTCCTCAACCAAGCCCCCGATGCTGGTTAGGACCGAGTATAACATATGGCAACGAAGAATGCTTCATCACCTGTCTGTTAACAGTTCAGGTTGTTGGACATCTGCGGTACATGGACCACATAAGCCTATGGTGAACAATCCGGAAACCAATCAAATGGTTCCGAAAAAGAAGGAACAATACTCTGATGAAGATCGGAAACTGTTTGAGAGTGATGCTAAAGCCCATGGAAATCTAGCCATGGCACTGCCTAATGAAATCTATTCAGGGCTTATGCATCATGAAACTGCTCATGATCTCTGGAATTCCCTGAAGGAACAATTCGGTGGCACAGATGAGGTCTTAGCAACAACAGAGAAATCCTTGCCCAACAATATGAGACATTCTCTCATAGAAAGGGTGAGACACTGACTCAACAGTTTGAGCGCTTTTTTCTGCTTGATATCTGAACTGAAAAATGGTGAAACAGGAATACACCAATAGACAGATGATAACAGGTTCCTTAGATCACTGCCTGAGAGATGGGACACATACACTATTGTCCTACGCTCCGGTGCAAATCTGGATAGCCTATCTCTCACCCAACTTCATGGGAAACTGCTTACATTCGAAAGAGAGATAGAGCAGAAGAGGAAACTGTCCTCATCAGGAAACCTCACTGATGACTTTGTACCAGGGAATACTGCCTTGGTTGGTCATGAGTCAGAATATGCTGCATCTGAAAGCAATTATGATGAGCATATTGATTTCTCTTCAAATAGTTCTGATCATGCATTTGTTGGTATTGAGAGTCATCTGGCAGTAGTAATAGTGACAATCTATGCTTCATCATGGATGATTTGAAAGGAATAGCTGATGATGATCTAGAAGAGATGGATATTCTGAAGCCAAATGGCATTGATTAATATCAGATCTCAGAAGTTCTATAAGAGAACTGGCAGGAAATTTCTAGACTCTCTGGCAAAACCAAAGTTGTTTTTGAGAAGAGTAAGTTGAGGTGTCACAAATGCCAAAGGTTGGGACACTTTGCAAGAGAGTGTAGATCAACTGGATCTAACTCTCTGCACCCTTTGTGACTTTTCCTAGTACTAGTCCACAAACAGAGGGCAACATACTGCTGGTTCTGGTCATCATTCACATCCTAGGTCCCCTGCATACTTTGTTCCCCAGGGTCAAATGTCTATCCTTATCCCTGTTATTATATGCCTCAACCAAATCCTGTTCAAGCTCCAATTGCACAACAACCACAAGCATTGCCTGAACCACAACTTCCAATCTCATCAACAAACTCAACACCTCAACAACACAAGCTTCTCACCCGGAATTGTTGACTGGAGCAGTTTACCAGATGACTTGTCTGGTCATGAACAACTATTTTCAGGTGCTGGTCAACATGGTGGTGAAAGTCCCTTTGGAAATCTAGCTCTTATGGCTTTGGATTCTGCTGATACTTCATCCACTAATGCCTCTACACCAAGGTATCACAGCTATCCTCTGAGGCAAAAGCCAATTGTGTTCTGAAACAGTATAGCAGCATTTGCATCTATTAGAGAAGCAAATGTAGCTTTAATCAACAAGAACATTGAGCTAGAACAAATAATTTCCAAAAGCAAAGCTGAATTTGATTTGTGCTTAATGATAAGAATGATGAGATTTACAAACTTAAATGCCAATAACTGATGATAAGGCTAGGAAGAGATACTTCTAGAGAAGTATAAAGATCTCAAGAAACCCTTGCAGTCACCCAGGTAGAGTGTGATAGGGGTACAATCATGCAAAGGTTTTGAAATGCTTCTTAGTAAGCAATCTGCTTCCAATGTGAAGTTTGGCATTGGTTACAATCACACTGCTCCACCTATAGATTTTACTCCCAGAGCAGAGGTAGAATCTGATGGTGAGAGTAATAACTAATCCATTTCATCATGTGATCTACTTTCTGATACAGCACAATCAGAAGTAGAAGTCAGCACCAAGCCCTCTCAGAACCATCAGCTGATGTTGATGGTTCCACTGCTGACACTCACATGCTCAATGAGTTGATCAACTCAGAGTTAATTCTAAAGTCCTCAAGGACCAGAGAGCAAGATTTAACACCTGATTCAAACTCCAACTACTTCAGTACTGAAAAAAGAAACTGTTAGTAGAAAGAGTTTGAAGACTACTAAAGAGAAGTCAAGAAAGCAAACAATGCTTCCAAAGCACTGAAGAGCAAGTTTTCAGTTGCTTCATCCTCTTTAGTTGATGATCAACCTAAGATGAAGAAGAAACCATGTGAAGTATGTGGTTTGTTCAATCATCTTACAGATGATTGCTGTACAAAAGAGGTTCCAAACTCAAACATAAAGAGGAAATTAAAGAGAAAATGGTTAAAATGAAAACTGAGTTTGAGACCACATTTGTATCGGCAACATCAAATCTTGTAACCCTTAAGTCCACAAAGAAATCCAAAAGGAAGGGTTTAAACAGGTAACAACTGAGATTGCTCAGAAGAAGAAGGTGCAACATAGGAACTTATCAAACTCCACTGGCAATGTGTCTGATGAGCTGAAAGCTTTATCACAAAATCAGACACAGCTGGTTATGATGGTTCAACATCTATTGGGAAGAGTTAACCAATTAGATGCTCCTATGTTGAACCACAGAAAAGGAGATCCAAGTCAAAGGATTCCTCTTCTTCACCATCTTCTTCCTCTCAGCTGTGTGTTTCCAATAAACCTGTTGTTTACCATCTGTTGATGAGACAGCCCCAAAACCAAAAAGGTTTGGGTCTCCAAATAAACGATTGTTTATTATTGCAGGGTTCTCCAACATGCCAAGTAGCATCTGGTATGTAGACAGTGGGATCTATGCACATGACTGAAACAACTCTTGCTCTCTTCTTCATGACTACTCTCAAGGAAAGAAGGGGTTTGTTTCTTTTGGAAATGATGCAGAGGTTACATCATTGGACGGCTTTGTCTCCAATGAGAAATAAAGTTTGATGATGTTAATCATGTGGAAAATCTCAAGTACAATCTCTTGAGTGTCAGTCAAATGTGTGATAAAGGCCATGTTGCTCTTTTCACCAGTCAGAACTGCAGGATTCTGTCATCCAAGTTCTGCATTTGATTGATAAGGTTTGATGATCACACTCTCCTGAGAGCCAACAGGACAGGAAGAGTGTATGCCTTAGATCTTTCCAGAAAATAGATCTCAAGCAATCCTTGCCTATTTTCCAAGCCTCTTCTTCCTCTAGATCGAATTGTGGCACAGAACTGGGTCATGTAAATTTCAAAAACATGCCAGCTAATCCACAACAGTTTAGTTAAGGCTTACCAATAAGGAGTTCCACTGTGATGAACCTGCACTGCTTGTTTAAAAGTGAAGACAGCAAAAGTCTCATTCCCTCCATTGAAGAGCCTAATCCACTGCCTGCTTGCAATTACTGCATATGGATCTATGGTCCTGTGAGAGTAATGAGCATGGCAGAGAAATACTATCTGGTATTGTGGATGATTACTCCAGATTTGTATGGACTTTCTTTTTACTTCAAAGGATGAGTTGCTCAGAAGATTATTCACTTTGTGTTGTATGTTGAGAAGCAGTATCCCTTCCAGTCAAGTTATTAGGAGTGACAATGGAACTAATTCAGAACCATACACTTGATGACTTCTATCTTTCAAAGGGAATCAAAAGGCAGTTTAGCATACCAAGGACTCCAGAACAAAATGGAGTAGTGGAGAGAAGAACAGGCCCTAATTGAAGCTGCAAGGTCCATGCTGGCTGACTCTGGTTTGCCACTGAATTTGGGCTGAAGCTGTTAACACAGCTGCTATGTGCAGAATAGAGTCTTAGTAATCAGAGGTTTGACAGGATCAGTGATCACAAGTTTGACGTATCAGAATATAAAGCAGGGAATACAACACGAATTAGACAAATTGTAGCAAGCAATCGATACTGTAAGCGTTAAGATCGCATACAGTTATAGGGGAGTATGTATTTCTGATTTCTGGGAATGTTTATAGATGAAGAATATTTCTAATCGAATCAATCATTCATTCCATTCAATTCCTCATTTCATCCCGATTACAATAGGTTGTCACTCCTTATATAGAGTGCAACAGTCACTGCTGTTATCACGGAAAGTGACAACTGGCAGATCCAATACAGAAATAACTAATTCTTAACAAACTACTGAAATGTTCACAACTACTGAGAACATATCAGCAAGTTAAGTACAAAATATAAAACTACTGAAACTACAACGACTGAAGAACAAGCTCTTCAGTCGTTTTACAAAACTACTGAAACAAAGAAAATAAAACTACTGATATCACAACTACTGAAGAAGTACTCTTCAGCAGTTGTGACAAACTACTGAGGCTTCAGTACTTGATCTTCAGACTTTGACCTTCAGGCGTTTCATCAGCTGATGACTTCAGTAGATATCATCAGCTGATGTCTTCAGTCTTTGTCTTCAGACTTTGTACATCAGTTGTTGATCTTCAGTACTTGTGAACTCTTCAGCTGTTGTACTTCAGTACTTTGGTCTTTCAGCTTCAGCACTTGTGTTCTTCAGCTGTTGTACTTCAGCACTTTGGTTCTTCAGCAGTTAAGGTCTTCAGCACTTGATCTTCAGCTGTTGAAGTCTTCAGCACTTGTCAAACTACTGATGAGGCTTTCAGCAGTTGTTGTGATACCGTGTGGGACTTAGAGGTTTTCTGATCTTGGCTCATTGGTTCTTTTGGTCCAACAAACTCCCCCTGAACCAATGCAGCCAAAACCTCTAACTTATTTATACTCCCACTTATTGATGGCAAAAATGTTGGTCTTTTTCCTTCTTGATCAGTAGAGAAGATGACCCATGTACGCTCCGGCCTGGGAAGAACCTCAAATATTTGTTTGGCAGAGTATGAATGGGAACTCTGTTTTGGGGAACTGGACACAGAGTTGTTATCCCATTCATGAGATTCACTTCCCCATAATGAGTCTGTACGACTCTCTTGTGTAGGCCTCAAGGAAGGTGATTTGTTCCTCCATGGTTAGCTCTTCAGCACCTCCTTCAAACAATGATTCCGGCCCATAATACTCAGACAGGTATTTGGCCTGTTTCCCATTCTTTAGCTCCACAGTTGTTATTACTCTGTAAGCAAACTCATCCGGGTGATTACCCTCTAGGAACAACTGGAGCTCATTTTTCCTGACTTCCTCAAGCCTCTTGTAAACTAACCCCTTTTTCACTATTTGTTTTCCAGCATCTTCTGAGGGGTTAGATTAGCTTTGTAGGCCTTCTTGAAGTCTTCTAGATTTCCCAGGGTGAAACTACAAAGACCAGAGAGATCACTTCATCTACGATCTTTTTCACCTGGCCAATGTATCTCCGAGGTATATTGTTCTTATGAATTCTGTGAGAGACTGGGATCAGGCCAAATCCTCACTCTTTCCTTTTGATATTGAAAGGTATGCCTGAGAGTGTAAAGTCTGAGGGCTTGCTCCTTCATATTGATGATGGAAGATGTGGCTGCATAAGCTTTGTCAACTCTCTTCAGCAATTCCTCATCATGCTGTTTATGAAGCTCTTCTTCTTCTAGCTTCACTTTAACCATTTGTCTCTGGACTTCAGGAGTAATTGCTGAGGAGTGACTTGTGGCCTTAGGCAACTGAATCACAGCTGATAGCGGCAGCCTGTCTTCATCATCTTCTTCTCTTCTTCTAGCCTCAATATCCTTCTCTTCTTCTTCAAGGGTATATCATCGGCTATGGTTTTGAGGGAAGGGAGTTGGTTTGGTGGGTTGTGTTTTGGGTGGTTTTGGTGTGGGAATGTTGACAGGCTGTGCTAGCATCCTTGAGGTGAGTGTGGCTTTTGATTGCTTTGCTAGCTCAGTCCTGCTCCCAGCACCCACTTCATTCAAAGCTTCAATAACAAGCCCCTTAGTGTATGCTTCAGACGACAGATCTTGGTGGTGATTGCCAAGATACTGTCCCTGGACCAAGCTTTGATCTCAATCATTGATCTTCCAAGATATTTTGCAATAAATCTTATCATGATTTCTAGCCTTTCTCTTTCTAACACTTCATAACTTGCCCATCTATTCTGGATTTCTTCAATCTCTAGTCGTCGAATCTCAGAGTCAAGTTTGTTGGTGTCATGACCTTGCCTGAACAGCTGATCAATGATGTTGTCCATTGATCTACTGTGTTCGGCATCAGCCTCTTTTATCAGTAGCTCCAAGGCTTTATCTTCAGCAATGTGCTCATCAGCACCTTTCTTTCGCTTGTAGGTGAGCATTGGTTGCTGTTCTTTATCCTTTTGGGCTTGCTTCGCTTCCTTCTTTTCCTCGGATCTTTTCCTCTTCTGTTCTTTCACTGCAGGACTCTCCCCCTTTTTTTGCATTGGAGGAAGGGGTTGAGACCGCAGAAAGAGTCTTGTGGACAGCAGCATCAACCAAGGGCTGTAATGTTGAGGAAAGCCTCTCATCAAGGGCTTTGATCACTATATCAGTGATTAGGGGGGTGATGAGAGGGAGGGATTTTTGAGTGCAGCACCTATTTGCTCAGGAGGTTTCTGTTCCTGAGAAGTAGGGCCTGAAGCAGAGGCAGGTGGTTGATTTTGGGGTGGCTCTGTGTTGGGGAAACCTTCAAGGGAAGGTGCCATCTGTGGGTGTATGATGGTGGCAGATGGACTTGCATCCTGAGACATCTTGGCCAGCAGCTCTTTGAGTCTGCTAACCTCATCCTCTAGAATGGTGTTTTGAGCAACTACATCGAGAAGAAGCTCAGGTCATCATCAGTTGATACTGAATCACCTGACCTCCTGCTTAGAGCAGGATTTACATGCACTGGGTGTAGACCAGTTGGTGCATGTGCCCCTTGTGCTTGGTACTGGGGACTTCCAGCCTCAGGACAATGTCCATCATCAGCTGTTGCCTCTAGGGAGGTCTTAGCAATGTTACCAGCCTCACTCTGGTCATGTGCTGAGTCAGAGGAGGTGGCAGCCTCACTAGATATTCTAAGCTCCTTCTCTACACCAGGAGATAGAATTGGGAAACCCCTGTGCTGTGGGTTCTCAGATGCACTGTGTTCCTCCCCCTCAATTGTAGAGGTATTCCCAGTAATAAGTGGTTTCTGGGGAGGGGGTGAGGAGTGCAATTGAGTCAGCACTTGAGCAACTATTAAGTTGGGCTGTGAGGGGCGGTTGTTTGGGGTACAGGGGTAGAAGCAGTGTGCACCTGGGGTGGATGGTGCTCTTCAATGGCAATCTCCTCAAGTGAGGAAGATCCCAGATAAGTAGGTGCCCCTTGGGTTGCTGCAGGCTCCTGTTGAGAGGAAGCCTGAGCGGCTGTGGCTGGAGGAGTCATGGTATCCAGGGGGTTTGGACTAGTGGATATATCCTGCGTTTGTTGTGCAGGAGCATCCTCAGGGGACTCAATTCCCTGAGTAGCCATTTTGGGTTCTTTTTGGTGAGTTTGGTGGGGACATTGGATTTGGAGGTGGTGGCTGTGGGTTCCAGCTGCGTGGGTTTTCGCAGCTTGGCAGCCAGTTTGAGTGTCCGGTCGGAGTTGTGCCGGGAGTATACTTCTGGCAAAACAGCCGTAGCAGGGACTCCCAAGCCAACAAGTCCCTCAGCATTAAGCTGGTCTATTATAATGGCCATTATGAACCGTGGATAGAGTATCCAACGGTTGGCAGTTAGTTTTTGAGCCATATCTTTGAGCTCTGAAAATATTAATTCTGAAAAATTCAGTGGTTGTTGCTCAAGGATAGAATACATTACCTGCTGCCATTTGGTGGACATTTGATCCCAAGACGATGTCTTAGGGGCCAAACATACATTGACCATGTGAAAGATCAGGCGCTCAGCGTCATTAAAGTGTTTCTTCATGATGGTGGTGGCAGTGAGATCACCTTGATATCCATGCTGAGCAAATGATAGATCTATGGTGCCCTTCGGATATCCAGCAGGAGAGGTAGCATCACTCAGTTGAAGAATTTTACGGATTGTTGCAGGAGTAATCACTACTTCTTTGTGGTTGACGACTGACCGGAGGGATTGTGTGTTGCTCTCCTCAGTAGTGACATAACGTTCATCCAAAATTGGTTCAAGGATTCGGTATGTAAAACGGGGTTCAGAAGGAATGCCTTGTTGTATTGGACTGAACCATAAGATCGATAGCAGTATCGAACTTAGTCCAGATCGGCGATTTTGTGAGGTAGGCAACACAGTTGTGTCGCGGTTTAATTTGCATAGACGCCATGGAAATTTTTTGGAGAGGAACGTTAGGTTTGAAGAAGATAAAGCATGGAGAGCTCAGGTTAAGGGTATTTATAGGGTACGGTGAGGAAACGACTGAAGGATGTGGTGTTAGTCATCAGTAGTTTTAAACGACCGTTGACATGGTATTATCCTTTCAGACGTTGAAACAGCTGAAGTCGCGGTGTTAGGCATCAGTAGTTTAGAAAACTACTGAAGACCGTGGTTTTGACTTCAGGTGATTGAAACAACTGAGGACATGGTGTTTGTCATCAGTAGTTATGAAACTACTGAAGACAGTGGTTTTGTCATCAGCTGTTGTAAACAACTGAAGACTTGGTATTGGTCATCAGTAGTTATAAAACTGCTGAAGACGTGGTTTTGCTTCAGTTGTTTAAAATGAAACAGCATGGTACAAACGACTGAGGAGAAAGTTCTCTTCAGCTGTTTTCGTCAATTCTTAGCTTTTCAGCTGTTTCAAACTGTCCTCAACACATTCATCAGTCTTTATGGCTGATTTCAGTTGTTTCATAGGACATCAGTACTTATCTGTTTTTACTGATTGCAGTAGTTATGACTGCATCAGTAGTTGTAACTACTTCAGTAGTTTAGAGCAGATGAAGTACTTCAGTACTTGTGAGAACTTTTAGCCTTCAGTAGTTATAAAAGTACTGAGGTTAAAGAGCTCATCAGTACTTATATGTGACAGGCACTCATGATCATCAATATGAATTACTGAGATCATCAGTAGTTGTCACCTATTCTAGCTGCAGCATACCAAGCCTTAACACCAGGTTTTGGAAAGTTGAACTATCCAAAGGCTTAGTAAAAATGTCTGCAAGCTCATCAGCACTGGGCACAAACTTAGGATCAATCAGACCTTTTTCAAAACAATCCCTTATAAAATGATGTCTGATCTCTATATGTTTGGTCCTAGAGTGCTGGACTGGATTTTTGACAATGCAAAGAGCTGAAGCACTATCCATTAACAATGGAGTCTTAGTCTCTGTAATGCCATAATCCAAAAGTTGGTTTTGAAGCCAGAGTACCTGAGATGTACAGCTTGCAGCAGCAATGTACTCTGCTTCCGCAGTGGATGTAGCAACTGAGGTCTGTTTCTTGCTCTGCCAAGAAATCAAGCAGTTGCCTAGGAATTGACATCCACCAGAAGTTGATTTCCTGGTCAACTTACACCCTGCATAGTCACTGTCAGAAAAAGCAACTAATTTACCAGAATGTCTGGTAGAATACCA
The DNA here is from genome assembly GCA_025506515.1 of Flaveria trinervia. Lineage (NCBI taxonomy): Eukaryota > Viridiplantae > Streptophyta > Magnoliopsida > Asterales > Asteraceae > Flaveria > Flaveria trinervia. The sequence continues at coordinate 50,378,188 of CM046446.1, forward strand.
TAAACCTAGAGATGGAGTGCCTTGCAGATATCTAAAGATCCTCTTGACTGCAATCAGATGAGACTCTTTAGGTGCAGCCTGAAATCTAGCACAAACACATGTAGCAAACATATATCTGGTCTAGAAGCTGTTAAATACATCAAGGACCCAATCATACATCTGTAAAGTGTTTCATCAACCACTTTACCTTTCTGATCTGAGTCCAGTTGTGTGGTGCTGCTCATGGGAGTAGAACAGGGCTTACAGTTTTGTAAATCAAACTTTTGCAAAAGATCTTTTGTATATTTGGATTGATGAATAAAAATTCCATCAGCCTTTTGTTTGATTTGCAACCCCAGAAAGAACTGTAATTCTCCCATGGCACTCATTTCAAACTTCTGTTGCATCAACTTTGTAAAGGCATCACACAACTTTGGATCAGAGGATGCAAAAATGATATCATCTACATAAATTTGAACAAGTAGATTATGCTGCCCAGCTTTCTTAATAAATAAAGTCTTGTCATGGAGCCTCTAGTGAATTGTTTTCCAGAAGAAAGTTTGATAATGTCTCATACCAGGCTCTTGGAGCTTGTTTTAACCCATAAAGAGCTTTATCAAGCTTATACACCCAATTAGGATGTTTATTGTCCTCAAAGCCTGGAGGTTGACATACATAAACCTCTTCTTTAACTTTTCCATACAAAAATGCACTTTTGACATCCATTTGAAAGACTTTAAGTTTTTGATAAGCAGCATAAGCTAAAAACAATCGAATTGCTTCCAGTCTGGCTACAGGGGCAAAGGTTTCATCATAATCAATACCTTCTTCTTGTGCAAACCCCTGAACAACCAGTCTGGCCTTGTTCTTAACAATAAGCCCATTTTCATCAGTTTTGTTCCTAAACACCCATTTAGTGCCTATTGCACACTTACCTGGAGGTAGAGGAACCAGTTCCCACACTTGCTGTTTCTTGAACTGAAGAAGCTCAAGCTGCATGGCATCAACCCATCCATTGTCCTTTAAAGCAATGTGATAATTCTTTGGCTCTTGCTGACTGATGAAGAGAGCATAGAAGCAGAAATTTGACAATTGACTTCTTGTTGATACACCAGCAGTGATATCACCAATGATTTGAGACATGGGGTGATTCTTCAGATCTTGATACACAATGAGATCTGTGCAAGTGTTTGTAGCCGGTTCAGCAGCAACAGATGGTGATGGTGAATCATTTCCTTGAAACCAATCAGTGGATGGTAATTCAAAGGAAGTTGAATTCGAAGAAATCTCATCAGCATTTGTTGTGGATGGTGCTACTGGCGCTACAGGAACATCAGGTCTAGTTGAATCAGGCAGCTGATCACTAAACCTGAAGAGGTGAGTACTGCAATCATCATCATCATCAGCAGTACCACCAGGTGGTGAACTGTTGACAGGAGCAACAGCAGGAGTTTGATAAGGAACATATTGCAGTATGTCCAGATCAAATAACTCCACAGGACTTTGTGGAATCTTGTCCTTTGGAGATTCATTAAACTTAACATGTAGAGTTTCTTCAACAATCTTTGTTCTGCAGTTGAAGACTCTGTATGCCTTGCAAGTAGATGAATAACCAACAAAGTATCCTGCATCCACCTTAGGATCAAATTTGTGGAGTTGATCCTTTGTGTTGAGAATAAAACAGGGACACCCAAATGCTTTGAAAAATGAAATCAGTGGAGCCAAATGATGGAGAACTTCATATGGAGTCTTCATCAACCTCTGATTTACTAAAACTCTATTTTGCACATAACAAGCTGTGTTGACAGCTTCGGCCCAAAAGGTCAATGGCAAACCTGAGTCAGCCAGCATGGACCTTGCAGCTTCAATGAGGGTCCTGTTCTTTCTCTCCACTACTCCATTTTGTTCCGGAGTCCTTGGAATGCTGAACTGCCTTTTGATTCCCTTTGAGAGATAGAAGTCATCAAGTGTATGATTTCTGAACTCAGTTCCATTATCACTCCTAATACACTTGACTGGAAGGGAATACTGCTTCTCAATGTACAGCACAAAGTGGATAATCTTCTGAGCAGCCTCATCCTTTGAGTGTAGAAAGAAAGTCCATACAAATCTGGAGTAATCATCCACAATTACCAGACAGTATTTCTTCTTTGCCATGCTCATTACTCTCACAGGACCAAATAGATCCATATGCAGTAATTGCAAGCAGGCAGTGGACTTGGACACTTCAATAGGAGGAAATGAGACCTTGTGCTGTTTTCCTTTTAAACAAGCAGTGCAAGTTTCATCACAGTGGAACTCCTTTATTGGTAAGCCTCTGACTAAACTATTGTGGCTAAGCTGATTCATGTTTTTGAGATTAACATGACCAAGCCTCCTGTGCCATAGTTTAGATTCTTGAAAAGAGGCTTTGGAAAATAGGCAAGGATTGCCTTTGAGATCTATCTTCTTAGAGAGATCTAAGGCATACACTCTTCCTGTCCTGTTGGCTTTCAGGAGAGTGTGATCATCCAACACCTTGTCAATCAAGGGCAAAACTTTGGATGACAGAATCCTACAGTTTTGACTTGTGAAAAGGGCAACATGGCCTTTATCACACATTTGACTGACACTCAAGAGGTTGTACTTGAGATTTTCCACATGATTAACATCATCAAATTTGATTTCTCCATTGGAGACAAAGCCCTTACCGATGATGTAACCCCTAGCATCATTGCCAAAAGAAACAAATCCCTTCTTTCCTTGAGAGTAGTCATGAAGAAGAGAGATGTTCCCAGTCATGTGCATGGATCCCCCACTGTCTACATACCAGATGCTATTTGGCATGTTGAAGAACCCTGCAATAATAAACAATCAGTTAGTTTTAGAGACCCAAACCTTTTTGGTTTTGGGCCTGGTCTCATCAATAGATGGTAAACTAGCATGTTTATTTGTAACAACAGCCTGAGAGGAAGAAGATGGTGCAGAAGAGGAGTCCTTTGGCTTAGACCTCCTTTTCTGTGGTTTCAACATAGGAGAATCTAGTTGGTTAACTCTACCCAACAGATGTTGTACCATCATCACCAGCTGTGTCTGATTTTGTGATAAAGCTTTCAGCTCATCAGACACATTGCTAGTGGAGTTAGATAAGGTCCTATGTTGCACCTTCTTCTTTTGAGCACCCTCAGCTGTCACCTGTTTAACTCCTTCCTTTTGGATTGCTTTAAGGACTTAAGGGTTACAGGATTTGATGTTGCTGATACAAATGTGGTCTCAAACTCAGTTTTCATTTTTACCATTTTCTCATTAATTTCTTCCTTTTGTTTGAGTTTGGAACCTCTTTTGTACCAACAATCATCTGTAAGATGATTGAACAAACCACATACTTCACATGGTTTCTTCTTCATCTTAGGTTGATCATCAACTAAAGATGGTGAAGACTTGTTCTTCAATGCTTTGGAAGCATTGGTTGCTTTCTTGACAGCATCTTTAGTAGTCTTCAAACTCTTTCTACTGCCAGTTTTCTTCTCTTCAGTACTGACAGCAGTTGAAGTTTGAACTTCAGGAGTTGAATCCTGCTCTCCAGTCCTTTCAGGACCTTCAGGATTGACTCCTGAGTTGATCAACTTATTGATCATGTGAATGTCAGCATTTGGACCATCAACATCAGCTGATAGGTTCAAAGAGGACTTGATACTGACTGCTACTTCTGATTGTGCTGTATCAGAAGGTAGATCACATGACTTGATGGATTGGTTATCACTCTCACCATCAGATTCTACCTCTGCTCTTGGGGTAAAATCTGTAGGTGGAGCAGTGTGATTGTAACCAATTCCAAACTTCACATTTGAAGCAGATTGCTTACTAAGAAGCATTTCAAAACCTTTGCATGATTGTACCCATCTATCACACTCGACCTGGGTAACTGCAAGGGTTTCTTTGAGATCTTTGTACTTCTCTAAAAGTACATCTTCTCTAGCCTTATCATCAATTATTTTGCAATTCAGTTTAAAACCTCATCATTTTTATCTTTGAGCACAAACTCAAACTCAGCTTTGTTTTTGGAAATTACTTGTTCTAGCTCAATGTTCTTATTAATTAAAGCTACATTTGCTTCTCTAATGGAAGCAAATGCTGCTATGCATTGTTCAGAACATAATTTGGCTTTTGCCTCAGAGGATACCTGTGATACCTGTGGTGTAGAGGCATTGGAAGATGAAGTATCAGCAGACTCCAAAGCCATAAGAGCTAGATTCCCAAAGGGACTGTCACCACCATGTTGACCAGCACCTGAGAACAGTTGATCATGACCAGACAAGTCATCTGGTAAACTGCTCCAGTCAACAACTCCTGGGGTGAAGAAGCTGTGTTGTTGAGATGAAGGTTGTTGATGAGATAGGGAAGGCTGAGGTTCTGGTAATGCATGAGGTTGTGGTGTCATAGGAACTTGAACTTGACTTGACTGTGGCATGTAATAACAAGGGTACTGATAAGGCATTTGACCCTGAGGAACAAAATATGCCGGAGATTGTTGTTGAGGATGATGACTAGATGTGACAGGATGTTGCCCTCTGTTTTGTTGACTGTTGCCAGGAAAAGTCACAAAGGGTGCAGTAGAGTTTGATCCAGTTGATCTACACTCTCTTGCAAAGTGTCCAAGCCGTTGGCATTTGTGACACCTCAACTTGCTCTTGTCAAAACCAACTTTGGTTTTGCCAGAGAGTCCTGGGAATTTTCTTCCAGTTCTTTTGTAGAACTTCTGAGATCTGATATTTATCAAGGCCATTTGGCTCAAAATATCCATCTCTTCTAAGTCATCATCAGCAATCCCCTTGAGATCATCCATAATGAAACATAAATTGTCATTATTACCTCCAGTAAACTGACCATCAACACTTACAAATGCAGAATTAGAAGTGCTCGAAGAAAATTAATATGCTCATCATACTGGCATTCAGATGCAGCATATTCTGACTCATGACCCACCAAGGCAGTGTTGCCTTGTATAAAGTCTTCAGTGAGCTTTCCAGATGAAGACAGCTTTCTCTTCTGTTCTATCTCTCTCTCAAAAGTGAGCAATTTCCCATGGAGTTGGGTGAGAGATAGTTTGTCCAAACTTGCACTGGAGCGTAGGACAATAGTATATGTGTCCCATCTCTCAGGCAGTGATCTGAGAAATCTGTTATTCATCTGAATATTGGTGTATTCAAGTTTGACCATTTTTAGTTCAGAGATCAAACAAGAAAACCGTTCATATTGTTGAGTCAGTGTCTCACCCTTTCTATGAGAGAATGTCTCATATTGTTGGGCAAGAATTTCTCTATTATTTGCCAAGACCTCATCTGTTCCTCCAAATTGTTCTTTCAAAGCAATCCAGAGGTCATGGGCAGTTTCATGATGCATTAGCCCAGAATAGATTTCATTGGGCAAAGCCATGGCCAGAATTCCATGGGCTTTTGCATCAATCTCAAGCAACTTTTTATCCTCATCTGAGTATTGCTCCCTCCTCTTCGGAACCATTTGATTGGTTTCCGGGTTATTCACCATAGGCTTGTGTGGACCATGTACCACAGATGTCCAACACCCTGCGCTGTTAACAGACAGGTGATGGAGCATACGTCTTTGCCATATGTTATACTCATTCCTAACCAGCATAGGAGGCTTGGTTGAGGAACCAGTATTGTGAGGATCATTGGAGGGAGTGGTCATTTTCTTCAAAAAAAAAACTTTAGTTCAAGTTTTAAAAGAAGTTTTAGACAAACCACAACAAACTCAATGAGAACCAAGAAAAGATCTCAGGATGAATGAGCAGAAATACAGAAAATTCAATCTCTATAACCGTTTCTTGCAAAAACAAAAGCTAATTCAATCAAACTTGGATCTTGAATAGCAGTTTCAATGATCAATTATTAGATCGATCAATGATTAACCTGCTCTGATACCATTTGACAGGATCAGTGATCACAAGTTTGACGTATCAGAATATAAAGCAGCGGAATACAAACACGAATTAGACAAATTGTAGCAAGCAATCGATACTTGTAAGCGTTAAGATCGCATACAGTTATAGGGAGAGTATGTATTTCTGATTTCTGGGATGTTTATAGATGAAGAATATTTCTAATCGAATCAATCATTCATTCCATTCAATTCTCATTTCATTCCCGATTACAATAGGTTGTCACTCCTTATATAGAGTGCAACAGTCACTGCTGTTATCACGGAAAGTGACAACTGGCAGATCCAATACCGAAATAACTAATTCTTAACAAACTACTAAAATGTTCACAACTACTGAGAACATATCAGCAAGTTAAGTACAAAATATAAAACTACTGAAACTACAACGACTGAAGAACAAGCTCTTCAGTCGTTTTACAAAACTACTGAAACAAAGAAAATAAAACTACTGATATCACAACTACTGAAGAAGTACTCTTCAGCAGTTGTGACAAACTACTGAGGCTTCAGTACTTGATCTTCAGACTTTGACCTTCAGGCGTTTCATCAGCTGATGACTTCAGTAGATATCATCAGCTGATGTCTTCAGTCTTTGTCTTCAGACTTTGTACATCAGTTGTTGATCTTCAGTACTTGTGAACTCTTCAGCTGTTGTACTTCAGTACTTTGGTCTTTCAGCTTCAGCACTTGTGTTCTTCAGCTGTTGTACTTCAGCACTTTGGTTCTTCAGCAGTTAAGGTCTTCAGCACTTGATCTTCAGCTGTTGAAGTCTTCAGCACTTGTCAAACTACTGATGAGGCTTTCAGCAGTTGTTGTGATACCGTGTGGGACTTAGAGGTTTTCTGATCTTGGCTCATTGGTTCTTTTGGTCCAACACAATGGAACTAAGTTCAGAAACCATAACACTGATGACTTCTATCTTTCCAAGGGAATCAAAAGGCAGTTAGCATACCAAGGACTCCAGAACAAAATGGAGTAGTGGAGAGAAAGAACAGGACCCTATTGAAGCTGCAAGGTCCATGCTGGCTGACTCTGGTTTGCCACTGACCTTTTGGGCTGAAGCTGTTAACACAGCTTGCTATGTGCAGAATAGAGTCTTAGTAAATCAGAGTTGATGAAGACTCCATATGAATTCTCCATCACTTGGCTCCTCTAATTTCATTTTTCAAAGCTTTGGGTGTCCCTTGTTTTATTCTCAACACAAAGGATCAACTCCAAAATTTGATCCTAAGGTGGATGCAGGGTACTTTGTTGGTTATTCATCTACTTGCAAGGCATACAGAGTCTTTAACTACAGAACAAGATAGTTGAAGAAACTTTGCATGTGAAGTTTAATGAATCTCCTATGAACAAGATTCCACAAAACCCTGTATGTTTGATTTGGACATACTGCAATATGTTCCTTATCAACCTCCCTGTTGCAGATCCTGTGGATAAATCATCTTTTGCAGCATGTTTCCACCTGGTGGTATGATGATGATGATGATAATATCATACTCACCTATTCAAGTTTAGTGACCAACTGCCTGTGTCTGCTAAATTTGATGTTCATGTAGCTTCAGTAGTTCCATCCACAACAAATGCTGATGAGATCTCTGATTCCTCTACATCTTTTGAGTTACCATCTAATTCCTGGTTTCAAGAGTCTGCAATCACATCTGCTGCTGCTGAAGGTCCTACAAACACTTGCACAGATCTCATTGTTTATCAAGAACTGAAGAATCACCCATGTCTCAGATATTGGTGAATCAATGCTGGTGTTTCAACAAGAAGTCAATTGTCTAACTTCTGCTTCTATGCTCTCTTCATCAGTCAGCTAGAGCCAAAACTACCATGTTGCTTTGAGAGACAATGGATGGGTTAAAGCCATGCAGCTTGAGCTACTTCAGTTCAAGAAACAGCAAGTGTGGGAACTGGTTCCTCTTCCCCAGGTAAGTGTGCAATAGGCACTAAATGGTGTTTTAGGAATAAAACTGATGAAAATGGGCTTATTGTTAAGAACAAGGCTAGACTGGTTGTATAGGGGTTTTCACAAGAAGAAGGTATTGACTATGATGAAACCTTTGCCCCTGTAGCCAGACTGAGGCAATCGATTGTTTTTAGCCTATGCTGCATTCCACAATCTTAAAGTTTTTCAAATGGATGTCAAAAGTGCATTTTTATGGTAAAATAAAGGAAGAAGTTTATGTGTGTCAACCACCAGTTTTGAGGATAATAAACATCCTGAATGGGTGTATAAACTTGATAAGGCTCTTTATGGGTTGAAACAAGCTCCTAGAGCCTAGTATGAGACACTTTCTACTTTTCTCTAAGAATAATTTCACTAGAGGCTCCATTGATAAACTTTGTTTTTAAGAAGGTGGATCAGCATAAGCTACTTGTTCAGATTTATGTTGATGATATCATTTTTGCATCCTCTGATCCCCAGTTGTGTGATGATTTTACACATTAATGAAAAAGAGTTTGAAATGAGTGCAATGGGAGAATTACAGTTCTTCTAGGCTTGCAAATTAAACAAAAGGCTGATGGAACCTTTATTCATCAGTCAAAATTACAAAAGATCTTTTGAATAAGTTTGATTTACAAAACTGTAAGCCTGTTTTACTCCCATGTGCAACACCACACAACTGGATGCAGATCAGAAAGGTAAAGCTGTTGATGAAACACTTTACAGATGTATGATTGGGTCCTTGATGTATTTAACAGCTTCTAGACCAGATATTATGTTTGCTACATGTGTTTGTGCTAGATTTCAGGCTGCTCCTAAAGAGTCTCATTGATTGCAGTCAAGAGAATCTTTAGATATTTGCAAGTACACAATCTCTGGGTTTATGGTATTCCACTGGACACTCTTGCAAATTAGTTGCTTTTTCAGATAGTGACTATGCAGGGTGCAAGTTAACTAGAAAGTCAACTTCTGGTGGTTGTCAATTCCTAGGCAACTGTTTGATTTCTTGGCAGAGTAAGAAACAAACATCTGTTGCTACATCAACTGCTGAGGCCGAGTACATTGCTGCTGCAAGTTGCACTTCTCAGGTACTCTGGCTTCAGAACCAACTTCTGGATTATGGCATTACAGAGACAAAGACTCCATTATTAATGGATAGTGCTTCAGCTTTGTGTATTGTCAAAAATCCAGTCCAGCACTCTAGGACCAAACATATAGAGATCAGACATCACTTTATTCGGGATTGTTTGAAAAAGGTCTGATTGATCCTAAGTTTGTGCCTAGTGCTGATGAGCTTGCAGATATTTTTACTAAGCCTTTGGATAGTTCTACTTTCCAAAACCTTGTGTTAAGGCTTGGTATGCTGCAGCTAGAATAAGTGACAACTACTGATGATTTCAGTAAAAAGTACTAGTGATCATTGGTAACCATGTCACATATAAGTACTGATGAGTCCTTTCACCTTCAGTAGTTTTTATAACTACTGACGGCTAAATGCCTCACAAGTACTGAAGTGCTTTATCTGTTCTAAACTACTATTTAGTTACAACTACTGAATCAGTACAAACAGATAAGTACTGACGTCCTATGAAACACCTGAAAAGCAGATGCAAAGTCTGATGAGTAAGTGTTGAGGACAGTATGAAACAACTGACAGGCTATGAATTGACGAAAACTACTGAAGAGAACTTTCTCTTCAGTTGTTTCTACAACTGCTGTTTCATTCTAAACAACTGAAGCAAAACCATGTCTTCAGTAGTTTTTAAACTACTGATGCCTAACACCAAGTCTTCAGCTGTTTACAACAACTGATGACAAAACCACTGTCTTCAGTAGTTTCACATTACTGATGACAAACACCAAGTCCTCAGCTGTTTCATCATCTGAAGTCAAAACCATGGTTTTCAGTAGTTTTCTAACTGCTGATGCCTAAAACCACGACTTCAGCTGTTTCAACGTCTGAAAGGGTAATACCATGTCAACAGTCGGTTTAAAACTACTGATGACTAACACCAAACCCTTCAGTCATTTTCTCACCCCTACCCTATAAATACCTGTCCTCTTCTCTAATGTTTCATTAGCCGTTATTTCTCTAAACTTTCTCTCTATCACATGGCGACCATGAGTCTGAAACCATGACATAACTGCGTTGCTTACCTTACAAAGTCGGCTTTCTGGAACAAAATGATAATGCCATTGACTTAATGGTGGATTCCCATATCGCACAGTCTTTCTCTTGAATCCAACCATCTACCCTGAATCCCTCAGTCAATTCTGGTCAAATGCTCTTGTTCATACTGATGAGTCTACTGGCCAGATCTCTGTTCGGTCCCTTGTCAACCAGAAACCAGTGGTCGTTACAGCCGAATCATTCGTCAGGCATTACACTTACACGACTCCACCGCTTGACTGCATATCAAAGGGCATAACAGATATGTCATTTATCAATCAGGGTATGAAGGTGATCTTCGGGCTACAACCATTCTAAAGAACATTTCCATGACGCTGAGAAAGTCATTTTTCACATGGTAAATGTCTGCTTAGCCTCCAAGACATCTTCTTGGGATCAAATGTCATCCCAATGGCAACAGGTATTGTATTCTATTCTAGAACACCAACCGCTAAATTTTTCTGAAATCGTTTTCTAGAAATAAAGAACTTGGCTCAGAAACCTGTGGCAAACCGATGGCCATTATATCCCAGGTTTCTGATGGCCATTATTTTAGATGAATTAAAATCTGATGGCCTTGTTGGCCTTGGAGTCCCTGCACCAGCTGTTTTGGCTGAGGTATACTCCAGGCACAACTCAGACCTTCACTCAAAGAGCTGCCCGAATGCTAAAGCCCAAGCACAGGAACCCACAGCTTCCTACACCAGAACCAAAGTCCCCACAAACCCAAACCAAAACAACCCAAACAGCTATTCAGGGAGATGAGTCCCCTGAAGATGCTCCTGCCCACCAACGCAGGATATACTTGCTGGTTTAAACCCACCAGCAGTATCAGAGACTCTACCAGCCATAACCGCTCAGGATTCCTCTCAAAAGGAGCCTGCAGCCACCACACAAGGGGTACCCACACATCTGGGATCTTCCTCACTTGAGAGATTGCCATTGAAGAGCACCATCCTCCCCAGGTGCACACTGCTTCTACCCCATCTCCCCATGCAACTGCCCCCCAAAGTCCAACCATAGTCATTGCAAACATGCTGACTCAGTTGCATGCCTCTCCTCCTCCCTAACAACCACCAACAAAGGGGAGAACCACAGACATTGAGGAAGAGGATCATCATGCTTCTGACAACCCCAGCACCGGGGTTTACAAGTTCTATCTCCTAGTGTGGATAGGGAGATTAGAACTTCTAGTGAGGCTGCCACCTCTTCTGCATCAACACATGATCAGAATGAGGATGGTAACATTGCTAAGACCTCACTAGAGGCAACAGCTGATGAAGGACATAGTCCTGAGGCTGGAAGTCCCCAGTTCCAAGAAAAAGGGGCACATGCTAAAACTGGTCTACACCCAGTGCATGTACATCCTGCTCCAAGCAGGAGGTCAGGTGATTCAGCTTGTGCTGATGATGACCTGGGCTTTTTCTATGACGTTCTAGCCCACAACACCATCCTGGAGGCTGAGGTAAGCAGACTACAAGAACTGCTTGCCAAGAAGTCTCAGGATGAAAGTCCATCTGCCCTCACCACCCCACAGATGGCACCTTCATTTGAAGGTTCCCCAAACACTTTACCCTCTCACTTCACTGAGCCTCCAGCTTCTGCTTTTGGCACTATCTCTCCGGGACAGAACCCCCAGAGCAGATGGTTCCTGTATCCAACAATCCCTACCTCTCATCACTCCCATCATCAATGACATTGTTTATAAAGCCATTGATGAGAGGATCTCCTCAAGTATACAACCACTCATTGATGATTCTGTGCAAAAGAAACTTTCTGCGGTACAAACCCCTGCCACCAATGCATCCAAAAAGGGGGAGAGTACTGCAGTGAAAAAAGAAGAGAAAAAAGAACTGAGGATGAGAAGGCACAAGAGAAAATCCTGGAGTTGGAACAAGAAAAGGAACAACAACTGATCACTTACAAAAGAAAGAAAAGTGCTGGTGATCAAACGAATGATGAAGAAAAATCCTTGGAAGAGCTGGTAAAAGATGCAGATGACACACACAGCCCATCCATGGACAAAATCATTGAGCAACTCTTCAAGCAAGGCTTTGATACAGCCACATTAGACAGTGAAATCAGGAGGTTGGAAGTAGAGGAAATTAAAAACAGATGGGCTGGGTATGATGTGCTGGAGAAAGAGAGATTGGAGATCATGATTCGATTCATTGCCAAATACTTAGGAAGATCACTGATGGAGATTCGTTCATGGACCAGAGACAGCATTCTGGCTATAGCCACCGAATCTGTTTGTCTGAGCAATTTCATAAGGGGATTATCATTGAAGCACTTGATGAGGCTGGGGCTGGGAAAAGGTTTTGAAATGGCAAGACTTACAAAGCAAACTCACAACCAAAATCTTGAACAACCTTCCCATCACCCACTCAAAACAGCCTACCCCTCAAATCTCCAAACCAATCTCAAAACCCAAATCCAAACATCCTCAATCTTCAAAACCAATTCCTTTACCAACCCAACCATCATCCAGTGATGCACCTAGAAGGAGGAGAAGGGTGCTAAGGATAGAAGAAGATGAAGAAGAAGGGATGAAGATGATAGTCTGCCACTCTCTGCTGTTCTAAAGCTACCAGAACCCAGGAGTCAACCCATGATCACACCTGACTCTCAAAGGGAAACGGTTAGAGTAAAATAGAAGATGAAGAACAGCAGAAGCAGCACGATGAGCAACTACTGAAGATGGTTGACAAGGAATTTCCTCAGTCATCATCTATACAAGCCATGAAAAGGCATGCTCAGAGGCTGTACACTCTCAGACACACATTTCAGTATCAGAAGGAGAGAGTGAGAGTATGGCCAGACCCAGGTGAGTTCTAGAATCCACAAAAGTTCCATTCCACACAGATACAATGGCCAGGTTAAAAACAATAGACTCTACAATCATGTTGGCCATTGTAGTCTCACCATGGGAATAATCAATGAATTCAAGAAGGCTCATCAATCAAAAATGACCCCTCAAGCCTTACTGGAAAACAAGATGATCAAAAGGGGTTATTATATAAGAAGCTTGAAGACATTAAGAAGAATGAGCTCCAGTTACTCCTTGAGGGCACTCATCCTGATGATTTGTCTATAGGGAGGTAACTACTGTGAGTTGAAGAATGGCAGGACTGAAGTACTTACTAAGTACTATGGTCCAGAGTTCTTCTTTGAAGGAGGAGTAGAAGAACTCTCCAAGGAGGAACAGGTTGTTCTCCTTGAGGCCTATGTTCGAGAGTCGTACAGACTGATAATGGGGAAGTAGATCTCATGAATGGGATAACAACTCTGTGTCCAGTTTCCCAAAACAGAGTTCCCATTCATACCTTGCCAAACAAGTCTCTGAGATCTCTTCCCAGGCCAGTGCTTATATGGGTCATCTTCTCAACTGATCAAGAAGGAAAAAGACCAACCATTTTGCCAACAATAAGTGGGAAAATAAATCAATTAGAGGTTTTGGCTGCATTGGTTTAGGGGGAGTTTGTTGGACCAAAAAACCAATGAGCCAAGATCAGAAAACCTCTAGTCCCACATGATATCACAACAACTGCTGAAGGCTTCATCAGCAGTTCGACAAGTGCTGAAGACTTCAACAGCTGAAGATCAAGTACTGAAGACTTCAACAGCTGAAGACTAAAGTGCTGAAGCTCAACAGCTGAAGAACACAAGTGCTGAAGCTGAACAGCTGAAGACACAAGTGCTGAAGCTGAAGACCAAAGTACTGAAGTACAACAGCTGAAGAGTCTACAAGTGCTGAAGATCAACAACTGTGTACAAAGTCTGAAGACAAAGACTGAAGTCATCAGCTGATGGAACGTCTGAAGTTCAAGTCTGAAGACCAAGTACTGAAGTTTCAGTAGTTTGTCACAACAGCTGAAGAGTACTTCTTCAGTAGTTGTGATATCAGTAGTTTTATGTTTTTACTTTCAGTAGTTTTGTAAAACGACTGAAGAGCTTGTTCTTCAGTCGTTGTAGTATCAGTAGTTTTGTTTTTCAGTAGTTGTAGTAACTGATAACACTTAGTATTTTGTAGAAGATGTCAGTTGTTTTGACATCTTCAGTAGTTATGTTTCAGTTGGAATAATTCTGTTAGATGTCACTATCAAGTGACATCAGCAGACGTCACATCTCTTATAAAGAGGTGTCGACCTAATTGTAAGTGTGACATTCCGTTACCACGAAAGCGAATATTGAATGAAATATATTTGCAGAATTCTCTCTATCTATACCCGTTTTTGTTGTTCTTCATGAATATCTTTTCGTTCTTGTGAATTGGCTAATTCATTGTTAGAATTCCGCTGCTATACTCTCTAATCAATCGAACGTAGATCACTGATCCTAACACCCCACACTTGAAGCTGGGGTCATTGGTAGCACCTTTGCTCTTCTCTTGTGGTTTGTGTGGCACCCTTGCCACCCCTTTCCCATATCCCAAACGGGTCCCTTACCCTTGCAACCTTTGCCTTGGGTGCGAGATGAGGCCTTTTCTTGTTCCCTCCTTCATTGATGGTGAGAACGGGTAAAACCCTTTTACCCATGGCCGCCTCGGCCGTTTTTAGCATTGAGTGAAGCTCACCAATGCTTTTGTCCCAAGCATTCATGTTGTAATTCAACACAAATGTCTCGAACTTCTTGGTAAGGCCATTGAGGATCAAATCCGTGTCCAATTCCTTCGAGATGGGACAATTAAGCCTCTCGAGGCGGTCAATATGACTTTTCATCTTAAGTACATAAGATGAAACAGATTGGTTGTCGTCCATACGACATGCATGGAGTGCTCGAACCATTTCGAAGCGCTCAACCCTTGCTTGCGTTTGGAACGTTTCCTTCAGCTGGGTTATCATGTCATATGCTCCGTGATGTTCATACTCCTTTTGGAGATCCGGAGTCATGCTCGCTAGCATGAGACAAGACACTTGGACAGAGTCCTCAGTGTACTTGAGCCAATCGTTGTAGGCCTCCTCGTCATCCTCAGTAGGTTGATCGGGGATAGGGTCGTCTAAAACATATGATCTTCTCTCTTGCTTGAGAACGATTCTCAAGTTTTGATACCAATCAATAAAGTTGTTATGATTTAGACGTTCCTTTTGGAGGATCGCTCGTAATGATTGGTTTGACGCGGATGAGTTATCATGATTTTCATTGTTGGTGGCCATCTACAAAATTTAACAAAGATCTATTTTAGTATTTTCGATATTGCTATTTTAATAATGAATGCCTTTTAAGGTCATTTTTATATTAAAGTCTAGAACCCAACATTACATTTAAATTGTGGTTAGGTGACCTTTATCCCACGATTTTAATTAATAAGGTGGTCAACGATTGACGGTTGCAACCATTTACAACTTCTAGAGGTATGGGATCGACTTTAAACATCGTATGTAAAGTCGGTATGTTAATCCCATCAACACCATTTGGAAACCATATTGTAGGTGATCCATTTAACATGGTTTGCAAATCAAGACATCCTACTTACACACACGTGTGAGTTTGCCAAAATGAGTGGTTAGGTGACCTTTATCCCACGAATATGGCATTCTCACCTTAAGTCATAAGTTCCCTCAAATTGGTTAGGTGACCTTTATCCCACTAAGAGTTCCCAAGTGACTCAAGTGCTATGTAAAAGGACGGTGTTGATGTTGTTTTCAAATGTTTAGAGATTTCATAATTTTAGTTTAGAAAACTCTTTGTACTTGTATTTGCATGCTTTCAAATACAAGGTACCCTTTGGTCCTTTGATTAAAACCTATTTTAATCTTTAAAATCATTAAATCATTTTAATAACATTTATATCACCTTTTAATGATTAAGAACCATCATTTTTATAGCTTGTTAAGTTTGTTAATTACTTTGTAATGCATATCAAAATATCAACCATACAATCAAATAACAAACATACAAACAAGCATAAACATAAACAACCATAATGTGCATAACCATAGCTACTATTGTGACCACACTTGTTTGCCATCACAAGTGTGGTCATTTGGTCTTTCCTAAGGGTTGAAATCAACACAAAATTCAGGTCATCATAGGCCTCCACCTGAACTTGCATCCATATGCTTCAAGTTCCATGTCTTTGATGTCCATCTTTGGGTCTTGATCTTTTGCATCTTCCTATTACAAAAATTGTATCCTAATACATTTTTCTAATAAAAGAAATGCACCTAATCTATTAATTACATAACCAAATGAATAAATAATAACAACCCAAATAATAAAGATGAATATTACAACCCAATTGAATGAATAAAACAACCATTCCAATCATCCAAACAACACAAGGCCAAAAGCTAGGTTATGCACTATCAAGAGAACAATCATAAACATCATTCAACAAACTAAATAAACCCCATCAAACGCAAAATTTTCAGCCAACATAAACTGAAAATTTGGGTTTGTTTGTCCAAACAAACAACATCCAAAATTATCAACCAATTGACATTCCATCTTTAAAAGTTTAATCATAAGCATGAAGATATAACTATGAAAGACTTGGGGTTTACAAAATCAGCCAAAATCAGCCTCTAATAGGTTGATAATAATCTTCTAAAACCGATTTTAAAGAACAAGAACAAGCAAGTTATCCACATAACCGGCTCTTGATGCCATTGTTGGGTTTGCAAGAACATAAAACTAAGTTTAACCCATTAAACTTACTGAAAACGCAGCGGAATATCAACATATTATTGACTTACTTATAAGCTGAAAAATATGTTCTTTAGGTGACCATTTGAATGTATAAAGCAAACCCAAAACAAAGGATCTTAAATATGTGAATGAACAAGCTAGAAACACAAGTTAAGCAACATAAAATCACAGCTTCAATGAGCTGTGATTACTACCTTGTTCCAGCCAAAGTTGTCGACCAAGAAAAGGTTGAAAATGCTTGTGAATCGGCCAAGACATCAAGGAAGAAGCACTCAAGCTTGTATACCCCAATCCCTTGAAGTAAACACCACTCTTGCTAGGGAGAGCACACCAAAAGAACTCAAAAAACCCGAAAATTTTGCTCCTACAGCCTGCTGCCTTTCGAGAGGTGTAGAGAGAGAGAGAGGGGTTGTGTGTGTTGCTTGCATATGTGATGGATCAGATTTTGAGTAGTGTGTCAAGCTAGTAGAGTGTGGCTTTAGTTTTTAAAGAAAAGGGGCCAATGAAAGCCAAATGGGGTGGCCGAAAATTGCCCCCCAAAATGGGTTTTCCCTCCTCTTTAAACATACATACACACTCTTGCTAATAAGCCTTTTTTTGTCACATATTAAATAAGTCATCTACTAGACATATTTAAATGTGACATGTCTTCTCTAATTAAACAATTTAATTAAAGTATACTCTCATGTTATTTGTGTTATTTAAACCCTTTAAATAACAAAATAACAATAAACCCATCAACAAATTATCCTCATAATTTGTTCCATTTCATATGCAACTTATTTAGAAAACCCATTTTCTAAATTGGTGTAAATATTTAATTGCATGATCATATCATTAATTAAATATTAATTGGTGTTTGCTAAGCTTGTTATTGGGTTTAACCCGACTTGGATCATAACGTACTAACCGCATCAATATTCTATGTGTCTTGGGCACATAGAATCCAACAGAAAGACCTTGAAGTTCTTGGATGTAGCAAATGCCAGAAATATCCTAACAGCTTCCAGTATTGCTACATGAGCAAAGACATCAGTGGAGTCAATTTCTTCTTCACCCTTCTTATTCGTAAACACCCTTGGTTCCATCAGTAGTCTGTCACACCCCAACTGATGGTGGAATCATCGGGGCGGACGAATGTGAAATGATTGTTCATAGCACATGGAACTAGATAAGTTGAAATATTATTAAATATCATTTACATGAACATTACAAGACAATTTAAATAAATATGATACAAATAAGATATAAACAACATAATAAGACTTTCAATTAACTAAGTCCAAGTCCTATATGACAACGATGAGAACTTCAAGTATGAAACCTGAAACATGTTAAAAATAAAGGGTCAACTATGAAAGTTGGTGAGATTTCCATAGTTTTCAATACATAAGTATATAAAAGATGGCAATTATGTTATAAGTTAAAGAACAAAGTAACTAGGGATGTAAGACAAAATGCACAATCAAACCTTGACAGTTTTACAAGTCTCATCATTTACAAGTTTATACGATTAGCTAAGTGTACTTGGATTAACCAAGCAGGCTTGTCAAGCCCATAGATCTATGACGTCGCCAGACTAGCAATAGTTAATGATTGTACATATAATCGTCAATACATGGTAATTACTAAGATCAACTAACCATAACATACAAGTGAATTGCCATAAGTTTACAAAAATCAAATGTTTTACAAGTGCAATGATTATAATGTAACATTTTTCACCCCAAAGTGTAAAAATATCAAAAAGGGGTATAGAAATACTCACATGGAAAACTCACAAGTATAGTGATGGTTGTAGAGTACATAAAAAAACTTGAATTTCAAGAGTCAAAGGTGATGTCCTAAATGATAGAAAGAACATAACTTGAGATTGGAATTCATTACAAGAAATTAGGACATTTAGAAAATGCTAAAAAGCAAAAGGTAGATTGAAAAAGGATTATTGCATCAATTTTAAATTCTGGACAGAATGTTTGGTATGTGTTGAACAGGTTTTAAAAATAGAAAACACTTTCATAAAATTATAAAAATTTATACTTGATTAGCTAAAAGTCTCCCGGACAACTTTCATTCAGAAACAATTTTATGGAAAGATCTTTAAATAGGTCAAACAAGCAGCACAAGACAGAAGGTGCTGAAATGCGCACTTATCTTGTGAAGGCTATTGTTGAGTCGTCCGACTGAGTTTGAAGACGTATAAACTGTCATTAAAAAGGTAAATCAAAGAACCTAACATTGGAGTCTAAGTATACTCAAATTTATTTTTTTATGATCAAGTTATGGTAGGTTGAAGTAAGATTATATTCTGCAAGAATTGTAGTAAGGCACTTATGTGCACTTTTAAAATTGTTAAAGCATGAAACAGGTTAGAACATTTTATTATGTCAATATATAGTATATTAGTCTTCATTTGAGTTATAAAATTATTCTAAGACTTTGGCATAGCCATCACTTATGGAAATAATCTTGTGGAATAACCGAATGCGACGGCATAGCCATCCATATGCAAATGGGATTCTTTGTTATGTTAGTGTGTTGTTAGATTAATTTAGGAATGTTAGTGTTGGATCAAGAAGAAGCCTGTTGCAACCAAAACCAATTCACTTAGACAATTTTGGTACTACATGCAAGGGCTTCCGTAGCTTAGCATGGAACTTCCAAAGACAAAGTGAAAGATAAACTTCCGAAGACAAAGCTCTACTTCCGAAGCAAAGAGCATGCTTCCGAAGATCAAGTCTTAGAAGAAAAACCTGAAGACTACTTCCGAAGTATGATGATAAGAAGAAGTCTCCAAGCCTTGGAAGAGGTAGTCTCTTCCGAAGTATAAGTGGCTTCGGAAGTACTTACTCTTCCGAAGCCATTTAACCTTCGGAAGACACAACTATGAACCAGTGGTCACAAGTATGGTCTCTGACACTTTGCTACAGACCTCTGATACTGTATGGCGTTTTCTCAAAGAGCCATGCAGTTGACCATACTTTATTCCATTGTTCACCTTTTATGATAGTACAAGTTACCAACTTTAGTTGGTAACAAAAGGTAAGTCAGGGACATGTCCTAACTACCAAATCTCAGATAAGACTTTATCCGAGATACCTTAAACAATAGTCTTGTAGTATAGAATTTAGATATAGGATCGCAGCTGGTATCAAAGTATATCCGGCTATAGGTAGTATTATATATAGGTTCTCTTTGTAACTCATTCGACACTGCTTGTTAGCATCTTGTATTATTGAGTTGAGAAGCAATACATAAAAGTACCTTGAAAATTACTTCTTGCGTTCTTTATTACTTTCTATGTTGTGATCAACTCTTACTGATTCTATGTTTACGCGAGTGTTGTTCTAGGTGAGTTTGAGAGAAAACAAAGTGTTAAGTGACCAATAACGATACTGCAAGTGGTATCAGAGCTACTAGGCTCTTGATTGCGTGATCTAACCATCAAAATCAACCTGTTTTTCTCTCCTCCCTACAACCCACTCACTCAAAATGGCCCTTAACAAGTTCGAGGTAGAGATGGGAACCATGACAAAGGCTCCCATCATTACTCCTGAAAATTTCAGGTCTTGGAGTAGGAGAATCGAAGGCTTCATCTCATACCAAGACAACAAGATGTGGAACTCCATTGTCAATGGCTCGTATAAGCCAAAGGTGGCATCACCAGGTGGAAACGGTGCCATGATAGAAAAGGATGTTGAGGACTATTCTGACGAAGACAGAAAGAAGATGGACATCGACAGCAATGCTATGACCATTCTCATGACTGCAATACCGAACTCCATTATGGTGGGGTTCGAGCATTGCAAGACTGCCAAAGAATTGTTTAATGCACTTGCTCAGATGTACTTAAGCTCCAACGACTCGAAGAAGGACTCGCTAAAGTAGCAGTTTGAGAACTTCACTCATATTGCTAGAGAGACTCTCAGCCAGCAGTACTTCAGGTACATGGATCTTATCTCTTCTCTTCAGTCTATGAAGATCACTCCTCAACTTAGAGATCTTACTAGAAAGTTCATGAGTGCTCTTCCAAACAAGTGGACATTTTCCTGTGTCTCTATCAAGAGGACAGAGAACTTGAACACTCTCACAATGACTGAACTCTATGGCATCCTTGATGGATACCGCCTAGAGATGGAGAGTAAGAAGGGCCACCATACAAGCAGACCCATGAGTCTTCCTGCTAGCAACGCTTTAATGGTTTCCGAAGGCTCATTAACCCCACAACCTTAGCATTACCTGACCTACTAGCAGCCATCTTGCTCTCCTGGACCATACATCATTTATCCTGAAACTCCAAGGTCTCAACAGGCTCAACACAACTCCTTCTAGGAAAGTTGTTCCTTTATCTCAGGAAGTGGACACTCTGGTGATTTTCAATACTACTTTGATCATCTTGAGTGTTTCAGTCCAGATGACGTAGAGTACGTGGACATTGTCCAACAGATGGCTCTTTTAACTTATAGAGTGAAGAAGTTCTTTAAGAGAACTCAAAGGCATTTCCCTCAAAACCCAACTACCAGCAAGTTTGGGTTTGATAACACTAAGGCAAAATGTTATAATTGTAATCAGCTGGGTCACTTTGCAAGGGAATGCGAGGCTCCCAAGACCAATCCGGGAACCCCACAGGCCTCCACACATCCCTCAACCTCAAAGCCCACTAAGAAGTCAATTGAAACAGCTGCAATGGCTCAAGTAGTTGACTGGAGCTTCATGGTACAGGATGTGACTCCTGCTCAAGCTCTCATGGCTAGAACAGATGATACTCAAGTATATGAACATCTCTATACTCTAGCCTATATAGCTAAAGTTAAACTTTATCAAGATTACAATATGGAAATCAGATCTGATATTGAGTCTTTAAAAATCTTAAAATCTGATTTTAAAAGAGTTGAATCTGACTATCAAAACAATTGAGTTAGAGAAAACTGTCTCTTTTATAACATGAACACACCAACTACAAGACTCAAATCAAGGATCTGATATCCAAATTGTCTGAGGCTCAAGCCTAGCTTGTCACTACTGAGGCTCAGGCTAGGAAGCATGTTATTTCTTAGCAGAACTTCCAAGCTATTCTTACATCATCCTCCCATTCCAAACCTTGTTATCAAAACAAAGGAGGGTTGTAAACCAATTAAATTGCTCCACCACACTCCTATGAGTCTATTAGACAGCCTAGATGTGGTATTGAGGAGCAAGAGGTTCCTACTACTGACCCTTCCTCACTAGAGTTGAAGGATGAAGCAATAATAGTGGCCACCATAGGGAAGAAACATGTAGATGTACCCATCTCCTCTTGTGAAGATCAAATCCTAACCACTAAGGCCAGAAGAAGCAGAGCTAAAGCTACTAGAAGAACTGCCAAGAAAGTGGTTGAGTCCAAGCTAAAGATTGACCCAAAGCAGAAAGGTGTCTTTATCTCAGCTGGATTCCAAGTGTTAGGTACTTCTGATTCAGGAAAGGAGTTTAATACCAGCACTCCTATCCTACAAAAGGATCAGAAGTTGAAGGGAAAGGTTGCTAATGAAGAAAAGAAGCCCAAGAAACTGCAACCTTCTCATTCCCAAAAGACTAACATTGCATGTATAATGTGTCGTCTGCAAAACCACATGGCAAAAGATTGTTACTACAATCATGCAAGCACACATTATGCAAATAATGTTAGAAAGAAGGAGTCAGGGAAGGTTTCACATTTGGACCTTTTCAAACGGTTCAAGTGATGAAAAAGGGAAAGCTAGTTTCAGAAGCAAGGTTGCTTTGAGAAGAAACTCTTTCTTCCGAAGGGAAAATGGCTTCGGAAGCAAAAGCTACTAAGGTTCGGAAGAACAAGAAAGCTCCCTTGAAACCATCCCAAAATAAGACTGCTTCGGAAGAAAAGGCGGTGAAGGCTTCTTCCGAAAAGAAAGAAGCTTCGGAAGATGGCCATGCTGTAAAAGCTTCAACAAGTTCATCGTCCAAGATCAACCAAATAGTGGACTGGAAGATCAAGGAAGATGCTGCAGCCCAAACCTCTTCTTTAAAGATCTCTATTGAACCCCCATGCATATCTTTTGGTTCAATTATGTCATTATCTCTCAAAGAACCCAAGACCAACAAGGCTTGTGCCTCCAAACAAAACTAACAATCTCATCTTGTGTGCAGGGACATCCATATCATAAGAATAACAATGTCTAGATAGTAGACAGTGAATGCTCCAGGCACATGACAGGGAACAAATCTCTCCTTCAATAGTTTCAAAACAATGATGAAGGTCCTGTCCAATTTGGAGGTGAGGCCAGAGGATATATTTCTGGCAGAGGGAGTATATCCAATGGTAAAATAAAATTGACAAAGTTCACTTTGTCAAATAGCTTGAACACAATCTATTAAGTGTTTCTCAATTCTATGATCAAAAGCACCAAATGCTTTTCACGAAACATGAGTGCATTATCCTCAAACCTGGGATGACAATTCCTCTGGAATTAGTGCTTCTTAGATCTCACAGGAAAGGGGATATGTACAAGTTGTATATGAACAATGCTTCCCCAATGGGTGAAGTATCATGCTTTCTTTCCACAGCTGACAGTGATGAGTCTACACTATGGTGTAAACGTATGTGTCATGTAAATTTTAAGACAATGAATAAATTGGCTAAAAATAACTTGGTACATGGTTTGCCTAAAAAGGAGTTTTTGTGCAAAGAAACTGTGTTGCATGCTTGAAAGGGAAACAACATAGGACATCTCACAAATCCAAATATGTTAACTCTATCACTACTCCATTACACTTATTGTACATGGATCTTTTTGGTCCCACAAGTATAATGAGCATTGTAAGGAAATCATATTGCCTTGTGATAGTTGATGATTTTAAAAGATTCACATGGGTATTCTTTTTAAGAACTAAAAATGAAACTGCTAAAATATTAAAGTCTTTTATTCTTAAAATAGAAAATCAAATTGATTACAAGGTTAAAATTATTAGAAGTGATCAAGGGACTGAGTTTAAGAACTTCGTTGTTGACTCATTCTGTAACTCAAAAGGGATTGCCAGAAAATATAGTGCTCCCAGAACTCCTCAACAAAATGGTGTTGCTGAGAGGAGGAACATGACACTTATTGAGGTTGCTCAAACCCTATTAGCAGATTCAAAACTACCTCTTACATTCTGGGCAGAGGCAGTCAACACTGCATGCTATGTGTAGAACATAGTTCTTGTAGTTAAGCCCCATGGAAAAACCCCTTATGAGCTATGGAACAATAGGCCACCGTTCATTGGCTTTCTAAGGTCCTTTGGCTACAGGTGTACCATACTTAACACAAAAGACAATTTTGCAAAATTTGCGGAAAAGTCAAATGATGCCATCTTTGTTGGGTACTCTTCTAGTTCCAAAGCATATAGAGTATACAACATTAAGAATCAACAATTTGAGGAGTCAACCAATATAGTTGTTAATGAGCACATT
This sequence comes from Flaveria trinervia, assembly GCA_025506515.1. Classification (NCBI taxonomy): domain Eukaryota; kingdom Viridiplantae; phylum Streptophyta; class Magnoliopsida; order Asterales; family Asteraceae; genus Flaveria; species Flaveria trinervia. The sequence goes on from CM046446.1 coordinate 50,402,320, forward strand.
CCTTATGTTAGCGGCATTGGTCCTGATCATATCTTTGATTTGGAATTGTTTCCAAACTATTCTAAACCATCTTGTGAGATTTTTCTGTTGGAAGAGGTGCTCAATATGATGCTGATGGTACTGCTGATGATCAACTGTTTGAGATACCCAGTCCTAGTCCAAGTTCTCCAAGAGCTGCAATACACCAAGCTTCCACCATTCACAGATCTGATAGTCTAACTATATCCAGGAATAGTGAAGCTTCTACAAATGAAACACTTACTGAGTCTCAAAACTCATCAGGGGATCCACCACAACACCAGGCAGAAGGAAGTAGTGTTTTAAAGGAGTAGGAAGCTGTTAATACTACTTCACAGCCAACCACTAATGATGTTTCTCACTTATTCTATCTATACTCATTGAATGATTTTGAAATAGCAACTGGAGAGAGTGTTTCAGTTCCTGAGCAAAATATGTCCAACCTAGACCTATCTCTGCAAATGGAAGTAATTCCTCGCTTTAGGATTTACAAAACTCATCCTACTAAGAACATCATAGGGGATGTCACTGAGGGAGTTAGAACAAGAGGAGAGACTCAACATGGGAATGTTTGCTTGTACTCATGCTTTCTATCCCAGATGGAACCCAAGAAGGCAGAAGATGCCTTGAAAGATAGTAGCTGGCTTGAATCGATGCAAGAGGAGCTGCTTCAATTCAAGAGACAGAAGGTATGCAACCTATGTCCGCTACCATCTGGTCAAGTACCAATAGGCACTAATGGGTTTTCAGAAACAAGAGAGACGATAGAGGCTTGATCATCAAGAACAAAGAAAGACTTGTTGTTCAAGGATACACCCAAGAGGAAGGAATTGATTATACTGATGTCTTTGCACCGGTTGTAAGACTTGAGGCAGTTAGGATCTTCCTTGCTTATGTTGAATCCAAGGGCTTCACTATGTATCAACTTGATGTCAAGTTTGCCTTTCTATTTGGGGATATAGACAAGGAAGTCTATGTATGCCAACCTCCAGGATTTGAAGACCCACAACACCCCAACTATGTGTGTAAATTGGATAAAGCTCTATACGGGCTACACCAAGCACCTAGGCTGTGCTATGAGACTTTGTCTCGGTTTCTTCTGAAGAATGGCTACACTAGAGGTACCATTGACAAGACTCTCTTCATCAGAAAGTCTAGAAAGGACATCTTGCTTGTTCAAGTCTATGTCAATGACATCATATTTGGTTCTTCAAATGACCAAATGTGTAAGGACCTTGAGAGCATTATGAAGAAAAAGTTTGAAATGAGTTCCATGGGAAAAATGGACTTTTTCCTTGGGATTTAGGTAAAGACAAAGGAAGGGTTTTTCATTAATCAATCTAACTATGTCTCTGACATCTTAGAAAGATTTGAAATGAAGGATTGCAAGCCTGCCAAGACACCCATACCCAGAAACCATAATCTTTGTCCTGATCTTGAGGGGGAGGATACTAATCAACATCATTATAGGGCAATTATTGGTTCTCTTATGTATCTTACTGCCAGTAGACCTTATATCATGTTTGCTACTTGCATCTGACACTTTGTCTCAGTTTCTTCTGAAGAAAGGCTACACTAGTGGTACCATTGACAAAACTCTCTTCATTAGAAAGTCTAGAAAGGACATCTTGCTCGTTCAAGTCTATGTCGATGACATCATATTTGGTTCTTCAAATGACCAAATGTGTAAGGACTTTGAGAGCATTATGAAGAAAAAGTTTGAGATGAGTTCCATGGGAAAAATGGACTTTTTCCTTGGGATTCAGGTAAGGCAAACAAAGGAAGGGTTTTTCATTAATCAATCTAAGTATGTCTTTGACATCTTAGAAAGATTTGAAATGAAGGATTGCAAGCCTGCCAAGACACCCATACCCAAAATCCATAATCTTTGTCCTGACCTTGAGGGGGAGGATACTGATCAACATCAGTATAGGGCAATTATTGGTTCTCTTATGTATATTACTGCCATTAGACCTGATATCATGTTTGCTACTTGCATTTGTGTAAGATATCAGGTCGCTCCAAAGGTGTCTCACCTAGCTGCTGTTAAGAGAATCCTCAGATACCTCAAAGGAGCACCTAAACTAGGTCTCTGGTATCTCAGAAACAAGGACTTTAATATCTATGGATACTCTGACAGTGACTATGGTGGTTGCAATATTGACAAGAAATCAACATGAGAAGGATGTCGATTTCTTGGTGGAAGGATCATCTCATGGCAATGTAAGAACCAATCATGTGTCTCTACATCAACTGCTGAAGCTAAAGACATTGCTGCTGCTAGCTGCTGTGCTCGACTGCTATGGATTCAGAATCGGATGCTAGACTATGGATTCAACTTTATGAGTACTCCTATCCATATTGACAGCAACTGTGCTATCTCCATTACTAAAAATCCGATGAAGCACTCCAAAACAAAGCATATTGACATCAGGTACCATTTTATTAGAGATATTCATGAGAAAAGTCTCATTAAACTAATCAAAGTTGACTCAAATGAACAATATGCTGATTTGTTCACCAAAGCTTTTGATGAGCAAATATTTAAGTATCTCATAACAACTATTAGGATGATAAACATTGATTAGATCACCACTTTTGAAAACCTTTTAATATGTATTGTCTTATGTCAATACAATTTAAGCCCTGTTACAAAAGGTCTTTTTGAACATTTCTAAGTGTAAATTCCTTCCGAAGAGAAATTAACCCTCGGAAGTTATTTTTTATATCTTCCGACGCATTTTCTCAAAGGATATTTTCTTCTCGGAAGAGTTTTTGGTCTCGGAAGAAGTGATTGATTGCGTATCAGATCTACTTCCGAGGCTTACACACTCTCCATTCGGAAAGCAATCCTAACCTTCAAAAGCAAAGTTTTTGCATCGGAAGTAAGAATTGCCTTCGGAAGACAAATTACCTTCGGAAATATTTTACATTCGCAAGGAAGATCCTACTGTGTAATGTAAATCTCTCGGGCTCCACAATGTAAAAAACAAAGATTTTGTTAATGATGTCGGGTTATTTAACTGACTTTAACCTTACCGCCATTGTCAATTCATCCACTAAACCATCACATCACCTTATCCTTACCCCATTACCGCCTTCCCACCCTTTTTTAAATAATCTTGACTATTCAAGACTTCGGCATAGCCATCACTTATGGAAATAATTTTGTGGAATAACCTAATGCGGCGGCATAGCCATCCATATGCAAACAGGATTCTTTGTTTATGTTAGTGTGTTGTTAGCTTAATTTAGAAATGTTAGTGATTGTTATAAGGTTAGTGATTATTAAAATGTTAATGATCAAATGATAATAATTGAAATTAAAAGAGATTTGGTAGAAGAAAGAATAATAGTAAGAACATAAAATCATGAGAACAATTGGATGGTAGGATGATTGAAATGTATAATATAAAAGCAATAAAAGATTACCTTAGTATTAAGAATTCTTGAAATTTCTTGTAAAATAAAATTCTTCAAATTGATCATAACCAATAGATGAAAGAAAGATATGAGAGTGAGATTTTAAGAGAATGAGAAAATGAAAAGTGAGGCATAAGGCTTGCTTTTATAGTTGAGGTTAGGAGTAGGTTATGAATGATTTTAACGGTAAATTATAAGTCTTTTAAAAGAGAGTTATGATTTTGAAATAAATATAAGATTAAACAAAAAATAGATAAAAGAATAATTACAATTTAAACTTGTAATTTATTAAAACCTTAGTTTTAATTTAATCAACTTATTTTCTTATAAAATCTTTATAAGTTTTATAAGACTTGTAACTTTATAAGTTTATTAAAATTCATTTTATAACTGTATAAGTTTTAATAAGTCTTTTTCATTTAGTTATTTATTGTAAAATGATAAATAAAGATTTATATTTTTATGAAAAATATTTATTTATAAAATAAATAAATTATTATTCTTTGTTTAAATGATAAAATGAATAAAACAATTTTCAATATTGCTTAAATTGCACATTTAACACGTTTGATTCAATAAAATAAATAATAAAAATTTTAAATATTAAAATTTCCATCGTATGAAAGTTTAAAGTGAGTTCGTGTTTGGTTTCATAATTTTGAAATTCCACGGATGTTACAGTCTCCCTTACTTTAAGAAATTTAGTCACAGAATTTAATCTCGAGAAGACTAATTTCAAGGATATGAGGAGACTTGGATTTCATTTCACATTCGCAAGTGAACTCTTAGGAGCGTTTAAATTCAATAAGTTTAATTATGATGTTTTGCTATGCTTAAGTTTGTTAAATTTCATAATTCATGATTTCATGTGTTTCTTGGCAAAAGGGTGCAAGATTATTAATTAGAATTTCAATTGATAGACTTTTACATGTCAAGTGGTTCAAGACGATTAGGAAGGTTTTGACACAACACCAAGTTTTAGATCAACACGAGACTCAGCTTAACGAGCATGAGAAATATATTCAGGACACAGATGGATATGAATTCATAGGAGCTTCTCAAGCAAATAACTTTAACAGGGTTCTAGATGATCGATTCTTGTTTACTTATGTCATTGAGGTTTCAAAGTTGCATTAGTTATTTTTAATACGTGAATCTTGTTTATTAAGATTAGTGGTTTAGTTCAGAATAAAAGTAACATTGAGACGAGGTTGCAGAATAAGTGCGGTTTAGAAGGGAAGACATTCAAAAAAGATTATTAAGAGTCGTTAAAAGAATCGGGTAGTGAGTTTTAAGATCCAAAAGACAAGATCAATGATAAAACAATTTAAAGTAACAAGATGTTTCGGGTGTAACGCTCGGTTTACAAACCAAAGCATTACGTTGACTTAACAAAGTATTAGGTCACCTACAACCTTAATCAAGACATGTGTACCTATAAGCAGACACTCACCCCAAGGGTTCCCAAGTAAGGTAAGCAGGTCCATCAGTTAAATTTATATGAATACCTTGCCTAGACTAAACACCTCGAGATACAAGCATCACGCTCTTCCAGCATTACATGTTTCAAGTTATAGGACATAGACTTTGACGAGACTTGAAAACTACAAATAACGATTCAAAACTCATTTTTAAAACCATTTGATTTAGGCACCTAATGCCTTAAAATATGATTTAAGGTTCGTTTGTGCATTGATAAGATTCAAAGTATAAGAATAAGCACATAAGGAATATAATCACATAATCAAGTATAAACACATAAGACACATAAAATCTTATCTAAGCATATAAAATATATGAGAGGACTCATATGTAAGGGCTTAGTTATAGTCTAGGTAATTTCATTTCTAATAATCTAATTTCCTATAACCATGTCTCCGATACCAATCTGTCACACCCCAACCGACGACGGAATCATTAGGGCGGACGAATGTGAAACGATTGTTCATAGCACATGGAACTAGATAATTTGAAATATTATTAAATATCATTTACATGAACATTACAAGACAATTTAGATAAATATAATACAAATAAGATATAAACAACAACATAAGACTTTCAATTAACTAAGTCCAAGTCCTATATGAGCACGGAGAGAACTTCAAGTATCAAACCTGAAACATGTTAAAAATAAAGGGCCAACTTTAAAAGTTGGTGATATTTCTATAGTTTTCAATACATAAGTATATAAAGGATGGCAATTCATGTTATAAGTTAGAGAACAAATTAACTAGAGATGTAAGACAGAATGCACAATCAATCCTTGACAGTTTTACAAGTCTCAACGTTTACAAGTTTATATGATTAGCTAAGTGTACTTGGATTAACCAAGCATGCTTGTCAAGCCCAGAGATCTATGACGTCACCAGGCTAGCAATAGTTAATGATTGTACATATAACGTCAATACATGGTAATTACTAAGATCAACTAACCATAACATACAAGTGAATTGCCATAAGTTTAAAAGAATCAAACGTTTTACAAATACAATGGTTATAATGTAACATGTTTCACCCCAAAGTGTAAAAATATGAAAAAGGGGTATAGAAATACTCACATGGAAAACTCACAAGTATAGTGATGGTTGTAGAGTACATATGAAAACTTGAATGTCAAGAGTCAAAGGTGATCTCCTAAATGATAAAAAGAACAATAAATTAAGGTTGGAGTTCATTACAAGAAATTAGGACGTTTAGAGAATGCTAAAAAGTGAAAGGTAGATTGAAAAGGATTATTGCATCAATTTTAGATTCTGGACAGAATGTTTGGTATGTGTTGAATAGGTTTTAATAATAGAAAATGGTTTCATAAAATTATAAAAATTAATAATTGTTTAGTTCAAAGTCTCCGGACAAATTTCATTCAGAAACAATTTTATGAAAAGATCTTTAAATAGGTCAAACAAGAAACACAAGACAGAAGGTGCTCAAATGCACACTTATCTTGTGAAGGCTATTATTATTTGAAGTAGTCCCAACTGGAGCTGAAGATGTGTTATTTGAAGGTCTTCTCAGCTCAAATCTTGGATCAGGATCACCTGCATTTAAATCTTCTACAGATCCTGAAACAGTCTCACAAGATTTGTTAAAATAGTTAATAACTTAATCAAGATCAAAAAGCCACTCAGGACCAGACCCAGCCACACAGGGTGTGTGTTCATTCAAAGTCACATTGGCTGACTCCTCAACAATTCTAGTTTTAAGATTGTATACTCTGTAAGCCTTAGCTTAGGAAAAGTATCCAATGAAGTGTCCATCATCTGATTTCTCTGTAAATTTGGCAATTTGATCCTTGGTATTCAAGATGGTGCAAGGACAACCAAGTGACCTGAGAAAACCAATGAAAGGTTTCCTCTTGTGCCAAAGTTCATAAGGAGTCTTGCCATGAGTCATAACTACTAAAACTCTATTCTACACATAGCAGCCAGTGTTGACTGCCTCTACCCAGAAGGTGATGGGCAGCTTAGAGTCAGACAACATGGTTCTTACAGCTTCAACCAGTGTCCTGTTTCTCCTCTCAGCAACACCATTCTGCTAAGGAGTATTGGGAGCACTGTATTGTCTTGTAATACCTTTTTCATCACAAAATGCATCAAGGATTTGGTTTTTGAATTCAGTTCCCTGATCACATCTTCTGATTTTCACCTTGTGATCAGATTGATTCTCAATCTTTAAGATGAAATTCTCTAGAATCTCAGGAGTCTCATGCTTAGTTCTAAGGAAAAGACCCAAGTGAATCTTGTAAAGTCATCTGTGATCACTAAGTAGTAAAAGGTCCTTCCTAAACCTATTACGCTGATGGGGCCAAAGAGATCCACATGTAACAAGTGTAAGGGTGTAGTGATGGAGTTCCTTTCCTTAGGCTTGTGAGATACCTTGTGTTGCTTCCTTTCTAGGCATGCAACACAATGGTCATCACTTGTAAACTCTTTCTTTCGCATTCTAGTTACCAAACCATTCTTAATCAGTTTATTCATATTCTTAAAGTTTACATGGCACATTCTTATATGCCATAAGAAAGACAAATCACTATTTGCTTTAGATCGAAAGCATGAAACTTCTCTAGAGGGAGATGTTTCTTGAAAATACATCTTGTACATGTTCCCTTTCCTGGGGGCTCTAAGCAGGATATGCTCATGAGGAATGACCACCCCGGGCTTGAGAACAATGCACTCATGCTCAGTAAAGAGCATGTTATGACTTTGATCACAAAATTAGGATACACTCAGAAGATTGTACCCAAGCTCCTTGACAAAGTTTACCTTTTCAATGCTAAGCTTATCATTTGTGACCCTGCCCCTTCCAGAAATGTAACCACCTTCATCTCCTCCAAAGGAAACTGGCCCTCTATCAATCCTTTCAAAGTTCTAGAGTAGTGAACTATTGCCTGTCATGTGCCTGGAACAGCCACTGTTAATGATCCAGACATTCTTGTTTGTCTTGAGCTGTCCCTGCACAAAGAGAATGATTAGTTACATTTGGAAACCGAAACCTTATTTGTCTTGGGGTCACTAAGAGAAATAGAAGGTAATGCAATAGTAATAGAACCTATGGTTGTGCTTAGAGGATCTTGAGTTGTTGTTGATGGAGAATTCTCAGTCACTTGGTCTTTCTTAGACTTCAACACCACCTTTGGAAGCTTGGACCTGACCTTCAATACTTCATAAGCTTTTGATACTCCAAACGTTTTGATAACTAGACCTTTGGAAGATTTTGCAGGCACTGCAGCAGACTTCAGTGCTTCGGAAGTATTCCTTTCTTCCGAGACCAACTTTTATTTCAAACATAATTTTCCACTTGCCTTCTTCTTAGTTTTGTAGCTTCCTAAGGAAACAGATTTTCCTTCCGAAGCTTGAATCTTCTTAGAACTCTTGGAAGTCTTTGGTTTGATCATGTGAAGAGTACCCTTAAGATTGTATGGGCAATCCTTAGCAAGATAAGCAGTACTTTCACACATAACATACTCCATTTTCTTCTTCCCAAGAGCCTTCTAGGAACAAGACTGACTTTGATCACATCCTTTTTCCACCCTTATCTTTGTAGATGTTGAGAAAGTCCTTTTGGGCTGAGGACTGTTCTTGGAGTTTGATGGTCTAGGCTGTGTAGCAGTGGTACACAGCAGATTAGTCTTCTTCTTGGTACTGAGATGATTTGAACATGAAACAGAACTCTTAGAAGAAGAGTTGAGGTTGATGTTTTCAGTCTTTACCACTTCAAACCATGTAGAGATAAAAACATGTTTATGCTTGGAGTCAAAAGTAGCTTTGATCTCTTGAGTCTTCCTAGCTTTTCTTTTGCTTTTTCTGATCAAGTTCTTCCTCACTGACTTGGTCATTACATCTTCTTCTTCTCCTCGGAAGGATAGTGGCCCTTCTTAGAATCATCTTCTTCATTCTTCTCAGAGGTATTCTTCACTATTACTTCTTCATCCTCTTCACTCAAAGGATCTATGAGAAGGAGCTCATCTACACAAGTTCCACACCTAGGTGATCTTACAGACATGATTATGTGTGGAGGAGCTATCTTATTTGATCGTAGTCCCTACTTGTTTTGATAGCACACTTTGTTGTACAGGGATGAGGATATCATGTTCTTGAAGGTCTCTTCTTTCAGAACACACTTGTTTGCCCTGGCTTTGCTGATCACAAGCTCAGCCTGGCACAAAATCAGCTTGGTTATGAGATCCTTGATTTGAGTCCTAAAATCTGTACGCTCATATTTTAGAACTGTAATAGTTTTCTCTAAGTCCTCTATCTTCAATTTACAATCATTTTCAGACTTTCTAAAATCAGCTTTTAAAATGATTAAGGACTCAAGATTAGATCTCATCTCCAAGTTATAGGACCTATATCTATTGGGTCTGGACTATGTTTGGACACCATTTGTTCTAGGTGCCTTACACTCCCTGGCAAAGTGGCCCATCAAGTTACAGTTTGAACATTTGACTTTGCCTTTGTCCAGGCCAAACTTTCCACTGGTTGCATTGCTAGGAAACTTCCTTGCAGTCCGCTAGTAGAAATTCTTGGCTCTGCGAGTTAGAAGAGCCATCTGCTGGACTATCTCCATGTACTCCAGATCATCTAGATGGATACAGTCCAGGTCTTTGTTAGATCAAAAAGAAGGCTAATGCAACCAAAACTTTGTCACTTAAAGTTACTTTGATGCTGCATGTAAAAGGCTTCCGAAGCTTAGCATGGAACTTCTGAAGGTTGTAGAGTTCTTCTGAAGATAAAATGAAAGATCAACTTCCGAAGACAGAACTCTACTTCCAAAGACAAGTGCATACTTCCAAAGTTCAAGACTTAGAAGAATAAAGTAAAGATCACTTCTCAAGTATGATGAAAAGAAGAAGTCTCCAAGCCTTGGAAGAAGCAGCCTCTTCTGAAGTATAAGTGGCTTCGGAAGTACTAACTCTTCCGAAGCCTTTTAACCTTCGGAAGACACTGCTATGAACTAGTGGACACAAGTATGGTCTCTGACACTCCGCTGCAGACTTCTGATACAACATGGCTTCTTCCTAAAGAACCATGTTGTTGACCATACTTTATTCCATTGTTCACCTTTTCATGATAGTACATGTTACCAACTTTAGTTGTTGACAAAAGGTAAGTCAGGGACATGTCCTGACTACCAAATCTCAGATAAGACTTTATCTGAGATACCTTAATCTTTAGTCTTGTAGTATAGACTTTAGCTATAGGATCCCAGCTGGTATCAAAGTATATCCGGCTGTAGATAGTATTATATATAGGTTCTCCTTGTAATTTATCGAAAGAGAGAGATCATCTGCTTGTAAGAGTCTTGTATTTTTGAGTTGAGAATCAATATATAAATGTATCTTGAAAATTATCTTTCTGTGTTCTTAGTTACTTTATATATTATGATCAATTCTTATTGATTCTTCATATATCTGAGTGTTGTTGTAGGTGACTTTGAGTGAAAGCTCTGTGTTTAAGTAACAAACACCGATCCTGCAATTGGTATCAGAGCTTCTCAGGCTCTTGATTGTGTGATCTTACCATCCAAATCAACCTGTTTTTACTCCTCCCTACCACTCACTCACTCAAATGGCCCTTAACAAATCCGAGGTAGAGATAGGAACAATGACAAAAGCTCCCATCATTACCCTTGAAAACTTCAGGTCTTGGAGTAGAAGAATAGATGGCTTCATTAGATACCAAGACAACAGACTATGGAATTCCATTGTCAATGGACCGTACAAGCCAAAGGTGGCATCAAATAGTAGAAACGGTGCCATGATAGAGAAGGCTGTCGAGGACTATTCTGATGAAGACAGAAAGAAGATACACATCGATAGCAATGCTATGACTATTTTCATGTCTGCAATACCAAACTCTATTATGGTGGGGTTCGAGCATTGCAAGACTGCCAAAGAATTGTTTTATGCACTTACTCAGATGTACTCAAGCTCCAACAACTCAAAGAAGGACTCACTAAAGTAGCAGTTCGAGAACTTCACTCATATTGTTGGAGAGACCCTCAGCCAGTAGTACTTTAGGTATATGGATCTTATGTCTTCCCTCACCCCTGAACTCGGAGATCTCACCAAAAAGTTCATGAGTGCTCTTCCCAATGAGTGGACATTCTACTATGTCTCTATCAAGAGAACAAAAAACTTGAACACTCTTTCCATGACTGAACTCTACGGCATCCTTGATGGATATCGTCTAGAGATGGAGATTAAGAAAGGCCACCAAACAAGTAGACCCATGAGTCTTCCTGCAAGAAACAAATTAATGGTTTCTCAAGGCTCATTAATCCCACAACCTTAGCATTTCCTGACATCAGCAGCCATCCTGCTCTTTTAGACCTTACATCACTTTTCCTAAGACTCCAAGGTCTCAACACAACTCCTTCCAGGAAAGTTGTGCCTTTGTTTCAGGAAGTGGACACTTAGGAGATTTTCAATACTATTTTGATGATCTTGAGTGTTTCAGTCCAGATGATGTAGAATACGTGGGCATTGTCCAGCAGATGGCTCTCTTAACTTATAGAGTAAAGAAGTTCTTTAAGAGAACTGGAAGGCATTTCCCCCAAAACCTAACTACGAGTAAGTTCGGGTTCGACAAGACCAAGGCAAAGTGTTACAGCTGTAAACAAGTAGGTCATTTTGCAAGGGAATGAAAGGCTCCCAAGAACAATCCGGGAACCCCATGGGCCTCCACACATCCCTCAATCTCAAAGCCCACTAAGAGGTCAACTGAAACAACTGCAATGGCTTAAGAAGTTGACTCGAGCTTCATGGTACAGGATGTGACTCCTACTCAAGCTCTCATGGCCGGAATAGATGATGCCCAGGTATGTGAACATCTCAGTACTCCAGCCTATATAGCTAAAGTTAAACTTTATCAGGATTACAATATGGAAATCAGATATGATATTGAGTCTTAAATATTCTAAAATCTGATTTTAAAAGAGCTGAATCTGACTATCAAAAGAAAATTGATGAGTTAGCGAAAACTGTATCTCTTTTAAAACATGAACACACCAACTACAAGACTCAAATCAAGGATCTGATATCCAAATTGTCTGAGGCTCAAGCCCAGCTTGTCACTACTGAGGCTCAGGCCAAGAAGCATGCTATTTCTGAGCAGAATTTCCAAGCTATTCTTGCATCATCCTCCCACTCCAAACTCTTTTATCAAAACAAAGAAGGGTTGGGAACCAATGAAATCACTCCGCCACATTTCTGAGTAGAACTTCCAAGCTATAGCCTAGATGTGGTACTGACAAGCAAGAGGTTCCAACTGCTGACCCTTCCTTTCCAGAATTGAAGGATGAGGTATCAATAGTGGCCACCACAGTGAAGGAACAAGTAGATGTACCCATCTGCTCCTGTGAAGATCAAATCCTAACCACTAAAGCCAGAAGAAGCAGAGCTAAAGCTGCTAGAAGAACCGCCAAGAAGGTGGCTGAGTCCAAACTAAAGATTGACCCCAAGCAGAAGGGTGTCTTTGTCTCAACTGGATTCCAAGTGGTAGGTACTTTTGATTCAGGAAAGGAATGTAACACCAGAATTCCTGTCCTACCAAAGGATCAGAAGTTGAATGGAAAAGTTGCTGATGAAGAAATGAAGCCCAAGGAACAGCAACCCTCACTTTCCCAAAAGGCTAACATTGCATGCATCATGTGTGGCCTACAAAATCACATGGCAAAAGATTGTTACTACAATCCTACAAGCACACATTATGCAAATAATGTTAGGAAAGAAGTAGTCAAGGAAGGTTTCACATTTGGACATTTTCAAATGGTTCCAAGTAGTGAAAAAGGTCAGGCTAGTCTCGGAAGCCTGGTTGCTTTCGGAAGAAACTCCTTCTTCCGAAGGGAAAATGGCTTCGGAAGCAAGAGCTACTAAGGTTCAGAAGAACAAGAAAGCTCCCTTGAAACCATCCAAGAAGAAGGCTACTTTGGAAGAAAAGGTGGTGAAGGCTTCTTCAGAAATGAAAGAAGCTTCAGAAGAAGGCCATGCTGCAAAAGCTTCAACAAGCTCATCCTCCAAGGTCAGCCAAAGGATGGGGTGGAAGATCAAGAAAGATGCTGCAGCCCAAACCTCTTCTTTAAAAACATCTATTGAACCCCCATGCATAACATTTGGTTCAATTATGTCACTATCTTTGGAAGATCCCAAGACCAGCAAGGCTTGGGCTTCCAAACAAAACTAACAAACTCATCTTATATGCAGGGACATCCATATGAAAAGAATAACAATGTCTGGATTGTAGACAGTGGATGCTCTAGGCACATGACAGGGAACAGATCTTTACTTCAACAGTTTTAGAACTATGATGGAGGTCCTGTCCAATTCGGAGGTGAGGCCGGAGGATATATTTCTGGCAGAGGGAGTATATCCAATGGTAAATTAAAGGTTGACAAAGTTTACTTTGTCAAACAGCTTGAACACAATCTGTTAAGTGTTTCTCAATTCTGTGATCAAAAGCACCAAATGCTTTTCACAGAACATGAGTGCATTATTCTCAAACCTGGGATGACAATTCCTTCGAAATAGGTGCTTCTTAGATCTCCTAGGGGATATGTACAAGCTAGATATGAAAAATGCTTCCCCAATGGTTAAGTATCATGCTTTCTTTCCAAAGATGATAGTGATGAGTCAACACTATGGCATAAACATATGTGTCATGTAAATTTTAAGACAATGAATAAACTGGTTAAAAATAACTTCGTACATGGTTTGCCTAAAAAGAAGTTTTTGTGCAAAGATAATTGTGTTGCATGCCTGAAAGGGAAACAACACAGGACATCTCATAAATCCAAATGTGCTAAGTCTATCACTACTCCATTACACTTATTGCACATGGATCTTTTTGGTCCCACAAGTATAATGAGCATTGGATGGAAATCATATTTCCTTGTGATAGTTGATGATTTTAGAATATTCACATGGTATTCTTTTTAAGAACTAAAGATGAAACTGCTGAAACATTAAAATCTTTTATTCTTAAATAGAAAATTAAATTGATCACAAGGTTAAAATCATTAGAAGTGATCAAGGGACTGAGTTTAAGAACTTCATTCTTGACTCATTCTGTAACTCAAAAGGGATTGCCAGACAATATAGTGCTCCCAGAACTCCTAAACAAAATGGTGTTGTTGAGAGGAGGAACAGGACACTTATTAAGGCTGCTCGAACTATGTTAGCCGATTCAAAACTACCTCTGACATTCTGGGTAGTGGTAGTCAGCACTGCATGCTATGTGCATAATAGAGTTCTTGTAGTTAAGCCCCATGGAAAAACCCCTTATGAGCTATGAACAAAAGGCCACCTTTCATTGGCTTTCTAAGGTCCTTTGGCAGCAGGTGTACCATACTTAACACAAAAGACAATTTAGCAAAGTTTGCTGAAAAGTTGGATCATGCTATCTTTGTTGGGTACTCTTCTAACTCCAAAGCTTATAGAGTATACAACATTAAGAATCAACAATCTGAGGAGTCACCCTACATAGTTGTTAATGAGCACACTCCTTGTGTTAGGGGGAATGGCCCTGATCATATCTTCAAATTAGAATTGTTTCCAAACTATTCTAAATCTTCTTGTGAGAATGTTTCAGTTGGAACAGGAGCTCAAAATGATGTTGATGCTACTGCTGATGATCAACTGTTTGAGCTTCACAGACCTAGTCCAAATTCTCCAAGAGCTGCTAAAACGAAGTTTCCACCATTCACAGATCTGATAGCTTGACTATAGCAAGGAATTATGAAGCTTCTACAAGTGAATCACTTACTGAGCCTCAAAACTCATCAAATGATCCACCACAACACCAGGCAGAAGGAAGTAGTGTTTTGAAGGAATAGGAAACTGTTAATACTACTTCACTACCAACCATTAATGATGTTTCACACCCATTCAATCAATCCTCATTAAATGATTTTGAAACAGCAGCTGGTCAGAGTGTTCCTCTTCCTGAGCAGAATATGTCCAATCTGGATCTATCACTACAACTGGAAGTGATTCCTCACCTTAGGATTCATAACACTCATCCTGCTGAGAACATCATAGGGGATGTCATTGAGGGTGTGAGAACAAGAGGACAGACTCATCATGGGAATGCTTGCTTGTACTCATGCTTTCTATCCCAGATGGAACCCAAGAAGGTAGAAGATGCCTTAAAAGATAGTAGCTGGCTTGAATCGATGCAAGAGGAGCTACTTCAACTCAAGAGACAGAAGGTATGGAACCTATGTCCGCTACCATCTGGTCAAGTACCAATAGGTACTAAATGGGTGTTCAGAAACAATAGAGATGATAGAGGCTTGATCATCAAGAACAAAGCAAGACTTATAGTTCAAGGATACACACAAGAGGAGGGAATTGATTATATTGATGTCTTTGCACCAGTTGCAAGACTTGAGGCAGTTAGGATCTTCCTTGCTTATGCTGCATCCAAGGACTTCACTGTCTATCAACTTGTTGTCAAGTGTGCCTTTCAATATGGGGATATAGATAGGGAAGTCTATGTATACCAACCTCTAGGATTTGAAGACCCACAACACCCCAACTATGTGTGCAAATTGGATAAAACTCTATATGGGCTGCACCAAGAACCTAGGCTATGGTATGAGACATTGTCTCGGTTTCTTCTGAAGAACGGCTATACTAGATGTACCATTGACAAGACTCTCTTCATCAGAAAGTCTGGAAAGGACATCTTGCTCATTCAAGTCTATGTTGATGACATCATATTTGGTTCTTTGAATGACCAAATGTGTAAGGATTTTGAGAGCATTAGGAAGAAAAAGTTTGAGATGAGTTCCATAGGAAAAATGGACTTTTCCTTTGAATTCAGGTAAAACAAATAAGGAAGGGTTCTTTATTATTCAATCTAAGTATGTCTCTGACATCTTAGAAAGATTTTAAATGAAGGATTACAAGCCTGCCAAGACACCCATACCCAGAAACCATAATCTTTGTCCTGACCTTGAGGGGGAGGATACTAATCAACATCAGTATAGAGCAATTGTTGGTTCTTTGATGTATCTTACTGCCAATATACCTGATATCATGTTTGCTACTTGCATTTGTGCAAGATATCAGGCTGCTCCAAAGGTGTCTCACCTAGCTGCTGTTAAGAGAATCCTTAGTTACCTCAAAGGAGCACCTAAACTAGGTCTCTAGTATCCCAGAAACAAGGATTTTAATCTCTATGGATACTCTGATAGTGACTATGGTGGCTGCAATATTGACAAGAAATCAACATCAGTAGGATGTTAATTTCTTGGTGGAAGGATCATCTCATGGCAATGCAGAAACAATCCTGTGTCTTTACATCAACTGCTGAAGCTGAATGCATTGCTGTTGCTAGCTGTTGTGCTCTACTACTATGGATTCAGAATCAAATGTTAGACTATGCATTCAACTTAATGAGTACTCCTATCCATATTGACAACAACAGTGCTATCTCCAAACTGAAAATCCGGTGAAGCACTCCAAGACAAAGCATATTGACATCAGGTATCATTTCATTAAAGATATTCATGAGAAAAATCTGATTAAATTAATCAAAGTTGATTCAAATGAACAATATGCTGATTTGTTCACCAAAGCTTTTGATGAGCAAAGATTTAAATATCTCATAACAGCTATTGGGATGATAAACATTCATTAGTTCACCTCTTTTGCAGCCTTTTAATGTGTAATGTCTTGTGTCAATACAATTTAAGCCCTGTTACAAAAGATATTTCTAAAAATTTTCTAAGTGTAAATTTTTTCCGAAGAGAAATTCACCCTCGAAAGTTATTTTTATATCTTTCGAAGCATAATTTCTCAAAGGATAATTTTTTTTCTTCTCGGAAGATCTTTTGGTCTCGAAAGAAGCGATTGATTACATATCAGATCTACTTCCGAGGTTTACAAACCCCCCATTCGGAAAACAATTCTAACCTTCGGGAGCAAAGTTTTTGCTTCGGAAGTAAGAATTGCCTTCGGAAGAAAAATTACCTTCGGAAATGTTTTACATTCAAAAGAAAGATTCTACTATGTAACGTAAATCTCTTGGGCCCCACACTGTAAAAAGCAAAGATTTTGTTAATGATGTCAGATTATTTAACTAATTTTAACCTTACCGCCACTGTCAATTCATCCACTAAACCATCACATCACCTTATCCTAACCCCCATTACCGCCTTCCACCCTCTTTTAAATAATCTCGACTATTCAATTTCATCTTCTTACTTGCAAATTTTACTGCCCTAGAAACTTCTGTCCTCTCTAACTTTACCCAACCTCAAAATCATCCACGTTCACCTTTCTCCAAATGGCACTTAACCCTCAGCACAACAAGGTCACATTCCTTGATACTTCAAGAGATGCTGACTTCTCTAAAAATCATCTCATTTCTCACCCAATCACCTTACTACACTGCTCTTACCGTTAACCCCACTGTTTACTCCAACCACATGGCCGAATTATGGTGAAATGGTCAAGTTGAAACCCTAAATGGGATTCGTGTACTGAGGTCCAGCATTTGTGGACAGGAGTTGATCATCACTGAACAACTCATCAGGGAGCATCTAAATCTTCATGATGGAGGCGCTCCTACTGAATTCCCTAAGGCAGATTTGGACAGCACCTACATCCTAATGGGATATGGTGGAGACATAAGCAGATCGATGGTCTGTCAAAGAAGTCTGGGGGATGGATCAAATCCCATATGAACTAGGATGCTAGTTCATGGACTGGTGAGAGGCCTGCGCTTTAATTACTCATGATTTGTGTTCACCAATCTGATTGGGAATATACAATGGGAGACATTCTATATGTATCCTAGATTCATTCAACACATCATCAATTGTGATTTGGACCAGAGCATGCTTGTCTGTGTAGTTGCTCTGACTGTCCCCTACATGCGGCCTACCATCTTCAAGACCTTGAAGAAGTATCCATCAACTTTACTGGAAGGTACACCACTCTACATCCAGGTATGATTGAGCGCATAGCTCCTGGTGACATCCCTGTTCACCCCACAGGTGATGAACCCACACCAACAACCACTACCACAACACCAACACTGCCTTCTCCACCCATCACTATCACACGTCAAAGACGCCCCAAATGAACCCTTGTTCAATCTACTCTGATTGAACAAGCCCCTCTTGTTCAATCCAAAAAGACTAGAGTAGAAACATGAGCTCCTACTCAGTCTGAGGTCTCTCCATCCTTCTATTTTGACCTCAATATGGGTTTTGAGTCTCCTCAGTCTCAAACCCAGGAGCCCGACACCCGAACCAGCAGCCCTCAGGATGAGTATCTACACTCTTCTGAGCAGCCAACTAGGGACAGCCCCACCAAAGGCTCAATGCCTGTAGACATTGATCAAGGTCTCGGATCAGTAGGTTTAACCTCCCTATCTTTTATTGACCTTCTCTTCAAAACCAATGAAGAGATAACATCTCTCCATGGCAATGAAGTTGATCTACAACACCCTCTTCGAGAACAAAAGAGCCCGGAGAAAACCCTTATCTCTAGCCCCCATCAGCAACCTATAACTAAGGTGTGTCCCACTGATGTGGAGGGGACTCATGTAGATTAAGCTACCACTATAGAAGGTGCCTCAATGGACCTTGTGGATAGTGGTAACATATCTCATACTGAATCTGCGGCAACCAAGCCCTTTGATGACTCTAAAAGAGACATCATTGAGCACGGGAAACCAGGGTGCCAAGAAACCATATCTGGTGGTGAGGGTGAACATACCAGGTATGTTACGTCATCTCCCCGTGATTCTTCAAAAGAAGATGAGGGAAGCATGCAACTCCTCATTCATGACCTTCTATCTAAAGTCTCAAACCTTGAATCTTTGGTTAGGACTTTAGAAGCAAGGTCCGCCACTCAACAACTTGAGATTGACAATCTCAAGGCCAAACTAGCTGAGAAACAGGCAAAGAGGTCTGCTAGGCATGTACCTGTTTAGGTCTTATTGACTTCTTTCTCTAGCTTATCTAGCTCTAAAGTCATTCTTCAAATTGACTCAAAGGTGCTCATCGATCTCTACAGACTCTTCACCAAGTTTCTGTTGAGATCCTCCACTGATCAGCCAAGCCCAGATGCTGCAATGCTCTATTTCGGAGCTGAAGAGCTTCAGAGGCTGACTGCACCTTCTACCACTGTGGAAGAAGTTGGTCAACCTAAGGTCCACATGGAACCTAAGATTCATTTTGAAGGGGAAATGGGGACTGATGGCCCAACAACTGAAACAGTTGGGACAGAATCTGCATCTCCTCCAACTTCCAAAGCTGAAGTTAAAGCCTCGGAACAACAAGCTGAATCTTCCGAAGCTGAAATGGAAGCTGTGGAAGGATTGCTTAAGATGTCCGAGGAACTAATCATCATAGATGCAATCCTTGAAATGGCATCTGAGGTGCACAGCAATGACTTTCTGAATCTACCTCCATCCCAGACACCATCTCTACCTCTCTCATAATCAGAATCCACTCTCCAAGAACCACCACAGTCAGGCTCTTCAAAGGATAATGGGAAAAGAAAGATGACTGTGGAAGAGCTTCATGAAGTAGAAAAGATTGAGAAACTGCAGCTGAGGAGAAACATGATAAATTTCCTACTCTCTAGAGGCTTTAATCTTCTAGAGGCTTTAATGAGCACACTCCTTGTGTTAAGGGGAATGGCCCTGATCATATCTTTGATTTAGAATTGTTTCCAAACTATTCTAAACCATCTTGTGAGAATGTTTCACTTGGAACAGGTGCTCAAAATGATGCTGATGCTGCTGCTGATGATCAACTGTTTGAGCTTCCGAGACCTAGTCTAAAATCTCCAAGAGCTGCAACAAACAAAGTCTCCACAATTCACAGATCTGATAGCTTGACCATATCAAGGAATTGTGAAGCTTCTTCAAGTAAATCACTCACTGAGCCTCAAAACTCATCAGGTGATCTACCACAACACGAGGCAGAACGAAGTAGTGTTTTGAAGGGACAGGAAACTGTTAACACCACTTCACAGCCAACCATTGATGATGTTTCTCACTCATTCAATTAGTCCTTATTGAATGATTTAGAAACAACAACAGGACAAAGTGTTCCAGTTCCGGAGCAGAATTTGTCCAACCTCGATCTATCTCTACAACTAGAAGTGATTCCTCGCCTTAGGATTCATAACACTCATCCTACTGAGAACATCATAGGGGATGTCACTGAAGGTGTGAGAACAATAGGACAAACTCATCATGGGAATGTCTGCTTGTACTCATGCTTTCTATCCCAAATGGAACCCAAGAAGGTAGAAGATGCCTTAAAAGATAGTCGCAGGTTTGAATCGATGCAAGAGGAGCCGCTTCAATTCAAGAGACAGAAGGTATTGAACCTATGTCCGCTACCATTCGATCAAGTACCAATAGGCACTAAATGGGTTTTTAGAAACAAGAGAGATGATAGAGGCTTGATCATTAAAAAACAAAGCAAGACTTGTAGTTCATGGATACACACAAGAGGAAGGAATTGACTTTACTGATGTCTTTGCACCAGTTGCAAGACTTGAGGCAGTTAGGATCTTTCTTTCTTATGCTGCATCCAAGGATTTCACTGTCTATCGACTTGATGTCAAGTGTGCATTTCTATATGGGGATATAGATAGGGAAGTCTATGTATGCCAACCTCTAGGATTTGAAGACCCACAACACCCCAACTATGTGTGCAAATTGGATAAAGCTCTATATGTGCTACACCAAGCACCTAGGCTGTGGTATGAGACATTGTCTCAGTTTCTTCTGAAGAACAGCTAAACTAGAGGTACCATTGACAAGACTCTCTTCATCAGAAAGTCTGGAAAGGACATCTTGCTCGTTCAAGTCTATGTTCATGACATCATATTGGTTCTTCATGGCAATGCAAGAAACAATCCTATGTATCTACATCAACTGCTGAAGCTGAATACATTGCTGCTGCTAGCTGCTGCGCTCAACTGCTATGGATTCAAAATCAGATGTTCGACTATGGATTCAACTTAATGAGTACTCCTATCCATATTGACAACAACAGTGCTATCTCCATTACTGAAAATCCGGTAAAGCACTCCAGGACAAAGCATATTGACATCAGGTTGATTAAATTAATCAAAGTTGATTAAAATGAACAATATGCTGATTTGTTCACAAAAGCTTTTGATGAGCAAAGATTTAAATATCTCATAACAGCTATTGGGATGATAAACATTCATTAGTTCACCTCTTTTGCAACCTTTTAATGTGTAATGTCTTGTGTCAATACAATTTAAGCCCTGTTACAAAAGATCTTTCTAAAATTTTCCAAGTGTAAATTTTGTTGGGTTTTGTCACATGTAAAACACTTAGTTTAACCATTTAAACTATGAAAATGTAGCGGAAAAATGAGTTTAATATATGGTTTATAATCTGAAATATTTGCCTTATTAAACTACAAACAAAACCCAAGAATAAGGATCAAATGTAAGTGAAATAATATGCTATCAACCAACACAAAACCAACCATAGGGTGTTAATAGAAGACAACCTTTCTTGTGCAAAAGTTGTGGATGAAAAGAGATAGATGATGATGTTCTTATATGTGTCTAGCCTTCAAAAGAGGAGGCCTCAAGAAGTGATACCCACAAGCCTTTTCCAAACACCTAGCTTGTGAGGAAGCTCAACACCAAGAACTCTACATAGCTCCTTAAAAAAACGAATTTCAGCCTTGTATTTTTGCCTCAAATCCGAAAATTTCAGCTATGTTTTTTAGAAAACTCTTGCAAGATGTGTGTGTGAGAGAAGTGTGTTAAAGATGGAAGAGTGTAGTGATGGTAAAGGCTTGAAAAAAACAAGAAAAGGGCAGGTCCATAAGCCCCTTTGGGTGGCCAAAACTCCATCCCAAAGTGGGTTTTCCCCCCATTTTTAGTTTTATAAAATATACACTCTTAACCATAATTTTTATAAAATTAAAACCCTTTTTAATTTTATAACAATAACACACTTTTATTTGTTATTGTTTAACCAACATAAATAATGAAACAAATAATTTCTCACGAACAAATTATCCACATAATGTTCTCTTACAAAGCAACGTTTTGGAAAAACCCATTTTCTAAATTGGTGTCGGTATTTATTTGTGTGATCCTATCAACAAATAAATAATAATTGGTGTTTGTATAGCTTGCTATTGGGTATGACCCGACTTGGATCATGACGTACTAACCACATCAATCTTGTATGTGTCTTGGGCATATGAGGTCCAACAATCTCCCACTTCCACAAGATTCATAGAAGATTGATGCAAGCAGTTAATACCGCCTAACAACGGTTTAATACCCTTAATACGTATGACTAAGTGCCATTCAATAACATCATCTCCTTCAAGTACCATACTTGAAATGTTTTAGGTGAATCAATCATGTATCCTTTTGTCACAGATGTCATGTTAAATCCTAGAGACACAGAGTGATCATTCTCCATTGATTTAACTTGATAAGGCCTTAGACATCTTACTCTCAATGAATAAGAGGAACAAATCCCATCTTGACAACATATGTCTTTCACAATTTCCTTATATCATACCTGAACTAAGACTTATGTACTGCCATGTTTCAGAACAACGAAGAGCTAAGTCAAAGTATAATATTCGGTAAATATCAAGACCTAATATGTATCTCAGGTCAGAGGATACCAAATGATGTTTGCCTTTACTCAAAATTACTTATGACCAATCAGGAAGATTCCATGTAGTAATATTTGAGGTGCAGGTCAGTCCAATATTTGCATCCCACAAATATCTATGAACTTTGGCAGCAACCTTTGCTCTATATTCATCCACATGAATATCTACCAATCCAAGTTCATAATAGCATTACCTTCATACTTGTTCCCACAAGCATGAACAACTACAAACATTCTGAGTAAATAATTTACTCATGGATTTTAAACATGCAAAATAGGAATATTAGTTGAATTATTATAACCGAATAATTTATTCAAGTAATAAAGGGTTACAATATCTCATTACCGGAATTAAAGATCAAATCCAGTCACTAGCATATTGAAGCCCCATGGCACAAGCATGACTTTCCTGCTTCGCCTTTTCAAGAAGCTTCGTGAGTGGATCCGCAATGTTTTGATCCGTGTGAACTTTGCGAATACATATCTTTCCCTTTTCAACTTCATCTCTTATGTAGTTGAATCTTCGTTCAGTGTGTTTGATGTGCACGGGGTTCCTTGATTTGAGCAATCGCACCCTCGTTATCACAAAGAATTTCTAAGGGGTCCTGAATGAAAGGGACCACCCCTAGGTCGGCAATGAACTTCTTTAACCATGCAGCTTCCTGAGCTACTAATGAAGCATCGATGTATTCTGACTCTGTAGTCGATAATGCCACCACATCTTGCTTAGAGCTCTTCCAAGAGATTGCTCCTCCATTCAAGATGAAAATGTACCCCGATTGTGATCGTGAATCATCCCGATCAGTTTGGAAACTCGCATCCGTGTAACCCTTTACTACGAGTTCCTCCTCACCAGATCCATATATTAGGAACATATCTTTAGTCATCCTTAGGTACTTAAGTATGTTCCTAACAGCCATCCAATGACTGCTTCCAGGATTTTGTTGGTATCGGCTTGTCATGCTCAAGGCGCATGACACGTCCGGTCTAGTGCATATCATTGCATACATGATGGATCCTATGGCAGACACATACATGATTCCCTTCATTTTGCCTTGCTCATCCTTTGAGCTTGGACATGGAGTCTTACTCAATATCGTTCCTCTTTGAATAGGTACAGTACCTTTCTGGAGTTTTCCATCTTGAACCTTTTCAAGATCTTATCAATGTATGCACTTTGATTCAAACCTATCAAACGCCTTGATCTATCCCTATAGAGCTTTATTCCTAAAATATAGGCGGCTTCACCAAGATCCTTAATGGAGAAACAACTTCCAAGCCAGGCTTTCACACCTTCCATGGTTGGAATGTCATTTCCAAATAGTAGAATGTCATCGACATACAATACTAAGAAAATGGTGATGCTCCCACTAGCTTTCTTATATACAATGCTTCATCAGTGTTTTTGATGAACCAAATTCGGTTATCTCTTCATCAAAACGGTGATTCCAACTTCTTGATGCTTGCTTCAATCCATAGATTGATTTCCTTAACTTGCATACTATGTTAGGATGTTTTGAGTTGACAAAACCTTTAGGCTGAACCATATAGACATCTTCCTCAAGATATCCATTTAGAAAAGCGGTTTTGACATCCATTTGCCATTTTCATAATCATAATGAGCAGCTATGACAAATAATATCCTAATAGACTTTAACATTGCAACTGGTGAGAAGGTCTCATCATAATCAACCCCTTGAGTTCGAGTGAAACCTTTTGCTACAAGTATAGCTTTATAAGTATCCAAGTTTCTATGCATATCGGTTTTCTTCTTGAAAACCCACTTACGTCCAACTATCTTGGAGTTAAGAGATGGTTCAACCAAGTCCCACACCTGGTTGTCATACATGGATTGCATCTCAACATTCATGGCTTCAAGCCATTTGTCACAATCCAAATTGGACATTGCATCATGATAGGTGGTTGGTTAATCGGAATCTACCACATAGTAGCCATCTACGAAAAATCCATATCTTTCAGGCAGATTACTAATTCTACCAGAATCTTTTGTGTATATTGATCAACCACTTGATCATTCTCAACATCCTCATGATGAGTGCTAGTGTCAACCAAACGTGTATCGGTTTGTGGTTCTTGATCCTCCTCAAGATCCACAGTTCTACTGCTAGTTCCTTCTGTAAGGAACTTAGCTTCTAAGAACTCAGCCTTCTTGGCAACAAACTCATTTTGTTTCAATGGATCATAGAAATAATATCCCATAGAATCTCTGGGATATCCAATGAAGATACACTTAGTGGAACGACTTTCTAGCTTGTTTGAGGTGGGAGTCTTAACATAAGCCTCACAACCCCATACCTTTAAATATGACAGTGATGGAACTCTTCCATGCCGTATTCAAAAGGTGTCGTTTCCACTTTCTTGGTTGGGGCCATATTCAAAATATGGGCCGCAGAGAGCAAAGTGAAACCCCAAAATGATAAAGGCAGTGAGCTTCTAGCCATCATAGATCGAACCATATCTAATAGAGTTCGATTTCTCCCATCGGCCACACCATTATGTTGTGGTGTTCCAGGTGGAGATAGTTGTGAGACAATACCACAACTTCTAAGATGATCTTTAAAAGCATCACTCAGGTATTCACTTCCTCTATCGGTGCGGAGAATTTTTATCTTCTTATTGAGTTGATTTTCTACTTCATTTTGGAAGATTTTGAACATCTCAAAAGCTTCATCTTTGTGTCTTAACAAGTACACATAACCGTATCGACTATAGTCATTGGTAAAGGTAATGAAGTATCTTTCATGGTACCTAGTCATTGGTTTAAAGGGACCACGTACATCTGAACGTATGATGCCTGATAAATCTTTTGCCCGTTCAGGCTTGCCACTAAAAGGTGCCTTAGTCATTTTACCTTGTAAACAAGATTCACATACATAGAATGAATCATATTCATTTGCTTTTAAAAGAACGTTCTTTTGAAGTGTTTGTATGCGCTTCTTGTTAATATGACTAAGACGGCAATGCCAAAGATAGGTATCACTTGAATCCTGTTGATACATGTATGTCCCTAGATCGTGATATGTGATGTAATAGATCTTGTTTGGTATGATTAATGAACTGATATTGATAGTCTGTTGGTTAAATGTTTAATAGTTCATTAATGAGTCGTAAATGAATTGATTGGGTTTATGATTACTTGAATGATTACATATAATATTATATTAATTAACTAAAACATTCAAACTTATCTTAATAAAGTTCCCATGCGAATGGCTCATGCGAATGAACCATAAGCATGAAGAACTTCACACGATTGACTCAGTCGCACGACTGAACGAAGAGACTGGATCAGTCGTACGACTGTAACATAAGATTGGCTCAGTCGCACGACTGAACACTCAGTTGCACGAATGAACCAATCGCATGGTTCAATCGCACGACTGAACCAAACTAATGGTTCAGCCGCACGATTGAATAGTGCCAACCTATAAATACAACTCAATTCATGAAAAACTGAGAGATTCGAAAAAGTACAATTCTATACGAACCCTAGCCGTCCAGAAACCTTCCAAATCGTTCTCCAAGTTCATAGAACACATTAGATCGATCCTTGTCGATTTCTAACGTTACTTTCAATCTTTGATTGATTCTTCGTGTGTTCTCACTGATTGGATCGCCAATCAAATAGGATTCCGCACTATTTGATCTGGTATACACGTGATCTCTAGGTATTTCAGTCGAATACCAGGTCCTAACAAGTGGTATCAGAGCTATTGGCTCGTGATTACGTGTTGATTCAATCAAGATTGCATAAAGTTTGTGTTTTTACACTAAAAACGCAATCTTTGGCATCAAAAGTGATCTTGGAAGTTCCCTGCTCATCGACGTTGGTTTCTACGGACTTAGGCATTAGAACTTGTGAAATTTCGAATTTTTACGGCTGAAACCCGTCAAACCTAGAAATTTTCGCAAAACAGCAGCTTCAATCGCACGACTGACTCATTCATACGACTGGACTCCATTCACATTGCTCATACGCACGATTGGACCTAGTCGCACCTTCATTCGGCCGATTGAACCGTTCGTTCGCATAGCTCATATACGCACCAGATTCATTCGCACGACTGAACCAATCGCCCAGTTCATTCGCACGATTGAACCAATCACAGAGCTTATACGAACGATTAGCTCATTCGCATCCTTCAGTCGCATCAGTGAAAGTTTGTTTGATTAGATTATAAGTTTATTCATCATGGAAGATCAGATGTCAGCCTTTACTGCTGGGAAGGACTCAAGGATACAGAACCTGTTGCTGCTTGAGAGTGAGGTGGGGAATCACAATAAACCACCAAAGCTTTTGACTTTAGATGAGTTTCCCCACTGGAAACAACGTTTTGAGATCTACCTTAATGGAGTAGATCCTAATCTGTGGGAAGCCATTGAGATAGGTTATAGTACACCAGTGGGAGCTGATGGAGTTAAACTAACATTAAGCAGGATGACAGACGCACAGAAAGTAAAGTACAATGCTGAGAAAAGAGTTTATGCATTGATCACTCAGTCTATCCCCAAAGACATATTCCACCAGTATTCCGAGAACAAGAAGTCTAAGAAACTGTGGGATGCGCTAGAGAGAGATATGATGGTAATGCATCATTGAAGGCAATCAAGGCAAAGGAGTTAAAGAAGGAATTCGAGAACTTCTCATCAATTGGTAATGAAAGTTTGGACGAAGTCATAGATAGATTCTACCACTTGATGAGCGAATTGCATACACATGGAGTGGCTACTACCATGGAAGAATAGTAAGCAACTTCGCAGACGGGTTGCCTGATAAGTGGGCTACATTCGTGTCTAACCTGAGACAGAATGGAATCCTTGTAAAGCTGGATATAAATGACTTCATTCTTAAGTTGCGAGAAGAAGCACTAAGGATGAAGTATAGAGCTCAGAAGTCTTCGTACACACAAAATCCAGCTTTATACAACGCCACGCCTCAAGCTAAGACATCTGGAGCACCCCTCCAGACTGCTTTTGTGTCTAGCTCATCAGGTCCCACACATGCTTCTCCTTCTGGATCACACGTCTGGGTCATCATGTACCCATCATATTGGATCAGAAGCAAACGCTACCAAACTGAAGACCGAGAACTTTGTTAATGTGACCGTGGAAGTAGCACGAGAGCATATGGATCTCTTAGCAGCAGTGGTTCATTCATATGATGGACTTGTTGCTGGGAAGATTGGAAACTGCCATCTGGCAGATGAGGACTACGAGCAGGTGGATGAGATGGAGCTTGAAAGAATGGATATAATATGGGCCTTAGCAAGTGCTGTTCGAAGGGCGAAGAAGTTTGTGAAAAAGACTAGACAGAACTTGGTTGCTACTAAGGACACCACCTTTGGCTTCGACAAGAGTAAAGTGACCTGCTTTAACTGTGGTGAGAAGGGGCACTTCATACGAGAATGTGTCAAGCCAAAGTAGAGACGGGAATGGGACCCGTTCTCATCATTTACTCGCCAGGACAAGCAACCCTCTAATTCTACTTCATCAAACAAGGACCCAAAAGCACTAACTGCTCATGATGATGAAGGACAGGATTGGAGTTTTAGGTTTGTCTCACCAGGAGAATCTAACATTGCCAGTGTCGAGGATATTGACGATGATTCTGCGAGTGAAGGTGATATAGCAGTTGAAATTGCAATGTCACATAGTGAAGAAACAACTGCAGCCGAGGTCAGCTACAAGCCAAATGAGGAAGTTTCCACATCAGAGACAGAAAAGCCAGAGTCGACACAACCAGAATCATCTAATGCGGCACTGATGGCTAATACTTCTGAACCAACTCAGGTAAGTACCACTGACCAAATTTTTAATAACCATGCTTGTTCTGATTGTGACATGTTTAGGAAGCATAGATGAAAATTTGCTAGGTTATTAGACCATAATGATAACTTAGTAAAAGATTTACGTCTGTGCACTGAGGCAAATAGAGTGCTAAAACAAAATGAGCATTGTTATAAAGAAAAGATAGACCTATTGACCAAACAACTTAGGGAACCGAAGTAGTGGCTTTTAACCAAGCAAACGACATTAGGTACTATCTTAACTCCCTAGAAGACACTAAGAAACAAAGGGCAGTTTTAGAAGTCGAAGTTAATTCATTAAAACAGAAACTGCATAGTTGGACTAGCTCTTCACACATAGTTCAACACTTAGTGAGAGAAAGGAATAACGGGGAGGGATTAGCTACAAAGTGGTTCCACCACCACCTGAGACCTTGATGAACACCAAGTCTAGACCAGTAAATAATAACCCCATCAAGGATCATGTGGTGACCACTCCTCTTGTTACTGATCCAGACACCTCATGTTCATCTACTGAATTTGGTAAGAACAAAAGGAGCCACTTCAAAGGCAAAGGGTAAATTGCCATGTGTTAACCTGGAAAATGAATTTGAAAAAGTTAATTTAAAGTCAGGGTCAAATAGAGTCAAATCAGAACCTAAAGGACTTCAAATGTTACTTTTTCACATGCTTCAAGTCAAAAACCAGTTAACCAAAAAGTAAAACAGGTTAAATAAGTAAGTTTGTTACACCAGAGAAAACATCACCATCCAAGAGTCAAAAACTAAAGTGACTGATGTTACTAGAGTGTCACGCACTTCTCCACAAAGAAAGTCTACTCATAAAGTTGATAGCAGGTCATGCTACAACTGTGGAGAATGTGGACACATTGCTTCCGACTGTCATTTCTATGAGACACCTAGGAAGAAGATTGATCTTCTGGACTCTAGACCTAGGTATTCTAAGCGGAGTTCTCTAACTCCAACTAGAAGAGCTAGTGAACCTAAAGTCCAACCTGTAAGCCAGATGACTGTTTATCATAAACAGGCATTGCACAAATCTGGCTTATGGAAAGAAAAATCCACCCTCGTGTCTGATTCTGATAACAAGAAGGAACCTGAGCTACCCTCACCTTCTAAGGGTCAATGGGTGGAGTTTATGATGTGTGATGCCTCTGGGAAACCCAAGACAGTCAAAGCTTGGGTTCCTAACCTAAACTGATTCTTTTACTTTGTATGTGCAGGGTGTTCGCTATAGTGCTGAGACTAACACGTGGATTATAGACAGCGGAGCATCCCGGCACATGACAGGAAATAGAGCCCTTTTATCTAACGTCAAACAAATAAAAGGAGGGCATGTTTCCTTTGCAGGAAACAAAGGAGGCTATATCACAGCTCAGGGAGAAGTGGGAAATCAGAAAGTTAAGTTTGATAAGTGAACTACGTTCAACAACTTCAGAACAACTTACTTTCTGTTCCCAATCTGTGATAAAGGATTTAAAGTCATCTTCGATAATCAGAAGTGTTACGTGCTGAAGAAAGAATATATGATCCCAGAGGACCAAGTTCTGAGGACTGCTTCAAGATATAAAGACTTGTATGTCTTGGATCTGTCAACAGCTGCCACAACGGATCATGAGGTTCAGTGTTTCTTATCTAAAGCTACTGAGAGGGACTCCATCTCCTGGCATCAGAATGGGACACATAAGTCAACGGAAGATGAATCATTTGATTCAGAAGGATTTAGTTAGAGGAGTGAATGTCAAGAACTTCCAACTTCCTGACTTTTGTGTAGCTTGTAAGAAAGGCAAACAGACAAAGAAGTCTCATAAGGAAAAGAAAGTTCATTCAATAGAACTTCCTCTTGAGCTTCTTCACATGGATCTGTTGGTCCAGTTAGTACAAGGAGCATTGCAGGCGACGCGTACTGTTGGAGTGATCATGCTGATACTACTCAGGTTCACTTGGGTCATGTTTCTGAAATCAAAATAAAACTTTGGAGACATTCAAGGAATTAGTAACCACACTGGAATCACTCTACAAGCTCAAAGTTCGACAATACGCTCAGACAACGGGACAGAATTCAAGAATCAAGGGATGGAGGCATACTGCAAGGAAAAGGGAATTGTGCATCAATTCACTTCTGCCTACACACCTCAGATGATGGCGTTGCTGAGAGAAAGAACAGGAGTTTGATAGAGACTGCCCGGACTATGCTGGCAGACTCGAAACTGCCTATCCAATTCTGGAACGAGGCAGTGGCAAATGCGTGCTATACACTGAACCGAGTCCTAATAGTCAAGCGCCACGGAAAGACATGTTATGAGCTACTTCAAAGACGCAAACCGAATTTGGAGTATCTTGAACCTTTTGGCGCACCATGTACACTTCTGAAGAAGACACAAGAAGGAAAATTCAGCGAGAAGGCAGTTGAAGGAATTTTCTAGGATACAACATACCGAACAAGCGAGTTTACAATAACTCAACGGGTCTTGTAGAAGTGTGGTGTAATGTCGACGTTCAGAGATATACCACACCACCTACAGGCAAAGGACCTGCATACTTCTTCGATTATGATGGATTCTTCAAATCCTTCAACATCCCTCTCTCTCCCTCGGATGATGCATGGATTCTAAATACTCCATCCAGCACACAGGGAGAGTCATCTACTCAGTCAGAAGGGGTAGTCGATGAAAGTGACTCCTCTCTCTGAAGATGAAACTGAAGCAGATGACCAGAACAGTCAGGAGGAACAGGTTCCAGTTCCTGAAAGTCCACAACCATCCAAGTGATGTACCTTGACTTCGGAACCTCAAACTCCAACCTCCTCAGATGCAGACCAAAATGTTCACAATCTTGGTTCGGAGGTGACTGTGCCGACTACTCCAGGATCACGACTAAATGTCTATCATCCCCTTGACAATGTTATTGGAGATGTCCGATCAGGAGTACAAATCCGAAATCAGCTATACTCAGCTGATTACGCCTCAGTTATGGAGAAGGGTTACATTCATGATGGTGCTTATCGCTGTTTTGTCTCGTAGGTTGAGCCAAAATATGTCAGTGAAGCACTAAATGATGAGGCGTGGGTGAGTGCCATGCAAGAAAAACTTCTGCAGTTTAAGAAGTTAGGTGTATGGACTCTGTTTATAGACCTAAAGGTGCTAAAGTCATTGGCACCAAATGGGTACTAAAATGTAAGAAGGATGACCAAGGAGTCATTATAAGGAACAAAGCTCAACTGGTGGTTCAAGGTTTTCGCCAAGTCGAGGGGATTGACTATAATGAGTGTTTGCACCCGTGGCAAGGATGGAAGCTATTCGTATCTTCCTTGCCTATGCCTCGTACATGAAGATTAAAGTCTACCAATTAGATGTGAAGAGTGCATTCCTTCATGGAGAAATCAGGGAAACAGTCTATGTAAGTCAACCCGAGGGATTTGAAGACCCTTATCATCGGGATAGAGTTTACAAGCTCGACAAAGCTTTATATGGCTTCATCAAGCTCCTCGAGCTTGGTACGAGAAACTCTCGACTCATCTTGTGAAACACGGCTTTCGCAGGGGAGTCATTGACTGTACACTGTTTATTAAAGAAAAGGATGGTGACCTACTGCTTGTACAGATATATGTTGATGACATAATCTTCGGTCAAAGAACGAAGAGTTATGCAAAGAGTTTGAAGCAGTGATGAAGAAAGAGTTTGAGATGAGTGCAATGGGGGAGATGAAGTTCTTTCTCGGGTTACAGGTGGATCAAACACCTAATGGGCTTTCTACATCAGACCAAGTATGTAGGAGACATTCTCAGTCGCTTTGACATGGAGAATGCTTCTGCTGCGGGACTCCACTTGCTACGAATCATGATATAGCACCTGATGAGAATGGAGATCTTGTAGATGCCACTATGTACCGAGGAATGATTGGATCCCTCATGTATCTCACTGCCTCAAGACCTGATATCATGTATGCTACATGTTTATGTTCCAGATATCAGGCTAAACCTAAGGTCAATCATCTGATCAGGGTCAAAAGGATCTTTCGCTATCTAAAGGGTACACCCACCCTGGGGTTGTGGTATCCTCATGATGACGATTTTTAGCTCACAGCGTATAGTGACTCGGATTATGGAGGCTGCAAAATGAACTACAAGTCTACATCAGCAGGGTGTCAATTCTTTGGGAGAAGATTAGTTACATGGTAGTGTAAGAAGCAGACATCGGTTGCATTGTCAACCTGTGAAGCCGAATATGTTGCTGCTGCAAGTTGCTGTTCCCAAATCATTTGGATTCAACAGCAAATGCGGGATTACGGTTTGAAATTCTCGTCTACTCCTATTTTTGTTGATAACTCTGCTGCAATTGCAGTAACCAAAAATCCGGTTCAACATCCTAAGACCAAACACATCGGTATTAAATACCACTTCATAAGAGACTGTTTTGAAAAACCTTAATAGAGTGGTTAAAATTAATACTGATTTTCAACGGGCTGACCTCTATACAAAAGCCTTTGATAAACCACGTTTTCAATACTTGCTAGAGGTCAACGGCGTTAAAAAGAAAAGTGAGGTAATTCCTGATGAGCATAATGTGTAGTCGATGTAGGTTTCGTAATGTTTATTTTATTTTATGTTATCTGTTTTTTCTTCTGTCTGTTATATTTAACTTCATGTTATCTTGCTGTTATTAAAATCCAAAAATAATTAAATCCGAAATGATTTTAGTATTTTAGGGGGAGAATATGTCAGCAAGTTAATATTAAAAAAAAAGAGAGGGAGAAGGGGTAACTAGCTGAAATAAGGTAGATTGTGTCTGTGATACTGATTCAATACCTTTGGAATATGATAGTACACAGGAACAAATCAAGAGGGATTTTAAAATTTAAGGTTTGAAAAGATGCAAAAGTTCAAAGTATAAGTCTGTGTAGTCTAAGCAATATAAAAAGGGAATATGATAGAAAACTGGCAACTCGTAAGGTGACACAGAGAAAGTAGACTTAGAGGCTGCTAGACCACAAATGATATCTTGGTAGATTCAACACAATAGACAATTAGACCTGATTGGTGATTTCAAGATCAAACTAAGTTGTTCAACTGACTGTGGACTTCCATCTTATCACTGGTTAACACAATCAAATATATTCCAATAAGGGGTAATGAGCATTTAAACGCCACAAAAGTGTGCGGATGACCAAATTAGAGCAAAGCAAGAAAAAATTGAAAGACAAATGCAATAAAGCTAATGACTCATGTTGTTGGTGCATTTTGTGTCAAATAAAAGTAAGCTGCTCTAACAAGGAGATAGGTTGTGTGCCTCTCTGCTGTGCGATGGCACTGACCTGAGGATAAGCATAACCTAGATATTCTAGAATTCATTGTTGTTTGCCGCCTCTCTGTTGTGCGATGGCACTGACCTGAGGACAGGCTTCTCTTTGAAAGCTCTAAGAATAGTCTCTTCTTGTAATAATACCCGTAGACCGCTCAAAACCTCTGAGGATGTTGATTACCATATAGTGTGGGATCCACAAATGTTAGCTGAAATAATTAAACCTAAATCAGTCACCAGTCTGCGTCAAAAGTCTGTGTATGGATTTAAGTGGACAAATATACTGACAATCTTAGTGGCTACATTCTCAAAAGTTCAACTCAATGTGAAAATCTAAGAGTTTCAGTATGATTTCCTAAGTTGCTAACGACTCTGGATGAACACCGAGAACTTAAGCATCAAAGAGCTTTAATAACAAGTCCCAAAATGATTTGATATTCTTGTATGATTCCAAAATTGAGTTGGTCCAGATATGATCAATCTAAGTTAAAGCTGTCTACTCCTAATCAAATCCCTTAGATTTTCATCTTAGGGTTTTATCTCTCACAAAAAGTCCAAACATAAACTTTAGTTGTGTAGTTAGTTTAAGTTACTATGTTTATCTTTTAATTTGTGTGTCTGTCGGACTACATCAGGGAAATCAGAAGGGAATTAACTTACCTAAAAAGGGTCATGTCTGAGATGGCCACATGGTTTTAAAATTTAAAGGTCACGTCTGAAGTGACTGAATTGGTTAAGAGCTTACAATGTTATTATCAAAAGTGAAAAGGGTCTGAATAGTAAATGTTAAAAATGACTGTAAACTCACAAAGTGTGACCCATTCGCACTAGTGGATCATGGTTATCGACCAACTATGCGAATGGCTTCCAATCGGCCGAATGGACATGAAATTGATTCATTCGACCGAATGGAAGGGGGAGAATGAAACAGTAGACCGACTGAGGCTCAGTCGGTCAACTAAAGGGGCGAATGAAGGAGACCGAATGAGTCAGTCGACCGACTGAGACTCAGTCGGCCGACTGAATGCGATTGACTAGGCCAATCGTACGACTGAACCTCAGTCGCCCGATTGAACTGAGCGACTGAGGCCAGTCGGCCGAATGAACCTAGGTTTAGTATTTAAGGGTCTTAATCGATCGCATATCACTCATCACTTCCAAACCACCCCGAATCGCGTTCATTACCGTTACCCTGTCGAAATTGCCACAGATTATGATATACATTGCTGTTAAGATTCTTACATTCGAGTGACGTTTTACAGGTACACTACTCCTTGAATCCTACCAAAAACAGTACATCACCGAACGACAATAGCGACATTGTATTGAATCAAGAACCGAACTGTGAATAACCTAATCGCCTATGTAAATGAAGCAAAACGTTAAAATTGAGTTTAATAGGTTATTAGTGACAAGTAGACGAGGCTAATGGACCATTACACACTGTTAAAAGACTTAGAAGGGTCAAGATTCGACCACAGGGATCGAACAGTGGGGCAAGCGACTGGTCGTTCGAATGAACTCCAATCGCACGATTGAACCTTGCGATTGGATCATTCGACCGACTGAACCACCCGAATGAGTCCAGTCGGCAGATTGAACTCAATCGCATGTCTCAGTCGGCAGATTGAACTCAATCGCATGCCTCAATCAGCCGATTGAACTCAATCGCATGTCTAAACACCGATTGAACTCAGTCGCATGTCTCAAACAGGCGACTGACTTCAGTCGCATGATTCATTTCACGAATGAATCAAAATGACTTTCAACTTTACACTTAGAACAGAAGTTTCATGTCTATGTATTAATAGTTCTATGTCTTGTGTGTTACAGATAAATGGCAGAAAAGTGGACCATAAATCCCAAGCACAACATCTGTGCCCACTTGGATCACACCACCAGGAACGGGCTGAGTTTACCGACATAATAGCATTTCTGAGACGGTCCCGGATCTATAAGGCGATCTCCACTCCTTGCACGCCTTACAGATCACTCCATCAGGCATTCTGGGAAAATGCCTCGGTGGACCGCTCTCGTGAGCCTTACTGTATCAGGAGCTCCATACTGGGCCATGATATTGAGATTTCTGCCGCCGACATCAGAGGGTCCTAGAGTTCGGTGAGGACGCTGATCATCCTACAAAACTACATCCATTGACATGCGAGGATGCTTCCTAAGGCTAAAGTACGCTGGGATATCAACTCAGGTGTGCTCAACAAGAGCAACCTGAGCCCCAGTACAAGTACTTAGCACACGTGATCCTAAGTGTGTAGCTTCGAGGAGGGTGGGTTTGACGACCTCTCAGACCAGATTCAAAATGCCTACGTGGCACTGGTTCTGAACCACCCCTTCAGTTTTTCAGCATGATATTCTCCTACCTGGTGGAGAATTGGAGGTAAAGGAAAAAGAGGGGTTCAATATGTACCCCAGATTCTTACAGCTCGTCTTCAACGAGAAGCTGCCACAATTGCCCAAAGAGAGTCATGACGCCGTGGCCTTAGAGATAATGGATGATACTACTCTGGGCAGGATGAGAGTTTACAGGGAAAG
The DNA here is from genome assembly GCA_025506515.1 of Flaveria trinervia. Taxonomy (NCBI): domain Eukaryota; kingdom Viridiplantae; phylum Streptophyta; class Magnoliopsida; order Asterales; family Asteraceae; genus Flaveria; species Flaveria trinervia. Next base: position 50,438,595 of record CM046446.1, read on the forward strand.
CAGATTAAGCCCCAAGTGAAAAGAATGATTGGCCACTTAGCAGATGAAAGCTATGTGGCACCGGGGAGACGCCAATGGCGTCACGAGGACAGTGACTCCGACGTGGAGCCAATTGTCCTCCCTACTGATGATCAGAGGAGGATGACAGTGGGATGATGCTGTTCCATCCCGAGGCACCGTGTCTGACTCTGTTCCCTCGGTGTCTGTCTCACCTGCTGAGGTAACTGAGTCAGCAGGATTTCATCAGATTTGTTTTGAACGAGGAGGATGAGGATGAATCTGATGAGGAACCATTGACCCGGACTGTGGGAAGGAAAGTGGTTCCCACAGAACACGGGTTGAGGGTTGTGGTGAACAACCGAGAGGCTCCGGAGATACAGAAACTGATCCATCATATGCTCCGGGGTCCTCAGGCGGGATTGAAGGGGGAGCATCCACCTCGAGGGGAACGAGGAGAAAACGGATGGCTCAACCCCATGGCCAGAAAAAGAAAAAGCGTAAGGTAACCTTCATCACCACCACATCCCCCATACCTTCCACCACTACCACCTCTGCAGACACACCTTCCACCACCATACCTCTCCCCACAGCAACCACAACCACCACCATACCTCTCCCCACAGCAACCACACCACCACCATACCAACACCACAAGCCAACCCCTGCCACCACTACATCATTCACCCCACACTTACCACCACCATCATCCAGACCTTACCCGATATTCACCACCTCCACCACCACCACTAGCCACCAAACCGAGCCCTCAGCCTACCCCTCACACACCTCTAGATCTCCTCTACCTCCAATCGGGGTAGAGGAACAGCTGTCAGCCTTAAATAGAATGGTGTTACGACTGCTGGCGGCTGATGAGGAAAAGACCTCTCAGATCCGCCAGCTCACCGACCTGACTGCTGCACAATCGCAGAAAATTGCAGAGCAGGATCGAGCTATTGAGGAGCAGGCCCAAAAATTGGCTGCTCAGAACACTCAGTTGGACCAACTCCGAGCACAAAGCGTCACAGCAGGTAAGCAGATAGAGGAGTTGGAAAAGGCTAAGAGGACCATTCTGCTAAAATTGAAAGGATCAAAGGCAGAACCTCTAAAGATAAAGGATGGAGACAGAGATGGTGAAGATGATGATGATGATGATGATGACAGTGATTCTGATGAAGAGAAAACAGAAAAGTGGTGTGCAGATGAAGAGACTGAAGAAGGAGAAGCAGCTGAATCTGTCTCAGCTCCCGATCAAGAGAAGAGAACAAAGAACCGACAGGATCAGTCAGCTTCTGCTTCTGCACCTTCACACGAAGAGACTAGCATACAGGATAAAAGTAAATAGTGGATGTTTATGTATTTACTTACTTTTGTACTCTGTATTGAAAAACGATGTACTGAATGTTTATATTAACTTAATGCATTTTGTTTGATATATTACTAATGATTTGAATGTGAAATGTGTAAATCAAACAGATCCAAAGTACCACAGAGATGAGTTTGATATTGCTCCCCTTCAACAGGTCAAGTCTCAACTCACAATGATTCTTGATCTGCAAGGGATTGTCAGAAGGTCAGTGAGTTATACCCCTGAAGAAGGTGAAATAATTCACGACCTATCTAACGAGCAACTGGCAGAGATGTTCAGACTCAATCCTGATGATATTGTCAAGGATGCTCCAACAGTTGATTCAACCAGTGACGACGACTACACGACGTTGATGAAGTTGAGGTTGAAGATATTGCTGCTAAGAGTACCCTCAATACGCTGACAACGCGGGTAATGTGGTCCCCAATCTGGGTGAGTCCCTAGTCAGTGATATGTTTGAGGTACTAGACAAGATGGAGCAGGAAGCAGGAAAGACTGAAGGAACAGCCCAAGCCTCAAACGATGATGTATACATTCGAAAGGCTGAGTGGGCTGAATGTTTTAAAGAAGTCAGAGCCCAACGTGATGCACCGAAGAGGGATGCCTACACCAAGTTCTACAGCGTCAAGAAACATCTTGCGGTGTCAGGCAGGATTATAGCATGGGCATATTTTGATGATCTTAACGTTTATGCCGTTAAGAGGGAAAAGGGCATAGAGTACTTTAGATTTCCACATGATCTAAAGACTCTACCTGGATTTGAGCTCAACCAGCTGGCCAAATTGAAGCTGTTGTATGCTGACCCGAGAAAAATGTCAGGCTGGTTTGAGGCTGCCCTCAAGAAAGAGTACCACACCAGATGGATTAACTTCAGACCTCAACAACCTACAAGGTATATTAGAAGGTCTGAGATGGATGCCATTACTGGAAAACCTAAGATTGTGTTGAAGTGGAGTCCTCCTCGCACTATGTCGAGAATCCCTCTCAGGGAAATGCCACAGGACTTCACTCCACACTTCAAATGGTGGTACTATGATTGGAGAACTGCTGAAGCTGTCATAGTTCTGAACAAAGGGGATCAAATGGATACTGTCAGGGTATTCGACCCAATGTGGCTAACCAACTTGTCTGCTAATGATGTCTATACATTATACAAGTGGCCACTGTTCTATGACACACAAGACATTGTACAAGCCCTCCAGTTCCAAAATGTTATACGACTTTGTTTCGCGTTTGATATTCAAGCGGGAGTCACACAAGAGGACAAGTACAAGAAATATGAGAAGGTAATGAAGAAAACAAGACATTAGAGAGATCTAGGTCCAAGGGGGAGTTTGTTGATACATGTATGTCCCTAGATCGTGATATGTGATGTAATAGATCTTGTTTGGTATGATAATGAACTGATATTGATAGTCTGTTGGTTATAATGTTTAATAGTTCATTAATGAGTCGTAAATGAATTGATTGGGTTTATGATTACATATAATATTATATTAATTAACTAAAACATTCAAACTTAACATAATGAAGTTCCCATGCGAATGGCTCATGCGAATGAACCATAAGCATGAAGAACTTCACACGATTGACTCAGTCGCATGACTGAACCAGGAGACTGGATCAGTCGTACGACTGTAACATAAGATTGGCTCAGTCGCACGACTGAACACTCAGTCGCACGAATGAACCAACCGCATGGTTCAATCGCACGACTGAACCAAACTAATGGTTCAGTCGCACGATTGAATAGTGCCAACCTATAAATACAACTCAATTCGTGAAAAACTAAAAGATTCGAAAAAGTACAATTCTATACGAACCCTAGCCGTCCAGAAACCTTCCAAATCATTCTCCAAGTTCATAGAACACATTAGATCGACTCCTTGTCGATTTCTAACGTTAGTTTCAACCTTTGATTGATTCTTCGTGTGTTCTCACTGATTGAATCGCCAATCAAATAGGATTCCGCACTATTTGATCTGGTATACACGTGATCTCTAGGTATTTCAGTCGAATACCAGGTCCTAACAAATCCAATTTGAGTTTCTTAGTGGTGGTCTGGTACAATGAGCTATCATATAATGTGTTTTAACGAACCAATTCATAAATACCATTAGCAGGAATAGCTTTAAAATAAAATGTTCCATTTAAAGAAACATGAATTTCATTCTCAATAAATGACAAAACATAACCATATTGTCTTAATTGGGCAACAAAAATAATGTTCCTAGTCAAACTAGGAGCATACAAAATATTGTTCAAAATTACATCCAAACCATTTGGAAGCTTCAAGATGTAGTCCCCTCGGCCTTCAACTTGAACCTTTGCCCCATTGCCTATGAAGAGGCTCACATCCCCTTTCTTGAAGTCCTTACTTCTTTTGAACCCTTGCAATAAGTTGCAAATATGAGTTCCACATCCGGTATCCAATACCCATATGTTAGAGGATATTAAATTTAGACCAATATGGATCATGAAACATGTACCTGAGGTTTGCCCGGCATCCCTCTTTGCTTGCAACTCTTTGAGATGGACTGGGCAATTTCTTGCCCAATGTCCAATCTCCCCACACTTAAAGCATGGGTCATTTGAAGCAACTTTTTGCTTTTTCTCTGTTGGTTTTGGTGGTAGCGCTCTAACCACTCCCTTTCCCTTTCCCCTAATATTCCCTTTACCCTTGCAACATTTGCCTTGGGTGCGGGGTGAGGCCTCTTCTTGTTCCCTCCTTCATTGATGGTGAGAACGGGTAAAACCCTTTTACCCATGGCCGCCTCGGCAGTTTTGAGCATAGAGTGAAGCTCACTTATGTTCTTGTCCCACCCGTTCATGCTGTAATTCATTACAAAATTGTCAAACCTTTTTGACATAGAGTTGAGGATCAAATCCGTAGCCATCTCTTTCGAGATGGGACAATTCAACCGTTGAAGGCAGTCAATGTGGCTTTTCATCTTAAGTTCATAAGATGAAATAGATTGGGTGTCGTCCATGCAACACGCATGGAGTGCTCAAACCATTTCGAAGCGCTCAACCCGTGCTTGTTGTTGGAACGTTTCCTTCAACTGGGTTATCATGTCGTATGCTTCATGATGTTCATACTCCTTTTGGAGATCTGGAGTCGTACTTGCCAACATGAGGCAAGACACTTGGACTGAGTCCTTAGTGTATTCACCCAATTATTATAGGCCTCCTCATCATCCTCACTAGGTTGATCGGAATCGGATCGTCTAATATGTATGATCGTTTCTCTTGCTTGAGAACAATTCTCAAGTTTCGAAACCAATCAATAAAGTTGTTATGTTTTAGACGCTCCTTTTGGAGAATGGTTCTTAGTGATAGTGAGTGAGCGGTCAGGATTTCATTGTTATCATTATTGTTGGTGGCCATCTACAAAATACAAGAAAGTTCAATTTTAGTAATTTCGATGTTCTTCATATTTTAATAATTAAAACCCTTTTAAGTTTCTTACATAATTTTAAAATATAGAATCCAACGTTACATTTAAATAGTGGTCAGGTGACCTATATCCCATTATTTAAATTAACAAGGTAGTCAACGTTTTGACAATTGCAACCCTTTGCAACTTCTAGGGTATGGGATTGACTTTAAACATCATATGTATTGTCGGCATGTTTATCCAATCAACACCTTTGTAAACCATATTGTAGGTGATCCATTTAACATGGTTTGCAACTCAAGTTAGCAAACACATATGAGTTTTCCAACATAAGTGGTTAGGTGACCTTTATCCCACAAATATGGTATCCCCACCTCAAGTCACAAGTTCCCTCAAAATGGTTAGGTGACCTTTATCCCATTAAGAGTTTCCAAATGACTCAAGTGTTGTGCAAAAGGATGGTGTTAAACTTGTTTAAAAGGAATTTAAGTTTTCATAATCGTAGTTTAGAAAACTCTATGTACCTTATATTTGCATGCTTTCAAATACAAGGTACCCTATGGTTCACATTTAATAAACCCTCTTTTATTAAAACCATTAATCCTTTTAATAACCTTTTATTAACCACTTAATGATAAAGAACAATCAAATTTTCAGCTTGTTAAGTTTGTTAATGAGTTTGTAATGCATATCCAAATATCAACCATACAATAAAACAACAAACATCCAAACAAGCATAAATATATAAACATGAGTGCATAACCATAGCCACTAAGTTGACCACACATGTTTTACATCACAAGTGTTGTCATAAGGTCTTTCCTAAGGGTGAAGATGACACATCAAGATGTGTCCATGAACTCCCATTTGAATCCACATCCAAATGCTTCAAGTGTCCATGTCTTTTGTGTCCTTCTTTGAGTCTTCATCTTGTGCATCTTCTTTTACAAAATCATATCCTAATACAATTTTTCTAATAAAAGAAAAACCTAATCTATTTATTACATAACAAATGAATAAATAAATTACAACCAAGATTCAAAACACAAATTACAACCCCTTCAAGAAACAAACCAACATGACATACAAAACAATCAACCAAAACCAAAACACATAAGGCCAAGGCTATGTTCTGCACCATAAAATGAAACACATCCAACATCCAAGAACAACAAAGAATCCCTTATTTCAGCCCTAAAGTTTCAGCCAACATAAACTAAAACTTTAAGGTTGTCCAAACAACATAATCAACCATTTGACATAATTCTTTCAAGGTTTATACTAAAGCATGCAAGATTAAACCTTGAAACATAAGGGATTCAAACACCCACAACTAAACACAGCCCTAATGGGTTGAAAAGGTCCATGAAAACTAACCTTTCAAGACATTTTGAAGCATACATTCCACATAACCGGCTCTAGATGCCATTGTTGGGTTTTGTCACATGTAAAACACTTAGTTTAACCATTTAAACTATGAAAACGCAGCGGAAAAATGAGTTTAATATATGGTTTATAAGCTGAAATATTTTCCATATTAAACTACAAACAAAACCCAAGAATAAGGATCAAATGTATGTGAAATAATATGCTATCAACCAACACAAAACCAACCATAGGGTGTTAATAGAAGACAACCTTTCTTGTGCAAAAGTTGTGGATGAAAAGAGATAGATGATGATGTTCTTGAATGTGTCTAGCCTTCAAAAGAGGATGCCTCAAGAAGTGATACCAGAAGCCTTTTCCAAACACCTAGCTTGTTAGGAAGCTCAACACCAAGAACTCTACAAAGCTCCTTAAAAAAAACGAATTTCAGCCTTGTATTTTTGCCTCAAATCTGAACATTTCAGCTATGTTTTTGAGAAAACTCTTGCAAGATGTGTGTGTGAGAGAAGTGTGTTAATGATGGAAGAGTGTAGTGATGGTAAAGGCTTGCAAAAAACAAGAAAAGGGCAGGTCCATAGGCCCCTTTGGGCGGCCAAAACTGCATCCTAAAGTGGGTTTCCCCCCCCCCCCCCTTTTTAGTTTTATAAAATATACACTCTTAACCCATGGTTTTTATAAAATTAAAATCCCTTTTAATTTTATAACAATAACACACTTTTATTTGTTATTATTTAACCAACTTAACTAATGAAACAAATTATTTCTCATGAACAAATTATCCATATAATGTTGTTCTCTTACAAAGCAACGTTTTAGAAAAACCCATTTTCTAAATTGGTGTCGGTATTTATTTGTGTGATCCTATCAACAAATAAATATTAATTGGTGTTTGTATAGCTTGCTATGGGTATGACCCGACTTGGATCATGACGTACTAACCACATCAATCTTGTATGTGTCTTGGGCATATGAGGTCCAACAAATTTCTTCCTAAGAGAAATTAAACCTCGGAAGTTATTTTTTAATCTTCTGAAGCAAAATTTCTTAAAGGATATTTTTCTTTTCCGAAGAACTTTTGGTCTCAGAAGAAGCGATTGATTACATATCAGAGGTTTACAAATTCTCCATTCGGAAAGCAAGTCTAACCTTCGGAAGCAAAGTTTTTGCTTGGGAAGTAAGAATTGCCTTCGGAAGAGATATTACCTTCGGAAATGTTTTACATTCGGAAGAAAGATTCTACTGTGTAACGTAAATCTCTTGCGCCCCACACTGTCAAAAAGCAAAGATCTTGTTAATGATGTCGGATTATTTAACTGATTTTAACCTTACCGCCACTGTCATTTCATCCATTAAACCATCACATCACCTTATCCTAACCTCCATTACTGCCTTCCCACCCTCTTTTAAATAAACTCGACGGTTCATCTTCTTACTTGCAATTTTTACAGCCCTAGAAAATTTTCTCCTCTGTAACTTTACCCAAGATCAAATTCATCCACATTCATCTTTCTCCAAATGGCTCTTAACCCTTAGCACAACCAGGTCGCACTCCTTGATACTTCAAGGGATGCCGACTACTCTGAAATCATCTCCTTTCTCACCCAATAACCTTACTACACAGTACTTACCATAACCCCACTGTTTACTCCAATCACATGGCCGAATTTTGGGGAAATGGTCAAGCTGAAACCCTGAATGGGATTCGAGTACTGAGGTCCAGCATTTGTGGATAGAAGTTGATTATTACTGAACGACTCATGAGGGAGCATCTAGAGCTTCATGATGAAGGAGCTCCTACTAAGTTCCCGAAGGCAGACTTGGACAACACCTACATCCTTATGGGATATGGTGGCGACATGAGTAGGTCAACGGTATACAAATTAAAGTTCTCTTACAATTGGAAGTTTCTCCTGCATGTTGTTCTCCACTGCTTGTCCAACAAGTCCGGCGGTTGGGATCAAATCCCATATGAACTAGGATGCTTAGTTCATGGATTGGTGAGAGGCATGCGCTTCAACTACTCATGATTTGTGTTCACCAATCTAATTGGGAATATACAAAGGGAGACATTCTATATGTATCCTAGATTCATACAACACATCAGCAACTGTGAGTTGGACTAGAGCATGCTTGTCTGTGCAGCTGCTCTGACTATCCCCATATGCGGCCTACCATCTTCAAGACATTGAAGAAGGTATCCACCAACTTCACCAGAAGGTTTAACACTCTGCTTCCAGGTATGATTGAGTGCATTACTCCTGGTGACATCCCTGTTCACCCCATAGGTGATGAACCCACACCAGCAACCCCCACCACAATGCCAACACAACCTTCTCCACCCATCACTATCACATATCAAAGACGCCCCAAACAAACCTTTGTTCAATCTACTCTGATTGAAAAAGCCCCTCCTTTTCACTCCAAAAAGACTAGAGTGGAAACATGGGCTCCCACTCAGTCTGAGGTCTCTCCATCCTTCTCTTTTGACCTCAATATGGGTTTTGAGTATCCTCAGTCTCAAACTCAGGAGCCCAACACCCAAACCGGTAGCCTTCAGATTGAGTATCTACACTCTTCTGAACAACCAACAAGGGACAGCCCCACCAGAGGCTCAATGCCTGTAGACATTGACCAAGGTCCCGAGTCAGTAGGCTTAACCTCCCTATCCTTCACTGACCTTCTATTCAAAACTGATGAAGAGATAACATCTCTCCATGGCAATGAAGTTGATCTACAACACCCTCTTCAAGATCAACAGAGCTGGAGAAATCACTTATCTCTAGCCCCCATTAGCAACCAATTACTGAGGTGAGTCCCACTAATATGGAGGGGACTCATGCAGATTCAGCTGCCACTACAAAAGGTGCCTCAATGGACCTTGTGGATAGTGGTAACATCTCTCAGACTGAATCTGTGGCAACAAGCACTTTGATGACTTTGAAAGAGACATCATTGAGTACGGGAAACCAGGGTGCCAAGAAACCGCATCTGGTGGTGAGGCTGAGCATACCAGGTATGGTACCTCATCTCCCCGTGATTCTTCAAAAGAAGATAAGGGAAGCATGAAACTCCTAATTCACGACCTTCTATCTAATGTCTCAAACCTTGAATCTTTGGTTAGGACTTTAGAAGCAAGGTCCGCCACTCAGCAGCTTGAGTTGACAATCTCAAGGCCAAACTAGCTGAGAAACAGACACAGAGGTCTGTCAGGCATGTACCTATTCAGGTCACATTGACTTCTTCCTCTAGCTCATCTACCTCTCAAGATGATGCTACCAAAAATAGGGAGAATGTTCAAAGACAAACACCTGAAGACCCCCAACAGAGCCACACTTCAACTCCAACTTCAGCTTCACCTACTCCTATCATCACTGTGTCTGAGCCATCTCAAGTCATTCTGTAGATTGACTCAGATATGCTCAGTGATCTCTACAGACTCTTCACCAAGTTTCTGTTAAGATCCTCCACTGCTCAGCCAAGCCCAGATTCTACAATGCTCTACTTTGGAGCTGAAGAGCTTCAGAGGCTGACTACACCTTCTACCACTGTGGAAGAAGTTAGTCAACCTAAGGTCCACATGGAACCTAAGATTCATTTTGAAGGGGAAATGGGGACTGATGACCCAACAACTGAAACAGTTAGGACATAATCTACATCTCCTCCAACTTCCGAAGCTGAAGTTAAAGCCTCGGAGGAACAAGCTGAATCTTTCGAAGCTGAAATGGAAGCTATGGAAGGACTGTTTAAGATGTCCAAGGAACTAATCATCATAGATGCAATCCTTGAAATGGCATCTAAGGTGAACAGCGAGGACTTTCTAAAACTTCTTCCATCACAGACACTATCTCTACCTCTCTCACAGTCAGAACCCTCTCTCCAAGAACCACCACAGTCAAGCACTTCAAAAGACAAGGGAAAAGAATATTGATTGCGGAAGAGCTTCAGGAAGAGGAGAAGATTGAGAAACTTAAAAAGAAAGGACGACTTCCAAATGAGAAGTTGCTTGCTGCAAGTACAAAAGGAGCTGCAACCAATCAGGAGGCTGTCAACAACAAAAGAAGAGAAGAGATCATTGACCAGCTTATCCAAATGGGAGCTGCCAATGAAGAGACACTCCTGCTACCACTAGAGGTGTTGGTGGATCTGGAGAAGGCAACCCGGCTGAAACATGAAGAAGAAGCCAGGTTGTCCTTGAAGAAAGAAGAAGAAAAACAGAAGGAGGCTGAGTTGCAGCTAAAGAGAGATAGGATAAACTTCCTACTCTCCAGAGGCTTCAATCTTCAAGAACTTTCTCCACACAATGATGATACGATCTTCTGGCTCTACAATAAAGAGAAGGATCAAATGGAGAAAGAAAGGAAGAAGGCTGCAATAGAAAAAGCAAAGGAGAAGAAGAAGAAGGAAGAAAAGGCTAGGGACACTGCAACCAGAAGCTCACTGAGAAGGCCTGGATGAAAGACTATCTTCGGGCCCATGGCTTCTCTGGCAGGCAAGTGGGTCCCATGTCTGAAATGACACTTCAATGGATTGTTAATGAAATCAAGGTTGACATCCGGATGGGGAAGAGAAAAGAGATGTATAGAAGGGTAAAGGGGATGACCTTCACTGCAACCACTCCACCTTAACCCCACCCTCACCCTTCACCATTAAAACCAAACCTTTCACCCCTAAACCCACACCATTACCCAAAGCTTCTCCCTCACCTCAACCACCCAATCTTCCAATCCTTCAACCAAAACACTAACCAAAACCTCTGAACCTTAACCTACCCAACTACCATCCAAACCATCCCCTCAGCTTTTTCAATATCTCTCTCTTGAGAATTAAGGTAATCAAGACCAAGCTCATCAACTGCACTACTCTGAGCGAAGTCTCATGTGATGAAGATTCTGTCAACATTACCTATGTTGATGGATCTTCTTGTTCCCTCACAAGAGATCAATATCTTGATTTACCTAGAGGAACACTGGACCAGGCAGCTAAACTCCTACGCCTCAACTCAGATTCATTAAATGATGAAAAGAAGAAACTTAGAAGGAAACTGGTGACACTGATGGACACTAAGTAAGAGGACAAGATTCCCAGTCAGTCTCTTGTGCCTAGAAAGAACATAGTCCAATGGAGGTTTGATGAAGCTTCTCACAACTTTTTTGTGGAAAGGGAAAATGGCAAAGTCAATAGACTTAATGCAACCTCTCTACTACACTCCAGCAGGTTTGATATTGCTGAGTTAGAAGAGTAGCCATTCTCCAACCCCTCCAACTCTGAAGCTGCTGTTCTCATCAGAAATCATCTTAGTAGCCTTCACCTAGCCGAGTTAACCGCAAAGGCCAAGATTGAAGAAGAGTTGAGATTGAAAAGTGTTAGGATCAGTGATCTAAGTTTGATCAATTAGAGTAGATTGCAGTGGAATTTGAACAATGAATTAGACAATTTAGCAAGAACTCAATTGATATTCAATAGAAAAGCACACGGTTATAGAGAGAGAGAATTCTGCAGAAGGAATATTTCATTCAAATGCTTTCGTGGTGGCTGAATGTCACCCGTTACAACTAGGTCAACATTCCTTATATAAGGAATGTGACGTCTGCTGACGTTACTTGATAATGACATCTAACAGATTTATACAAACAACTGAAACTATGCAAATACTAAGAATGTTTAACAACTAATCACATCTCAGAGAATGCTAAGTACAGAAACATAAAACTACTGAAAGGTAAATTACAGTACTGAAAAGGAAAACCATCACAACTACTGAAGTTAATAACTTCAGCTGTTGTGACAACTACTGATCACTCTGGTCTTCAGTCTTTGTTCTTCAAACTTTGTCTTCAGCTGATAGCTTCAGACTTTGTCTTCAGTACTTTACTTTCAGACTTTGTTTTCAGTACTTTACTTTCAGACTTTGTCTTCAGTAGAAATCTTCACATCTTGTCTTCAGACCTTGTAATCAGCTGATGTCTTCAGCTGTTGTGATCTTCTTCAGCTGTTTTAATGTCTGTGGGACTTAGAGGTTTTTTTGTTCAGGCTCATTGGTTCATTTGGTCCAACAAACTCCCCCTGAAGCAATGCAGCCAAAACCTATAAGTTTATTGATGATCCCACTTATTCTTTGGCAGGAACACCCTCTTGATCAACTTCAGAGGTAATCATGTAAGCACATGCCGGGAAAAGGTTTCTGATCTTTTGATTGGCTAAGTATGGAAGGGAACTCTATCTTTGGGAAACTGGACACAGAGTCTTCTCCCAACCATGAAGCCTAATTCCCATTGATGAGTCTGTAAGACTCACTTGCATAGGCCTCAAGGAGAACAACTTGTTCCTCCTTGGTGAGTTCTTCTGCTTCTCCCTCAAAGAAGAACTCTAGGCCATAATATTCAGACAAATATCTTACTGTCTTCCCATTCTTTAACTCAACAGTTATGATCTCTCTGTATGCGAATTCATCTAGATGAGAGCATTCTAGCAACAACTGGAGTTCACTCTTTTGATGATCTTCAAGTCTCTTGTATAACAGCCCTTTCTTGATCATTTTGTTTTCAAGTATAGATTGAGGGGTTGTCCTTGAGTTGTGTGCTCTCTTGAATTCTTCTATAATCTCTCAGGGTGAGACTACCATAGCCAACATAATTTCAACATTCAAAGTATTTTTCACTTGGCCATGATATCTACTTGGTATGTTCTTCTTGTGAATTCTGGAACTTACCCTGGGGTCTGGCCAAATTCTCACTCTTTCTCTTTGATGTTGGAATGTATGTCTAAGAGTGTACAACCTCAGAGCTTGTTTCTTCATTTCTTAAATGGATGAGGACTGAGGGAAGTCCTTGTCAACCATTTTGAGAAATTGCTCATCATGCTGCTTCTGCTGTTCTGCTTCTTTAATCTTCACTTTCACCATTTGCATTTGCAAGTCAGGTGTGATCATGTGTTGAGTTCTGGGTTCAGGTGTTTTAAGTTTAAGAACAACAGAGATTGGCAGACTGTCTTCATTATCATCCTCTTCTTCTTCTTCTACCCTCAACACCCTTCTCCTCCTTCTGGGTGTATCACTGGGTATGGTTTGAGATGGTTTTTGGGGTAATGGAATTGGTTTTGTGGGTTGAGTGTGTGGTTTTGGTTTAGGGATAGACTTGGCAGATTTTAGAGATGATTGCTTTGAAGGTTGTTTTTGAGTGGGAGTATGAGAAGGCTGATCTAGCAATTTAGTGGTGAGTTTGGCTTTTGAGAGCTTTGCCATCTCAGATCTCTTCCCAGCACCTGCTTCATCCAGTGCTTCGATGATCAACCTTTGTTGCAGCCTCCAGCATAACAGATTCTTGGTTATCTCCAAGATACTGTCTCTGGACCAAGACTTTATCTCTATCAATGATCTTCCTAGATATTTGGTAATAAACCTGATCATAATCTCCAATCTTCCCTATCCATCACACTATAACTAGCCTATCTTGCTTGAATTTCATTTACCTCCAACCTTCTGATCTCAACATCTAAGGTGGCTGTGTCATGACCCTGTCTGAAGAGCTGATCTATTATTTTGTCCACAGATCTACTGTGAGCTTCATCAGCTTCTTTGACTAGATCTTCTAAGGACTTTTCTCCATCAGATTTTGACTGAGCACTTCTCTTCCTTTTGTAAGTGATTAGCTGATCTTTCTGCTCTTTGTCTGTGCTCGACACTTGCATTGTGATCAGCTGTTCTCTGAGATCAGTTCTTGTTCTTTCTCCAACTCCTTTTCTTTTTCTGGTTCTTTCTCATCCGCTACTCTCTTCCTTTTCCTTTCTTTCACTGCCATAGACTTAGTAGTCTCCCCTTTTTTGGTTGCATTGGGATCAGGGGCTTGAAAGGTAGAAAGTGACTTGTGAATAGCATCATCAATAAGTGTTTGTAGATTTGAGGAGATCCTCTCATCAATGGCTTCATGTACTATCTCAGTAATGATGGGAGTGATGAGAGGTAAGGAGCTTTGAAAGGTTGCAACCATCTACTCAAAGGGGTTCTGTCCCTGAGAGGTGGTGCCAAAAGTAGTGGCTGGTGGCTTAGTTAAGTGTATTGGCGGTGTGTTTGGTGAAACTTCAAATGAAGGTGCCATCTCTGGGTTTATTGGGGTAGATGGACTTTTATCCTGAGACATTTTGGCTAGCAGCTCCTTGAGTCTTCTCACCTCAGTCTCTAGGATTGTGTTATGGGCTAAGACATCAATGAAAAAGCCCAGGTCATCATCAGTCTTTGCTGAATCATCTGACCTCCGGATTAAATCAGGATGTACAAGCCCTGAGTGTAGATCAGTATATGCATGTGCCCCTTGTTCTTGGTTCTGGGGACTTCCTGCCTCTGGACTTTGTCCTTCATTGGCAGTTGCCTCTGGTGAGGTCTTAGATATGTTACCAACTTCATCCTGTTCATTTGCTAAATCAGTAGAAGTGGCAGCCTGACCAGATGTTCTAACCTCCTCTTCTACACTTGGAGATTGAACATTATAACCCCTGTGTTGTGGGTTATCAGCAGCATTTTGGTCCTCCCCCTCAATTGTTGAGGTATTCCAAGTGTTAATTGGTTTCTAGGGAGGGGGTGAGGAATGCAGCTGACTCAGCACTTTAGCAACTATAAGGGTTGGGCTTTGAGGGGGTTGCAGTTGGAGATTGGTCAGAAGCAGATTGCACCTGGGGTGAGAGATGCTCTTCAATGGTAACCTTCTCAACTCAGATAGGTTCCAGTAATGTGGTATCCCCAAATTTGGTTGCAACAGGATCCTGTGGAGAGGATACCTGTGCGGTTTCAGCTGGTTGAGTCTCTGACATGACTGGGGGGTTAGAACCAGTATGTGTTTCCTGTATTGGTGGTACAGGGGCATCCTCGGGGGACTCATCTCCCTGAGTAGCCTTTTTGGGCTTTTGGGGTTTAGGTTTGGTGGGGACTTTGGATCTGGAGGTGAGGCTGTGGGTTCCCTCTGCTTGGGTTTGAGCAGCGAGCCCCTTTGAGAGTAGGGTCAGAGTTATGTCTGGAGTATACCTCAGCTAAAACAGCTGAGCAGGGACTCCAAGACCAACCAGGCCTTCAGATTTTAATTGATTTAAAATTATGGCCATCAGAAACCTGGGATATATTAGCCATCTGTTTGCCACAGGTTTCTGAGCCAGATCCTTAGTTCCATAAACACTATCTCAGAAAAATTAGATTTTGTCGTTCAAATAGAGTACAATACCTGTTTCCATCTTGAGGACATCTCATCCCATGAAGATGTCTTTGAAGCAAGGCAAACATTCACCATGTGGAAGATAAGTCTTTCAGCATCATGGAAGTGCTTTTTGAGAATGGTTGTAGCACTTAAGTCTCCTTCATACCCGTTGTTGATGAAAGACATATCAGTGGTGCCTTTTGGGTATTCTTTAATACAGGTGCCATCATGCAAATTTAGGGTTTTGCGAATGATGGCAGGGTTGATTACCACCTGTTTCTGGTTAACCAACGACTGAAGAGTGATTTGGCTATCATTTTCACCAGTTGTTACAAAGACGTTGGTCCAGAATTGGTTTAAGGAATCGGGGTATATGGTAGGATTCAAAACAAAAGCGGTTCGGTATTGGGAATCCACCATAAGATCGATGGCATGATCAAATTTGTTCCAATAGCCGATTTCGAGAGGTAGGCAACACAGTTGTGTCTGGGTTTGAGTTTCATGGTCGCCATTGTTGAGAGAGAAAAAGGATAGAAAATGGCTAATGAAACGTTCGGCTATAAGTGTAGGTATTTATAGGTTAAGAAAAGACCGAAAAGAAAACGACTAAAAGTGTTGGTGTTGTCAGCAGTTGTATGAAAACAACAGAAGACTTGTTTAACTATCAGAACATTTGAAAACAACTAAAGACTTGGTTTTAGTTATCAGTAGTTATGAAACTACTGAAAACCTTGGTTTTTTCTTTGCGTGTAGGAAACAACTGAGGACTTGGTGTTAGTCATCAGTAGTTGTGAAACTACTGAAAACCTTGGTTTTCTCATCAGTTGTTTAAGGTGAAACAACAGTTAGTGGAAACGACTGAAGAGAAAATTCTCATAGTAGTTTTCGTCAATTCTTAGCATTTCAGCTGTTTCATACTGTCCTCAACACTTGCTCATCAGACTTTTAGCTGTTTTCAGTTGTTTCATAGAACAACAGTACTTATCTGTTTTTACTGACATCAGTAGTTATAACTACATCAATAGTTGTAACTGCATCAGTTTCTTTTAACAGAATCAGTACATATTTGTGACATGTCTACTAATGATCATGAGTACTTATTTACTGAGATCATCAGTAGGTGTCACTTATTCTAGCTGCAGCATACCAAGCTTTAACACAAGGTTTTGGAAAGTTGAACTATCCAAAGGCTCAGTAAATATATCTACAAGCTCATCAGCACTTGGCACAAACTTTGGATCAATGGGACCTTTTTCAAAACAATCCGTAATAAAATGGTGTATGATCTCTATATGTTTGGTCCTAGAATGCTGGACTGGATTCTTGAAAATAAACAGAGCTGAAGCCTATCCATTAATAATGGAGTCTTAGTCATTATAATGCCATAATCCAATAACTGGTTCTGAAGCTAGAGGAACCTGAGATGTACAACTTGCAGCAGCAATGTACTCTGCTTCAGTAGTGGATGTAGCAACAGATGTTTGTTTCTTACTCTGCCAAGAAATCAAATAGTTGCCTAGGAATTTCCATCCACTAGAAGTTGACTTTCTGCTTAACTTACACCCTGCATAGTCACTATGAGAAAAAGCAACTAATTTGCAAGAGTGTCCAGTGGAATACCAAAGACCTAGAGATTGTGTACCTTGCAGATATCTAAAGATCCTCTTGACTGCAATCAAATGAGACTCTTTAGGAGCAGCCTGAAATCTAGCACAAACACAAGTTGCAAACATAATATCTGCTCTAGAGGCTGTTAAGTACATCAAGGACCCAATCATACATGTGTAAAGTGTTTCATCAACAGCTTTACCTTTCTGATCTACATCCAGTTGTGTGGTGCTGCACATGGGAGTAGAATAGGGCTTACAATTTTGTAAATCAAACTTATTCAAAAGATTTTTTGTATATTTTGACTGATGAATGAAGGTTCCATCAGCCTTTTGTTTGATTTGCAAGCCTAGAAAGAACTGTAATTCTCCCATTGCACTCATTTCAAACTTTTGTTTCATTAAACTTGTAAAATCATCACACAACTGGGATTAGAGGATGCAAAAATTATATCATCGACATAAATTTGAACAAGTAGCTTATGCTAATCCACTTTCTTAATAAACAAAGTTTGATCTGTGGAGCCTCTAGTGAAGTTATTTTGAAGAAGAAAATTTGAAAGTGTGTCATACCAGGCTCTAGGAGCTTGCTTCAACCCATAAAGAGCCTTATCAAGCTTATACACCCAATCAGATGTTTATTGTCCTCAAACCTGGTGGTTGACAACATAAACCTCTTCTTTTATTTTTCCATATAAAAAAGCACTTTTGACATCCATTTGAAAAACTTTAAGATTGTGGAATGTAGCATAGGCTAAGAACAATCTAATTGCCTCCAGTCTGGCTATAGGGGCAAAGGTTCATCATAATCAATACCTTCTTCTATGAAAACCCTTGTACAACCAGTCTAGCCTTGTTCTTTACAATAAGCCCATTTTCATCAGTTTCATTCCTAAACACCCACTTAGTGCCTATTGCACACCTACCTGGGGGTAGAGGAACCAGTTCCCACACTTGCTGCTTTTTGAACTGAAGTAGCTCAAGTTGCATGGCTTCAACCCATCCATTGTCTCTTAAAGCAACATGATAGTTCTTTGGCTCTAGCTGACTGATGAAGAGAGTATAGAAGCAGAAGTTGGACAACTGACTTCTAGTTGAGACACCAACATTGATATCACCAATGATTTGAGACATGGGGTGATTCTTCAGCTCTTGGTACATTATAAGATCAGTGCTAGTGTTTGTAGCAAGTTCAACAGCACAGATGTTGATCCAGACTCTGGAAACCAAGTACGAGATGTCAATTCATATGATGTAGAGGAGTCAGAAATCACATCAGCATTTATTGTGGATGGAGCTGCTGAAGCTACAGGAACATCAAGTTTAGTGGACTCAGGCAGTTGATCACTAAACTTGAATAGGTGAGTACTGATATCATCATCATCTTCAGTACCACCAGGTGGAAGACTTGCTGCAGAAGATGATTTATTCACATGATCTGCAACAGCTGGAGGTTGATAAGGAACATATTGCAGTATATCCAGATCAAACAACTCCACAGGGTTTTGTGGAATTTTATCCTTAGGAGATTCATTGAACTTCATATGCAAAGTTTCTTCAACTATCTTTGTTCTGCAGTTGAAGACTCTGTAAGCCTTGCATGTGGATGAATATCCTAAAAATACCCTGCATCCACCTTAGGATCAAATTTGTGGAGTTGATCCTTTGTGTTGAAATGAAACAAGGACACCCAAAGGCTTTGAAGAATGAAATTAGAGGAGCCAAATGATGTAGAACTTCATATGGAGTCTTCATTAATTCTGATTTACTAAAACTCTATTCTGCACATAGCAAGTTGTGTTGACAGCTTCAGCCAAAAGGTCAATGGCAAACCTGAGTCAGCTAACATGGACCTTGCAGCTTCAATTAGGGTCCTGTTCTTTCTCTCCACTACTCCATTTTGTTCTGGATTCCTTGGGATGCTAAACTGCCTCTTGATTCCCTTTGAAAGATAAAAATCATCAAGTGTATGGTTTCTGAATTCTGTTCCATTATCACTCCTTATACACTTGACTAATAGGGAATACTGCTTCTCAACATACAACACAAAGTTGATAATCGTCTGAGCAACCTCATCCTTTGAATGCAAGAAGAAAGTCCATACAAATCTGGAGTAATCATCCACAATTACCAGATAGTATTTCTTCTTTGCCATGCTCATCACTCTCACAGGACCAAATAAATCCATGTGTAGTAACTACACGCAGGTAGTGGACTTAGGTTCTTCAATAGGAGGGAATGAGACTTTGTGTTGTTTTCCTTTCAAACAAGCGGTGCAGATTTCATCACAGTGGAACTCCTTTATTGTTAGACCTCTCACTAAACTATTGTGGATAAGCTGATTCAAGTTTTTAAGATTTACATGATCCAGCCTTCTGTGCCACAGTTTAGATTCCTGAGGAGAGGCTTTGGAGAACAAGCAAGGATGACCCTTCAAATCAATCTTCTTTGACAAATCCAGGGCATATAGTCTTCCAATCCTGTTGGCCTTCAGGAGAGTATGTTCATCCAATACCTTGGTAATCAGCCTCAGAACTTGGGAAGACAGAATCCTGTAGTTCTGGCTTGTGAAACGTGCAACATGCCCTTTATCACACATCTGTCTGACACTCTGTAGATTATACGTGAGATTCTCCACATGGTTAACATCATCAAATCTGAGTTCTCCATTAGACACATATCCTTTCCCGATGATGTAACCCTTAGCATCATTTCCAAATGAAACAAAAATCCCTTCTTTCCTTGAAAGTAGTCATTAAGAAGAGAACTGCTCCCTGTCATATGCATAGATCCTCCACTGTCTACATACCAGATGCTCCTTTGGCATGCTGAAGAATCCTGCATTCACCACAAGGAACTAGTTAGGTTTTGAGACCCAAACCTTTTTGGTTTTGGGTCTGTTTTCATCAACAGATTTAACCATAGCATGTTTCTCATGATGAGCAGCTGATGAAGGTGGAGATGGTGCTGAAATGGATTCCTTGGATTTGGGCTTGGAATACCTTCTCAGTGGTTTGATCACAGGTGCATCTAGTTGGTTAACTCTCCCCAACAAATGCTGAACCATCATAACAAGTTGTGTCTGATTTGTAGCTAAAGCTTTCAGCTCTTGTGACACATCAGTACTTGTTTTTGATGAGTTCATGTGACTCACCATTTCCTCCTTGAAATTTACAGACTTAGTCTGATTTTTATCATGAGGAACACTATCAGCTGTTTTATGATAAACCCTATCCTTCTTTTTGGATTTTTGTAAGCCTTCGGTTTATCACATTGGGATGACTGTGGTACAAACTTAGTCTCAAACTCATTTTTCATTTCATTCATTTGAATTTTAATGAGCTTATCTCTGTTGAGTTTGGAACCCTTTTTGTACCAGCATTCATCAGAAAGATGATTGAATTTACCACATATTTCACATGGCTTATTCTTCATCTTGGATTGATCAACTGCTGAAGTGGAAACTACTGAAGGTGTGATCTTTAGTACTTTCCATCTTTCAGTACTTGTGTTAAGTACTGAA
Organism: Flaveria trinervia; assembly: GCA_025506515.1. Classification (NCBI taxonomy): domain Eukaryota; kingdom Viridiplantae; phylum Streptophyta; class Magnoliopsida; order Asterales; family Asteraceae; genus Flaveria; species Flaveria trinervia. The sequence goes on from CM046446.1 coordinate 50,459,053, forward strand.
GGATCTATAACAACTGAAGACTTGTTCTTCAGCTGTTCTCTATCCGTCCTGAAAGACCGTATGATGGATTCCTCAGCAGTTGTTAATCCTTTTATTTCAGTTGATTTGAAATGCTTTTCAGATGTTGTCACTTGCCCTTCAGTACTTGAGGTACTTTGAGGGACAACATCTGAAGTACTCAGCTTCATGTGCTTATCAGTAGTTAACCCATCAGGCAATTGATTTGCTGAGGTATCAACACTGATTTCATCTTCTAATCTTGGGTGATCTTTTGAAGATGATACACATGATGATGTGGTTTGGAAATTACTTTCACCTTCAGGTTTTACTATTGATTTTGGAGTAAAATCTGTAGGTGGTGCAATGTGATTGTAACCTATTCCAAACTTCACATTCGAAGCTGTTTGCTTGCTGAGAAGCATTTCAAATCCCTTGCAGGATGATACCCAACGATCACACTCAACTTGGGTAGCTGCAAGTGTTTCTTTGAGATCTCTGTGGTTCTCAAGAATGACCTCTAGCTTAGCCTTTTCATCATTTAATTGGCATTTAAGCTTATAAATCTCATCATCTTTATCTTTAAGGACAGACTCATACTCAGCTCTTATTTTGGAAAGGGTTTGCTCAAGCTCAAGATTTTGATTTATTAAAGCTACATTTGCCTCTCTAATAGAGATAAATGCAGCTATGCAACATTCAAAACATAGCTTGGCCTTAGCCTCAGAGGATACCTGGGTTACCTATGATGAAGATGCATTGGAGTATGAACCCTCGGTAGACTCCAGGGCCATGAGAGCAAGATTCCCAAAAGGATGTTCACCACCATGTTGACCATCACTAGCAAATAATTGCTCATTACCAGAGAGATCATCTGGTAAACTGCTCCAGTCAACAGCACCATGGGTGAAGAAGCTGTGATGAGGTTGTGATTGAGATGGTAGAGATGGTTGAGGCTCAGGTAAGGCTTGAGGTTGTTGTGCAATAGGAACTTGAACTTGATTTGATTGTGGCATGTAATAGTAGGATATGGATATGGCATTGGACCCTGAGGGACAAAATATGCAGGAGATAGAGGTTGTGAGTGATGACCAGAACTAGCAGGATGTTGCCCTCTGTTTTATGAACTATTGCTTGGAAAAGTCACAAAGGGTGCAGAGGAGTTAGATCCAGTTGATCCACACTCTCTTGCAAAGTGCCCAAGCCTGTGGCATTTGTGACACCTCAATTTACTTTTGTCAAAACCAACTTTGATTTTGCCAGAGAGTCCTGGAAATTTCCTACCAGTTCTCTTGTAGAACTTTTGAGATCTGATATTAACCAGGCCATTTGGCTTAGAATATCCATCTCTTCTAAGTCATCATCAGCAATACCTTTCAAATCATCCATAATGAAGCACAAATTGTCACTATTACAGCCTAACTAACTATCAACACTAACAAATGCATGATCAGAACCGTTTGAAGAGAAATCTATATGCTCATCATAATTGCTTTCTGATGCAGCATATTCTAACTCATGACCAACCAAGGTAGTGTTCCCTGGTACAAAGTCATCAGTGAGCTTTCCTGATGATGCCAGTTTCTTTTGCTGCTCTATCTCTCTTTCAAATGTAAGTAGTTTCCCATGGAGCTGGGTAAAAGATAGGTTATCCCGATTTGAACTGGAGCGTAGGATAATAGTATATGTGTCCTATCTCTCAGAAGTGATCTGAGCAATCTGTTGTTCATCTGGCTATTAGTGTATTCATGTTTGACCATTTTCAGCTCAGAGATCAAACAGGAAAAACGTTTAAACTGTTGAGTCAGTGTCTCACCCTTCCTATGAGAGAATGTCTCATATTGTTGGGCAAGGATTTCTTTGTTGTTTGCTAAGACCTCATCTGTTCCACCAAATTGTTCTTTCAATGCATTCCAGAGGTCATGAGCAGTTTCATGATGCATAAGCCCAGAATAGATTTCATTTGGCAGTGCCATGGCCAGAATTCCATGTGCTTTAGCATCAATCTCAAACAGTTTTTGATCCTCATCTGAGTATTGTTCCTTCTTCTTCAGAACCATTTGGTTGGTTTCCGGATTTTTCACCACAGGCTTGTGTGGACCATGTACCACAGATGTCCAACAACCTGAACTGTTAACAGACAGGTGATGGAGCATTGTTCGTTGCCATATGTTATATTCAGTCCTAACCAGCATCGGAGGCTTGGTTGAGGAGCCAGCATTATGATGGTCATTAGAAGGAGTAGTCATTCTCAGATTCAATCAAATTCAATTAAGTTTTAATTGATTTAGTGCAAAACACAACAAACTGAATATTAACCAAGAGAAATCTCAAAGAAAATAACCGAAAGCAGCAGAGATTCAATCTCTATAACCAATTCTTGCAAATATACTAATTCGATCAAACTTAGATATCGAAATAGCAGTTTCAATGATCAATTGTTACATCGATCAATGATTAACCAACTCTGATACCATTTGTTAGGATCAGTGATCTAAGTTTGATCAATTAGAGTAGATTGTAGCAGAATTCGAACAATGAATTAGACAATTTAGCAAGAACTCAATTGATATTCAATAGAAAAGCACACGGTTATAGAGAGAGAGAGAATTATGCAAAAGGAATATTTCATTCAAATGCTTTTGTGGTGGATGAATGTCACCCGTTACAACTAGGTCAACATTCCTTATATAAGGAATATGACATCTGTTGATGTCACTTGATAGTGACATCTAACAGATTTATACAAACAACTGAAACTATGCAAATTACTGAGAATGTTCTCAACAACTGATCACATCTCAGAGAATGCTAAGTACAAAAACATAAAACTACTGAAACTATAAACTACTGAAAGGTAAATTATAAGTACTGAACAGGAAAACCATCATAACTATTGAAGTTAATAACTTCAGCTGTTGTGACAACTACTGATCACTCTGGTCTTCAGTCTTTATTCTTCAGACTTTTACTTTCAGACTTTGTCTTCAGCTGATAGCTTCAGACTTTGTCTTCAGTACTTTACTTTCAGACTTTGTCTTCAGTACTTTACTTTTAGACTTTGTCTTCATTATTTTACTTTTAGACTTTGTCTTGAGTAGAAATCTTCAGATCTTATCTTTAGACTTTGTCTTGAGACCTTGTAATCAGCTGATGTCTTCAGCTGTTGTGATCTTCTTCAGCAGTTGTAATGTCTGTGGGACATAGAGGTTTTTCTGATAAGGCTCATTGGTTGTTTTGGTCCAACAAAATGACAGGAAGACAAGGAAAGACCTCCCACCAAAGGCACTGCCTTTCTACAGATGGTGGAGGGTCCAGAATTGGAACCTATAGTCAGATGGGAATATGATTACAGTTCCTATTAACTAACTCTTTTCAGAGGGCAACAACAGAGGGTACATGTTATCCAAGGTGACAAACTGGATTTCCTGTCCACCAAGGATCTATACAAACTTCTCAGGACCACATCAGGGAAGAACAAAGAGACAAGCAAATATTTACTCTCCTTGGTGCTGAAAGTTTTGAGAAGCAGAAAAAAGTGATGTTTTGGTAGCATCAGCCTAGGGGGAGTTTGTTGGATCAAGAAGAAGGCTAATGCAACCAAAACTAAGTCACTTAGATAATTTTGGTACTGAATCCAAAGGCTTCCGAAGCTTAGTGTGGAACTTCCGAAGGTTATAGAGTTCTTTCGAAGACAAAGTAAAAGATCAACTTCCGAAGACAGAACTCTACTTCCAAAGTCAAGTGAATACTTCCGAAGTTCAAGCCTTAGAAGAATGAACTGAAGACCACTTCCGAAGTATGATGAAAAGAAGAAGTCTCCAAGCCTTGGAAGAAGCAGCCTCTTTCGAAGTATAAATGGCTTCGTAAGTACTCACTCTTCCGAAGCCATTTAACCTTCGGAAGACACTGCTATGACCAGTGGACACAAGTATGGTCTCTACACTCCATTACAGACCTCTGATACTGTTTGGCTTCTTCCTAAAGAGCCATGCAGTTGACCATACTTTATTCCACTGTTCACCTTTTCATGATAGTACATGTTACCAACTTTAGTTGGTGACAAAAGGTAAGTCAGGGACATGTCCTGGCTACCAAATCTCAGATAAGACCTTATCTGAGATACCTTAAACTTTAGTCTTGTAGTATAGACTTTAGCTATAGGATCCTAGCTGGTATCAAAGTATATCCGGCTGTAGGTAGTATTATATATAGGTTCTCTTTGTAACTCATTGTAACAACAACCACTGCTTGTAAGAGTCTTGTATTTTGAGTTGAGAAGCAATATGTAAAAGTACCTTGAAAATTACTTCCTGTGTTATTTATTAATTTCTATATTGTGATGAACTCTTACTGATTCTATCTTAACCTGAGTGTTGTTCTAGGTGAGTTTGAGTGAAAAACATAAGTGTTTAGTGACAAACATCGATCCTGCAGTTGCTGAGGGAGCTTCTGATCAATGATCATATGCATGAAGCGAGGATACATACAGAATCCATCCTTCCCCTTCGCCTCTATGTTCTCCACCAAGCAGGTGAAGATCATCCGGGAGAAGCTGAACGGGTGGTTTAGCACCAACGCCACATAGGTGTTCTGTATCTGGTCCGACAGCTCATCGAAGCCTCCTTTCCAGGAGGCAATGCACTTAAGCGGCACATGTGCCAAGTACTTGAATTTGGGGCACAGGTTGCTCTTGTTGAGCACACCTGCGGTGATGTCCCCTGAGTACTTGGCTCGTAGAAAGCAACCACACACTGTTAGTAGGTGCAAGCGGGTCGGGCAGTTAGCATCATCTCCAAACTCTAATACTGTCCTGAGATCCTCCTCTATGATCTCTATGGCATGACCGAAGATAGGGCTCCTAATGCAATGGGGCTCTACGGTCCTATTGACAACTGCGCCTTCCTAGAAGGCCTGCTGAAGGGATAGGTATGGTGTGCATGGTGTCGAAATGGCACGAAAGTTCCTCGATCTCTGTAGAAAAGTAATAATGCCCGAAAAGTCGGCAGCATTCCTGGAATTCAAATCCAGGTGAGCACATATGTTGTGCTTCGTGCTCATGGTCCAGCGACTCGCCATCTGTTACACAAAATGGATAAACTTTAGTGTGAGTAAAAGAGTAACAATTTGAATTTCTTAACTTCAATGTGTCAGTTTTGTCGTGCGAATGAACTGTGCGACTGAGGTTTAGTCGTGTGATTTAGCTCATACGTACAACTGAGTCATGCGACTATGCTCAGTCATACGCTCTACCGAGCGGTTGAACGAGTCGTGCGACTGAACTCATTTGCATGGTTCAGTCATGTGACTGTGCCATTCGCCCATCTCGGTCGTGTGATTGAAGTTCATCAGGACGCCCATTCGCATGACAAACTGTTGGGTCCTCCAAATTCAAATTTTGAGCAAATCGTAATGGTAGACGTTTTCAAATAGCTCATTAGTCTCGCAAACACCCGACATAGCACCTAATAATCTTATTTTAACATTTTACTTCGTTTTATCAGTTTACTGGTCCAGTTAGTCTCGGTTATGTTTTAGGGCTTAAATTTCAGTCTTTGAGCACTAATCGACTGAGCATTTGATTGGAAATCATTGCACATTACCTGTGGAGTCACTGGAATCATTAGAGAGAATAACACAGTCCAGAACAATCAGATGATATTGGGCAGAGTATCGGTAAGTCGTGCGAAGAAATGAGCGATTGGGGTGAATAGGGTTTGCGTCCGACTTCCCCTCTATTTATACTAGGGTTTCCTTCAATTGTGTGACTGAACCTAAACGCACACCCTCAGTCATGCGACTGACTCAATCGGTCACCATCAGTCATGCGACTGGGTTTCAGTCGTGCGACGGGGTTTCGGTCGTGCGACTGAGTCATTCGGTCACCCTCCTTCATGCGATTAGTTCATTCTGATGATCCAATCGCCTGGATTGACCCATGTTCATGGTCCAATCGCATGTCTGGGCCATACATGTGGCTTAGTCGTGCGATTGGGCTCATTCGTCTGGTTCAATCGTACGGCTGGTCCATACTTATGGTCCAGTCGTGCGAATGGCTCATACTTATGATTTTAACTTTATGACCATTTGACACTTAACCCCTTTTAACTAATGATAAAACATTTCGAGCATTCGATCATCTCAAACATGATCGTTTTTAACTCTGGAAACATTTGATCACTTTAGACGTGATCCTTTTAACAGTAAAACATTTTGTAACCTCAGACGTGACCTATTTTACATTTGACACATGTGGTCACCTCAGACGTGACTCTTTTTAAGTGATTAAATCCCAGATTGAATTCCATTGCATAGTCTGATGTTTAAGACTAAATTGACTTAATAATTTAAACAAAATAAAAGAAACTAAAACTCAAACACAAAACTAAACATGTTTTTTGTGATTTTGTGTGAGATGGAAATCCTAAGATAGATATCTAACAGATTTATTCCTAGAGCAGTATAGCTTCAATTTATTATTACCATAACCGGTACGATTCATTATGGAACCATACAGGTATTTAAAATCATTCAGAACATGTTACCAAAATCTTTTGATGCTAGATTTTTGTTCTTATCGAGAGTCATTAGCAAGTTTAGGAAATCATACTAGTACTATAAGATGCACACATTGATTTGGTCTTTCAAGAATCGCACCCACAATGATTGTCAGTATACTTGTCCTTTTAAATCCATACACAGACTTTTGACACACATTGGTGATGATTTAAGGTTTAATTATTTCAACAAGCATTTGTGGATCCCACACTTATATGGTAACCAACATTCCTCAGGAGATTTTTGAGCGGTCTACGGGTAGTATTCAAGAAGAAACTATTCTTAGAGCTTTCAAAGAGAAGCCAAGCCTCAGGTCAGTGCCATCGCATAGCAGAGAGGCGGAAAACAACAATGAATTCTAGGATATCTATTATGCTAATCCTCAGGTTATTGCCACCGCACAGCAGAGAGGCATACAACCTATCTTCTTGTTTGAGCAATTTTATTCTCGTTGCACAGATCTCACCAACAATATAGGTCATCCGCACACATTTGTGGCGTTTATTTTGCTCGTCACCCCTTGTTGGAACTTTGTTGATTGTGTTAACCAGGGATAAGATGATAACCCATAGCTTGTTGAACAACTTAGTTTGATCTTGAGATCACCAACAAGGTCTACTCATCTTTTGTGTTGAATCTACCGACACATCATCTAATGGTCTAGCAACCTCTAGGTCTACTTTCTCTGTGTCCCCTTAGTAGTAGCTAGTTTTACCATCATTTTTCCTATGATATTGCTCAGACCTCTCAGACTTATACTTTGAATTTCGAATCTAATTCAATTTAATTCTTTTAAAGTCTCAAATTCTTTGTTCTTGTGTAGTAGCCAATTTTACCATCATTTTCCATAGTCATTGAATCGATATCACAGATACGATCTCATTTCTACTAGCTATCCTGTCTTCCTCCCTCTTTTTTTATTTATTTAAATTAAATACTACCTTAACCTATTCTCCCCCAAAAATTCTAAAACCTAAAAGATTTGTATTTTTAGGATTTTAATAGGCGAAGAAATAAAATCAATAAAATTAATTAAAGAAAATAAAATAAAATATAGAAAAAATGGACTCGACGCATCGGACTAGACGTGTTCATCTTCTCGAATGGCATCACTTTTCTTTTTAACGTCGTTGACCTCTAACAGATATACAAAACATGGTTTATCAAAGGCTTTTGTGTAGAGGTCAGCGTGTTGGAAATCCGTATTTATTTTAACAACATCGATTTGATTCTTTTCAAAACAATCATGTATAAAGTGATATTTAATGCCAATATGTTTGGTCTTAGGATGTTGAACTGGATTTTTAGTTACGGCTATTGCAGCAGAATTATCAACAAATATAGGAGTGTTAGAGAATTTCAAACCGTAGTCCCGCATCTGCTGTTGAAACCAGATGATTTGAGAACAGCAGCTTGCCGCAACAACTTATTCAGCTTCACAAGTTGACAACACAACTGATGTTCGCTTCTTACACTACCACGTGACTAATCGTCTCCCAAAGAATTGATAACTTGCTGAGGTGGATTTGTAGTTCATTTTGCATCCACCATAATCTGAGTCACTGTACGCAGTAAGCTCAAAATCATCGTCATGAGGATACCACAACCCAAGTGTGGTGTACCCTTCAAATAACGAAATATCCTCTTGACCCCTATAAGATGGTTAACTTTTGGTTTTGCCTGATATCTAGAACATAGATACGTTGCATACATGATATCAGGTCTTGAGGTAGTGAGGTACATGAGCGATCCAATCATTCCTCAGTACATGATGGCATCAACCATATCACCATTCTCATCGGATGCTACATCATTGTTTGTAGCAAGTGGAGTCCCAGCTGCAGAAGCATTCTCCATGTCAAAGCGACGAAGAATATCCCTTACATACTTGGTTTGATGTAGATATATCCCCTTTGGTGTTTGATCCACCTGTAACCTAAGAAAGAACTTCATCTCTCCCATGGCACTCATTTCGAATTCTGCCTACATTACTGCTTCAAATTCTTTACATAAGTCTTCGTTCTTGGAACCGAAGATTATGTCATCAACATAAATCTGAACAAGCAGTAGATCACCATCCTTTTCTTTGATGAGCAGTGTATAGTCAATTACACCTCAGCAAAATCTGTGTTTCACAAGGTGAGTTGAGAGTTTTTCATACCATGCTCTCGGGGCTTGGTGAAGCCCGTAGAGAGCCTTATCTAGTTTGTAAACTCTGCCCTGATGATATGGATCCTCAAATCCTTCAGGTTGACTAACATACATTGTTTCCCAAATTTCACCATGAAGAAATGCACTCTTTACATCTAGTTGATAGACTTTAATTTTCATGTATGAGGCATAGGCTAGGAAGATATGGATGGTTTCCATTCTCACCACAGGTGCAAATACTTCATTGTAATCAATTCCCTGGACTTGTCGAAATCCTTGAACTACAAGTCGAGCCATGTTCCTGATTATGACCCCTTGGTCATCTTTCTTGCATTTCAAGACCTATTTGGTACCAATGACCTTAGCACCTTTAGGTCTATCCACCAGTGTCCATACACCTAACTTCTTGAACTAAAGAAGTTCTTCTTGCATGGTACTCACCCACGCCTCATCATTTAGGGCTTCACTGGCGTATTTTGGCTCAAACTGAGACACAAAACAACGATTTGCACCATCGAGAAGGTATTCCTTTTCATTACCGAGGCATAATCAGCCGAATATAGTTGAGTTCTTGTCTCAACTCCTAATCTGACATCCCCAATGACATTGTCCAGAGGATGATAGACATTGAGGCGTGATCCAGGAGTGGTGGGAACAACTATCTCAGAATCAAGATTATGAACGTTTGGTTCCGTATCTGAGGTAGTAGGAGTGTGAGGTTCCGAAGACTCAGAGGCATCAATGTCAGATGCTTGTGGACTTGCAGTAGTAGGAACCTGTTCCTCCTAATCGTTTTGATCATTCTCCACAGCTTCATCATCAGAGGAGGAGTCAATTACCTCGAGTGCTCCCCCTGATTGACTAGGCAACTCACCTTGTGAACCAGATGTTGTAGAGTCTTGTGTTGGTGTGTTTAAGACATCATACATCATTTTGGTTGCTAACTCATCGTCAGAAGTGGAGAGAGGAATGTTGAAGTACTTGAAGAATCCATCATAGTCGAAAAAGAATGCGGGTCCTTTTCCAGCAGGAGGGGTGGTGTATCTCTGAACGTCCACATTACACCATACTTCTACTTGACCCATTGAGTTATTGTAAACTCTCTTATTTGGTATGTTGTATCCTATAAAGATTCCTTCTTCAGCCTTCTCGCTAAACTTGCCTTCCTAAGTTTTCTTCAGCAATGTACATGGTGCTCCAAACGGTTCGAGGTACTCCAGATTAGGTTTATGTCATTGTAGCAACTCATAACACGTTTTTCCATGTCGTCTAACCATGAAGAATTGATTCAAAGTGTAACATGCATTTTCCACTTCCTCGTTCCAGAATTGGATAGGCAGTTTCGAGTCTGCTAGCATTGTCCTGGCAGTCTTTATCAAGCTTCTGTTCTCTCTTTCAGCAACCCCATTCATCTCTGGAGTGTAGGCAGATGTGAACTGATGTACAATTCCCTTTTCTTTGCAGAATGACTCAATCCATTGATCCTTGAACTCTGTTCCGTTGTCTGAGCATACTTGTCTTACCTTCAGCTTGTAGAGTGACTCCAGTGTAGTTACTAACTCTTTGAATGACTCAAATGTTTCTGATTTTGATTTCAGAAACATCACCCAAGAGAATCTTGAGTATTCATTTGTAACTACATAGCAGTACAAGTCGTCGGTGATGCTCCTTGTACTGACTGGACAAAACAGATCCATGTGAAGAAGCTGAAGAGGCAGTTCTAAGGAATGGACTTTATTTTCCTTATGAGACTTCATCTTCTATTTGCCTTTCTTGTAGGCGATTCAAACATCCGGGAGTTGAAAGTTTTTGACATTTACCCCTCACACTAGATCATTCTGGATCAGGTGGTTCATCTTCCGTGTATTGATGTGCCCCATTCTCTTATGCCAGGAGATAGAATCCTTCTCAGTAGCTTTTGACAAGAAGCACTGAACTTGATGATCCGTTGTGGAGGCCTTTGATTGATCCAAGACGTAAAGGTCATTATATCTTGAGGCTGACATTAAGACTTGGTCCTCCAGGATCACATAGTCCTTTTTCATGACATAGCACTTCTTATTGTCGAATACTACCTTAAAGCCTTTGTCACATATTTGGGAGACAGAATGCAAATTATTTTGAAGTTGTTGAATGTAGTTAACCTTGTCAAACTTCACTTTATGATTCCCCACTTCCCCTTGAGCTGTGATATTGCCTCCTTTGTTTCCAGCAAATGAAACATAACCTCCTTTTATTTGTTTGACATTTAACAGGAGTGCCCAGTTTCCAGTCATGTGTGTGGATGCTCCGCTATCTACAATCCAAGTGTTTGTTTCAGCACTATAGCAAACACCCTGCACATTCAATTGAAAACATTAGTTAAGGTTAGGGACCCAAGCCTTAACTAGCTTGGGTGACCTAGTGGCATCACACATCATAAATTCCCCCCATTGTCCATTAGAGGGTGAGGGAAGATCATTCGTCTTCTTGTTCTTATTACCAAACATTGAACTAGACTTTTCTTTCCATAAGCCAGTTTTGTGTATGGCCTATTTGCGATAAACAGACAATTGGCTTATGGATTGAACTTTATGTTCACTAACTCTTCTAGGTGGAGTCATTGAGCTCCTTTTAGAAGAACTGGGTTTAGGATCATGAAGTTCAACTTTCTTCCTAGGTGTCTGATAGTAAGGACATTTAGACGCGATGTGTCCATACTTTCCAAAGTTGAAGCAAGGTCTAGTTTCGACATGCTGGTATGGCTGTTTTTGTGGAGAAGTGTGCGACACTCGTGTGACTTTGACTTGTTTGATTTTAGACACATCTTATTTAGATGTTTTATCTTGTTTAACAAAATTAATTGTTTGACCTTTCTTAACATCTTTACACTTTTGTTTATCTAGACTTATACATGACACACGTGTTTGGTTAACTTGTTTGGTCTTTTTAGGTTCAAAATCAGACATGTTTGAACCTGATTTTACCTTAAGCTTCTCAAAATTTTCACCTAGATTAGCAATAGGCATTTTACATTTTGATTTTGAAGTGGTCTCCTTTTGTTTAGTGCCAGATACAATAGTTTGACATGTGGAATCTGGATCACTTTCAAGAGGGGTAGACACTACATGATCCTTGATTGGGTTGTTATTTATTGGTTTGCTTTTGGCATTCAGCAAGGTCTCACGTGGTGGTGGAACCACTTTATAACCCAATCCCTCCCCATTGTTGCGTTCTCTGACTAAGTGTTGGACATTGTGAGACGAACTTGTCCAACTATGCAGTTTTTGTTTTAGTGAATTTACTTTTACTTCCAAAACTGCTTTTTGTTTCTTAGTTTCTTCTAGGGAGTTTAGATAGAACTTAATGTCGTTAGCTTGGTTAAAAGCCACAACTTCAGTTCCCCTAAGTTGTTTATTTAACAGTTCTATTTTCTCTTTGTAAGTGAGCTCATTTAATTTTAAAATACGATTCGCTTCAGTGCACAGTTGCAGGTTTTTTACTAAGCTATCATTATGATCTAATAACCTAGTAAATTTCAAATCAATGTTTTCCCTAAATTTATTACATTCAACACAAGCATGATTATTGAATAATTGATGTGTAGTACTTACCTAAGAGGGTGCGGTTGAATCAGCCATCAAAGCAAGTCTGACTTTTCTAGTTTTGGTGATTCTGAACTTGTTGAACATGTCCCTTCTTCAGGCAGGTGATCAACCACAGTTGTAGTTTCTTCAATATTTGACATCACGAGTTCTACTGCAATATCACCTTTGCTTGTTGAGTCGTCATCTAAATCCTCAACACTAGCAATGTTGGATTCTCCCGGAGACACAAACCAAAAACTCCAATGTTGTCCTTCGTCATCTTGAGCAGTCAAGGCCTTAGGATCATTGCTTAATAAAGTAGGACTACTTGTGGGTTTATTCTGATGATTGAAAGATGAGAATGGATTCCCATTTCCTGTCATCTTGGGCTTCACACATTCATGTTTGAAGAGCCCCTTTTTCCCACAGTTGAAGTAGGTAACTTTGGTGTTGTCAAAACCAAAAGTTGTGTCCTTAGTGGCAATCAAGTTCTGTTCGGTCTTTTTGACAAACTTCTTTGCTCTCTAGACAACACTTGCTAAGGCCCACATGATGTCTATTCTCTCCAGCTCTATCTCATCTACCTGCTCGTAGTCGTCATCTACTAGATGGCGATTCCCAATTTTCCCAGCAACTAGTCCATCATAGGAGTGAACGACAGCTGCTAAGAGATCCATATGCTCCTTTGCTACCTATACTGTCACATTCCCGAGATTCTCGGTCTTCAGTTTTGTAGTATTGGCTTCAGGTGCTATGTATTGGGTACAAAATGACCCTAACGTGTTAGATCCTGAAGTAGTAGCTTGAGAAGGAGTAGCTGATCTCGACACAAATGCCATTTGAAGTGGTGCTCCAGACGTTTTGGCTTGTGGAGTTGAGTTGTACATTGATGGATTCTGATCATATTAAGACTTTTGGGCCCTATACTTCATCCTCAACTCTTCCTCTCTCAGCTTCAGAATGAAATCATCTAACTTCACGAGCATATCATTTTGTCTGTGGTTGGATACAAAGGAAACCCACTTCTCTGGCAACCTATCTGCAAAGTTCGACACCTTGTCTTCCATAGACGTGTAACTCGACTAGTGTGCAGCTCACTCATCAAGTGGTAGAACTAATCGATTACGTCATCCAAGCTCTCTTTACCCATTGACGAGAAGTTTTCGAACTCCTTCTTCAATGCCTTAGCGTTTAGAGCTTTTAATGATGCATTCCCGTCATACTGTTTTTCCAATGCATTCCATAGCTTCTTTGCTTGCTTGTTCTCAAAAAATTGATGGAAGATGTCCTTAGGAATTGACTGAGTTAGCAATGCATATACTTTCTTCTCAGCATTGTACTTTACCTTTTGGCCATAAGTCGTGCCACCTAAGGTAAGTTTGACTCCATCTGCATCTACAGGCATGCTATACCCTGTCTCTATCGAGTCCCACAGATTGGAATCCGCTCCATTTAAGTAGATCTCAAACCTTTGCTTCCATTGTGGGTAGTCATCTAACGTTATGAGCTTAGGGGTTTATTGTGATTCCCCACTTCATTTTCCATAAGCAATAGATTTTGGATCCTTGAATCCCTCCCTTCGGTGAATGCTGAACATTGATCCTCCATTACTCTCGACTTTGAACTTTAGAACAAATTGTTTTGCTTGTGCGACTGAAGGAATGCGATTGAACACTTCATGTGATTGAACAATGTGGATGGCCCAGACGTGGGAACGAACAAGTGCGGATGGCTCAATCTTCTGAATGAGCAGGTGCGGATGAACAATGCGAATAGGCAGTTCAGTCATACGAATGGACGAGACGTCTGAGTTCAATCGTGTGTATGAGGGATGTGGATGGATTCAGTCGTGCGATTGAGTCAATCGTGAGACTGAAGCTACTGAATTTTGAGAATTTGAAGGTTTAAAGTATTTTGATGCAAAAACACGGTATGCCGAAAAACGTTAACTTTTTGACCTGGAGACGTCTAAAACACCGTTTGACACAAAAAGATTGTGTTTTTTAGTGAAAACATGATTTTTATATCAAAATCGATTGAATCACATGTAAATCAAGAGCCAAAGCTCTGATACCACTTGTTAGGACTGTGTTCGGTATGGAGTACTAACTGTTCTAAGTGTATACCAACTCAAATAGTGCAGAATCCAATTTGATTGGTGATCCAATCAGTGAGAACGCGAGTAAGATCAATCCAAGATTGAAACTAAACGTTAAGAACGATAGTAGGATGATTTACTACGATCTATGAACTTGGAACAGGTGTTCTTGAGTCTAGGACACTCTTTTTATTTGTTTTAAATTGCTATGGGCTTGGAAATGCATGTATGAAACTTTTTATAAAAATGGGTTTTCTACCCGTATGCTTTATGCGTGTGTGTTTGTGGGTGGGGTTTGATTTTTGGCAATGTATGTGTATGATGATATTATGATTATGTTTCTAAGGCTTAGGATGTATGATTTAAGCTTAGAACATGTTATATGATGATTGGGGACTAAAATATGTTGTTTAAGTGTAATCTAAACTGCCCATGCGCCTAAATAGTGGCCCATGCGCCCAACTGAAATAACTGCCTAAGTGTTCCCATGTGCCCGAAACCCCATGCGCCCAAACAGTACCCATGCGCCTAGAAATAGGCTGAAATTTACTAAGTGTTCATGCCCCTGGGATTCCAATGTGCCTAGGCACTCATGCGCCTGCATAGTACCCATACGCCTAGAATCTGCCCAGAATGACTAAGTGTTGCCTATGCTCCCTAATAGTGCCCATGTGCCTAGAAGTTTCCCATGTGCCTAAGTGTTCCCCATGCGCCCAGAAGGCAATGCACCTGAATAGTGCCCATGCGCCTAAAGACTTAGAATATTTTCTGGTTTTGGGGAAAATGTAATGTGTAGGTTTTGACTTGGAAAGTTCCTGGGGGTTATGTAAGTTGACTTTTGAAGTTATAGATGATGTGATGGGAAATGTATGATGTGATATGATTGATGCTTATGCATGATGGTATGTATGATGACTATATGTCATGTATGATAGTGCCTTGTATGGTGATGATTTGTATGATTACGTTTATGTTTCTTATTATGTATGTTATTTTTCCGCGGCTTTACGTTGAATGTTTATGGGTAAAATGAGAAGTATTATGTAACGTAAAGTGGAAGTTAATGAAAAGAGGCAAATAACGAAAGAATGCATGCATTAAAAAATGAATAAATGAAAGTAAAAAGGTCTTGCAAGCAATGTATTGAGGTTCACACCCAATGAAGGGTGTTAGCTCAACTGTGTGTGGGTTAGCTACACCGAAAGGATGCACACTGAGGTCTAATCCATGTGATTGACCATATGTATGGGATCCTTGCCGCTTGGCCCAGGTACTAGAGTCAGCTTCATGCATAGTGTTCAAGGTCTATCAAAGATCTCAGGCCCAGTAACCAGGTTCATTCACAATGTTTGGGGTATAGCATATGGCATTGGTCAGGAATGAAAGAGAAAAGTTAAGTGATGAGTATACTTGCTCTAGGTACTGGAGTCAGCTTTGTGTATAATGTTTGAGGTCTATGAGAGACCTTAGGCCCAGTAACCAACTTCGTGCAGAATGTTCAGGGGTAATGTACATGTCGTTAGAAAGTAATGAACGTAAGAAAGATAAGTAGTGAATGATAATGATGTGCGATGAATGAACGAAAGTTAATGAACGAATGATGAAGATAATAATGATATTATCTATGTGTACGTATGATGTGTGATCATGTACGAAAGTAAAGAACGGTTTTAAGCGAAAGTAAAGTATTTTATTTTTAAGACTAGAACTCACTTAGCAACGCTGACTTTTATGTGTTTCTAGTTGGCAGATAATGGATGCTGAGGATGGCACAGGACGGCTACTTGGCTCATTTTGGATGACATTCCCTTGTATAATGTTTTTGCATTGTAATGCGAACAAAATGATGTTTTGTAATGAATGTTTTATTAATTTGCAAAAGCATTTATAATGAAATGAAATGTTGTTTTTAATGTTTCCACTGCAATGTTTTACTTAATGTAATTATATGTTTTATGTGCGATGACTGGCCAGCTGTAAGTTTACCGGGAACGGGGCCTTACAAGTTGGTATCAGAGCCAAAGTTTAAGTGAAATGGGTAAATTTTCAAAAGAAACCTAAAGTTAAACTAAAAATGAGACGGAAAAGGAAGGGAAGCCAGTCTAAGTAGCTGCGTGCCATCAGGTATTTTCTTTAATGTTAACTGGGATTATGTGCGCATGTTATGTGGTTTATGTGCTGTTAGTAGATTTAGATACTGATGTAGTCAGGATAGGAAATGCTTGGGGTATGAAGAGTAAAGTGAGTGAATAATCATAACTGGCCACTGTAATTAGGGACTTACTATACTTGACAAAAACTGAGTTGTTACCTCGAATGACCGTGTTGGTGTTTGGATCTTATAGCATGCTTAGAGGATGTCTAGCGGTAGATCTTTTAATGCTTCACATGGTGGAGATCATGGTGGACGTGGTGTTGAACCACGGGTCACAAGAGGAAGGCCTAGAGCCGAAGAGGTGGTTCATGAAGAACCCGAGAACCCTCGTCCGGAGGCTGGGGACTAGAGTGCTAACCTAAGAGCCTCAGTGAAGGAGGCTATTGTTGAGGAAGGGCATCAGGTCTTGCAGAAGATCCTACCGTCTATGGAGACTAAAGTGATAAATGCTATAAGGGAAGGAGAGAGAAGGGAGAGGAAGAGGTCCTCGGGAGGACAGGAGCGACCGGAGACTGAGACAGTTTTCTCCGAAGATGAAGAATAGGAAGAAGAGCCTGCGTTGGAGGCGGCACGAGCCTGTAACTATGGGGCATTTCAAAGATGCAAGCCCCCTACGTTCGATGGTAACGGCACTGCTGTTGCTGCTCAGTGATGGATGAGGGAATGGAGGCTGTACTGGATATCAACGAGTTTCGAGAGGACAAGAAGGTGATGTTTTCTGCCCACTCATTTGTGGACTCAGCTCTATGTTGTTGGGACAATATTGTCCAAGTTGAGGGTAGCCGGGCTATCGGGGGAATGAGATGGCTAGAGTTGAAGAAGTTGGTGATTGAGGAGTTCTATCCTCATAGAGAAATGGATAAGGTGGAAAGGGAATTCCTGCAACTGGAGGCGAGAACACTGACACATCAGCAGTACACTACCAAGTTCAATGAGATGGCACAATTTGTGCCAGATCAAGTGACACCTTTGTCATGAAAGATTAAGAGGTAAATCCAGGGCTTGCCGGTGTATATCCATAGGCATATGATCGCTTCCCGGTCGAGCATGTTTAGGTCAGTGGTTGACTTGGTAGGGAGATTGTATGATGAATGGACCGTGGTGGTGGCTGAAGTCAGCAAGAAAGGTGGTGGAGACCGGAATTGGAATGGGAAGTGGGTTTGACGTGGCGGTGCCACTCCAAGCAACAAAGGTGCACGGGTGGATGACCGACGTGTGGTCATATCCGGTACGGGGATGAAGAGGTGTGGCAATTGTTGAAAGGAGCACACCAGGGAGTGTAGGTGGGGATTGAATGTGTGCTTCAAGTATGGGAAGCAAGGTCATATGGCAAGAGAGTGAAAAGCGGGGAGATGTTTTAACTGTGGTGGGGAGGGCCACATGAGTAGGGACTGCAAGAAGCTGAGGGCTAAAGGTTCGGGAGCAAAGAAGGCTAGAGGAGAAGGGCAGAGGGCAAGTGCTAGAGCTTTCATGATGACAAAGGAGGAGGCTAGGACAGACACCGATGTTGTGTCAGGTACGTTTCTAGTAAACCAAACTCTAGCTTCTATGTTATTTGATTCTGGTGTCGGTAAAAGTTTTATTTTTGCTGCTTTTTGTGCTAACTTGCCTATTAGTAGTAAGAGTATAGATACGCCCTTTGATGTAGAAACTGCCATAGGTAAGTCTACCAGGATTTCTGAGATGATAGAAGGTTGTGACATAGAACTTGAAGGTCGTAAGTTTCCTGTTAGACCATTCGTGATAACCTTAAGCGGGTTCGATGTAGTCCTAGGAATGGATTGGTTGGCGAATGTGGAATCTCTCAACTTTGAAAAGTATTAAATTACTCTTTGATGTTGCTTTAAATAGTCAATTAATGGATTTTACAAGATTTTACAAGTTCTAGAACAAATGTGGTCAGATTTTAAATGGCGCTGTAGCAAATGAGGATGTGGAAACTTTAAGTAATTGGTTATCCGCATTTGTTTACTATTGCAAATGCGGAAGAGTTGAACTTATGATTTTAGACATCCGCATTTGCACACTGTAGCAAATGCGAGAGTTGAATACTTAAGTTTTCTTCTATCTGCATTTGTGCACTATGGCAAATGCGGAAGACCAAAGTTCATCAGCATTTGTTCACTGTAGCAAATGTGATAGAACAAAATTTCCACATTTACATGATCATCATTCATTATGACAGAACAGATTAAGCACTTGTTTATTTCTGTTTGAATGTACAACTTGAAGATACATATCCACAAATGTGGTTGATGAGGAAATCAACAAATGCGGATGAGTAAACACAAATTCGGAAGTGTAACTTTTATCCGTATTGAGAAATGTGGTTGAACACTTGAAAAACATTTTATCCGAATTGACAAATGTTGTTGAACACTTGAAAAACATTTTATCCGCATTGACAAGTACGGTAGAACATTTTTGTTCCGCTTAGGTTTTAAGACTTCAAATTTTTATGTATACTTGTAACACACTAATGCGGTATAGTATAATCTTTGTCCGCATTAGTTTTACTTAGAAATAAAAAGTTACCCGCATTGGTTATAAGCATGGGTTACCTTCACCGTATTAACCAATGCACTTACCTGCATTAACTTTTGAACTTAATCATAAGTTAATGTGTCTGTTTTGGTTTTTCTTCTTATGAAGAGATGTCATTGATTGATTTTTCTTATGAAGTTGTTGACTATTGAGGTTGTCAGTTCTTGCTTGGATTGACTTGTATGTCAGAGGTGATACAAGTTTCCTATTGTTTGACTGATCTTGGACTTTTCCTGCTTCCAAGAATCTGCATAGGCTGAGATATTATGGTATAACTTCTGCATCAACACATGCATTTTCTTTTGTTTTGTTTTTTTTTAATTTTTTAAGAAAGTAATTTAAGATAGTAAGAATCTATACAAACTTAATCAAAAATTTTAAATTTCTCCCCCTAAAGTTTATATCCACAAATGGATAGAAAGTTTAAAGATTTAAAAACTTTTTGAATATAATTTTGATTATTAATAATGAATAGAAGTATATCTTTTGTTGGAATCATATCAATCTTCCATTACACATGTGCATCCTTTATGATAAAATGGACATGTTTATGAACTTGATGATTAAAGGTATGTTTGTCCTCTTAAACTCATACAAGGTTGATATTTTGATGCAAGTGATATTTATCATGCTTTTGGTTGATTTAATTATCAATATGTACCTCACACACAAAATCATGGAATAATCAACCATCCTTATACAATGCATGGTAGAACTATTTCACAACTTTCCTTACCAGGTTTGTTAGGATCAGTGATCT
The DNA here is from genome assembly GCA_025506515.1 of Flaveria trinervia. Lineage (NCBI taxonomy): Eukaryota > Viridiplantae > Streptophyta > Magnoliopsida > Asterales > Asteraceae > Flaveria > Flaveria trinervia. Next base: position 50,478,882 of record CM046446.1, read on the forward strand.
AAGTTTGATTGATTAGAGTGTATTACAGCGGAAATCAAACAATGAATTAGACAATTCACAAGAACACAATTGATATTCAATATAAGAGTAAACGGTTATAGAGAGAGAGAATTCTACGAAAGATATTTCATTCAATATGCGCTTTCGTGGTAACAGAATGTCACACGTACAATTAGGTCAACATCTCTTATATAGGAGATGTGACATCTGCTGATGTCACTTGATAGTGACATCTAATAGAATTATTCAAAATACTGATAGTTAACACAACTACTGAAGATGTCAAAACTATTGGATTCTGTATGCCCAAGACACATAGAACATTGATGTGGTTAGTACGTTGTGATCCAAGTCGGGTCATACCCAATAACAAGCTTAGCAAACACCAATTAATATTTAATTGATGATATGATCATGCAATTAAATAATCACACCAATTTAGAAAATGGGTTTTCTAAATAAATTGTATGTGAGAAAGAACAAATTATGAGGACATTTTGTACATGGTTATTATTAGTTATGTTGTTTAAATTAATCAAGCAACATCAAATAATAATAGTGTGTGGTGCATATTTTATATAATTAAAGGTTAATTATGTAATTTATAAGATTAGTCAATTAATTGGGTCTTAAAAAAAAAAAGGGGAAAAAACCCTAATAAAGGGAGGTGGATTTTCGGCCGCAATGTGCCTCTCCCCTCTCCTTTCTTTTCTGGTTTTTGAAGCAAAAAAACTCTCGATGAACACACACATCTTCATCTCTCATCTCACACACATATGGAATGACCAAAGGAGAGAATGGTTCTCTCCCTTTTGAAGAAACTCTCGGCTGAAACATGTTCCAGCAGCATCTTCATGCTCGATTTGGTGCTGGAAGGATGTTCCAGCAGCATCTTCATGGTCGATTTTGGTGTCAAATCCTAGCAAACACGGTGTTTCTTGAGGGCTTGTGGGTATGTACACTTGAGGACACCTATCCTTGGTGTTTTAGCCATCCAAGGACAGCCACTTCTTCAACAAAACGTGATTTCCAGCAGCTCTAATGTCGGTTCTTCAAATCGCCCATAAAGGTAGTTTGTTGATGTTGTTTTGGTTGTTTTAGCTTGTTGATAACTAGTTTATTCACATACATATGATCCTATGTCTTTGGGTTTGTTGAAATTAAGTTATGAAGATCAATTTTCAGATTACAAATGGTATTTGTTAAATGTTTATCCGCTGCGTTTTTCTTGTTTAAATGGTTAAACAACATTGTTTTGGCACAACAAACCCAACATTGGCATCAAGAGCCGGTTATGTGGATGATTAGTTTCATGTGTTCTTGTATAATTGGTTATATAAGGTTTAACAACCAATTTTAGGGCTGTTTTGTATTGATTTGATGATACCCCAATCTTTCAAGGTTATATCAAACATGCTAGTGATTAAACCTTGAAAGGAAAGATATCATTTGGTTGATTGTGTTTTGTTTGGACAAAAGACCCTAGATTTTTGGTTTATGTTGGCTGAAAATTTAGGGTCAATGGGGTTCATTTTGGTTCTTAGTATGATGTATATGGATACATAATTTTAGTGCATAACATAGCCTTGACCTTGGTTATTTTGGGTTTGATTGATTATGGTATTGTCATGTTGATAGTGTTCTTTCTTTATGGGTTGTAATAATAATCTTTTGTGTTTCCTTTTGGTTTGTATTTTGTTTATTCATTTGGCAATGTAATAAATAGATTAGGAGTATTTTTCTTTTACTAGAAAATATGTATTAGGATATATATATTTTGTAAAAGAAGATGCTCGGAAGGAAGCACAAAAGGAAGACACAAAGGATGGACTTGAAGCATTTGGATGCAAGTTCAAGTGGGGGTCTTTGGAGATCTCATCATTTGTGTTGTGTTGAACCCTTAGGAAAAGACCTTATGACAACACTTGTGATGGCAAACAAGTGTAGTCAACTTAGTGGCTATGGTTATGCACATATGTTTGTATGATTATGCTTGTTTGTTTTATGTTGATTGTTTGATATATGAATATGCTTAACAATCTAAATAAATTATGATAACAAGCTGAATTTTATGGTTCTAAATCATTAAGTAATTAATAAAAGGTTATTAAAAGGATTAATGATTTCAAAATAAAAGAGGTTTTATTAAAAGAGAACCATAGGGTACCATGTATTTGAAAGCATGCAATTACAAGGTACATAGGTTTTTCAAGTCTAAAATTAATGGGAACTTAAAACCCTTTGGTAACAAGTCTAACACCATCCTTTTACACGACACTCGAATCACTTGGGAACTACTTGTGGGATAAAGGTCACCTAACCACTTGTAGGGAACTTGTGTCCTTGAGGTGAGTCTAACATACTTGTGGGATAAAGGTCACCTAACCGCTTATATGTAAAAACTCACACGTGTGTGTAAGTAGGACGACTTGAATTGGAAACCATGTGCTTAGGGTCACCGAAGCATGGCGTACAATGGTGTTGATGGGATTAAACATGCCGACTAAACATATGATGTTTAACCGATCCCATAAGACTAGAAATTGCAATAGGTTGCAATCGTCAACTGTTGACTACCTTGTTAATTTAAATAATGGGATAAAGGTCACCTAACCATCATTTAAATGTAACGTTGGATTCTAGATTTTAATTGTTAATTGTCTATGAGACATTTAAGGGTATTAACGATTAAAATAAATTCATGAGAAATACCTATATGAACTTTGTCAATATTGTAATGATGACCTCTAACTATAATGCTACCACCCCGTCCGTCCCTTCCCTATCACTGAGACCTATTCTCGAGAGGGATAGTCCTAACCATAATTATTATGGACTCATTATGAAACTTGAGAATCGTTCTCAAGAATGAGTAAAGGTCTATGTCCTTGACGATCCCATACCTCACCAACCCACGCTGTTGATGTTATGGCCTTTTGACGATTGAGTTAAGCACACTTAGGATTCTGTGCAAGCATCCGATCTCATGTTGGGAATATGATTCCCAGACTCCAAAAGGGTTTGGAGCCTCATGGGGCACATGACATGTTAATCTAAAAGGGAAATGTTCCTTCCACAAATTTTAATAAGATTGCTTTGAAACGGTTCAAGCACTTTATACATGTCACATGAAAAGACCCAATCAATATCATCTTATATATCCTTAAGATAAAAGCCATATTGATAGCCTCAAGATGCTTTGCTGTCCTGTCTCAAAGTAGTTGGCCAAGGATTTGATCCTTGATTGCCTAACTAAAGGTTTGAGACATTCATAATAAACCGTAACATGAACGGATGGGACAAGAGCATCGGTGAACCTCATGCAATGCTCAAAGCAACCAAGGCGGGGATAAGTAGAGAGGTTCTACCTATTCTCTCAATCAATAAAGGAGGCTATAAGAAGTGGCCCATCCCGATCCTAAAGCAATTATTGCTAAAGGAAAGGAATACATCAAAGCAAAGGTTAAAGCGAAACCTCAAAAACTAAGCTTATGAAGCCTAAGTTAATGAGAACGATCCATGTTTTGAGTATGAAGAGATAGGACTATAAAAGGGAATTGTCCCTTCTATCTCAAGGAGTTGAAACACAAGAACGGTTTTGGGCAAACCTCAAATACAATTCCATGATTCATACGCCGTTTTAAAAGCCATTTCTTCAATCACATGGGTATTGGATACCGGATGTGAGACTCATACTTGCAATTGTTGCAAAAGGGTTCAAAAGAAATGTCCGCTTCAAGAAGGGAAACTCTATTTTGAGACCTTCAAATGGTTTGGAAGTTGTTCTCAAAACATTTTTGTATGCACCTAGTTTGACTAGGAACATGATTAATGTTTCCTTTTAAAACAATATGATCATGATTCAAAATTTGTAAATAATGGTATTGAGTTTTGAATGATGTACATCATTTTAAGGATATGCCTTTTAATGACATCCATGAATTGGTTCATGATGATCATCCTATTATAACTCGTTGATACACATTTAGCATAAAGAAACTTAAAATGGTTTAAGTTATTACTATCTTTGACATTGTCGCCTTGGTCACATTAACCAGAATTAGATTCAAACACTTCAAAAGAATGGTCTTTTGGAAACAAATGAAAATGTTTCATTTGATAAGTATGAACCAAAGACTAATTAGGAATGATGCATTTGGATGCATATGATCCTTTTAAGACAATGTCTATGACTGGTGAAAGATACTTCATTATGTTAACGACGATTGCAGTCGCTATTATTGTGTGCACTTGATGACACATAAGTATGAAGCTTTTGAAATGTTCAAAATCTTCAATAATGAAGTAGAAAATCAACTCCGCATAGTTATCTATGCTCTTCATTCAGATAAAGGAGAAACTGAACCCTATTTGGATATGGTTCAATTTATTATGGCTATGAACTTACCACCTTTATCATTTTGGTTTTCGCATCGCTCTCTAAGGCTCATATTATGAATATGACCCGGACAAAGAAAGTGTGTATTCATTTAGAATCCAAAGAGACTGTATAAGATACCGTTTCTTTGACTCAACGAATTAGAAGTATTTATTGCTCCAAAGTCTATGGTTCTTGAAACCAAATCCTTTATGGAAGGAATGACGTATAGAACTGTGGAACTTGATAAGGATCAAAATCCACAAGGCGATACACATTTGATTGACACTAGCAATCAGCAGGAGGTTGTTGATAAAGATCAAGAGGTTGATCAACACACACAAAACGTTCACAAATCTGGTAGAGTTAGTATTCCATCTGAAAGATAAGCATATTTCATGAATGGATGCTATGTGGTTATACCCTGTAGGCTAACCATACACCAAGATGTTATGTCCAATTTGGATTAGGACAAATGGCTAGAGGCCATGAACGTAAGGATGCAATTCATGTATAACAACCAAGTTTGGCAATTGGTTGAACCTCCACTTAGACTCCAAATCGGTTGGATACAAGTGGGTTTTCTGGATGAAAACAAATATACATGGAGACTTGAATACTTATAAGTCAAGACTTATAGCATAAGGTTTTCATCAAACTCAATTGGTTGATTATGATGAAAGTCTTACGCCCGTGGCAATGCTAAGGTCGATTAGGATGTTAAGTGCCATAACTGCATATTTTGAATATGAGTTTTGGCTAATGGATGTCAAAACCGCTTTCCTTAATGGACATCTCGTAGAGACTGTCCACATAGTTCAGCATGAAGGTTTTGTCGATCCGCGACATCCCAATAAAGTATACAAGTTAAAGTGATAGATCTATGGATTGAAACAAGCATCAAAAGGGTGTGTATATATGAAAGCTAGTGGGAGCAGAAGTATACTCTCAGTGTTGTATGCTGATGACACACTGCTATTTGAAAAATATATTCCAACCTTGGAAGGTGTTAAAACCTTGCTTGGAAGATGTTTTTCATAAAAAGGATCTCTTTGAAATCACCCATATTTTGGAATAAGGATCTATAAGGATAGATCGAGGTGGTTGATAGGGCTAAACCAAAGTGCATATATTAATAAAATCTTGAAAAGGTTCAAGATGGAAATCTCTTAGAAAGGTATGATACCCTTTCAAAGAGAGACCATGTTGACTACGTCTCAATGTCCAAGCTCATAGGATGAGCAAAATCAAATGAAGGATATCCCATACGCATCTGCTATAGGATCTGTCATTTGTCTCATGATATGCACTAAACCGGACGACTCATGCTTATCAGGTATGACAAAGTAGATACCAATAGAAATAACCATTGAATGGTTGTTAAAGGTATGTTGATGCACCTTAGTAAGACTAAGGATATGTTTCTAATATACGGATCTATTGAAGTGAAAATCTGTGTAAAGGGTTGCACAGATAAGGACTTCCAAAACAGATCGATACAACTCTCGATCATAATCAGGTGTACTTCCATTATGAATGGAGGTGTGGTATCCTTGAAGTGTTCAAAGCAGGACACGGTAGCATTATTCCGTCTAAAATCCGAATACATAGCCGCTTCATTGGCAGCTTTGGAAGCTGCATGGATAAGCTTGTCCATTGCTTATCTAGGGGTGGTCTCTACCATTCAAGACTCCCTAGAGATCTTTGGTAATTACGTGGGTGGGATTGCTCAAATCAAGGAACCCCGTACTCATCAAAGACTAAGCACCTTGAGCGGAGATTCAACATCATAAGGGATGAAGTTGAAAAGGGTAAAGATATGTATTCGTAAAGTTCATTAAGATCAAAACGTTACGAATCCACTCACGAAGCTCCTTGCGAAGGCAAAGTATGAGGGTCATACTTGTGCCTTAGGACTTCGATATTCTAGTGATTGGAATTGATCTATTTAGCTTTTAATGTATGGAACAATTGTAATTTTGACCTTTTGAGTCGTGTTCCCTTTTAGCATGTTTACATCCATGAATATGTTTATTATTCTAAATGTCCGTAGTCGGTCATATTTGTGGGAACAAATATGAATATGAGACTATTATGAACATGGATTGGTAGATATTCATAAGGTATGAATATAGAGCAATTGGTTGCTACCAAGGTTCATAGATATTTGTGGGATGCAAATATTGGACTGACCCGCATCTCAATTTTACTACATGGAATCTTTAGATTGATCATAAGTAAATTTGAGTAAAGGCGAATATCATTTGGTATCCTCTGACCTGAGATACATATTGGGTTTTGATATTCACCAAGTGTTATACCTTGAGCTAGTTCTTCGCTGCTCTGAAATAATGGTCAGTACATAAGGCTATGTTTGGGTACAACATAAGGTGATTGTGAGAAACGTATGTAGTCAAGATGGAATTTGTTCCTCTTATTCGTTGAGAGCATGATGTCTAAGGCCTGATTAAGTTAAATCAACAAGGGATGATCATTCTGTGTCCTTGGATTTAACATGACATCTGTAACAAAAGGATAAATGATTGATTCACCTAAATCATTTCAAGTTGGATACTTGAAGGGGATGATGTTATTGAATGGCTTTAAGTCACGCGTATTAAGGGTAGTAAACCGTTGTTAGGCGGTATTTACTGCTTGCATCAATCCTCTATGTATCTTGTGCAAGTGGGAGATTGTTGGATTCTGTATGCCCAAGACACATAGAACATTGATGTGGTTAGTACGTTGTGATCCAAGTCGGGTCATACCCAATAACAAGCTTAGCAAACACCAATTAATATTTAATTGATGATATGATCATGCAATTAAATAATCACACCAATTTAGAAAATGGGTTTTCTAAATAAATTGTATGTGAGAAAGAACAAATTATGAGGACATTTTGTACATGGTTATTATTTGTTATGTTGTTTAAATTAATCAAGCAACATCAAATAATAAAAGTGTGTGTGTGCATATTTTATATAATTAAAGGTTAATTATGTATGTTATAAGATTAGTCAAATTAATTGGGTCTTAAAAAAAAAGGGGAAAAAACCCTAATAAAGGGAGGGGATTTTCGGCCGCAATGGCCTCTCCCTCTCTTTCTTTTCTGGTTTTTGAAGCAAAAAAACTCTCGATGAACACACACATCTTCATCCTCTCATCTCACACACATATGGAATGACCAAAGGAGAGAATGGTTCTCTCCCTTTTGAAGAAACTCTCGGCTGAAACATGTTCCAGCAGCATCTTCATGCTCGATTTGGTGCTGGAAGGATGTTCCAGCAGCATCTTCATGGTCGATTTTGGTGTCAAATCCTAGCAAACACGGTGTTTCTTGAGGGCTTGTGGGTATGTACACTTGAGGACACCTATCCTTGGTGTTTTAGCCATCCAAGGACAGCCACTTCTTCAACAAAACGTGATTTCCAGCAGCTCTAATGTCGGTTCTTCAAATCGCCCATAAAGGTAGTTTGTTGATGTTGTTTTGGTTGTTTTAGCTTGTTGATAACTAGTTTATTCACATACATATGATCCTATGTCTTTGGGTTTGTTGAAATTAAGTTATGAAGATCAATTTTCAGATTACAAATGGTATTTGTTAATGTTTATCCGCTGCGTTTTTCTTGTTTAAATGGTTAAACAACATTGTTTTGGCACAACAACCCAACAAAAACAGCTGACATCTTCTTACAAAAATACTAAGTGTTAACTATCACTACAACTACCGAAAAGAACTACTAAAACTACAACGACTGAAGAACATGCTCTTCAGTCGTTTTACAAGTACTAAAATAGAAAAGAAAACTACTGAAAGGAAACCATCACAACACTGAAGAATGCTTCTTCAGCTGTTGTAACAAACTCTGAAGGCTTCAGTACTTGTACTTGAACTTCAGCTGTTGTCATCAGCTGATGTCTTCAGTTGTTGTCTTCAGTCTTCGTATTTCAGCTGTTGATCTTCAGTACTTTAGTCTTTAGCTGTTGATCTTCAGACTTTGGTCTTCAGCTGTTGAAGTCTTCAGTACTTTAGTCTTCAGCTTTTGAAGTCTTCAGTACTTTAGTCTTCAGCTGTTGATCTTCAGACTTTGGTCTTCAGCTGTTGAAGTCTTCAGTACTTTGTTCTTCAGCTGTTTCTCTTCAGACTCTGTCAAACAGCTGATCAAGTCTTCAATAGTTGTTGTGATGTCTGTAGAACTTAGAGGTTTTTCTGATCAGGCTCATTGATTCTTTTGGTCCAACAACTCCCCCTGAACCAATGCAGCCAAAACCTCTAAACTTATTGAAGATGTCCCACTTATTATGGCAGAAAGATTGGTCTTTTTGTCTTCTAGATCAGCTCAGAAGTGACCCTTGTAAGCACAGGCCTGGGAAGAAGTCTCAATGATCTGTTTGGCAAAGGATGAATGAGAACTCTGTCTTGGGGAACTGGACACAGAGTTGTTACCCCATCCATGAGATCTACTTCCTAACTATGAGTCTGTATGACTCCCTTGTATAGTCCTCAAGGAAGGTTACTTGTTCCTCCATGGTAAGCTCTTCTGCTCCTCCTTTAAAAAGCGATTCTGGCCCATAATACTCAGATAGGTATTTGACCTGCTTCCCATTTTTGAGTTCCACAGTTGTTATTACTCTATAAGAAAATTCATCTGGGTGATTACCCTCTAAGAACAACTGGAGCTCATTCTTTCTAACTTCCTGAAGCCTCCTATACACTAACCCCTTTTTCACCATTTTGTTCTCCAGCATCTTTTGTGGGGTCAGTTTAGCTTTATAGGCTTTCTTGAAGTCATCTAGGATTTCCCAAGGTGATGCTACAAAGACCAGTGAGATCACTTCATCTATAATCTTCTTTACTTGGCCAATGTATCTCTGTGGAATGTTTTTCTTTTGAATCCTATGAGACACCCTGGGATGAGGCCAAATCCTCACTCTCTCCTTTTGATATTCAAAGGTATGTTTGAGAGTGTATAACCTGAGAGCATGCTTCTTCATGTTAATGATTGAAGATGTGGCAGCATATGCTTTGTCGACTCTTCTCAACAGTTCCTCATCATGTTGTTTGTGAAGCTCTTCTTTTTCTAAATTCACTTTCACAGTTTGCCTTTGAGACTCAGGAGTAACTGTTGGAGGGTGACTTGTGGCCTTAGGCAACTGTATAACAGCTGAGATTGGCAGCCTATCTTCATCTTCATCATTATCTTCTTCATCTTCTTCTAGCCTCAGTACCCTTCTCTTCCTCTTCTGGGGTACATCATCGGCTATTGGTTTTGAGGGTAAGGGAATTGGTTTGGTGGGTTATGGTTGTGGTGGATTTTGGGGTAAAGGGATTGTTTTAGTGGGTTTTTGTTTTGGTGGTTTTGGTGTGGGAATTTTGACAGGCTGTTCTAGCATTTTGGATGTGAGTGCGGCTTTAGATTGCTTGACTAGTTCAGTCCTGCTCCCAGCACCAGCTTCATTTAAGGCTTCAATAACCAATCCTTTGGTATATACTTCAGACGAACAGATCTTGGTGGTTATTGCCAAGATGCTGTCCCTGGACCATGCCTTGATTTCAATCAATGATCTACCAAGATACTTAGCTATGAACCTGATCATGATTTCCAGCCTTTCCCTTTCCAACACATCATAACTTGCCCATCTAGCTTGGATTTCTTTAATCTCCAATCTTTTGATTTCTGAGTCAAGTTTTTCAGTGTCATGACCTTGCCTAAACAACTGATCAATGATGTTATCCATTGATCGGCTGTGTTCGGCATCGGCCTCGTTCACCATTATCTCCAATTCAGTCTCCTTTTCATTCTTCCTTTTCTTGTATGTGACATGAAAATCTTTAGTACTTTCAGTCACTTTCTCCATGTCAGCTTCCTTCTCCTTCTCCACACTCAACTCCTTCTCATTTTCCACTACTGTTTCTTTTTCTTTCTCTTTCCCATCTGCAATCCTCTTTCTTTTTGCTTTCACTGACTGAATCTCCCCCTTTTTGGTTGCATTGGTTACAAGGGTTTGATTGTCAGAAAGCCTTTTGCTCACAACATCCTCTATCAAGGGTTGTATAACTGAGGGAAGCCTCTCATCAAGGGTTTTAATCACTATATCCGTGATAGTTGGTGTGATGAGAGGTAAGGAATTTTGAAAGATAGCAGCTATTTGCTCAGGGGGGTTCTGTCCCAGAGAAATAGTGCCAGAAGCAGAGGCAGGTGGCTGAGTGTTTTGGAGTGGCTCTGTGTATGGGGTACCTGGGCGGCTTTGGCAGGTTGAGTCTTTGACATAACTGGGGGGTTAAAACCAGTATGTGTTTCCTGTGTTTGTGGTACAAGGGCATCCTCAGGAACTCATCTCCCTGAGTAGCCTTTTTTGGCTTTTTGGATTTGGGTTTGGTGGGGACTTTGGATTTGGAGGTGGTGGCTGTGGGTTCCAGCTGCATGGGTTTTCGCAGCTTGGCAGCCTGTTTGAGTGATTGGTCTGAGTTATGCCTGGAGTATACCTCAGGCAATACAGCCATGGCAGGACTCCAAGGCCAACAAGTCCCTCAGCTTTCAGCTGGTTCTCTATAATGGCCATGATGAACCGAGGATATAATATCCATCGGTTAGGAATAGGTTTTGAGGCCATATCCTAAGTTCAAGAAAAATTATTTTAGAAAAATTTAAGTTTTGTTGCTCAAGGATAGGGAAGAATACCTGCTGCCACCTGGTCGACATTTGATCCCAAGAAGAAGTCTTAGGAGCTAAGCAAACATTCACCATATGAAAAAGTGTCAACATCCAGTTATAGGGTTTGGCGAACGATTACCGGAGTGATGACCACCCGTCGGTTGTTGACGAACGACTGGAGAGACTCGGTGTCATTCTCCCCAGTGATGAGGGTGACGTTCGTCCAGAACTGATGTAGGATTCGGCATAAATAGTAGGATTTAGAAGGAAGGCTGTTTTGTAGGGAGAATGGACCATTAGATCAATGGCATTATCAAACTTTGTCCAGAAGGGTGATTTGGTAAGGTAGGCAACACAGTTGTGTCTTGATTTAAGCTTCATGGTCGCCATTAATGTGAGAGAAGATTTGGAGGTTTTGAACGTTAGGTTTTGAGATAATGAAGCTCTGTAAGATTAGGTATGTATAGGGTAAGGGTTAGAAAACAACTAAAGGGTTTGGTGTTAATCATCAGTAGTTTTAAACGACTAATGACATGGTATTAACCTTCAGAGGTTGAAACAACTGAAGTCTTGGTTTTAGGCATCAGCAGTTATAAAACTACTGAAAACCATGGTTTTGGCTTCAGATGTTTGAAAACAACTGAAGACTTGGTTTTAGTCATCAGTAGTTGTGAAACTACTGAAAACCTTGGTTTTGTCTTCAGGTGTTGTAAACAACTGATAACTTGGTTTTAGTCATCAGTAGTTGTAGAACTACTGAAGACATGGTTTTGTCATTAGTTGTTGTAAACAGCTAAGGACTTGGTGTTAGTCATCAATAGTTGTGAAACTACTGAGGACATGGTTTTGTCATCAGCTATTTAGAGTGAAACAACAATTGTAGAAACAACGGAAGAGAAAGTTCTCATCAGTAGTTTTCGTCAATTCTTAGCTTTTCAGCTGTTTCATACTGTCCTCAACACTTACTCATTAGTCTTTTTGCTGTTTTCAGTTATTTCATAAAACATCAGTACTTGATCTGTTTTTACTGATATCAGTAGTTATAACTACATCAGTAGTTGTAACTTGATCAGTTGTTTTAACAGAATCAGTACTATATGTGATATGGTTACTAATGATCATCAGTACTTAGTTACTGAGATCATCAGTAGTTATCACTTATTCTAGCTGCAGCATACCAAGCCTTAAAACTAGGTTTTGGAAAGTTGAACTATCCAAAGGCTTAGTAAAAATGTCTGCAAGCTCATCAGTACTAGTCACAAACTTTGGATCAATCAGACCTTTTTCAAAACAGTCCCTAATAAAATGATGTTTGATCTCTATATGTTTGGTCCTAGAGTGCTAGACTGGATTTTTGACAATGCACAGAGCTGAAGCACTATCCATTAATAATGGAGTCTTAGTCTCTGTAATGCCATAATCCAAAAGTTGGTTCTGAAGCCAGAGTACCTGAGAAGTACAACTTGCAGCTGCAATGTACTCTGCTTCAGTAGTGGATGTAGCAATGGATGTTTGTTTCTTACTCTGCCAAGAAATCAAACAGTTGCCTAGGAATTGACATCCACCGGAAGTTGACTTTCTCGTTAACTTACACCCTGCATAGTCACTATCTAAAAAAGCAACTAATTTGCATGAGTGTCCAGTGGAATACCATAAACCTAGTGATTGTGTACCTTGCAAATATATAAAGATCCTCTTGACTGCAATCAAATGAGACTCTTTAGGAGCAGCCTGAAATCTAGAACAAACACAAGTTGCAAACATGATATCTGGTCTAGAAGCTGTTAAGTACATGAAGGACCCATCATACATCTGTAAAGTGTTTCATCAATAGCTTTACCTTTCTGATCTGCATCCAGTTGTGTGGTGTTGCACATGGGAGTAGAACATGGCTTACAATTTTGTAAATCAAACTTATTCAACAGATCTTTTGTATATTTTGACTAATGTTTCAAGGTTCGATCAGCCTTTTGTTTGATTTGCAAGCCTAGAAAGAACTGTAATTCTCCCATTGAACTCATTTCAAACCTTTGTTTCATTAAACATGTAAAATCATCACACAACTGGGGATTAGAGGATGCAAAAATAATATCATTAACATAAAATTGAACAAGTAACTTATGCTGATCCACCTTCTTAATAAACAAAGTTTTATCTATGGAGCCTCTAGTGAAATTATTTTTAAGAAGAAAATTGGAAAGTGTTTCATACCAGGCTCTAGGAGCTTGCTTCAACCCATAAAGAGCCTTATCAAGTTTATACACCCAATCAGGATGTTTATTATTCTCAAAACCTGGTGGTTGACACACATAAACCTCTTCTTTTATTTTACCATATAAAAATGCACTTTTGACATCCATTTGAAAAACTTTAAGATTGTGGAATGCAGCATAGGCTAAGAACAATCTAATTGCCTCTAGTCTGGCTACAGGGGCAAAGGTTTCATCATAATCAATACCTTCTTCTTGTGAAAACCCTTGTACAACCAGTCTAGCCTTGTTCTTAACAATAAGCCCATTTTCATTAGTTTTATTCCTAAACACCCATTTAGTGCCTATTGCACACTTACTTGGGGGTAGAGGAACCAGTTCCCACACTTGCTGTTTCTTGAACTGAAGTAGCTCAAGTTGCATGGCTTCAACCCATCCGTTGTCTCTCAAATCAACATGATAGTTCTTTGGCTCTAGCTGACTGATGAAGAGAGCATAGAAGCAGAAATTAGACAATTGTCTTCTTGTTGAAACTCCAGCATTGATATCACCAATGATTTGAGACATTGGGTGATTCTTTAGCTCTTGATAAACAATGATATCTGTGCAAGTGTTTGTAGAACCTTCAGCAGCAGCAGATGGTGATGCAGACTCTTGAAACCAAGAATTAGATGGTAAATCAAAAGATGTAGAGGAATCAGATATCTCATCAGCATTTGTTGTGGATGGAACTGCTGAAGCTACAGGAACATCAAGTTTAGCAGACTCAGGCAGTTGATCACTAAACTTGAATAGGTGAGTATTGATATTATCATCATCATCAATACCACCAGGTGGAAGACATGCTGTAGAAGATGATTTATCCACATGATCTACAACAGCTGGAGGTTGATAAGGAACATATTGCAGTATGTCCAGATCAAACAACTCCACAGCGTTTTGTGGAATCTTGTCCTTTGGAGATTCATTAAACTTCACATGCAGAGTCTCTTCAACTATATTTGTTCTGCAGTTGAAGACTCTGTATGCCTTGCAAGTAGATGAATAACCAACAAAATACTCTGCATCCACCTTAGGATCAAATTTGTGGAGTTGATCCTTTGTGTTGAGAATGAAACAGGGACACCCAAGGCTCTGAAAAATGAAATTAGAGGAGCCAAGTGATGTAGAACGTCATATGGATTCTTCATCAACCTCTGATTTACTAAGGCTCTATTCTGCACATAGCAAGCTGTGTTAACAGATTCAGCCCAAAAGGTCAGTGGCAAACCAGAGTCAGCCAACATAGACCTTGCAGCTTCAATTAGGGTCCTGTTCTTTCTCTCCACTACTCCATTTTGTTCTGGAGTTCTTGGGATGCTAAACTGCCTTTTGATTCCCTTTGAAAGATAAAAATCATCACGTGTATGGTTTTTGAATTCAGTTCCATTGTCACTCCTTATACACTTGACTGATAGGGAATACTGCTTCTCAACATACAACACAAAGTTTATAATCTTCTGAGCAACCTTATCCTTTGAATGCACAAAGAAAGTCCATACAAATCTGGAGTAATCATCCATAATTACCAGACAGTATTTCTTCTTTGCCATGCTCATCACTCTCATAGGACCAAATAGATCCATGTGCAGTAACTGCAAGCAGGCAATGGACTTAGGTTCTTCAATAGGAGGGAATGAGACTTTGTGTTGTTTTCCTTTTAAACAAGCAGTGCAGGTTTCATCACAGTGGAACTCCTTTATTGGTAAACCTCTCACTAAACTATTGTGGATCAGCTGATTCATGTTTTTGATATTAACATCACCCAGCCTTCTGTGCCATAGTTTAGATTCCTGAGGAGAGGCTTTGGAAAATAGGCAAGGATGGCCTTTGAGAGCTATTTTCTTGGAAAGATCTAAGGCATACACTCTTCCTGTCCTGTTGGCCCTCGGGAGAGTGTGATCATCCAACACCTTATTAATCAAATTCAGAACTTTGGATGACAAAATCCTGCAGTTCTGACTGGTGAAAAGAGCAACATGGCCTTTATCACACATTTGACTGACACTCAAGAGATTGTATTTGAGATTTCCCACATGATTAACATCATCAAACTTTATTTCCCCATTGGAGACAAAGCCTTTGCCAATGATGTAACCCTTAGCATCATTGCCAAAAGAAACGAACCCCTTCTTTCCTTGAGAGTAGTCATGAAGAAGAGAGTTGTTCCCTGTCATATGCATAGATCCTCCACTGTCTACATACCAGATGCTACTTTGGCATGCTCAAGAACCCTGCAATCACAAACAATTAGTTAGCCTTTGAGACCCAAACCTTTTTGGTTTTGGGTCTATTCACATCAACAGATGGTAAACTAACAGATTTGCTATGAATAACAGCCTGAGGGGATGGAGATGGTGAAGAAGAAGAATCCTTTGGCATGGATTTTCTTCTCTGTGGTTTCAGCACAGGAGCATCTAATTGGTTGAATCTCCCCAATAGATGTTGAACCATCATAACAAGTTGTGTCTGATTTTGTGATAAAGCCTTCAGCTCATCAGACATATTAGTGCTTGAGATTGATAGATTCCCGTGTTGTACCATCTCCCTTTGAGCAACCTCAGCTGTTGCCTGATTAACCCCTTGCTTTTTAGATTTCTTTTTGGATTTTGGGGTCACAGGTTTTGATGTTGCTGGTACAAATTTGGTTTCAAACTCAGTTTTCATTTTATCCATTTGCTTTTTAATGTTCTCAGTATGTTTGAGTTTGGAGCCCTTTTTATACCAGCAATCATCAGTAAGATGATTGAATAAGCCACATATTTCACATGGCTTTTTCTTCATCTTAAGTTGATCATCTGGTGAAGAAGATGAAACTACTGAAGACTTATTCTTCAGCAGTTTGCTATCAGTACTAGCAGTTTTCTTCCCTTTAGTACATGCTTTCTTGATATCTTCTTCAGTAGTTTTCCCACCCTTTCTACTTGCAATTTTCTTCCCTTTAGTACATGCAGTAGCTTGGTTTGTTCTCCAGTTGTTATGACATGCTCTTTAGTACTTTGTGAAATACCACCTGGAGTGATCAACTTTTTGATCATATGAGTGTCAGCATTTGAACCATCAACATGAGCTGATAGGTTCTGAGAGGAATTAATGCTGACTTCAACCTCTGATGGTGTTGTATCAGATAGTAGATCACATGATGAAAAGGATTGGTTATTGCTATCTCCATCAGATTTTACCTCTACTTTGGGAGTAAAATCTGTAGGAGGAGCAGTGTTATTATAACCAATGCCAAACTTCACATTGGAAGCAGACTGCTTACTAAGAAGCATTTCAAAACCCTTGCAAGAATGTACCCATCGATCACACTCTACCTGGGTAGTTGCAAGTGTTTCTTTGAGGTCTCTGTACTTCTCTAGAAGTACCTCTTCCCTAGCCTTATCATCAGTGATTTGGCATTTAAGTTTGTAAATCTCATCATTCTTATCATTAAGCACAGACTCAAATTCAGCTTTTCTTTTGGATATTATTTGTTCTAGATCAATGTTCTTGTTAATTAACGCTACATTTGCTTCTCTAATAGATGCAAATGCAGCTATGCATGTTTCAGAACATAGCTTGGCTTTGGCCTCAGAGGATACCTGTGATACCTGTGGTGTGGAGGCATTAGAGGATGAGGTATCAGCAAACTCCAGAGCCATAAGAGCAAGGTTTCCAAAAGGACAGTCACCACCATGTTAACCAACACCAGAGAACAGTTGTTCATGACCAGACATATCATCTGGTAAACTGCTCCAGTCAATAACACCTGGGGTGAAAAAGCTGTGTTGTTGAGGTTGAGATTGTTGATGAGATTGGGAAGGTTGAGGTTCAGGTAATGCTTGTGGTTGTTGTGCAATAGGAGCTTCAACCAGATTTGGCTGAGGCATGTAATAGCAGGGATAAGGATATGACATTGGACCCCGAGGGACAAAGTATGCAGGAGATATAGGGTGTGAATGATGACCAGAACTTGCAGGATGTTGCCCTTTGTTTTGTGGACTAGTGCTTGGAAAAGTCACAAAGGGTGCAGAGGAGTTAGATCCAGTTGATCTACACTCTCTTGCAAAGTGTCCGAGCCTTTGGCATTTGTGACACCTCAACTTACTCTTGTCAAAACCAACTTTGGTTTTGCTAGAGAGTCCAGGAAATTTCCTACCAGTTCTCTTGTAGAACTTTTGAGATCTGATATTAACTAAGGCCATTTGGCATAGAATATCCATCTCTTCTAAATCATCATCAGCAATACCCTTCAGATCATCCATGATGAAGCATAAATTGTCACTATTACAGCTTGATTGACTATCAACACCAACAAATGCATGATCAGACTGTTTGAAGAGAAATCTATATGCTCATCATAATTGCTTTCAGATGCAGCATATTCTGACTCATGACCAACCAAGGCTGTGTTCCCTGGTACGAAGTCATCCGTGAGCTTTCCTTATGATGCCAGTTTCCTTTTCTTCTCTATCTCTCTCTCGAATGTAAGAAGTTTCCCATGAAGTTAGGTGAGAGATAGGCTATCCAGATTTGCACTGGAGCGTAGGACAATAGTGTATGTGTCCCATCTCTCAGGCAGTGATCTGAGGAATCTGTTATTCATCTGGCTATTGGTGTATTCCTGTTTGACCATTTTCAGCTCAGAGATCAAACAAGAAAAACGCTTAAACTGTTGAGTCAGTGTCTCACCCTTTCTATGAGAGAATGTCTCATATTGTTGGGCATGGATTTCTCTGTTGTTAGCTAAAACCTCATCTGTTCCACCGAATTGTTCCTTCAGTGCATTCCAAAGGTCATGAGCAGTTTCATGATGCATAAGCCCTGAATAGATTTCATTAGGCAAAGCCATGGCCAGAATACCACGCGCTTTAGCATCAATGTCAAACATTTCCTGATCCTCATCTGAGTATTGTTCCTTCTTCTTCGGAACCATTTGGTTGTTTTCCGGATTGTTCACCATAGGCTTGTGTGGACCATGTACCACAGATGTCCAACAACCTGAACTGTTAACAGACAGGTGATGAAGCATCCTTCGTTGCCATATGTTATACTCAGTCCTAACCAGCATCGGAGGCTTGGTTGAGGAACCGGTATTGTGAGGGTCATTAGAAGGAGCAGTCATTCTCAGATTCACCAAATTCAATTAAGGTTTAGCAGATTTAGAACAAAACACAACAAACCAAATTGAACCAAGACAGAGCTCAAAGTGAATAAACGAAAGCAGCAGAAATTCAATAATCTATAACCAATTCTTGCAAATATGCTAATTCAATCAAACATAGATATCGAATAACAGTTTCAATGATGTTGGACCAAAAAAACCAATGAGCCAGATCAGAAAAACCTTTAAGTCCCACAGACGTCACAACAATTACTGAAGACCACAACAGCTAAAGACAACAGCTGATTACAAAGTCTGAACACAAGTGCTGAAGACAAAGTCTGAAGACACAAGTGCTGAAGACAAAGTCTGAAGACACAAGTGCTGAATACAAAGTCTGAAGACACAAGTGCTGAAGACAAAGTCTTAAGACACAAGTGCTAAAGACAAAGTCTGAAGACACAAGTGCTGAAGACCAAAGTATCAGACGTTGTCACCACAGCTGAAGAGGTCTTCTTCAGTAGTTGTGATGGTTTACCTTTCAGTAGTCTTCTTTGTTTCAGTATTTGTAAAACAACTGAAGAGTATGTTCTTCAGTTGTTATAGTTTCAGTAGTTTCTTTTGAGTAGTTGTAATAATAGTTAACACTTAGCATTTTTGTAAGAAGATGTCAGCTGTTTGACATCTTCAGTAGTTGTGTTAACTATCAGTAGTTTGTGATAAATTCTGTTAGATGTCACTATCAAGTGACATCAGCAGACGTCACATCTCTTATATAAGAGGTGTCGACCTAATTGTAATTGTGACATTCCGTTACCACGAAAGCGAATATTGAATGAAATATATCTGCTGAATTCTCTCTATCTATAACCGTTTTTGTTCTTACATTGAATATCTCTTTGTTCTTGTGAATTGGCTAATTCATTGTTAGAATTCCGCTGCTATACTCTCTAATCAATCAAACGTAGGTCACTGATCTTAACAAGTGGTATCAGAGCGGGTTAATCATTGATCGATCTAACAATTTATCATTGAAACTGCTAATTGATATCTATGTTTGATTGAATTAGCATATTTGCAAGAACTGGTTATAGATTATTGAATTTCTGACGCTTTCGTTCATTTATTTTGAGATCTCTCTTGGTTCAATTGGTTGTTGTATTTTTGTTCTAAATCTGTTATAGCTTAATTGAATTTGATTGAATCTGAGATGACTACTCCTTCTAATGATCCTCACAATACCGGTTCCTCAACCAAGCCCCCGATGCTGGTTTGGACTGAGTATAACATATGGCAGCGAAGAATGCTTCATCACCTGTCTGTTAAAAGTTCAGGTTGTTGGACATCTGTGGTACATGGACCACATAAGCCTATGGTGAACAATCCGGAAACCAATCAAATGGTTCCGAAGAAGAAGGAACAATACTCTGATGAAGATCGGAAACTGTTTGAGATTGATGCTAAAGCCCATGCTGGCCATGGCACTGCCTAATGAAATCTATTCAGGGCTTATGCATCATGAAACTGCTCATGATCTCTGGAATGCCCTGAAGGAACAATTCGGTGGCACAGATGAGGTCTTAGCAAACAACAGAGAAATCCTTGCCCAACAATATGAGACATTCTCTCATAGAAAGGGTGAGAAACTCACTCAACAGTTTGAGCGTTTTTCCTACTTGATCTCTGAGCTGAAAATGGTGAAACAGGAATACACCAACATCCAGATGAATAACAGGTTCCTCAGATCACTGCCTGAGAGATGGGACACATACACTATTGTCCTACGCTCCAGTGCAAATCTGGATAGCCTATCTCTCACCCAACTTCATGGGAAACTGCTTACATTCAAAAGAGAGATAGAGCAGAAAAGGAAACTGTCCTCATCAGGAAAGCTCACTGATGACTTTGTACCAGGGAATACTGCCTTGGTTGGTCATGAGTCAGAATATGCTGCATCTCAAAGCAATTATGATGAGCATATTGATTTCTCTTCAAATAGTTCTGATCATGCATTTGTTGGTATTGAGAGTCATTCTGGCCGTAATAGTGACAATCTATGCTTCATCATGGATGATTTGAAAGGAATAGCTGATGATGATCTAGAAGAGATGGATATTTTGAGCCAAATGGCATTGATTAATATCAGATCTCAGAAGTTCTACAAGAGAACTGGCAGGAAATTTCCTGGACTCTCTGGCAAAACCAAAGTTGGTTTTGACAAGAGTAGGTTGAGGTGTCACAAATGCCAAAGGCTGGGACACTTTACAAGAGGGTGTAGATCAACTGGATCTAACTCTTCTGCACCCTTTGTGACTTTTCCTAGTACTAGTCCACAAAACAGAGGGCAACATCCTGCTGGTTCTGGTCATCATTCACACCCTAGATCTCCTGCATACTTTGTCCCCCAGGGTCCAATGTCATATCCTGTTCCTTGCTATTACTTGCCTCAGTCTAATCCAGTTCAAGCTCCCATTTCACAACAATCACCTGCATTGCCTAAACCTCAACCTTCCCAATCTCATCAACAAATTCAACCTCAACAACACAGCTTCTTCACCCAGGAGTTGTTGACTGGAGCAGTTTACCAGATGATTTGTCTGGTCATGAACAACTGTTCACTGGTGCTGGTCAACATGGTGGTGACAGTCCCTTTGGAAATCTAGCTGTTATGGCTTTGGATTCTGCTCATACTGCATCCTCTAATGCCTCTACACCAAAGGTATCACAGGTATCCTCTGAGGCAAAAGCCAAACTATGTTTTGAATCATGCATAGCCGCATTTGCTTCTATTAGAGAAGAAAATGTAGCTTTAATCAACAAAAACATTGAGCTAGAACAAATAATTTCCAAAAGCAAAGCTGAATTTGAGTCTGTGCTTAATGATAAGAATGATGAGATTTACAAACTTAAATGCCAAATAACTGATGATAAGGCTACGGAAGAGATACTTCTAGAGAAGTATAGAGATCTCAAGGATACACTTGCAACTACCCGGGTAGAGTGTGATCGATGGGTAAATTCTTGCAAGGGTATTGAAATGCTTCTTAGTAAGCAATCTGCTTCCAATGTGAAGTTTGGCATTGGTTACAATCACACTGCTCCACCTACAGATTTTACTCCGAGAGCAGAGGTAGAATCTGATGGTGAGAGCAATAACCAATCCATTTCATCATGTGATCTACTTTCTGATACAGCACCATCAGAAGTAGAAGTCAGCACTAAGCCCTCTCAGAACCTATCAGCTAATGTTGATGGTTCCACTGCTGACACTCATATGATCAAAGAGTTGATCAACTCAGGAGTTAATTCTGAAAGTCCTGAAAGGACTGGAGAGCAAGATTTAACACCTGGAGTTCAAACTCCAACTACTATCAGTACTGAAGAGAAGAAAACTGTCAGTAGAAAGAGTTTGAAGACTACTAAAAAGGAAGTCAAGAAACCAAACAATGCTTTCAAAGTACTGAAGAGCAAGTCTTCAGTAGTTTCATCATCTTTAGTTGATGATCAACATAAGATAAAGAAGAAACCATGTGAAGTATGTGGCTTGTTCAATCATCTTACAGATGATTGTTGGTACAAAAGAGGATCCAAACTCAAACATAAAGAGGAAATTAAAGAGAAAATGGTTAAAATGAAAACTGAGTTTGAGACCACATTTGTATCAGCAACATCAAATCCTGTAACCCTTAAGTCCATAAAGAAATCCAAAAAGGAAGGGGTTAAACATGTAACAGCTGAGATTGCTCAAAAGAAGAAGGTGCAACATAGGAACTTATCAAACTCCAATGCCAATGTGTCTGATGAGCTGAAAGCTTTATCACAAAATCAGACACAGCTGGTTATGATGGTTCAACATCTATTGGGTAGAGTTAACCAATTAGATGTTCCTATGTTGGAACCACAGAAAAGGAGGTCCAAGCCAAAGGATTCCTCTTCTTCACCATCTTCTTCCTCTCAGGCTGTTGTTTCCATCAAACCTGTTAGTTTACCATCTGTTGATGAGAACAGGCCCAAAACCAAAAAGGTTTGGGTCTCCAAAACTAACTGATTGTTTATAATTGCAGGGTTCTTCAACATGCCAAAGTAACATCTGGTATGTACATAGTGGGGGATCTATGCACATGACTGGAAACAGCTCTCTTCTTCATGACTACTCTCAAGGAAAGAAGGGGTTTGTTTCTTTTGGCAATGATGCTAGGGGGAGTTTGTTGGACCAAAAGAACCAATGAGCCAGATCAGAAAAACCTTTAAGTCCCACAGACGTCACAACAACTACTGAAGACCACAACAGCTGAAGACAACAGCTGATTACAAAGTCTGAACACAAGTGCTGAAGACAAAGTCTGAAGACACAAGTGCTGAAGACAAAGTCTGAAGACACAAGTGCTGAAGACAAAGTCTGAAGACACAAGTGCTGAAGACAAAGTCTGAAGACACAAGTGCTGAAGACAAAGTCTGAAGACACAAGTGCTGAAGACAAAGTCTGAAGACACAAGTGCTGAAGACCAAAGTATCAGACGTTGTCACAACAGCTG
Source organism: Flaveria trinervia (assembly GCA_025506515.1). Taxonomy (NCBI): domain Eukaryota; kingdom Viridiplantae; phylum Streptophyta; class Magnoliopsida; order Asterales; family Asteraceae; genus Flaveria; species Flaveria trinervia. The sequence goes on from CM046446.1 coordinate 50,501,789, forward strand.
AAGAGGTCTTCTTCAGTAGTTGTGATGGTTTACCTTTGAGTAGTTTTCTTTGTTTCAGTATTTGTAAATCAACTGACTAGTATGTTCTTCAGTTGTTATAGTTTCAGTAGTTTCTTTTCAGTAGTTGTAATAATAGTTAACACTTAGCATTTTTGTAAGAAGATGTCAGTTGTTTGACATCTTCAGTAGTTGTGTTAACTATCAGTAGTTTGTGATAAATTCTGTTAGATGTCACTATCAAGTGACATCAGCAGACGTCACATCTCTTATATAAGAGGTGTCGACCTAATTGTAATTGTGACATTCCATTACCACGAAAGCGAATATTGAATGAAATATATCTGCACAAACACTGAGCCACTCCCAACAACTCAGCCACCTGCCTCTGCTTCTAGCACTATTTCTCAGGAACAGAACCCTCCTGAGCAAATAGTTGCTATTCTTCAAAATTCCCTCCCTCTCATCACACCATAATCACTCACATAGTGATCAAAGCCATTGATGAGAGGCTTTCCTCAGTAATACAACTATTGATAGAGGAGGTTGTGGGCAAACAACTTTCTGGCAATCAACCCCTTGCAACCAATGCAACCAAAAAGGGGGCGATTAAGTCAGTGAAAGCAAAAAGAAAGAGGAGTACAGAGGAGAAAGAAAAGGAGAAAGAAACAGAAGGGATAGTAGTGGAAAAGGAGTTGGAGTTGAATGTGGAGACCGATAAAGAGAAGGAAAAAGAGAAAGCCTTGGAGCTACTGATAAAAGAGGCTGATGCCCAACACAGCAGATCAATGGACAACATCATTGATCAGCTGTTTAGGCAAGGCCATGACACCGATAAACTTGACTCTGAGATTCGACGATTAGAGATTGAAGAAATCCAGAATAGATGGGCAAGTTATGAAGTGTTAGAAAGAGAAAGGCTTGAGATCATGATTAGATTTATTGCAAAATATCTTGGAAGATCAATGATCGAAATCAAAGCTTGGTCCATGGACAGTATCTTGGTAATCACCACATGGATCTGTTCCTCTGAAGCATATACTAAGGGACTTGTTATTGAAGCTTTGAATGAAGCAGGAGCAGGGAGCATGACTGAGCTAGCCAAATACTCAAAAGCAACACTCACCTCCAAACTGCTAACTCAGCCTGTCAACATTTCCTCTCCAAAACAACCACAACCACAACCCACAAAACCAACTCCCTTACCATCTAAACCAATAGCCGATGATGCACCTAAGAAGAAGAAGAGAAGGGTGTTGAGGCTAGAAGAAGAAGAAGAAGAGGATGATGTGGAAGAAGATAGGTTGCCTCTGTCTGCAGTCCTAACATTGGCTAAAGCCAAACCCATGCCCATCACTCCCACCTCACAGATGGAAGCTGTGAGAGTAAAGATTGAAGAAGAACAGCAGCAAAAGCTTCATGATGATGAAATGCTGAAAAGCATTGACAAAACTTATGCTGCTTCGTCATCAATAATAAGTATGAAGAAAGAAGCTCTGAGGTTGTACACCCTTGCCAACACATTTCAATATGAGAAGGAAAAGGTAAGAGTATGGCCTGATCCTAAGGTGGCTCACAGGATTGTAAAGAAAGACATTCCTTCGAGATACAAGGGCCAAGTCAAAAGGATCGTAGATGAAGAGATCACAGTGGTCCTTGTAGTATCACCCTGGGAGATTGTAGAAGACTTCAAGAAGGCCTATGAGACTAAACAACCACCCCAAAAGATGTTAGAGAACAAAATTATTGAAAAGGGGTTAGTCTACAAGAGGCTTGAGAACTTCAAACAAAATGAGCTCAGTCTGTTACTTGAAGGGACTCATCCTGATGAGTTTGCATACAGACAGATTACAACAGTTGAGCTCAAAAATGGTAAACAAGCCAAGTACATCTCAGAGCTGTATGGGCGTGAAGGATTGTTTGATGGTGAAGCCGAGAACCTGACCATGGAAGAACAAATTATGTTTCTCAGAGCATACACCAGAGAATCCTACAGGCTTATACATGGGAAGTGAGTCTCATGGATGGGGGAACAGCTCAGTGTCCAATTCCCCAATACAGAGCTCCCATCCATACATTGCCAACCAAATCTTCAGAGATTCATTTCCAAGCCAGTGCTTATATGGGTCATCTTCTCAACTGATCAAGAAGGAAAAAGACCAACCATTCTACCAACAATAAGTGGGACCTCAATAAAGTTAAAGGTTTTGGCTACATTGGTTCAGGGGGAGTTTGTTGGACCAAAAGAACAAATGAGCCGGATCCGAAAAACCTTTAAGTCCCACAGACGTCACAACAACTACTGAAGACCACAACAGCTGAAGACAACAGCTAATTACAAAGTCTGAACACAAGTGCTGAAGACAAAGTCTGAAGACACAAGTGCTGAAGACAAAGTCTGAAGACACAAGTGCTGAAGACAAAGTCTGAAGACACAAGTGCGGAAGACAAAGTCTGAAGACACAAGTGCTGAAGACAAAGTCTGAAGACACAAGTGCTGAAGACCAAAGTATCAGATGTTGTCACAACAGCTGAAGAGGTCTTCTACAGTAGTTGTGATGGTTTACCTTTCAGTAGTTTTCTTTGTTTCAGTATTTGTAAAAAAACTGAAGAGTATGTTCTTCATTTGTTATAGTTTCATTAGTTTCTTTTGAGTAGTTGTAATAATAGTTAACACTTAGCATTTTTGTAAGAAGATGTCAGCTGTTTGACATCTTCAGTAGTTGTGTTAACTATCAGTAGTTTGTGATAAATTCTGTTATATGTCACTATCAAGTGACATCAGCAGACATCACATCTCTTATATAAGAGGTGTCGACCTAATTGTAATTGTGACATTCCGTTACCACGAAAGCGAATATTGAATGAAATATATCTGCAGAATTCTCTCTATCTATAATTGTTTTTGTTCTTACATTGAATATCTCTTTGTTCTTGTAAATTGGCTAATTCATTGTTAGAATTCCGCTGCTATACTCTCTAATCAATCAAACGTAGATCACTGATCTTAACAAATGATCAATTGTTAGATCGATCAATGATTAACTAGCTCTGATACGATTTGTTAGGATCAATGATCTACGTTTGATTGATTAGAGAGTATTGCAGCGGAAATCAAACAATGAATTAGACAATTCACAAGAACACAATTGATATTCAATATAACAGTAAACGGTTATAGAGAGAGAGAATTCTGCGAAAGATATTTCATTCAATATGTGCTTTCGTGGTAACAGAATGTCACACGTACAATTAGGTCAACATCTCTTATATAGGAGATGTGACGTCTGCTGATGTCACTTGATAGTGACATCTAACAAAATTATTCAAACTACTGATAGTTAACACAACTACTGAAGATGTCAAAACAGCTACTGAAAAGAAACTACTGAAACTACAACGACTGAAGAACATGCTCTTCAGTCGTTTTACAAGTATCGAAATAGAAAAGAAAACTACTGAAAGGAAACCATCACAACAACTGAAGAATGCTTCTTCAGCTGTTGTAACAAACTCTCAAGGCTTCAGTACTTGTACTTGAGCTTCAGCTGTTGTCATCAGCTGATGTCTTCAGCTGTTTTCTTCAGTCTTTGTACTTCAGCTGTTGATCTTGAGTACTTTAGTCTTCAGCTGTTGATCTTCAGACTTTGGTCTTCAGCTGTTGAAGTCTTTAGTACTTTAGTCTTCAGCTTTTGAAGTCTTCAGTACTTTAGTGTTTAGCTGTTGATCTTCAGACTTTGGTCTTCAGCTGTTGAAGTCTTCAATACTTTGTTCTTCAGCTGTTGCTCTTCAGACTTTGTCAAACAACTGATCAAGTCTTCAGCAGTTGTTGTGATGTCTATGGAACTTAGAGGTTTTTCTGATCAGGCTCATTGGTTCTTTTGGTCCAACAAGGTTACTTAAGTTTTGAGACCTCATTTTCACTAATCCACATTGGGATTCTTTTCACTTCACTTTGGAAGGTGATCCATGATTGGATTCTTTTGTTCATTCACTTGGAATGTATTGCTTTTGTAGATTCATCCAATTTGGATGTGTTTCTCATTAGGAATATTTTAGATTAGTATATATGCACTATGTGATTGTTTCATCAGTTCTTTGCTTAGCAAAACAAAGATGAAGCTGGATGTAGGTGAAATTCATAAAGTGTTAGGGACCATGTACGGTATGGAGCACTAACTGATTTATGTGTAGACCAACTTAAATAGTGCAGAATCCTATTAGTTTGGCGATCCAATCAGTGAGAACGCGAGTAAATTCAATCCAAGAATGAAACTAATCGTCAAGAATGATAGTAGGATGATTTACTGTGATCTATGAACTTGGAACAGGTGTTCTTGAGTCTCTGGACGGCCAGGGTATGAGTAGGAGTCGAAATATTCAAAGTATTACGTTTTTCTACGAATTAAGTGGTATTTATAGGTTAGGGTTAGTCAATCGTACGACTGGACCATTAGCATGGTTCAGTCGTGCGACTAAAGCTTGCGAATAAGTCAATCACACGACTGAAGGTTCAGTCGTGCGATTGAGTCATCTGTATGTGTTAGTCATGTGACTGATCCAGTCTCCTGGTTCAGTCGTGCGACTGATCCATTAGCATGAAGTATTGATGCGTATGGTCCATTAGCATGGTCCATTTGCATGAAAACTCCATACGACTAAGTTTGAATATGTTTCTCAATCACTACATAACTAAGATCTATTCAAACACCCGCAACCTATATAGTTGGTTCAATATGCGTTAATAAATAATAAACATTGAAACATACACTAAAACATTCAACATTAAGATCATCAATCACATATTCTGTTTCATTCAAATCATATAATTCATTTACATTTAGGACATGACAGACATATTACATTAAGATCGTAAACTATGTACATATGGATCAACAAACTCCCCCTTGGATCTAGTTTCCTTCATTCTCTCGCATCCTTCATTAGCTCATCAAACTTCTTATGGCTCTCCTCAACTGTTACTCGAGCATGTATCTCGAATGCAAAACAAAGTCTTATCACGTTCTGAAACTGGAGGGCCTATACAATATCCTACGGATCATAGAATAATGGCCACCTGTATAAAGTATAAACATCACTAGCTGACAGGTTGGTTAGCCACATTGGTTCAAATACCCAGATGGTCTCCATTTGGCACTCGTTCTATAATACTATGACGCTTCTCCTGTTCTCCAGTCATAATATCACCACTTGAAGTGGGGAGTGAAGTCCTGTGGCATTTCCCTCATAGGGATCTTTGACATAGTGCATGGAGGACTCCACTTCAGCACCACTTTGGGTTTCCCAGTCCTTGGGTCCACCTCCGACCTTCGAATGTACCTCGTACGTTGTTGAGGCTTGAAATTAACCCATCGAGTGTGGTATTCTTTCATCAACGCATCTTCAAACCAGCCTGACATCTTCTAGGGGTCAGCATACAGCAGGTTCAGGCGTGCCAACTGGTTGAGCTCAAAACCAGGGAGAGTCTTCAGCTCATGTGGAAATCTGAAGTACTCGATTCCCTTCTCCCTCTTCACAGCATACACATTTAGATCCTCAATGTAAGCCCATGCTATAATCTTGCCAGACACCTTTAGATACTTCTTTACTTTGTAGAGCTTGGCGTAGGCACTCGGCTTTGGTGTTGTGTGTTGGGCACGGATTTCATCAAAACAAGCAGCCCATTCAGCCTTTTTGATCTCAACATTGGTGTCCGAGGCTTGGGCTTGGCTTTCTGATTTCTCGGTCACCCTCTCCATCATATCCAATTTAGCATACATATCACTGTCGAGTGTATCTCCAAAATCAGGAACCATATTTCCATCTCGATCGGTATATTCCGGATAGTGCTGTGCTATGATGTCTTCAATCTCTATCTCATCAACATCGTTGAGCTCGTCCTCACTAGCAACATCAACGGTAGGGGCATCTTTAACCAGTTCATTCGGATTTAACCGGAACATCTCTACCAATTGCTCATCAGTGAGGTCATGAATGATTTCTCCTTCTTTAGGAGTATAGCTCACTGACCTCCTGACAATCCCTTGCAGATCAAGTATCATAGTGAACCGAGTCTTGATCTGCTATAAGGGAGCAACATGGTATTCATCTCACTGATGTTGTGGATCTGCTTGATTTAAAACATGTAACACATCATTCATCAGTATATAATCAAGATAGTTAAATAATCAAATATATACATAAACATTCATTACATAAGTTTTAATACTTGATTCAATTACACAAGGTTCAAAATATAGAAACATCTAAGCATTACTTTGATCTTGAATCATGTGTTCTTCAGCTGGCGGGGTTAAGGACGAAGCACCTTGATCATGTGCTTTCTTGGATTGTCGCTCACTTGCTTGACTAGCAGCCGATGCAGCAGCATCATCACCCTCTTCATCATCTCTGCTTTCATCCTCTCCCATATCATCATCTCCACCATCATCATCTCCACCATCATCATCTCCACCATCATCATCAGAATCATCCTTATCATCATCATCATCATCGTCATCCCCTTCTCTAATCTTTAGAGGCTCATCTTTCGATCCCTTCAGCCTCAACATGAGCTTCTTGTTCTTGCCTCCAAATCATGTATCCTCTTTATAGAGGATGTCTGGATCTCTCGTAGCTCTATGATCTCATGACTCTGAGCCTCAATCCTCTGTATAGATGAGGCATGCATCTCATGCAACACCTCTATGTCATGGCTCTAAGCCTCGATCTTATGGGCTTGGGAGACATTGAGCTCCATCAACTGATTAAGATGAGTGGCTCTCTGTTCATCCATCTCCAGCAGCTTCAGTACAAACTGGCTTAGGTTAGCCAGCTGCCCCTCCAACCCAATAGATGGGTAAGAGGATCCAAAAGCAGGAGGGACCTGTGATGAGGTCCCAGCTTCATGAGGGGTGGTGGTAGTAGTGGATGTAGAGAAGATGGTGGTGGGATATGTGTAGATGGTGAGGGAGCGGCTGTTGTAGTGACAGGTGGAGGTGTGGTAGTCATGATGGGTGGAGTGGTAGTGGTGGTGGTGGGTGGAATGGTGGTAGTGGTGGTGGGTGGAATGGCGGTAGTGGTGGTGGGTGGAATGGTGTAGTGGTGGCTGTGTGGTGGTAGTGATGAATGTCATCCTCCTCCTTTTAGTCTTCATCCCATAGGGCTGAGCCATCCTTTTTCTCCTCATGCCCCTTGAGGAGGATGCACCCCCTGGGATGCTGCTGGGCTGATCAGGTGTGTAACTGGGATCTGCAGCAGTCTCCCCAGACTAGCTAGGGCGTCCTCAACCTCCCGAATACCTCGTTCAGTGGCAACCACCCTGTTGGCCACCGTCCTGGTCAATGGCTCCTCATCACTCTCCTCCTCCTCATCAGGAGATAGAAATCCTGATGGAAACTGGCTGTGGTGGCATCACTATGAGTGGGTGGTGGAGGTGTAACATGTGCAGTAGTGGCCCTAGAAGAAGTGGGGCCGGAGTCTCCACCAGCACCACTGTCATCATCATCGGAGTCATCAGATGGAAGAGCAATCTGCTAAACATCTGAGTCACTCTCCTCGTGATGCCACTTACGCCTTGTCGGCGCCACGTAATCCTCCCGGGCCAGGTGCCCGAACAGTCTCCTCATGGGGGGCTTAACTTTCTTTCCCCTGTACACCTTCATGCGACCCAATGTGGTGTCGTCCATCACCTCAAGTACTACTATGTCCTCCTTCTCCTTAGGCAACAATGGTAGCTTCTGATCAATGATCATCTGAATGAATCAAGGGTACATACAAAATCCCTCCTTCCCTTTCCCCTCAATGTTCTCCACCAGATAGATGAAGATCATCCTAGAGAAGCTGAATGGGTAGTTCAGCACCAATGCTACATAAGCATTCTGGATCTGATCGGAAAGCTCATCGAACCCTCCCTTCCGAGAAGCTATGCACTTGAGCGACACATGGGCGAGGTACTTGAACTGGGGGCACAGGTTGCTCTTGTTTAGCACACCTGCGTTGATGTCCCCAGAGTACTTAGCCCTCATGAAACATCCTCGAACGGGAAGTGGGTTTAATCGGGTAGGACAATCAGCGTCATCCCCAAACTCTAGAAAAGTTCGGAGATCATCCTCTGTGATCTCAATAGCCTCGCCGAATATCAAGCTCGTGAAGAAATTAGGCTTAAAGGACCTGTCCACCACAACATTTTCCAAGAAAGCCTGTTGGACTGAGCGGTAAGGAGTACATGGTGTCAAGATAACTAGCAATATCCTAGATCTTCGTAGAAAGGTAATAATGCTAGAGAAGTCTGCAGCATTCCTTGAGCTGAGATCTAGATGAGCACAAATATTGTGCTTAGTGCTCATGGGCCAACGACTCGCCATCTGTCACACAATGCAAGTAAACGTTAGTGTGTGTAAATAAATAGCCATTTGAATTTCTTAACATGAATATTTCTGGTCTGTCATGCGAATGAACTAAGCGACTGAGGTTTAGTCATGCGATTGAGCTCATACATACGACTGAGCATGCGACAAGGCTTAGTCGTAGGCTATCCCAAGCGGTTGAACCAGTCGTGCGACTTAACTCATTCACATGGTACAGTCGTGCGATTGGCCCATACTAGCTAAGTCGTGCGATTGAAGTTCATCCGGGTGCCCATTCGCATGACAGACTGTTGTTCCATCCAAATTCAAATTTTGAGCAAAGTTAATGTTAGACATCGTGGTTTGGCTAATTAGACTCACAAATGTTCGATATAACACCTAACTTCCTTTAATTTAACAATGTACTTAGTTTAATTAGTTTCTTAGAAAAACTAAGTCTCAGTTCTTTTTAGGGTTCAATACAGTCGATTTCGAGCCAGAATCGATGGACATTTGAGTGGATGAATGACTGCGATCGACTCCCCCTCTATTGATACTAGGGTTCCCTTCAGTCATGCGATTGAGCCTAGTCGCATAGTTTATTCGTGTGACTGAAGATCAGTCGTGCGACTAGCACAGTCGGTCACCTTCAGTCGTGCGACTGGAAGTCATTCGTGCAACCGTGTCATTCGATCACCTTCATCCATGAGATTGCCTTAGTTTTGTGTTCCAATCGTGTGATTTTACTCATGCTTATGGTCCAATCGCACGTCCAGCCCATCCGTGTGTGTTAATCGTGCGATTGGGCTCATTCGTACGGGCCAGTCGCACGACTGGTCCATACTCATGGTCCAGTCGTGTGAATGGATCATACTCGTGATTTAGACTTTATGACCATTTGACACTTAACCCCTTTTAACTTTTGATTAAACATTTTGAGCATTCGATCATCTCAGACATGATCATTTTGACTTAGAAACTCTTGATCACTTTAGTCGTGATCCTTTTAAACAAAACACATTTTGTCACCTCAGACGTGACCCATTAACATTTGAAAAAATGTTTGGTCACCTCAGACGTTACCCTTTTAAGTGATTTGATCCCAGACAGAATTCCAATACATAGTCCGACTTTAAACAACTAAACAGACAAAGTAAACAAACAAAACTACTAGAACGAAATGACAGAATTTAAAACATATTTTGTGATTTTGTGTGAGGTGGAAATCCTATGATAGAAATCTAACAGATTTATTTCTTGAACAGGAAGCTTTAAGTTATTTTGACCATAAGTAGAACGATTCATTATGGAATCATACAGGTAGATCAATCATTCAGGATGTGTTAGCAAAGTCTTTTGATGCTAGATTCTTGTTTTCATCGAGATTCATTTGCATGTTTAGGAAATCATACTAGTACTATAAGATGCACACATTGATTTGGACTTTCAAAAATTGCACCCACGATGATTGTCAGTATACTTGTCCACTTAAATCCATACACAGACTTTTGACATAGATTGATGATATATTAATTTTAATTTGTTCAACCAACATTTGTGGATCCCACGCTTATATGGAATCAACATTCCTTAGGAGATTTTTGAGCGGTGTACAAGTATTTTGACAAGAAGAAACTATTCTTGGAGCTTTCAAAGAGAAGCCAAGCCTCAGGTCAGTGCCACTGCACACAAAGAGGCGGCAAACAACAATGAATTCTAGAATATATAAGTTATGCTTAGCCTCAGGTCAGTGCAACCGCACAGCAGATAGGCGCCCACCTATCTTCTTGTTTGAGCAATTTAATTCTTTTGCACAGATCACACCAACAACATAGGTTATTAGTTTGATTGCTTTTTTCATTTTTCATCATGTGCTTTGCTCATATTTTGGTCATCCGCACACATTTGTGGCGTTTATTTTGCTCGTCACCCCTTATTAGAAATAACTGATTGTGTTAACTAGCGATAAGATGGGAACCCACAGTCAGTTAAACAGCTTAGTTTACATTGATTTCACCAATGAGGTCTAATCATCTATTGTGTTGAATCTACCGACAGATCATGTAGTGGTCTGGCAACCTCTAGATCTACTTTCTTTGTATTACCTTAGTAGTAGCCAGTTTTATAATCTTTTTTCCTTTTATATTGCTCAGACTTCTCAAACTTATACTTTGAATTTCGCATCTAATTCAATTTAATATTTTGAAGTCCCGAATGCTTTGTTCCTATGTACTATCATTTTCCATAGACATTGAATCAGTTTCACAGATCCGATCTTATTTCTATCAGCTAGCCTGTCCTCCTCCCTCATTTTTTTAATACTAACTTAAACTATTCTCCCCCTAAAGTTCTAAAATCGTAAACGATTTGCATTTTTAGGATTTTAATAGGCGAAGAAATAAAACCAATAAAATTAATTAAATAATATTCAATAAAATCAAAGAAAATAAAAGAAAAATGGACTCGACGCATCGAACTAAACATGTTCATCTTCTGGAATTACATCACTTTTCTTTTTAATGTCGTTGACCTCTAACAGATATAGAAAACGTGGTTTATCAAAGACTTTTGTGTAGAGGTCAGCGTGTTCGAAATCTGTATTTATTTTAACAACATCGATTAGATTCTTTTCAAAACAATCACGTATAAAGTGATATTTAATGCCGATGTGTATGGTGTTAGGATGTTGGATAGGATTTTTAGTAACGATTATTGCAGCAGAATTATCAATAAATATAGGGGTGTTAGAAAATTTCAAACCGTAGTCCTGCATCTGCTGTTGAATCCAGATGATTTGAGAACAGCAGCTTGCCGCAGTAACATATTCCACTTCACAAGTTGACAACACAACTAATGTTTGCTTCTTACACTGCCATGTGACTAATCTTCTCCCAAAGAATTGACAACCTACTGAGGTGGATTTGTAGTTCATCTTGCAGCCGCCATAATCCGAGTCACTATACGTGGTAACCTCAAAATCATCGTCATGAGGATACCACAACCCAAGTGTTGGTGTACCGTTCACATAACAAAATATCCGCTTGACCCTTATAAGATGGTTAACTTTTGGTTTCGCCTGATATCTTGAACAAAGACATGTTGCGTACATGATATCAGGTCTTGAGGAAGTGAGGTAGATGAGGGCTCCAATCATTCGTCAGTACATGGTGGCATCAACCAGATCACCATTCTCGTCGGTGCTAAATCATGGTTTGTATCAAGTGGAGTCCCAATTGTGGAAGCGTTCTCCATGTCAAACTGACTGAGAATATCCCTTACATACTTGGTCTAATGTAGGAATATCCCCTTTGGTATTTGATCCACCTGTAACCCTAGAAAAAACTTCATCTCTCCCATGGCACTCATTTCAAATTCTGCCTTCATTACTGCTTCAAATTCTTTACATAAGTCTTCGTTCTTGGAAACGAAGATTAAGTCATCAACATAAATCTAAACAAGCAGCAGATTACCATCCTTTTCTTTGATGAACAGTGTACAATCAATTACACCTCTGTAAAATCCGTGTTTCACAAGGTGAGTTGAGTGTTTTTTATACCATGCTCTCGGGGCTTTATGAAGCCCTTAGAGAGCCTTATCCAGTTTGTAAACTCTATTTCGATGATATGGATACTCAAATCCTTCGGGTTGACAAACATACACTGTTTCCTGGATTTTACCATAGTCGAAAAAGAATGCGGGTCCTTTTCCAACATGAGGGGTAGTGTATCTATGAATGTCGACATTACACCACACTTCTACTTAACCTGTTGAGTTGTTGTACACTCTTTGATTTAATATGTTGTATCCTAGAACAATTCCTTCTTCACCCTTCTCGCTAAACTTGCCTTCTTGAGTTTTCTTTAGCAATGTACATGGTGCTCCAAACTATTCGAGGTACTCCAGATTAGGCTTACGTCGTTGTAGCAGCTCGTAACATGTTTTTCCATGTTGTTTAAGCCCCAAGACTCGATTCAAGGTGTAACATGCATTTTCCACTGCCTCGTTCCAGAATTGGATAGGCAGTTTTGAGTCTGCTAGCATCGTCCCTGCAGTCTTTATCAAGCTTCTGTTCTTCCTTTCAGCAATCCCATTCATTGTGGAGTGTAGACAGATGTGAACTGATGTACAATTCTCTTTTATTTGTAGAATGGCTCCATCCATTGGTTCTTGAATTCTGTTCCATTGTATGAGTGGACTTGTCTAAGCTTTAGCTTGTAGAGAGATTCCAGTGTAGTTACTAACTCTTTGAATGACTCAACCGTTTCTATTTTGATTTCAGAAACATTACCCAAGTGAATCTTGAGTAGTCATCGTAACTACATAGCAGTACAAGTCGCATGCGATGCTTCATGTACTGAATGGACCAAACAGATACATGTGAAGAAGCTCAAGAGGCAGTTCTATGGAATTAACTTTCTTTGCCTTGTGAGACTTCTTAGTCTGTTTGCCTTTTTTTGCAGGCGACACAAAAATCTGGGAGTTGGATGTTTTTGACATTTACTCCTCGCACTAGATCACTCTGGATCAAGTGGTTCATCTTCCGTGGATTGATGTGCCCCATTCTCCTATGCCAGGAGATAGAATCCTTCTCAGTTGCTTTTGACAAGAAACACAAAACTTGACGATCCGCTATGGAGGCCTTTGATAGATCCAAGACGTAAAGGTTATTATATCTTGAGGCTGACATTAAGACTTGGTCCTCCGGAATCACATAGTCCTTTTCAGGACATAGCACTTCTTATTGTCGAAAACTACCTTAAATCCTTTGTCACATATTTGGGAAACAGAATGCAAATTATTTTGAAGTTGTTGAACATAGTTTACCTTGTCAAACTTCACTTTCTGATTCCCCACTTCCCCTTGAGCTGTGATATATTACCCTTTCTTTCCAGCAAATGAAACATCACCTCCATTTATTTGTTTGACATTTGACAGGAGTGCCCGTTTCCCAGTCATGTGTGACATCCGTCACCTTAAGGTCCGTCAAACAACATAATTAACCATAGAAGTCTTTCTTAATTATTCTTCCTCTTCTTCGTGAACTCCTGTTTTAAGAAATCATGTTTGCTTTATTACCCTTGTGCATGTACTTCCTCCGTGAACATGTGCTAAGCCTAAACTTTTATAAATTTCATCACCATTATCACCAAATATATCATTTTTAATTATAACCATTGTCATTAATAAAACCATTTTAAGCCATCAATTACCAATAAACGCACTTTTAACATTAATATAATAACACGCTTCAAGTCATTTTCAACCGAAACAAACTTTGGAAACTCGAGGGCTAAGTACAGGGACTAAAATTGACATTTTGCAAACTTAGGATGGGTATAAAAACCCCATTCCTAGCCATTTTCTTCATCTTCTTCACATTCTTCTTCTTCTTCATCTATATTCTTCACTTTTGCACTAAAAACGCTACATTTGGTCTCGTTTTCTTCGTCTAGGCTTCGTCTACAACCTAGTCTACTCTATCCTTGCAGGTAGACGACATTGGTTGTCCATTTCTTGCTCGTTTTACTGCTGTCCATTTCTAGGGTTTGGATGTTCGGGTCAACTCGAACACAAGAGGTCGTGTGGGTGCATGTGGTGTCTTTCTGCGTGTGCTTCTTGTTTGTGTGTGGTTGTTGTGTGATTCTGGAAGTCCTTGTTGTGTAAAACCCGTGCTCGGGGCAGTCGAAGGCTGCTTTGCACTTCAGCAGTCGCGAACCTACAATTCTGGCGATTGGGTCTGTCATGCGACTGAGCCGTGCGACTGGGTGAGTCGTGTGACTGAGTCATGCGACTAGGTCATTTGGGCGACTGAGTCATGCGATTGGGAATGTCATGAGACTGAGCCGTGCGATCGAGTGTTATGTGCGATTGAGTCAATACGGATTAATGTTCTGTGTGATTGAGTCAATGAGGATGAATGTGGTGTGCGATTGAGTCTACGACCGAATGAATGCATGCGACTGTGCGTGTATCGCACGACTGAAGGCCAATCGTACGAATGAAGGTTCAGTCATACGAATGAAGCTGATTCGTACGAATGAAGGTTGATTCGTGCATATGGAGGTTAAGTCGTGCGATTGGGTGTTGTGTGGTACGACTGAATGCCAGTCGTACGAATGAAGGTTCAATCATGTCAATGAAGCTGATTCGTACGATTGAACGTTTATTCGTACGAATGGAGTGTTGAGTCGAGCGTCTGGTCTTGTTGTGTGACTGATGATGCGTGTATGTGTGAATTTCCTTCCTGAATGTCTTGTGATGATAAGGTAACATCAGTAAAAGTGTCATTGCTTGACCATAAAGATTAAAGTCAACGCTATCAACATGCACATACCAATTCAATTGAAATCAACCAAACATTTTACAATTATCGACAACCCATTTAGGACTACAAATATTTAACAAGTACTATCTTTTATAACAATGGGATCTTTATACGGATGTCATTAGCAATGACAACTACTCTTAGTACTTGGATCTACATAAAATCTGATACGTTTGTCCGCTTGTGTGTGTGCTACCCACGACCGAACTCATACAACCCGAACCAACCAAACATTATTATATGCTTTATACATATCTTTTATGCTAAACATTAACTGTCAATAGGTGTTTGACTGTTCATTGCATACAACTGTTGGGAACTTGATCATTTATACTTACCACTTAACATGTGAGTTTCGTGGCCCCTTTTTATGCTTATACTACTTTACAAACATTTACAAACATGGGGGAAAAGTATGCTCGCCCGTTTCTGTGCTGTACAACATACATAGAATTTACATACTTGGAATCAACGTGAACTGTTTTGTGAGTACTTATCTCATACATGCTTGAGTCTGCTTTGTGGTTCTTTCTTACAACCATTTAACTCTAGTGTGGGAACCGACGGATAGATATTGGTACTACTACTTGGGTTGACACCCCCACCCTCGTGTTGGTATACTAGTTAGTACCAACAAATGCCAGAAACGGGCCTTGGATGAATATATTCTGACAAGATTCTTTGTGTACGTCGTTAGCTTTGGTTGTAAAGCTCTTGTCATGTGATTTTGCTTACTTATAACTGTATGCACGGCATTCTGCAACAACTTTATACAACATCAATACTTATTTACATTTAAACCTGCGAGCTCACCTACAATTTTGTTGACCGTTTTGAGCATATCTTTTCAGGTGATCATGCTAACTGAAGATCTAGATGTGCTGCCTTAGTGGAGACCCTAGGATGCATTTTGTGGCTAAACTTGGTCTTTTGGAAACAATGGTTGTATCTGTTTCAAACAACATTATACTGTGTAACTTGTTCCCGGGTTGTGGGAATTGCATACAGTGTTATTATCTATATTTATGTGAATCTTATATCATGTTTATGCTTATGGCTATGTTGTCGTGAATACTAACTAAACACGACACAAGTCCCCTTGTTGTCGGGTGTCGTCATGACATGCTTGTCATCATTATTATTATTGCATCTCTATCGCTTACCATGTGTTATGACAATTCCCGTCTCGTTACATCCTCGTGTTTCCGCTCTTAGCGGGGGTGTGACAGACTGGTATCAGAGCCATTGGTTATAGATAATTAGGCAATAAACTTGACCTAGACTATAACCTAGGAACCTTCATGTAGATTTGCATGCCAGGGTTGTGTGCATTTATATCTCAAACGTGTTCCTCATTACTTGTTCGTTTATCTATCTGTTTCGTGATCTTTTCACCCTGTGAGGGAGCCCTTGTGCTCACTTTTTATGGGATACTTCTATCGGATCTTCCTTTTCCCTCTGCGTACCAAGTTGTTTTATCAATCCTGGTATTGAACCCGAAGAGATATTACTTGAGACCTCGAGAGGGGAGGAAATAGGCAACCTCCACTAGACTAAACTTGATTTCATGCTTGGATATGCCATTATTATAATGGACTATTGTTTGGACATTACCTATACATGGTGTGAGAATTACACGATTTGTATGCGATGTGTAACAACCATAAGTATGGTATTAACCCGGAAAGTTAGACCTTAATGTGACATGGATAATGTGCCTTGCAATGGTTAAAACTTATGCGTTTACCACTTTTATGATTAGAACATGCCGCCTCGAAGAGTTACCCACATCAACAGTGGCGGAAGTGAAGCCCCAAGGGGCAGAGGCAGAGGCAGAGGTAGAGCATCGAGGACAAGTGATGGTCCTACCAATGACAATTAGGGAATAGGAAACTCTGACATGGCAGCCTTAATCGCTCAATAGCTGGCTGCACTGATTTCGACTATCGCGGCCCAAGTGAGCGATACTCTTCAGAATTACCACCCCCACGGGGATGGTGGCAATGATAACGAGGATAATGGGAACCCGACTGGGAATGAAACCAATCAGGAGATTGGGAATGGTGGTACAGCAGGTAATGAAACTGGGATTGCTAATGAGACCGGCGTTATGAATGCTAGACAGGGATATTCTAACAAGGAATTTGTGGTTTGTAAACCGAGAGAGTTTGATCGCAAAGGTGGAGCCATAGCCCTGACTAGATGGCTTGAAAAGATGGAGGCAGTGATTGACATCAGCGAATGCCTCGACATTCAAAGGATCAAGTATGCCACGTGCTCACTACAGGGCAAGGCACTAACTTGGTGGAACACACAGATTCAGGCTACAGGAAGAGAATCGGCGATGCAAATGTCGTGGGATGAGTTCAAAGACCTAATCACCAAGGAGTACTGTCCTCTCAACGAGATGCAAAAACTTGAGCATGAGTTCTGGAATCATGCCATGGTGGGGGCTGGGCACGTGGCTTACACCGATCGTTTTCACGAGCTAGCAAGATTGGTTCCGCATTTGGTCACCCCGGAATCAAAAAGGATAGAGAGGTATATTTGGGGACTTGCGCCTCAAATCCGGGCAATGGTAACTGCGCTGCTCCTCTACTATCCAGAGCACAATTTTGAAGGCTGGCGCTCTAACTGATGAGATGGTAAGAACAGGGGTATTGGGTAGGGGAGCAGAGAAAAGGAAAGATGTTGGGGAAACGAGCCAGTCGAGTGCCAGGAAATTCGAGAAAGGGGCCAAGACAACCAGAAATTTTGTGGCGGGGCATTTAGCAAGAGACTGCAGAATAGAGCCAAATATGGTCGCACCAGTTAATGCGGTTAACCCCGCCGGGATTGCCAGGGGCTGTTATGAGTGTGGAAGCCCTTATCACTACAGAAACATGTGCCCCAAACTGAATCGGGCACCGGGTCAACAAGGGAACAACCAGCAACAGGCAATGGCTATAGCTAGAAATCAAGGCCCCGCAAACCAAGGGAATACGGCTCGGGGACGCGCATTTGTCATTGGAGCCATCGATGCCCGTCAGGACCCGAATGTTGTCACGGGTACGCACTTACTCAATAACCACTATGCATATGTACTATTTGACACTGGAGCAGACAACAGCTTTATATCTTCTGAGTTTGTGCAATTACTTGATTTGAGTGCTAGTAGGCTAGAAACTAGCTACTCTGCAGAAATGGCCAATGGTAGGGTTGTTCAGGCCGACGAGATTATTAGAAAGTGCTCGATAATATTGGAGAACCACGCCTTCGATACAGACTTGATACCCTTTGAGTTAGGAAGTTTCGACGTGATTGTGGGAATGGATTGGTTGTCGAAACATGAAGCTGAGATTGTCTGTCGGGACAAGGTAGTATGAATCCCTATGTCAGATGGAGAGGTACTCAGAATTCAAGGAGAACGACCGGGAAGAAACTTAAAGCTTATTTCCTGCATGAAAGCACGCTGGAGTTTACAAAAATAGTGCTACGCTTTTCTGTCTCATATGGTGGAAAAGAAAGAAGAGGAGCAGAAATGTGTAGATATCCCTGTAGTGCGGGATTACCCAGATGTAATTCCTGACGACTTGTTGGTTTGACTCCTCCACGGCAGGTGGAATTTCATATAGAGTTGGTTCCTGGAGCTACATCGGTAGCAAAGACACCGTATCGGCTGGCATCAACTGAAATGCAAGAGTTATTTAGCCAGTTACAGGAGCAACTGGAGAATGGTGTTATTCGGCCGAGTCACTCGCCTTGGGGAGCACCGGTGTTATTTGTCAAAAAGAAGGATGGTTCGTTCCGTATGTGCATCGACTACCGTGAATTGAACAAGTTAACTGTGAAGAATCAGTATCCTCTCCCCAGGATCAATAACCTGTTTGATCAGTTACAAGGAGCTTCGTATTTTTCGAAGATCGAACTTCGATCTGGATATCATCAACTAAGGGTTTTCGAGGAGGACGTACCAAAAACAGCATTTAGAACTCGTTATGGGCACTATGAGTTCTTGGTGATGCCATTTGGGTTAACTAACACACCAGCTGTGTTTATGGATCTAATGAATCGGGTGTGTAAACCTTATCTGGATAAGTTTGTGATCGTATTCATAGACGACATACTTATCTACTCCCGATCAAAAGAGGATCATGAAGAACACCTTTGGGCAATACTAGAACTGTTAAGGGAAGAGAAACTTTTCGCCAAGTTCTTGAAGTGTGAATTCTAGCTGCGAGAAGTGAAGTTTTTGGGTCATGTGGTTAACAAGGACGGGATTCATGTAGATCCCGGCAAGATCGAAGCGGTGAAGAAATGGGATGCGCCCCAGACACCTTCAGATATACGACAATTCTTAGGATTGACCGGATACTATCGTCGTTTCATCGTGAACTTTTCAAAGATCGCTCAACCGTTGACATTGTTGACTCAGAAAGACAAGAAGTTTGATTGGGGACATGCACAAGAACAAGTATTCCAAACGCTGAAAGATAAGCTGTGTAATGCACCGATATTGTCCCTCCTAGACGGAACTGATGATTTTGTGGTATACTGTGATGCTTCGCATCAAGGGTTGGGATGTGTACTAATGCAGAAAGATAAGGTGATTGCCTACGCTTCGCGACAACTTAAGGTGTACGAAAAGAACTACACAACTCATGATCTTGAGTTGGCATTGTAGTATTTGCACTCAAGATATGGAGGCATTACCTGTATGGAACCAAATGCATCATCTACATAGATCATAAAAGCCTTCAATATATCCTGGATCAGAAGGAACTTAATATGCGACAGTGACGCTGGGTAGAGCTTCTCACTGACTACGATGGTGAAATCCGGTATCATCCGGGGAAAGCTAACGTGGTGGCTGATGCTCTAAGCCGCAAAGAACGCATGAAACCACTACGTGCTCGAGCTTTTGGATTAACTGTTCAAACGAATTTGAAAGCTTAGATCGAAATTGCATAAAGTGAGGCGTTGAAAGAAGAAAACCTTGTGGGAGAAGAATTCTGAGGGTTGGATAAACAACGGATGTGCAAGGACGATGGTATACAATACTTCGTGGATCGTATATGGGTACCCAAATGGGGAGGTGTACGTACCTTGGTCATGGATGAAACACACATAATGCGATATTCTATTCATCCTTGCGCAGACAAGATGTACCACGATCTCAAAGATCTGTACTGGTGGCCAGGCATGAAGAAAGACATTCCCACGTACGTCAGCAGATGCTTGACATGCTCGAAAGTTAAAGCTGAACATCAGAAACCATCGAGACTGTTACAGAAACCTGAGATTCCCGAGTGGAAATGGGAGAACATAGCCATGGATTTCATTAGCAAACTCCCTCGAGCGAGCAACGGGCATGACTCGATATGGGTCGTAGTGGATCGAACGACGAAATCAACACATTTCTTGCCAATCCGAGAAGACTACAAAATGGACAAGTTGGCGAGATTGTACATAAAAGAGGTCGTGACAAGACACAGAGTGCCAGTGTCAATCATATCCGACCGTGACCGCCGATTCACTTCACGATTTTGGCCGGCACTACAGAAAGCGATGGGCACTCGATTAGACATGTGTACCGCCTATCACCCTTAGACAGATGGTCAAAGTGAACGAACGATACAAACGCTAGAAGACATGCTGAGAACGTGTGTAATCGACTTTGGTGGTAGTTGGGACACTCATTTACCATTGATTGAGTTCTCTTATAACAACAGCTACCATACCAACATTGGGTATGCTCTGTTCAAAGCGTTGTACGGAAGGAAATGTAGGTCACCCGTTTGTTGGGCCGAGATTGGTGAAAGTCAGTTAATAGCCCCAGAGATCATTCAAGAAACAACCGACAAGATCTTTCAAATCAATGATAGACTGAAAGTTGCTAGAGACCGCCAAAAGAGCTATGCCGACAACCGTCGGAAGCCTCTACAATTCAACGTTGGGGATCAAGTGTTACTCAAAGTCTCTCCTTGGAAAAGAGTTATTCGGTTTGGTAAGAAAGGGAAGTTAGCCCCAAGATACGTTGGACCATTTGAGATTACGAAAAGGATTGGTCCGATTAAGGTTACCACAAGAACTCAACGGTGTGCATGATACTTTCCATGTGTCGAACCACAAGAAGTGTTTTGCTGACGAATCACTTCACGAACCAAATGAGGATATCAAAATCGACGAAAAGCTTCATTTTATTGAGGAGCCCATTGAGATCATGGATCGTAAGGTCAAACACTTGAAGCGGAGTAGAATACCAATTGTTCGGGTAAGGTGGAACTCAAAGCGAGGGCCAGAGTTTACATGGGAATGGGAAGATCAGATGAAACTTAAATATCCACACCTATTCGTGGATGACACTCTTGGACCTAACTCCAGCTGAATTTAAGGACAAAATTCTCTTAACTGGGGGATACTGTGACATCCGTCACCTTAAGGTCCATCAAACAACATAATTAACCATAGAATTCTCTCTTAATTATTCTTCCTCTTTTTCATGAACTCCTGTTTTAAGAAATCATGTTTGCTTTATTACCCTTGTGCATGTACTTCCTTCGTGAACGTGTGCTAAGCCTAAACCTTTTATAAATTTCATCACCATTATCACCAAATATATCATTTTTAATTATAACCATTGTCATTAATAAAACCATTTTAAGCCATCATATACCATTAAAAGCACTTTTAACATTAATATAACAAACACACTTAAAGTCATTTGCAACCGAAACAAACTTTGGAAACTCGAGGGCTAAGTGCAGGGACAAAAATTATCATTTTGCAAACTTGAGATGGGTATAAAAACCCCATTCCAAGCCATTTTCTTCATCTTCTTCACTTTCTTCTTCTTCTTCACCTGTCTTCTTCACTTTTGCACCAAAAAAGCTCCATTCGGTCTCGTTTTCTTCATCTAGGCTTCGTCTACAACCTAGTCTACTCCATCCTTGCAGCTAGACGACCTTGGTTGTCCATTTCTTGCTCGTTTTACTAATGTCCATTTCTAGGGTTTCGGGTGTTCGGGTCAACTCGAACACAAGAGGTCTTGTGGGTGCGTGTGGTATCTTTCTGCGTGTGCTTCTTGTTTGTGTGTGGTTGTTGTGTGATTCTGGAAGTCCTTGTTGTGTAAAACCCATGCTCGGGACCGCCGAAGGCTGCTTTGCACTTCAGCAGTCGCGAACCTACAATTCTGGCGATTGGGTCTGTCATGCGACTGAGCCGTGCGACTGGGTGAGTCGTGCGACTGAGTCATGCGACTGGGTCATTCGGGCGACTTAGTCATGCGACTGGGAATGTCATGCGACTAAGCCGTGCGATAGAGTGTTGTGTGCGATTGAGTCGATGCAGATGAATGTTGTGTGCGATTGAGTCAATGCGGAAGAAGTGGTGTGTGATTGAGTCCTACGACCGAACGAATGCATGCGACTGTGCGTGTATCACACGACTGAAGGCCAATTGTACGAATGAAGGTTCAGTCATACGAATGAAGCTGTTTTGTACGAATGAAGGTTGATTCGTGTGTATGGAGGTTAAGTCGTGCGATTGAGTGTTGTGTGGTATGACTGAATGCTAGTCATACGAATGAAGGTTCAATCGTGCCAATGAAGCTGATTCGTACGATTGAAGGTTGATTCGTACGAATGGAGTGTTGAGTCGAGCGTCTGGTCCTGTTGTGTGACTGATGATGTGTGTATTTGTGAATTTCCTTCCTGAATGTCTTGTGATGATAAGGTAACATTAGTAAAAGTTTCATTGCTTGACCCCAAAGATTAAAGTCAACGCTATCAACATGCACATACCAATTCAATTTAAATCAACCTAACATTTTACAATTATCGACAACCCATTTGGAACTGCAAATATTTAACAAGTACTATCTTTTATAACAATGGGATCTTTATACGGATGTCAATAGCAATGACAACTACTCTTAGTACTTGGATCTACATAAGATCTGATACGTTTGTCCGCTTGTGTGTGTGCTACCCACGACCAAACTCATACAACCCGAACCAACCAAACTTTTATTATATGCTTTATACATATCTTTTATGCTAAACATTAACTGTCAATAGGTGTTTGACTGTTCATTGCATACAACTGTTGGGAACTTGATCATTTATACTTACCACTTAACATGTGAGTTTTGTGGCCCCTTTTTATGCTTATACTACTTTACAAACATTTACAAACATGGTGGAAATGTATGCTCGCCCGTTTCTGTGCTGTACAACATACATAGAATTTACATACTTGGAATCAACGTGAACTGTTTTGTGAGTACTTATTTGATACATGCTTGAGTCAGCTTTGTGGTTCTTACTTACAACCATTTAACTCTAGTGTGGGAACCGACGGATAGATATTGGTACTACTACTTGGGTTGACACCCCCACCCTCGTGTTGGTATACTAGTTAGTACCAACAGATGCCAGGAACGGGCCTTGGGTGAATATATTTCGACAAGATTCTTTGTGTACGTCGTTAGGTTTGGTTGTAAAGCTCTTGTCATGTGGTTTTGCTTACGTATAACTGTATGCACGGTATTCCGCAACAACTTTATACAACATCAATACTTATTTACATTTAAACTTGTGAGCTCACCAATAATTTTGTTGACCATTTTGAGCATATCTTTTCAGGTGATCATGCTAACTGAAGATCTAGGTGTGATGCCTTAGTGGAGACCCTAGGATGCATTTTGTGGCTAAACTTGGTCTTTTGAAAACAATTGTTGTATCTGTTTCAAACAACATTATACTTTGTAAGTTGTTCTCGGGTTGTGGGAATTGCATACAATGTTATTATCTATGTTTATGTGAATCTTATATCATGTTTATGCTTATGGCTATGTTGTCGTGAATACTAACTAAACACAACACAAGTCCCCTTGTTGTCGGGTGTCGTCAAGACACGCTTGTCATCATTATTATTATCGCATCTCTATCGCTTATCATGTGTTATGACGATTCCCATCTCGTTACATCCTCATGTTTCCGCTCTTAGCGGGGGTGTGACAGACTGGTATCAGAGCGATTGGTTATAGATAATTAGGCAATACACTTGACCTAGACTATAACTTAGGAACCTTCATGTAGATTTGCATGCCAGACTTTTCTTTCCATAAGCCAGCTTTGTGTAAGGCCTGTTTATGGTAAACACACGACTGGCTAATGGGTTGAACTTTATGTTCACTGAACCTTTTTGGTGGAGTCATGGATCTCCTTTTTGAAGAGCTAGGTTTAGGGTCATGAAGTTCAACTCTTTTCTTTGGTGTCCAATAATAAGGACAGTAAGACGCGATGTGTCCATACTTTCCACAGTTGTAGCATGATCTACTTTCGACATGATGGTGTAACTATTTCTGTGGAGAAGTGTGTGACACACGTGTGACTTTATTCTGTTTGGGTTCTAACACTTGTTGTTTAGAGGCTTTACTTTGTTTAATCACATTTTCTTGAACCCTTTCAACGTCTTTACCCTTTTGTTTACTAGGACTTGTACATGATGCACGTGTTTGGTTAACGTGTATGGTCTTTTTACGTACAGACTTAGACGTGGTTGAACCTGACATTATATTAACCTTTCCAAATTGTTCGTTCAGATTTACCATAGGCATTTTACCTTTTGATTTAGACCTTGCCTCCTTTTTTAGTGCCAGATTCATTTGATTTACATGTGTAATCTAGATCACTGACAAGAGGAGTGGACACCACATGATCCTTCATTGGGTTGTTATTTATTGGTTTTCTTTTGGCATTCAGCAAGGTCTCAGGTGGTGGTGGAACCACTTTATAACCCAATCCCTCCCCATTGTTCCGTTCTCTCACTATGTGCCAAACTATATGAGAAGAACTAGTCCAACTATGCAGTTTTTGTTTTAGTGAATTTACTTCTACTTCCAAAACTGCTTTTTGTTTCTTTTTTTCTTCTAGGAAGTTTAGATAGAACTTAATGTCATTAACTTGGTTCAAAGCTACAACTTCAGTTTCCCTAAGTTGTTTATTTAACAGTTCTATTTTTTTCTTTATAACTGTGCTCATTTAATTTTATAATACGATTTGCTTCAGTGCACAGTTGCAAGTCCTTTACCAGGCTATCATTGTGATCTAATAACCTAACAAATTTCAAATCAATTCTTTCTCTAGATTTTTCACATTCAATGCAAGCATTATTATGAAATAATTGATATGTAGTACTTACCTGAGAAGGTGCAGTTGAATCAGCCATCAAAGCAGAGTTTGACTTTGCTGGTTCCGGTGATTCTGAACTTGTTGAACTTGTCCCTTTTTCAGGCGGGTGAACAACCACAGCTGCAGTTTCTTCAATATTTGACATCACGAGTTCCACTGCAATATCACCTTCGCTTGCTGAGTCATCATCTAAATCCTCAACACTAGCGATGTTGGATTCTCCCAGTGACAAAAACCGAAAGCTCCAATCTTGTCCTTCGTCATCCTGAGCGGTCAAGGCCTTAGGATCCTTACTTGATGAGGTAGGACTACTTGTGGGTTTATCCTGATGATTGAAAGATGAAAATGGATTCCCATTTCCTGTCTTCATGGGCTTCACACATTCACGTTTGAAGTGCCCCTTTTCCCCACAGTTGAAGCACGTAACTTTACTCTCGTAAACTGAAAGTTGTGTCCTTAGTGGCAATCAGGTTCTGTCCGGTCTTCTTGACAAACTTCTTAGCTCTCCAGACAGTGCTTGCTAAGGCCCACATGATGTCCATTCTCTCCAGCTCTCACTTATCTACTTGCTCATAGTCCTCATCTGCCAGATGGTAGTTCTCAATCTTCCCAGCAAGTAGTCTGTCATAGGGGTGAACGACAACTGCTAGGAGATCCATATGCTCTTTAGCTACCTCTACAGTCACATTCCCAAGATTCTCGGTCTTCAGTTTCGTAACATTGGCTTCAGGTGCTATGTATTGGGTACAAGACAACCTGACGTGTCAGATCCTGAAGTGGTAGTTTGAGATGGAGCAGCTGAACTCAACACAAATGCCATTTGAAATGATGCTCCAGACATTTTGTCTTGTGGATTTGAGTTGTACAGTGATGGATTCTGATCATATGAAGACTTTTGAGCCCTGTACTTCATCCTCCACTCTTCCTCTCTCAGTTTCAAAATGAAATCGTTGATATTTAACTTCCCCAGCATATCATTCTGTCAGAGATTGGAAACAAAAGAAACCCAATTCTTTAGCAACCCATGTGCAAAGTTTCCATAGACGTTGTAACTCCCTAAGTGTGCAGCTCACTCATCAAGTGGTAGAACCGATCGATGAGGTCATCAAGCTCTCCTTACCCATTGACGAGAAGTTGTCAAACTCCTTCTTCAACGCTTTTGCCTTTAGAGCTTTTAATGATGCATTCCCATCATACCGTTTTTCCAATGCATCCCACAGCTTCTTTGCTTGCTTGTTCTCAGAAAATTGATGAAAGATGTCCTTAAGAATTGACTGAGTTAACAATGCATATACTTTCTTCTCAGCATTGTACTTTACCTTTTGGCCATCAGTCATGCCACCTAAGGTAAGTTTAACTCCATCTGCACCTACAGGCATGTTGTACCCTGTCTCTATAGACACCCATAGATTTGAATCTACTCCATTTTAGTAGATCTCGAATCTTTGCCTCGATTGTGGATAATTGTTAGGATTGTGTACCGGATGAATAATAACAGATTTACGAGTATACCGAATAAAATAGTGCGGAATCCTATTTGATTGGCGATCCAATGAGTGAGAACGCACGTAGAATCAATTAAAGATTGAATCTAAACGTGAAGAGCGATTAGCAATCGATCTACTGCGATCAATGAAGTTGGAACAGGTTACTAGAGGTCTCTGGATGGCTAGGGTACGTCTGGGTATCGAAATATTCAAAGTGTCTTGTTTATCCATGATTTAAGTGGTATTTATAGGTTAAGGTTTCTCAATCGTGCGACTGGACCATTTGCATCGTTCAATCGTGCGATGGAGTCATGTGGTTGATCCATTCGCATGACTTAGTGTTAGTCGTGCGACTGAGTCAATCTCATGTTTCAATCATGCAACTGATCCAGTCTCCTAGTTCATTCATACGACTGATTCATTAGCATGAAATTGTTCATGTGTATGGTCCATTAGCATGGGTCAATCGCATGAGAACTTCAGATGATTAAGTTTGAATATGCTTCATAGTCATTAATTGATTTAGATATTATTCAAACAACCACAACCTATATAGTTAAGTCAATAAGCGTTATTACATACCAACCAATGAAATATTCAACATTATATAAGCACAACCACATATTGTATTTCATTAAGTACCCGTACAATTACATATGTGTAAGACAATTCAAACATATTACATTAAGTTCAGAAACTAGGGACACATGTATCTACCAACTCCCCCTTGGACCTAGTTTCATCAAATGTCTTACATCCTTCATGAGTTCCTCAAACTTCTTGTACTTCTCTTCTCTAGTGACTCCTGCATGTATCTCAAAATCAAAATAGAGTCTTATAACGTTCTTAAATTGTAAAGCTTGTTCAATATCTTGAGAGTCATAGAATAATGGGCACTTGTATAATGTATAGACATCATCTACAGACAAGTTTGTAAGCCATATTGGGCAAAACACCTTTATGGCTCCCGTTATACCATTCTTGTTTAAAACTATGACTGCCTCTCCTGTCCTCCAATCATAGTACCACCATTTGAAGTATGGAGTGAAGTCTTGTGGCATTACCCATAGAGGGATCTTAGACATTGTGCACGAAGGACTCCACTTTAGCACTATTTTCGGTTTTCCAGTAATAGGATCAACCTCATACCATCTGATATACCTCGTTGGCTGTTGAGGTTTGAAGTTGACCTATCTGGTGTGGTACCCTCTTTCAAGAGCTGCTTCAAACTAGCTTGACATTTTGCGTGGGTCAGCATATAGCAATTTTAACTTTGCTAACTGGTTTAGCTCAAATCCAGGAAGAGTCTTCAGGTCATGTGGGAACCTGAAGTACTCAATCGCTTTCTCACGTTTAATTGCATAAACGTTGAGATCTTCAAAATACGCCCATGCTATGATTTTGCGAGACACCTTTTGATGTTTCTTCACTTTGTACAGCTTGGTGTAGAGAGTTGACGTTGAAGCACTACGTTGGGCTCGTATTTCTTCAAAGCATGCAACCCATTTAGCCTTTCTGATATTGACTTAAGCTTTCGAGGCTTGGGCTGTATCTTCTTTCTTGTCAGACTCTTATTCCATTCTATCCAGAGTCTCAAAAGTTTCCCTAACAAGGTTGTCACCCAGATTGGGAATGGCATTACCCCCAATGTCAGTGTACTCTGGATAGTGTTGGTTAGTGACATCTTCAATCTCGATCTCATCAACGTCGTTGAGCTCGTTGTCACTTTCCACATGGACTGTTGGAGCATCTTTCACGATCTCATCTCGAATGAGTCGGAATACTACAGCAAGTTGCTCGTCTGTGAGATCATGAATTATCTCTCCTTCTTCAGGAGTGTAATTCACTGATCTCCGAACTATACCCTACAGATCAAGGATCACATGAGCTGAGTCTTGATCTGTTGGAGGGGAGCAACATCATATTCATCTCTCTGATAGTTTGGATCTACTTGATTTAAAACATGTAACACATCAACCATTAGTCAACAATCAAAGCAGTAAACATCAACAATAAATATAAACATTAATTACATTAATTTGATAGAAGATTCAAATACATTTGATTTAAATAACATAAATAATTAAGCATTACTCTTGTCTTGTATCATGTGCTCCTTTGCTGACGGGGCTGAAGTAGAGGCACCTTGGTCTTGAGCTCTCTTGGTCCTCCTTTCACTTGCAGATGTGGCACCCGTAGTAGA
Source organism: Flaveria trinervia (assembly GCA_025506515.1). Classification (NCBI taxonomy): domain Eukaryota; kingdom Viridiplantae; phylum Streptophyta; class Magnoliopsida; order Asterales; family Asteraceae; genus Flaveria; species Flaveria trinervia. The sequence continues at coordinate 50,530,324 of CM046446.1, forward strand.
GGGATCATCATCTTCGTCATCATCATCATCAACATCATCAGTATCCTCTCCTTGATCATCACCATCATCATCATCACTGTCATCATCATCACCATCATCTCCATCTCCCTCTATGATCTTTAGTGGCTCCTCTTTTGATCCTTTGAGCCTCAACATGATGGTCTTGTTGGTAGTCTCCAACTCCTCTATCCTTTTGGCTGAGTGAACATGTTGCTCCTGGAGTTGGGACATCTCTGAGCTTTGTGCAGCAATCTCCTATGCCTATTGCTAAATTAGCTGAGCCTGCTGAGATATCTACTGAGATTGTGAAGCAGTAAGATCTACTAGCTGACGAATCTGGGCAGTCTTCTCGTCATCGGCTGCCAACAGCTTCAGCACCATACGGTTAAGTGCCGAGAGTTGTTCCTCTACCCCACTTGGAGGTAGAGAGTATCCAAATGGACAGGAGGGGTAAGATGACGGTCCTGCATGGTGGCTAGTGGTGGTGGTGGCAGTGGTGAAGATTGGGGGTGGTATAGATAAAGGTGGTGGTGGAGTGGTGAAGATTGGGGGTGGTATAGATGATGGTGGTGGTGGAGTGGTGAAGATTGGGAGTGGTATAGATGAAGGTGGTGGTGGTGGTGTGGTTGTGGTAGTGGTGTGTGAGGTGGTAGATAAGGTGGTGGATGGAATGGTGGTAGTGGTGGTAGTAGGTGAAGTGGTGTAAGTGGTGGTAGTAGTGGTGGTGGTGATGAAAGTCATCCTCCTCCTCTTCTTCTTCAAACCGTGGGGCTGAGCCATCCTTTTCTTCACGAGCCCCGCGAGGTCGATGCTCCCCCTGGAACACTACTAGGCTGATCGGGGGCATAAGTAGGATCAGTGTCAGCCTCCCCAGACTCGCCAGGGCGTCCTCCAACCTCCCGAATACCTCGGTCGATGGAAACCATCCTACTCCCTACAGTCCGAGTCAAGGGCTCCTTGTCTTTCTCCTCCTCCTCATTATGACAAAAGTCCTGATGGAACCCAGCAGCCTTTGTTCCACCTTGGGTGGATGCTGGAGATGCTATATCAGCAGTGGGAGCCCTCAGTTGAGTGGGTCATGCATCTCCATCATCACCGCTATCTTCGTCGTCGGAGTCATCTTCAGGGAGCTCCAGCTGCTCGACATCCGAATCACTATCTACGTGGCGCCATTTACGCCTCCCCGGTGCCACGTAGTCCACCTTGACCAGATGGCCGATGAGTCTGTTTAGTGGGGGTTTCACCTGCTTTCCCCAATATACCTTCTACGACCCAGTGTCGTATCGTCCATAATCTCCAATGCCACTGCATCTTGGCTCTCCTTAGGCAATATGGGCAGCTTCTCATAAAAAACATTTGTGAAAACCTAGGGTACATACAGAAACCCTCTTTGCCCTTTGCCTCCAAGGTCTCTATCAGGTAGTAGAAAATCATGCTAGAAAAGCTGAAAGGGTGGTTCAACACCAGTGCCACGTAGGCATTTTGAATATGGTATGAAAGATCATCCCTTCGAGAAGCCAAGCACTTGAGGATGACGTGTGCCAAGTACTTGTACTGGGGACACATGTTGCTCTTGTTGAGCACACCTGCGTTAATATCCCCAGCTTACTTTATCCTCATGAAGCACCCTCTCACCGTCAGCGAGTGAAGTCTGGTGGGGTGGTCTCCATCATCACCCAACCCAAGTGCTCGCTGAATGTCTGCAGTAGTGATCTCAATATCCATCCCAAAAATAGAGCTCCTGATGCTGTATGGGTCATGAGAGCAGTCAACCAATGCTCCCTTCCAGAAGGCCTATTGAATTGACCTGTAGGGAGTGCATGGTGTGGATATCACCTTGTGGATCCTAGATCGCTTGAGGAAAGCGATGATCCCTGCAAACTCGGCACCTTTCCGAGTCATGGAATCTAGATGAGCACATATGTTATGCTTGGGGTTGATGGACCATCTGTCCGCCATCAATCTGTAACACAAGACATGTAGACATTAGATAACCACACAACATAAATTAGTTCCAATTAACTTGGTTGAATTCATTCTAGTTCATTCATGAGATTGAACCATGCGACTGGATTCAGTCGGGTGACTGAGAAGGCGACTGAGTTCAATCTATTGACTGAGCCCAATCTGTTGACTGAGCCATCGATTGGTCCAGTCGGCCGACTGAGCTCATTCGTATGATCCATTTGGCCGATTGGGCCATTCAAGCAGCTCAATTGTGCAATTGGAGTTCATCCTGGCGTCCAGTCGCATGACCCATTGTTTGGTCGACTATGATTAAATTTTTACTCAATTCTTGAAATTTGACGTCGTGTAATGGTTCTTTAGACTCACATTAATTATTCTAATAACCTAATAACCTTTATTTCAATATTTTACTTGGTTTAGTTAGGGTATTAGTCCTTTTAAGGTCCTGGGTCTTGTTAGGTTCAAATTCTTGATTTTGGAGTCTAATCGACGGAGTTTTTGGAAAGTTCACACCATATTTTACCTGTATAAACTCCAACGAAAGTCAGAATATCAAAATACGTGAGCAGATTGGGTCAGAGGAAATTTTGGCAAAGTAACGGTAGTCTGTGCGATTTTAGGGCGATTGGGGGTGATGAGTTGAATGCGATCGACTGTGGCCCTATTTATACTGAATCTGATGTCAATCGGCCTACTGGACCCATTCACTCGGTTCATTTGGGTGAATGGACCTCAGTCGTGCGATTGGCTCAGTCGATCACATTCAATCGGCCGACTGGATTTTAGTCGGGCGACTAACTCATTCGCACAATTCCATTCGGTCGACTGGCTTATTCTCATAAGCCATTCGGGTGAATGGTTCATACTCATGTGGTCTCATTCTGATACCACTTGTTAGGATCGTGTACTGGACGAAAACTAATAGATTTACGAGTATACCGAATCAATAGTGCGAAATCATATTTGATTGGCGATCCATCAGTGAGAACGCACGTAGAATCAATAAAGATTGAATCTAAACATTAAGAATGATTAGCAATCAATCTACTGTGATCTATGAAGTTAGAACAGGTTACTAGAGGTCTCTGGACGGCTAGGGTACATCTGGGTATCGAAATATTCAAAGTGTCTCGTTTATCCATGATTTAAGTGGTATTTATAGGTTAAGGTTTCTCAATTGTGCGACTGGACCATTTGCATGGTTCAGTCGTGCGATTGAGTCATGCGGTTGATCCATTCGCACGACTGAGTGCTCAGTCATGCGCCTGAGTCAATCTCATGTTTCAATCATGCGACTGATCCAGTCTCCTGGTTCATTCATACGACTGTTCATTAGCATGAAGTTGTTCATGCGTATGATCCATTAGCATGGGCCTATCGCATAAGAACTTCACATGATAAGTTTGAATGTGTTTCATAGTCATTAATTGATTTAGATATTATTCAAACAACCACAACCTGTATAGTTAAGTTAATAAGCGTTATTACATACCAACCAATGAAATATTCAACATTATATAAGCACAACCACATATTGTATTTAATTAAGTACCCGTACAATTACATATGTGTAAGACAATAGAATCATATTACATTAAGTTCAGAAACATGGGACACATGTATCTATAATAATCATCTAACGTTATTAGCTTAGGTGGCTTGTTATGATTTCCCACTTCATTTTCCAGAAGTAATAGATTTTGGATCCTTGAATCCCTCCCTGCAGTGAATGCTGAATATTGATCCTCCATTACTATCAACTTTAAAGTTTAGAACAAACTATTTTACTTGTGTGAATGAAGGAGTGCGATTGGAGAATTCGTGCGATTGAACAATGCTGTTGGCTTAGACGTGCGAATGAGCAAATACGGATGGCTCAATCGTGCGAATAGGAAGGTGTTGATGAACAATGTGAATGGGCAGTTCGGTTGTATGAATGGATGAACGAATGAGTCCAAGCGTGCGTATGAGGGATGCAGATGGATTCAGTCGTGCGATTGAAGCTGTTGAATTTTGAGAATTCGAAGGTTTAAGGTATTTTAACGCAAAAACATGAATTTCTCAAGAACCCTAATTGCCGAATGCCGGAAAAACGTTAACTTTTTGACCTGGAGACGTCTAAAACACAGTTTCACACAAAAAGATTGTGTTTTTTGAGTGAAAAACACAATTTTTATATCAAAACGATTGAATCACAGGTAAATCAAGAGGCAAAGCTCTGATTCCACTTGTTAAGGACCGTGTACGGTATGGAGTACTAACTAATTTACGTGTATACCAAATCAAATAGTGCGGAATCCTATTTGATTGGTGATCCAATCAGTGAGAACGCGAGTAAAATCAATCCAAGAATGAAACTAAACGTCAAGAATGATAGTAGGATGATTTACTACGATCTATGAACTTGGAACAGGTGTTCTTGAGTCTCTGGACGGCTAGGTATGAGTAGGAGTCAAAATATTCAAAGTGTTACGTTTTTTCACGAAGTAAGTTGTATTTATAGGTTAGGGTTAGTCAATCGTACGACTGGACCATTAGCATGGTTCAATCGTGCGACTAAAGCATGCGACTGAGTCAATCACATGACTGAAGGTTCAATCGTGTGTCTGATCTAGTCTCCTGGTTCAGTCATGCGACTAGTCCATTAGCATGAAGTATTCATGCGTATGGTCCACTAGCGTGTTCCATTCGCATGAATACTCCATACGACTAAGTTTGAATATGTTTCTCAATCACTACTTAACTAAGATATATTAAAAAACCCACAACCTATATAGTTGGTTCAATATGCAGTAATAAATAATAAACATTCAAAGATACACTGAAACATTCAACATTGAAATCATCAATCACATATTCTGTTTCATTAAGTCATATAATTCATTAACATTTAGGACATGACAAACATATTACATTAAGATCGTAAACTAGGTACATATGGATCAACATAAAGTATCATTACCTGGTGTGTTTAGGTTACTACACACATATGTACTTAGATAAGACAATACATATCTATACCTTGAGATGAGTGTTTCACTATTGAATATAATTTTAATTCATCACTGCATGTATCTTCTCTTCCAAGTTAAGCCAACCAACATATCTGGTAAGTCACAACACTCTCTCAGATTTTGAAAATAAGCACAGTGAATGATATAATGACTGTAATTATATCATTTCCCAATGATATTCTATCCTTCATAAAAATTGACTTCTTTGTGTTTTTCTAGTATTTTTGACTTGTTTTTGATGTTTTGATTGGTTTTACTCAAGGTTAATCATGCCAATTGATTGAATCAGGAATTCATATCTACTAGGTTCAAATGCCTTAGTAAATATATCTGCCAGTTGATTTTAAGTGGGTACTTGAATCAATTTGATCAACCCCTTTTTAGCACAGTCTCTCAAAAAGTGATATCTAATATCAATGTGTTTGGTTTTTGAGTGCTAAACTAGAATGTTTGTTATGAAAACAGATGCTTTGTTGTCAATGTGAATTGGTGTGTGCAAGAAGTTAAAACCATAATCAACATCTGCTTTGAATCTAGAGAACTTGAGAGCAACAAGTTGATGCTGCAATATACTCAACTTCTGCTTTGATACAGATACGTTTATCTACTTCTTGCATTGCCATGAGACTAGTCTGGGATCAAGAAATTGACAAACTCTAGATGTGGACTTTCTGTTGAAGTTGCATCCTCCATATTCATTATCTGTGAAGGCATAAAGATTGAAATCTCCTTCCTTTGGATAACATAACCCAAGAGCTGGTTTGCCTTCAGATATCTGAATATCCTCTTGACTGCATTCACATGTGACTCTTTTGGATCAGCTTGATACCCAGCATACACAGAAACCCCAACATAATATCAGTCCTGCTAGCAGTTAGATACATAAGTGAGCCTATCATGGATCAATAGTGAGTCTGATCAATAGATTTGCCTCCTGAATCAAGACGAATCCTCACTTTGGTATCAATTGGTGTTCTAATAGACTGACAATCAGCAAAATGAAACTTCTTCAGCATTGTTTCCACATATTTGGATTGGTTGATGAAAATTCCATCTGCTGTCTGTTGGACTTGCACTCCTAAGAAAAAAGTGAGTTCACCCATTGCACTCATTTGGAATTTTGAATGCATTAGGTCTTCAAAATCTTTGTAGAGTTGCTTGTTTGTTGAGCTAAATATAATGTTATCCACGTAAATCTGGACTAGCAGCATGTCTCTTCCTCTTCTTCTTCTGAAGAGAGTCTGATCAATCTTTCCTCTTTCGTATCCATGTTCAAGAAGAAAGGATGATAGAGTCTCATACCACTTTCTTGGGGCTTGATGAAGGCTATATAGTGCTTTGTCAAGCTGTACACCCTGTGAGGGAAATCTGGATCTTCAAAGCCAAGTGGTTGACTCACATAGACCTCCTCATCAATCTTTCCATACAAGAAGGCACACTTCACATCCATTTGATAAACAGTATATTTCATGGACACAGAAAACGCTAGAAAGATTCTGATTGCCTCTAATCTAGCAACAGGTGCAAACACTTTGTCATAATCTATTCCTTCTTCTTGAGTGTATCCCTGTGCCACTAATCTTGCTTTATTTCTGATGACGATCCCTCTATCATCAGCCTTGTTCCTGTACAGCCATCGGGTACCCATAGGGTATTGTCCTTCGGAAGATCTACCAGTTGCCATACTTCTTGCTTCTTGAATTAGAGCAATTCTTCCTGCATTGCTTCAATTCAGCTATTGTCTTGAAGAGCCTCTTTGATGTTCTTGGGTATTGTTTAACATAGAAAGCATGAGAACAAACACATGTTTGTAATACTAGACTTGCTTCTTGTCACCCTTTCATTAAGTTCGCCAATAATGGTTTCAACCGGATGATTCTTATGTATCCTTATGGTTGGAATGGAGTCACCAGCAATGGTTACATCAAGTTTGGAGACACTCAGTTCATAATGGTTAGAGGCACCTTCATCTTCTACTGTTAGGGAGTTATGAAGATAATTTAATTGAGTTTATGTGACTGCTTTTGCATTAACAGTACATTGATTGCTTCCATCATTTGATGTTCTTTCTGTTTCAAATGGAGGTGTAGCTTGATCTCGAGTTCTTCCTTTAGTTGATGGATCTTCAGATGGTGAAGGTATCAAGCTTAGACCAGCTTAAGTTGATAAACTCTAATCTTGTGATGATTGCCTTATGGGATGAGCTTGTAGTGGAACATCTTCATTAAGTTATGAGTGGATGATGGAGGTATAATTGGAAAGTCATCATTTTGTTCTACTCCTGAGTAAGGTTTAGCCGAATGTTTGTTTCCTGCATCAGACAATTAAAATTGATCAAATGATTTTGTAAATGAGTAAATATCAACCAACCAGTTGGGATGAATTGTAGATTTGGGAAATGAATGTTCCTTGAATTGAACATTAGTTCATTCATCAATAATGTTTAATCTAGGATTAAACACTGTGTATGCCTTTGAAACTAAAGAATAACCTACAAAGAATCCTTTATCAAACTTGCATGAAAATTTTCCCAAATAGTCTTGCGTGTTTAATATTAAGACAGGACTACCAAATGACTTGAAAAATCAAATAATTGGTTTTCTGTGAAAGAGTAGTTCATATGGAGTCATGTTACTTTCTTTTACAATCAAAGTTCGATTTTGCACAAATCACGATGTGTTAACTACCTCTGCCCAAAAGGTAATAGGCAGTTTAGCATCAGCTAGCATTGTCCTTGCTGCTTCAATCAGTGTTCTATTTCTCCTTTCAGCTACCCCATTTTGTTGAGGAGTTCTAGGTGCACTGAATTGATAAGCAATGCCTTTGGTTGCACAAAAAGAATTTAGATTTTCATTTTTAAACTTTGTGCCATTATCACTTCTTATTGTTTTGACCTTATGATCTAGGTGATTTTCTATTTTAGTGATAAAGTCTTTTATTATTTGGGATGCCTCATATTTATGAAGTAAGAATAAAACCCATATGAATCTTGAAAAATCATCAATGATCACCAAACAATACTGTTTCTTTCCAATACTCATGACATGAGTTGGTCCAAACAGATCCATATGAAGTAGCTTCAATGGAGCATTATTGGTGTTCATCAGCTTTGGTTTGTGAGAGGATTTATGTTGTTTTCCTTTGAGACACGCAGATAGTGGTCTATAAATTGAAATTCTTTTTGTGGAAGACCAATGACATGGTTTCCATTCACCAATCTGTTCATGTTTTTAAAGTTTGTGTGCCGCAAACGTCTATGCCAAAACTGAGACTCATCAAATGTTGATTTTGATAATAGGCATGTTTCTACTATTGGTGTTGAAGAATTCAGATTTAAGACATAAGTGTTATTCGTTCTTGGAGTCTTTAGAACAACCCATTCTTCAGAAATCTGAAATCCAGGTTTCAGAAATCTGAAATCCAGGTTTCAGAATGTAGCAATGAGTGTTGGTAAAGTGAGTTGAATATTTCTTGTCACAGATCTGAGACACGCTTAGCAGATTGAAGTTCAGCTGTTCATAATAGTTCACTCTGTCAAAGCTTAGCATCCCATTTGTCACAGATCCTTCACCTCTAATTCTTCCACCCTATTAATCTCCTCCAAATGCCACAATAGTTCCTTGTATATGCTTGAAGTCATGAAGGAGGGAACAATCTCCAGTCATGTGTCAGGAACATCCACTGTCCACGTACCATAAGCTGTTGGACCTATGTGGATGAACCTACAAGCAAAAAGAACTAATTAGAATAAGGACCCAAGCCATAATGGTCTTTGGTTTCTCGTTCCTATTCAAGATGGTGACCTCTTCGTATTTCCGTCTAAATTATGGTTTAGATGGAGGTGTCCTGGAGAATTTTGGTAATGACTGGATTGAGTCATCTCATCAACATCTACTGAAGAGTCAGTGGAGTAATAAAACTTTTGGTCTCTGTTTCTTTGTAGAAATTTAACCCGTTTTTCATTATAAAAAATTACTTTTGATTTGGGAAAGTTGATGTTGGGTTTCGTTGTGTGATGCTTTCTTTGACCCTTCCATAATTCCTTCAAGTTGCTCCTTGACTAGGTAAGTAAGATTGTGATTTTTACTGAGAATTGAATATGGTAATCAAGTCAATGATTGAATGGTGGAAACAAACAATCAAAGAACATTCAATGCAACAAATATACTCATAAATGCTTTTGTATTATATATATGAAAGTTGATTGATTACAGAGAATAAATGACAACAAAAATTCTCTATGTCTATCAACCGTCACCTCATGTACGAGGTTATCTATCCTATTTATAGGCAGACAAGATGCCTTTTACAAAATTTCTAAACTACCCCTCGTCTATTACATCAGAACTAGTCTAAGTCTTGATCAGCATCTTTGCTTGTTCATCCGCATTGACAAATGCGGATGAGTTAACTTGATCAACATTTCTTCACTTGATCATCCGCAATAGTATGTTGGTCATCCGCATTGGTTAATGAGGATGAACAGATACTTATGCGCATTTGTTCGGTCATCCGCATTTGTCAAATGCGGATGAGCAAAGTCTTGTCCACATTAATACTTGGTCTTCCGCATTTGTCAATGCAGAGGAACAAATACTTGTCCATATTTGTTTTGTGCCTTCTGCATTGACAAATGCGGAAGACAACACTTGGTTTTTCTAAGCAGGATCTTCATCCGCATTTACTCTTGGACTTGTGGGATTCCAACAAGCAATCATCAAATCACCCATTGAATTGGCATGTATGATCCTTTTAGGGTGCAACAATACTCCACTGAGGATTATAGAGCCCATGTTCTTCAATTTTTGGGAGGTGATTGATGTTGTGAGGATTTTGTTGGGTCTTGTGGTGGTAGTAAAAATGCAGCTTTAGTTGGATCCAGAATAGCTTTGATCATGTTGACAAAATCTATTGCTTCTAACATTCTGTCCCTACTCAGCACATGTATCTTCATTTTGCTCATATTGTAGATGCTTCTATTGGTAACTTCTTTAGTGAAATAGGTTAGCAAATAGAAATAGTAGAGAGACCATTTCTGTGAATTAGGAAGCTTCCACCCACATCTACCTTATGTTTGACAATGTTCCCAAGCTGCAAGGGTGTCTTCTTTTTCTTTCTTTTATCTCTTTTGGTATTGATACGATCATAAGCCAATTTTAGCAACTTGATGCACTTTAGGAATAAGTGCATATCTTGTTCACCGAGCTTATTGTTTATTTCCCTAAAGTGTCTGGTATAGATATAGTGAATGTAGGATTCATCAAGTAGTCTTACTTCATATCCACTAAATAGTCTTATTTCAACACCCTCATTTCCTCCCCACTTCCTTTCAATCACCATCTCATAAGCTTTTTCATCATAGTACACATTTGAGATGGCTGTGGAGAAATGAGTACCAGACACCATTTTTCTCTTCAAAGATTCTATTGGTTTCACCTTCAACTCAGGAAACACAACTTCTTCTGCTTGCTTTGTCTTCTTCTTCTCAAGGGGTTAATAAATGACTTATCTTTTCACATGCATATTGTTTTTAATGAATTGAAATTGTCAGTCCTTCTGAACATTTTGAGTATGTTTTCAAATTCATATCCCCTACACATAGCTGAGTGATTGATCGGTTCCAGTTGAGCTAGTTCCTTTAAGTCATGGATCTCCAGGGCACTCACAAGAGCTGAGCACTCGGTAAAGAATTGGACCAGTTCGGAGATCCTTTTCACCATAACATGTTCCACATGCTGTCATACTTCCGAGTAATTATTTTTTAATCAACTTTGCCTTTGGGAGTAGACACCCATCTGATTAACTCAGCAGTTGTTAATCCTTCTTGTAGTTTTAACTGAGAGGGGTCTGCAAACCATTCTGGGTATTTATGAACTACAGGAGCCAATAGTTCTTGATCTTTCTGGTTTAACATCATGTCTTGAGCAGTTACTATAGATCTTGATCTTTCTTATTTTTCTTCACACTCTTTTCTTCAACCATTAATCTTTTGCCTTTAGCCTTTTCAGCTAGATATTTCTTCTTTCTGGAGTATGTTTGAAGTGGAGGACCAGAAGAGGATTCAGCTTGTTTCATCTCCTCATGCAATTTTTCAGCCTCTTTTGGTATGTTTTCTTGATCATCTTCCTCTTTTTCTATTTCTTTTCATTCCTTCCATTTTCTTTTTCACATAATTCTCTTATCATTTCTTTTTGTTCCTCAGACAGTGCCACAGCAGGTACAATCTGTGTACTCAACTCTTTCTCCAATGGAACTGGAGATTTAGGAATGACTACAATAGGTTCAGAGGTGGTCCTTTGGTCTACAACAAAGTCCCAAAAATTCGTATCTATTGTGAATTCTTCTAAAGTAAAGCTATCCATAGCACTGATTAATTCTTCAAATTCATCTTTCTCAGTTTGAGTAGCCTCTGATTGCCTAGAATAAATCACCATTTCTAAGCTTTGTTCCTCATTCTTTGTTTGGCTTTCATCTTCTCCTTGTTCATCATTCTTAGAGGAAGATTGTTTCTCATCATCAATAACCTTTTCTTCATCATTTTTATTTTCTCCAGTCACAGTACTTCTTTGAATTTCAATTAACAATTCAAGTTCAAAGATCCTTTTAGTTTGAGTTTCAACTTGACTTTGGAGATTGGAGATGATTTCAGCTTGTTCTTCAATAATGTTCTCTTGCTCTTCCATAGATATAGTCTGAATGGAAAGAGTATCAACATAGCCACTCACTTCTTCTCTAGAATGGTTCACGACAGCTTTGAAGTAGTCAATTTCTTCCTCTTTCTCTTTCTTTTTAGAATCATACTTTTCTTTTAGTTCTTTTAATTCATGCTCCTTTTCATCAAGCTCTAGAATCCTGTCATCAATGATTGTAGCTCTCCTATTTAGTATTCATTCCATCCTTTCCACCTTTTGTAGGAGCTCAGATATCAAATCATCCTTTTCAATAGGCCTGTTTATATTGGATTCAGCAAAGCTCTTTGAGGAGCAGTCTCAGAAGTTTCTCTCTTTACAGGCATTTTTGCATGTCGATCCTCCTCATCTGAAGATGATTTGGACTCTTTAGAAGTGCTAGTTGAGCCTCCAAATTCAGTTGGATTATCATGGGTGGGCAATGGTTGGTGTGGTGAAGTTGGTGAGTGATGAGGTGGTGATATTGGTGATTAATGAGGTGGTGATATTGGTGAGTGATGAGGTGGTGATATTGGTTTAACCATTATCTAATGCTAGGTTTGCATTGGATTCATCAACTGTTGGGTTACCATTATCTAAGTAGTTTAACCATTTTAAACATGAAAACGCAACGGAATAAAACCTTAATCTTATGATTTGTAATCTGAAAATCATGGTTAATAACATAACATCAACAAACCCAAGAACATAGGATCATATATATGTGTATGAACTAGCTATCAAGAGCAAATAACAACCAAAACAAGATAAACAAACCACCTTTGTAAACCTGCTGAAAAACAAGATTTGGATGAAGAAGTTGAGGTTCTTGAATCGCCAAAACACCAAGGAGAGGTGTCCTCAAGCTTGTATACCCGCAAGCCTCAAGCAAACACCTTGTTGCTAGGATTTCTCCATCAAAAACGAACCAAGGAGGGCTGAAAATCCGAATTTCAGCTATGAACTCTTCAAGAAAACTAGAGAGAAAAGTTTGGTTCTTGCATGTATGAGAGAGAGACCAAAGATGAGTGTGTGACTAGTTTAAGTGGGGTGTGGTTTCAAGGCAACAAATGCCCAAACATGCCCTAAGGGGGAGGCCGAAAATCTTGTTTAAAATGGGTTCCCCCCATTTTAAACACCCACTTAATTAGTGAACTAGTTATAATATTAGTTATATAATCAACCTTTTAAATATATAACTTAAACAGACTATTATTATTTGATGTTATTTAACAAACTTAAATAACATTAAAAATAATGTCCATGAACAAAATATCCTTATAAGTTGCTCTTTCTCACATGCAATTTATTTAGGAAACCCTTTTTCTAAATTGGTGTAATTATTTAATTGCATGATCATATCATCAAATAAATACATATTGGTGTTTGCCAAACTTGCTATTGGGTATGTCCCGACTTGGATCATAACGTACTAACCACATCAATGTTCTATGTGTCTTGGGCATAAAATCCAACAATCTCCCACTTACACCAGATTCATACAAGATTGATGCAAGCAATAAATACCACCTAACAACGGTTTACTGCCCTTAATACGCATGAGTTAAAGCCATTCAATAACATCATCCCCTTCAAGTAACCAACTTGAAATGATTTAGGTCAATCAATGATTTATCCTTTTGTTAGAGATGTCATGTTAAATCCAAGGACACAGAATGATCATTCCTTGTTGATTTAACTTAATCACGCCTTAGACATCTTGCTCTCAACGAATAAGAGGAACAAATTCCATCTTGACTACATACGTTTCTCATAATCACCTCGTGTCATACCTGAACATAACCTCATGTATTGTCCATTATTTCAGAGCAGTGCAGAACTAGCTCAAGGTATAACATTTGGGGAATATCAAAACCCAATATGTATCTCAAGTCGGAGGATACCAAATGATATTCACCTTTACTCAAATTTATTTATGATCAATCTAGAAGATTCCATGTAGTAAAATTTGAGAGGCGGGTCAATCCAATATTTGTATCCTATAAATATCTATGAACTTTGGCATCAACCAATTGCTCTATATTCATGCCTTATGAATATACACCAATCCATGTTCATAATAGTCTTATGTTCATATTTGTTCAAACAAATATGACCGACTACGGACATTTAGAATAATAAACATATTCATGGATATATACATGCTAACAGGAACTTAACTCAGAATATCACAGATATATAAAAGAGTTAAATATTACATTGCTCCAAACTTTCAAATACTAAACAGATCAATTCCAATCACTAGAATATCGAAGTCCTAAGGTACAAGTATGACTTTCATGCTTTGCCCTTTCAAGGAGCTTCGTGAGTGGATCCGCAAGGTTTTGATTGGTGTGAACTTTACGAATACATATCTTTCATTTTTCAACTTCATCCCTTATGTAGTTGAATCTCCGCTCAATGTGTCTAGTCTTTTGATGTGCACGGGTTTCCTTGATTTTGCAATCGCACCCTTGTTATCACAAAACATTTCTAGGGGGTATTGAATGGTAAGGACGACCCCTAGGTCAGCGATAAATTTCTTTATCCATGCAGCTTCCTGAGCTGCTAATGAGGTGGCTATGTATTCGGATTCTGTAGTTGACAATGCTACCACGTCTTGTTTTGAACTCTTCCAGGACACTGTCCCTCCATTCATAATGAAGACATACCCCGATTGTGATCGAGAATCATCTCGATCAGTTTGGAAGCTCGCATCCGTGTAACCCTTTAAAATGAGTTCCTCTTCACTAGACCCGTATATTAGAAACATATCCTTAGTCCTCCTAAGGTATTTCAATATACTTTCAACAGCCATCCAATGGCTATTACCTGAATTCTGCTGATATCTGCTCGTCATGCTTAACGCGCATGATATGTTCGGTCTAGTGCATATCATCGCATAATGATGGATCCTATAGCAGAAGCATATGGGTTGTCCTTCATTCGATCTTGCTCATCCTTTGAGTTTGGACATTGAGATGTACTCAATATTGTCCCTCTTTGAATAAGTACCATACCTTTCTTAGAGTTTTCCATCTTGAACCTTTTCAAGACTTTATCAATGTATGCACTTTGGTTTAAACCTATCAACCGCCTTGATCTATCCCAATAGATCTTTATTCCCAAAATATAGGCGGCTTCACCGAGATCTTTTATGGAAAAACAACTTCCAAGCGAGGTTTTAACACCTTCCATGGTTGGAATATCATTTCCAAAAAGTAGTATGTCATCAACATACAATACTAAGAATGTAATTATGATCCCACTAGCCTTCTTATATACAAGCCTCGTCAACGTTCTTGATGAACCAAATTTCTTGATTTTTTCGTCGAAACGTTGATTCCAACTTCTTGATGCTTGTTTCAATCCATAGATTGATCTCTTTAACTTGCATACTTTATTAGTATGTTGTGGATCAACAAAACCATCAGGCTGAACCATATGGACAATCTTTTCAAGATGTCCATTAAGAAAAGCGGTTTTGACATCCATTTGCCAAATCTCATAGTCATAATATGCGGTTATGGCAAACAATATCCTAATTGACTTTAGCATTGCCATAGGCGAGAAGGTTTCATCATAATCAACCCCTTGAGTTTGAGTGAAACCTTTTGCTACAAGTCTTGATTTGTAAGTATCCAAGTTTCCATGCATAGAGTTAAGTGGAGGGTCAACCAATTCCCAAACTTGGTTGTCATACATGGATTGCATCTCTACGTTCATGGCTTCCAACCATTTGTCACAATCCGAATTGGACATTGCATCATGGTATGTAGCTGGCTCATCGGAGTCAACCACATAGCATCCATTCATGAAAAATCCATATCTTTCAGGTGGAATGCTAACTCTACCAGATCTGCGAATGTTTTGTGTATACTGATCAACCTCTTGATCATCGTCAACTTCCTCCTGTTGATTGCTAGTGTTAACCAAACATGTATCGGCTTATGGATCTTGATCCTCATCAAATTCCACTGTTTTATACGTTATCCCTTCCATAAGGAACTTAGCTTCCAAGAACCCTGCCTTTCGAGCAATAAACACTTTTTACTCTGTTGGATCAAAGAAGTAGTATCCTATACAGTCTTTGGGATATCCAACAAATATACACTTAGTGGATTGACTTTCCAACTTTTTTTGGGTGTCTAGCTTAATGTAAGCTTCACAACCCCATACCTTTAAATACGATAGTGATGGAACTCTTCCATGCCATATTTCAAAAGGTGTCGAATTCACTTTTTTGGTCAGGGCCATATTTAAAATATGAGCCGCGGAGAGCAATGCGAAACCCCAAAATGATAGAGGTAGTGAGCTTATAGCCATCATAGATCGAACCATATCCAATAGGGTTCGATTTCTCCTTTCAGACACACCATTATGTTGTGGTGTTCCAGGTGGAGTAAGTTGTGAGACGATCCCACAACTTCTTAGATTGTACTAAAAAGCCTCACTGAGGTATTCACCTCCTCTATCTGAACAAAGAACTTTGATAGTTTTATTGAGTTGATTTTCTACTTCATTCTTGAAGATTTTGAACATTTCAAAAGCTTCATGTTTATGCGTCATCAAGTACACATAACCATATCGACTATAATCGTCGATGAAGGTAATGACGTATCTTTCACTATTTCTTGTCATCGTCTTAAAAGGACCACATACATCCGAATGTATGATTCCAATAAGTCTTTTGCCCTCTCGTTAGTACCACTGAAGGGCGACTTGGTCATCTTCCTTTGTAAACAAGATTCACACTTATCAAGTGAAACATATTTATTTTTTTCAAAACACCATTCTTTTGAAGTGTTTGAATTTGATTGTTTTATGTGACCAAGACGACAATGCCAAGATATGAATCACTTAAACCCATTTTAAGTTTATTGGTGCTTGATTGGTATAATAAGTTATTATAGAATGAATCATCATGAACGAATTCATAGACACTATTAAAAGGCATAGCCTTAAAATAAAACACATCATCCATATAAACATGAATACCATTGTTTACAAACATTCATTCATAACCATATTGTTTTAAAAGGGAAACATAAATTATGTTCCTAGTCAAACTAGGAGCATAGAAAATGTTCTTAAGAACAACTTCGAAACCATTTGAAAGTTTCAAAATATAGTCTCCCTAGGCTTCGACATCAACTTTTGCTTCGTTGCCCATGTAGAGACTTGTGTCTCCCTTCTTAAAGTGCTTATTTCTTTTGAACCCCTGCAACAAGTTGCAAATATGAGTTCCACATCCGGTATCCAATACCCATGTGTTTGAAGAAATAACATTTAAACCAATGTGAATCATGAAATTTGTAACAGAGGTTTTCCTAGCATCCCTCTTGTTTCTCAACTCTTTGAGATAGGTGAGACAATTCCTTTTCCAATGTCCTATCTCACAACACTCAAAGCGTGGATCATTCACCGTTACCTTAGGCTTCTTAAGCTTAGCTTTGGAGGTTCCGCTTTAGCCTTCCCTTTCCCTTTACGGTTGATGTACCCCTTACATTTGGCAACATTTGCCTTGGGTTCAGGGAATGGTCTTTTCTTATTGTCTCCCACATTGATCGAGAGAATAGGTAGAACCTTTCTACCCATCCCTACCTTGGCTGTTTTGAGCATTGCGTGAAGCTCCCCAATGCTCTTGTCCCACCCGTTCATACTGTAATTCATTATGAACGTCTCAAACCTTTTGGTTAGGACATTAAGGATCAAATCCATGGCCAGCTCCTTCTAGACAGGACAATTAAGCCTCTCAAGACGATCAATGTGGCTTTTCATCTTAAGAACATAAGATGATACCGATTGGGTTTCTTCCATGCAACATGCATGAAGCGCTCGAACCGTTTCGAATCGCTCTACCCTAGCTTTTTGAAGGAACATTTCCTTTAATTGGGTAATCATGTCATATGCCCCATGATGCTCAAACTCCTTTTGGAGTTCAGGAATCATGGTTCCCAACATGAGGCAAGAAACCTGCATGGAATCATCAGTGTATTAAGCCAATCGTTATAGGCAGTCCCTTTCTAAGACGATCTCATGTTTCGAAACCAGTCCATAAGTTATTATGGTTAAGAAGATCACTTTCTAAGATGGTTCTCAGTGATAGTGTAGGGACGGTCGGGGTGGTAGCATTGTTGTTTGCGGCCATTTCTACAAAATTACAAAGTTCATATTAGTATTTTTGAAAAATTACATTTTAATTATTAATGCCCTTTATATGTCTCATAGGCAATTAATAATGAAAATCTAGAATCCAACATTATATATAAATGATGGTTAGGTGATCTTTATCCCATTATTAAATTAAAAAGGTAGTCAACATTTGACAATTACAACCTATTGCAATTTCTAGTTTTATGGGATGGGTTAAACATCTTATGTTTAGTCGGCATGTAAAATCCCATCAACACCATTGTACGCCATGCTTCGGTGACCTTATGCACATGGTTTCCAATTCAAGTCGTCCTACTTACACACACGTGTGAGTTTACACATACTGTCAGGACCTGGTATTTGACTGAAATACCTAGAGATTAACGTGTAAACCATCAAATAGTGCGGAATCCTATTTGATTGCGATCCAATCAGTGAGAACACACGAAGAATCAATCAAGAATTGAAACTAACGTTAGAAATCGATTGGGAATCGATCTAATGTGTTCTATGAACTTGGAGACGAATTGGAAGGTTTCTGGACGGACTAGGGTACGTCTGGAATCGTAATTGATCGAGAGACCTATTTTTCACGAATTGAGTTGTATTTATAGGTTGGTATTATTCAACCGTGAGACTGAACCATTAGTCTGGTTCAGTCGTACGATTGAACCATGCGGTTGATTCATTCGTACGACTGAGTGTTCAGTCGTGCGACTGAGCCAATCTTATGTTGCAATCGTACGACTGATCCAGTCTCCTGGTTCAGTTGTGCGACAGAGTCAATCGTGTGAAGTTATCCATGCGTATGGTTCATTCGCATGAGCCATTCGCATGAGAACTTCATTAAGTTAAGTTGAATGTTTTAATTAATATAACATGATATGCAACCATTCAAGCAACCATAAACCCAATCAATCAATCACGACTCATTAATGAAATATTAAACATCACAAGTAACAAACAATTTATGTCATTTCATTAATCAATACAAATTACATCATACTCAGACAGACAAGATTCATTACATTTCAAATCATGATCTAGGGACATACATGCATCAACAAACTCCCCCTTAGACCTAGATCTATCTAATCTCTTGTCTTCTGCATAACCTCCTTATACTTTTTGTACTTCTCTTCCTTAGTGACTCCTGCGTGAATCTCAAACGCAAAACAAAGTCGTATAACATTTTGGAACTGGAGGGCTTGTACAATGTCTTGTGTGTTATAGAACAGTGGCCACTTGTATAATGTATAGACATCATTAGCAGACAAGTTGGTTAGCCACATCGGGTCGAATACCCTGATAGTATCCATTTGGCCCTCTTTATTCAGAACTATGACAACTTCAGCAGTTCTCCAATCATAGTACCACCATTTGAAGTGTGGAGTGAAGTCCTGTGGCATTTCCCTGAGAGGGATTCTCGACATAGTGCGCGGAGGACTCCACTTCAACACAATCTTGGGCTTGCCAGTACTGGCATCAACCTCAGACCTTCTTAGATACCTCGTAGGCTGTTGTGGTCTGAAGTTAACCCATCTGGTGTGGTACTCCTTCTTCAGGGCGCCCTCGAACCAGCCTGACATTTTTCGTGGGTCAGCATACAGCAGCTTTAGCTTAGCCAGCTGGTTGAGCTCAAAACCAGGTAGAGTCTTCAGATCAGGTGGAAATCTGAAGTACTCTATGCCTTGTTCCCTCTTAACTCCATACGCGTTAAGGTCATCAAAATACGCCCATGCAATAATCCTGCCTGACACCTTATGGTGTTTCTTGACTCTGTAGAGCTTGGTGTAGGCATCTTTCTTTGGTGCAGCATGCTGGGCTCTAACTTCTTCAAAACAGGTAGCCCACTTAGCCTTTCGAGTGTCTACGTCATTATTTGAGGCTTGGGCTGTTCCTTTGGTCTTTCCTGTTTCCTGCTCCATCTTGTCTAGTACCTCAAACATATCACTGACTAGGGACTCACCCGATTGGGGACCACATTACCCTCGTTGTCAGCGTACTGAGGGTACTCTTCTGCTGTAATATCTTCAACTTCAACTTCATCAACGTAATTTAGTTCTTCATCACTGGTTGAATCAACTGTTGGAGCATCCTTGACAATTTCATCAGGATTGAGTCTGAACATCTCTGCCAGTTGCTCGTTAGATAGGTCATGAATTATTTCCCCTTCTTCAGGGGTATAACTCACAGACCTTCTTAAATCCCTTGCAGATCAAGAGTCATGGTTAGTTGAGTCTTGACCTGTTGAAGGGGAGCAATGTCAAACTCATCCCTTTGATAGTTTGGATCTATTTGATTTAAACATTCAACACATAAACCATTAGTAAGTGATCAAACAGAATTATATCAACTTAATATATAAGCATTCAACACACAAACCATTAGTAAGTAATCAACCAGAATTATATCACCGTAATATATAAACATTCACACATTTGTTTTATTTTTCATTCCATGATTCAATCACAAAAAAATAAATACATAAGACATCTAATCTGTACTTTTGTCTTGAATCCTGGGCTCGTCACTCGGAGGAGCAGAAGAAGTAGATGGCTGATCCTGTCGATTCTTCGATCTTCGCTCTTGACCAGAAGCAGAGCCGATGCAGCCGCATCCCCTCCTTCTGCTTCGTCATCATCATCTCTACCTTCTGTCCTTTCTTCCTCTGTCTCTTCTTCATCCTCAGCATCTTCCTCATCGTCATCATCATTTTCATCATGACCATCTCCATCATCCCCATCACCCTCCTTATCTTCAAGGCTCATCCTTTGACCCCTTTAACCTCAGCATAATCGTCTTGTTGGTCGTCTCCAAATTCTCTATACGTTTGGCTGATTAGGCTGCTGCTCCTAGAGTTGGGACATCTCGACTCTCCTAGCATCGATTAGCTGGGTCTGCTGATCTATCATCCGAGCCTCTCTGCCAACTCCTGAGACTGGGCAGCAGTCAGATCGTTCAACTGGCGAATCTGCGCTGCTTTCTCTCATCTGTAGCTAGCAGGCGCATCACCATACGGTTAAGCGCTGACAGCTGCTCCTCTACCCCGATGTGAGGTAGAGTAGATCCATATACATGTGATGGCTCGGTTGAGGGTTCGGCATGATGTGTGAGGTGGTGGTGGTAGTAGCAGTGGTGAATATGGGTCGGTAAGCAGGTGCTGGTGATGTAGGTGTGAATGGTATGGTGGTGGATGGGAAGGATACAGTGGTGGTAGGTAGGTGGTGGCTGTGGTAGCAGTAGTAGATGTGGTGGCTGTGGTGATGGATGGTATGTCAGTGGAGGTGGTGGTGGTGGCTGTGATGGTGGAAGTAGTGGCAGCAGTGGTAACGAAGGTCAGGCGACGCTTCTTCTTCTTCAGTCCGTGTGGTTGAGCCATCCTCTTCCTCCTAGTCCCGGTGGAAGTGGATGCTCCCCCTGCAGCTCTGCCCACTGAACCGGAGCATAGCCTGGGTCAGTCTCTCTCTCAGTGGAGTCCCGAGGGTGTTCACAACCACCCTAAGCCCGTTTTCTGTGGGGACAACTTTGCTTCCCACAGTCCTAGTGAGGGGCTCCTCATCCGACTCCTCCTCTTCCTGATCCAACAATGAACCCCTGATGGAAACGGCCGTCTCAGCAACCTCTCCGGCAGTGTCAGACCCCGGGGGAATAACATATGACTCAGCCTCTTTGTGTAGCAGGCATATCATCCCCGGCGTTGTCACTGTCATCATCATCAGAATCCATATCTGGTAGAGCAACCTCTCATCATCGGAGTCGCTGTCATCATGACGCCATTTGCGTCTGCCAGGTGCCACATACCTCTCGTGGCCAGGTGGCCAATCAGTCTCTTCACTTGGGGCTTTACCTGCTTTCCCCTGTAAACTCTCATCCTGCCCAGAGTAGTATCATCCATTATCTCTAAGGCCACTGCGTCATGACTCTCTTTGGGCAACTGTGGCAGCTTCTCGTTGAAGACGAGCTGTAAGAATCTGGGGTACATACAAAACCCCTCTTTTCCTTGACCTCCAAATTCTCCACTAAGTAGGGAATATCATGCTGGAAAAACTGAAGGGGTGGTTCAGAACCAGTGCGACGTAGGCATTTTGAATCTGGTCTGAGAGGTCGTCAAACCCACCCCTCCTCGATGCAACACACTTGAGGATCACGTGTGCTAAGTACTTGTACTGGGGGCTCAGGTGCTCTTGTTGAGCACACCTGAGTTGATATCCCCAGCGTACTTTATCCTCAGGAAGCATCTTCTCACTGTCAATGGATGTAGTTTAGTAGGATGATCAGTGTCATCCCCAAACTAGGACCCTCTGAATGTTGGCAGCAGAGATCTCAATATCATGGCCAATATAGAGCTCCTAATACAGTACGGCTCACGAGAGCGGTCTACCGAGGCATTTCCCAGAATGCCTGATGGAGTGATCTATATGGCGTGCAAGGCGTGGAGATAGCCTTATGAATCCGGGACCGTCTCAGAAAGGCTATAATGTCAGTAAACTCAGCCCCGTTCCTGGTGGTGTGATCCAAATGAGCACAGATGTTGTGCTTTGGATTTATGGACCACCTTTCTGCCGTTTACCTGAAACCACAAGACATAGAACCATTAGTACAAGACATGAAGAATTCTGTTCTAAGTGTAAAGTTGAAAGTTATTCTGATTCATTCGTGCAAATGAATCATGCGACTGAAGTCAGTCGTCTGTTCTTTCATGCGACTGGACTCATTCTGGTCAATGTGACATGCGATGGGTTCAGTCTGCTGACTGAGTCTGCGAATGGTTCAGTTGGCCGACTGAGATCAATTGTATGGTTCATTCGGCGAATAACCCAATCGACAGATTCAATCGTGCGATTGAAGTGCATCAGGACGACCAGTCGCCTGTCTCAGTTGTTCAGTCGCCTGTGGTTTGCGTCTTGAACAATACAAGTGATTTAACATGGATTACCGGTTTAATATACTCGCATTCTTGTTACTAATACCTATCAACCTTAATTTTAACATTTTGCATAGTTGAAGTAGGTTATTAGGTCGCGTTCTGTCTGTTTCTTGTTCGTTCGAATTTCACCACATTATTGTTCAATCCATCTGATTTTAATGAAACAAGACTTCAATCTACCTGTATAATGAATGGCGAACGTTAGTGAATCAAAAACAATGATAAACCAGTGCTAATAAAAATTTGGCAGAGTAACGGTAGGGAGTGCGATTTAAGGGCGATTTAGGAGTGATGTGTGAGATGCGATCGACAGAGCCCTTTAAATACTGAAGCTGGGCTCAGTCGGCCGATTGGCCTCAGTCTCCCAGTTCAGTCAGGCGACCAGGCTCAATCGTACGATTAGCCCAACCAGTCGCATGCACTTGACCGACTGAGATTCAGTCAGTCGACTGGCTCAGTCGTGCCTTCATTCGCATGTTCAGTTGACCGAATGAGTTTCAATCGGTCGACTGACTCATTCACCCTTTCCAATTGGTCGAATGGGCTATTCTGATAAGCCATTCGTGTTAGGGAAGCCATTCGCATGGTTGGTCCATTCTCATGGTCCAATCGTGCGAATGGTCACACTTAGTTAATTTTTGCCATTTATACCAATTTACATTTAAGCCCTTTTAAATTAATTGAAAACTACGTATGAGCCTTTGATCATTTCAGACATGATCATTTTATTTGAAAGCATTTGATCACCTCAGACGTGATCCTTTTAGACACTTTAGTCACCTCAGACGTGACCCTTTTAAAAGCACTTTGTCACCTCAAACGTGACTATTTTAAACTTCGAAGCACATATGGTCATCTCAGACAGGACCCTTTAGTGATTTGATCCTTCTGATTTTCCTGATGTAGCCCGACACATGCCTACAATTAAAATTAAAAACAACTAACTAATTAAAACATGAAACTAATTTCATAAACAAACGTATTTTGGCTTTTTATGAGAGAATCCAGAGATTGATATCTACGAGATTTGGTTTGGACTAGACAACTTCAACTAGATTGATCATATCTGGACCAATTCAATTTTGAATCATACAGGTAGGTCAAATCATTTGGGACTTGTTATTAAAACTTTTTGATGCTTAAATTCTCGATGTTCATCCAGAGTCGTTAGCAATTAAGGGAATCACACTGGAACTCTTAGATTTTCACATTGGTTTGAACTCTCGAGAATGTAGCCACTAAGATTGTCAGTATGTTTGTCCACTTAAATCCATACACAGACTTGATGCAGACTGGTGACTGATTTAGGTTAAATTTTCCAACTAACATTTGTGGATCCCACACTTATAGGTAATGAACATTCCTCAGAAGCTTTTGAGCGATCTACGGGTATTATTACAAGAAGTGACTATTCTTAGAGCTTTCAAAGAGAAGCCTGTCCTTAGGTCAGTGCCATCGCACAGCAGAGAGGCGGCAAACAGCAATGAATTCTAGAATATCTAGGTTATGCTTATCCTCAGGTCAGTGCCATCGCACAGCAGAGAGGCACACAACATATCTCCTTGTTAGAGCAGCTTATTTTATTTTACACAATATGCACCAACAACATAAGTCATTAGCTTTATTGCATTTGTCTTTCATTTTTTTCTTGCTTTGCTCTAATTATGGTCATCCGCACACATTGTGGCATTTAAATGCTCATTACCCCTTATTGGAATATATTTGATTGTGTAACCAGTGATAAGATGGAAGCCCAAGTCAGTTGAACACCTTAGTTTGCTTGAGATCACCAATCAGGTCTAATTGTCTATTGTGTTGAATCTACCAACATATCATTTGTGGTCTAGCAGCCTCTAAGTCTACTTTCTTTGTGTCACCTTAGGAGTTGCCAGTTTTCTATCATCTTCCTTTTTATATTGCTTAGACTACACAGATTATACTTTGAACTTTTGCATCTTTTCAAAACTTAAATTTTTAAAGTCCCTCTTGATTGTTCCTGTGTACTATCATTTTCCAAAGGTATTGAATCGGTATCACAGACACAATCTACCTTATTTCAGCTAGTTACCCCTTCTCCCTCATTTTATTTTATTTTTTTATTATTTTTTTTAATGTTAACTTGCTGACATATTCTCCCCCTAAAATTCTAAAATCATTTGGTTTAATTATTTTGGATTTAAAAACAGCAAAATAACATGAGTTTAAAATAAGAGACGAAAATAAAACAGATAACATAAAATAAAATAAACTTTAACTAAACTATCGGACTACACATTATTATCATCAGGAATTACCTCACTTTTCTTTTAACGCCGTTGACCTCTAGCAAATATTGAAAACGTGGTTTATCAAAGGCTTTAGTATAGAGGTCAGCGCGTGAAAATCAGTATTAATTTTAACCACATCAATTAAGTTCTTTTCAAACAGTCTCTTATGAAGTGGTATTTAATACCGATGTGTTTGGTCTTAGGATGTTGAACTGGATTTTTAGTTACTGCAATTGCAGCAGAGTTATCAACAAAAATAGGAGTAGATGAGAATTTTAAACCGTAATCCCGCATTTGCTGTTGAATCCAAATGATTTGTGAACAGCAACTTGCAGCAGCAACATATTCGGCTTCACAGGTTGACAATGCAACCGATGTCTGCTTCTTACACTGCCAGGTAACTAATCTTCTCCCAAAGAATTGACACCCCGCTGATGTAGACTTGTAGTTCATCTTGCACCCCCCCATATCGAGTCACTATACGCGGTAAGTTCAAAGTCATCATCATGAGGATACCACAATCCAAGTGTGGGTGTACCCTTCAGATAACAAAAAATCCTCTTGACCCCGATCAGATGGTTGACCTTTGGTTTAGCCTGATATCTAGAACATAGACATGTAGCATACATAATATCAGGTCTTGAGGCAGTGAGATACATGAGGGATCCAATCATTCCTCGGTACATAGTGGCATCTACCAGATCGCCATTCTCATCAAGTGCTATATCATGATTCGTAGCAAGTGGAGTCCCAGCAGCAGAAGCATTCTCCATGTCAAAGCGACTGAGAATGTCTCCTACATACTTGGTCTAATGGAGAAAGATCCCATTAGGTGCCTGATCCACCTGTAACCCGAGAAAGAACTTCATCTCCCCCATCGCACTCATCTCAAACTCTTTCTTCATCACTGCTTCAAACTCTTTGCATAAGTCTTCGTTCTTTGACACGAAGATTATGTCATCAACATATATCTGTACAAGCAGTAGGTCGCCATCCTTTTCTTTAATAAATAGTGTACAGTCAATGACTCCCCTGCGAAAGCCGTGTTCACAAGATGAGTCGAGAGTTTCTCATACCAAGCTCGAGGAGCTTGATGAAGCCCATATAAAGCTTTGTCGAGCTTGTAAACTCTATCCTGATGATAAGGGTCTTCAAATCCCTCGGTTGACTTACATAGACTGTTTCCCTTATTTCCCCATGAAGGAATGCACTCTTCACATCTAATTGGTAGACTTTAATCTTCATGTATGATGCAAAGGCAAGGAAGATACGAATAGCTTCCATCTTTGCCACGGGTGCAAACACCTCGTTATAGTCAATCCCCTCGACTTGGCGAAAACCTTGAACCACAGTGGAGCTTTGTTCCTAATAATGACTCCTTGGTCATCCTACTTGCATTTTAGTACCCATTTGGTGCCAATGACTTTAGCACCTTGAGGTCTATCAACCAGAGTCCATACACCTATCTTCTTAAACTGCAGAAGTTCTTCTTGCATGGCACTCACCCACGCCTCATCATTTAGTGCTTCACTGATATATTTTGGCTCAACCTGCAAAACAAAACATCTATAAGCACCATCATGAATGTAACCTTTCTCCATAACTGAGGCGTAATCAGCTGAGTATAGCTGATTTCGGGTTTGTACTCCTGATCTGACATCCCCAATAACATTGTCAAGGGGGTGATAGACGTTTAGTCGTGATCCTGGAGTAGTAGGCACAGCCACCTCAGAACCGAGATTGTGAACATTTTGTTCTGCATCTGAGGAGGATGGAGTTTGAGGTTCCGAAGTCGAAGGTGCATCATCATGGATGCTTGTGGACTTTCAGGAACTGGAACATGTTCCTCCTGACTGTTCTGGTCATCTGCTTCAGTTTCATCTTCAGAGGAGGAGTCACTATCATCGACTACCCCCCTGACTGAGTAGATGATTCTCCCTGTGTGCTAGATGGTGTATTTAGAATATCATACATCATCCTAGTAGCTAACTCATCCTCCGAGGGAGAGAGAGGGATGTTGAAGGACTTGAAGAATCCATCATAATCGAAGAAGTATGCAGGTCCTTTGCCTGTAGGTGGTGTGGTATATCTCTGAACGTCGACATTACACCACACTTCTACAAGACCCGTTGAGTATTGTAAACTCGCTTGTTCGGTATGTTGTATCCTAGAAAAATTCCTTCATTTGCCTTCTCGCTGAATTTGCCTTCTTGTGTCTTCTTCAGAAGTGTACACGGCGCGCCAAAAGGTTCAAGATACTCCAAATTCGGTTTGCGTCTTTGTAGTAGCTCATAACATGTCTTTCCGTGGGGCTTGACTATTAGGACTCGATTCAGTGTATAACACGCATTTGCCACCGCCTCATTCCAGAATTGGATAGGCAGTTTCGAGTCTGCCAGCATAGTCCATGCTGCCTCTATCAAACTTATGTTCTTTCTCTCAGCAACGCCATTCATCTGAGGTGTGTAAGCAGAAGTGAATTGATGCACAATTCCATTCTCCTTGCAGTATGCCTCCATCCCTTGATTCTTGAATTCTGTCCCATTGTCTGAGCGTACTTGTCTAACTTTTAGCTTGTAGAGAGATTCCAGTGTGGTTACTAATTCCTTGAATGTCTCCAATGTTTTATTTGGATTTCAGAAACATTACCCAAGTGAACCTTGAGTAGTCATCAGTGACCACAAAACAGTACACGTCGCCTGCAATGCTCCTTGTACTAACTGGACCAAAAGATCCATGTGAAGAAGCTCAAGAGGAAGTTCTATTGAATGAACTTTCTTTTCCTTATGAGACTTCTTTGTCTATTGCCTTTCTTGCAAGCTACACAAAAGTCAGGAAGTTGGAAGTTCTTGAGATTTACTCCTCTCACTAAATCCTTCTGAATCAAATGATTCATCTTCCTTTGACTAATGTGTCCCATTCTCCTATGCCAGGAGATTGAATCTTTCTCAGTAGCTTTAGATAGAAAGCACTGAACCTCATGATCCGTTGTAGCAGCTGTTGACAGATCCAAGACATAAAGGTCTTTATATCTTGAAGCAGTCATCAGAACTTGGTCCTCTGGGATCATATATTCTTTCTTCAGCACATAACACTTCTTGTTGTCGAAGATGACTTAAATCCTTTATCACAGATTTGGGAAACAGAAAGTAAGTTGTTCTGAAGTTGTTGAACGTAGTTCACTTTATCAAACTTAACTTTCTGATTTCCCACTTCTCCCTGAGCTGTGATATAGCCTCCTTTGTTTCCTGCAAAGGAAACATGCCCTCCTTTTATTTGTTTGACGTTTGATAAAAGGCTCTATTTCCTGTCATGTGCCTGGATGCTCCGCTGTCTATAATCCATGTGTTAGTCTCAGCGCTGTATCGAACACCCTGCACATACAAAGTAAATGAATTAGTTTAGGTTAGGAAACCAAGCTTTTACTGTCTTGGGTTTCCCAGAGGCATCACACATCATAAACTCCACCCATTGACCCTTAGAGGGTGAGAGTAGCTCAGGTTCCTTCTTGTCATCAGTATTAGACATGTAGGTGGACTTTTCTTTCCATAAGCCAGATTTGTGCAATGCCTGTTTATGATAAACAGTCGTCTGGCTTACAGGTTTGACTTTAGGTTCACTAGCTCTTCTAGGTGGAGTTAGAGAACTCCGCTTAGAAGACCTAGGTCTAGAGTCCTGAAGATCAATCTTCCTCCTATGTGTCTGATAGAAATGACAATAGGAAGCAATGTGTCCACATTCTCCACAGTTGTAGCATGACCTGCTATAACTTTATGAGTAGACTTTCTTTGTGGAGAAGTGCGTGACACTCTAGTAACATCAATCACTTTAGTTTTTGACTCTTTTATGTTTGATTTTTTTTTTGATTTAACAAAATTTACTGTTTTAACCTGTTTCACTTTTTGGTTAACTAGTTTTTGACTTGAAGCATGTGAGAAAGTAACATTTGAAGTCCTTTTAGGTTCTGATTTGACTCTGTTTGACCCTGACTTTAAGTTGACTTTTTCAAATTCATTTTCCAGATTAACACAAGGCAATTTACCCTTTGCCTTTGATGTGGCCTCCTTTTGTTTCTGTCCAGATTCAGTAGATGAACATGAGGTGTCTGGATCAGTAACAAGAGGAGAAGTCACCACATGATCCTTGATGGGGTTATTATTTACTGGTCTAGACTTAGTGTTCATCAAGGTCTCAGGTGGTGGTGGAACCACTTTGTAGCCTAATCCCTCCCCGTTATTCCTTTCTTCACTAAGTGTTGAACTATGTGTGAAGAACTAGTCCAACTGTGCAGTTTCTGTTTTAATGAGTTAACTTCTACTTCTAGAACTGCCTTTTGCTTCTTAGTTTCTTCTAGGGAGTTTAGATAGTACCTAATGTCATTTGCTTGGTTAAAGGCCACTACTTCGGTTTCCCTAAGTTGTTTAGTCAATAGGTCTATCTTTTCTTTATAACTGTGCTCATTTTTTTAGTACTCTATTAGCTTCAGTGCACAGTCGTAAATCTTTTACTAAGTTATCATTATGATCTAATAACCTAGCAAATTTTCCATCTATGCTATTCCTAAAAGTATCACAATCAGAACAAGCATGATTATTAAACATTTGGTCAGTAGTACTTACCTGAGTTGGTTCAGAAGAGTTAGCCATCAGTGCAGCATCAGATGTCTCTGGTTCTGGTGATTCTGACTTTTCTGTCTCTGACGTGGAAATCTCCTCATTTGGCTTGTAACTGACCTCGGCTGCAGTTGTTTCTTCACTATGTGACATTGCTATCTCAACTGCTAGATCACCTTCACTCGCAGAATCATCATCAATATTCTCAACACTGGCAATGTTAGATTCTCCTGGTGAGACAAACCTAAAACTCCAATCCTGTCCTTCATCATCATGAGCAGTCAAGGCTTTTGGATCCTTGTTTGATGAAGTAGAACTGGAGCTTGCTTGTCTTGGCGAGTAAAGGATGAGAACGGGTTCCCATTACCATTTTCTTTGGCTTGACACATTCTCTTTTGAAGTGCCCCTTCTCTCCACAGTTGAAGCAGGTCACTTTGCTCTTGTCAAAGCCAAATATGGTATCCTTAGTAGCTATGAAATTCTGTCCAGTCTTCTTAACAAACTTCTTCGCCTTCGGACAGCGCTAGCTAAGGCCCACATTATATCCATCCTCTCAAGCTCCATTTCATCCACCTGCTCGTAGTCCTCATCTGCCAGATGGCAGTTTCCAATCTTCCCGGCAACAAGTCCATCATATGAATGAACCACTGCTGCTAAAGATCCATATGCTCTCGAGCTACTTTTACGGTCACATTACCGAGGTTCTCGATCTTCAGTTTGGTAGCACTTGCTTCTGATCCAATATGATGGGTACATGACGACCCAGACGTGTCTGATCCAGAAGGAGAAGCATGTGAAGGACCTGACGAGCTAGACACAAAAGCAGTCTGGAGGGTGGTGCTCCAGATGTCTTAGCTTGAGGCGTGGCGTTGTATAAAGCTGGATTTTGTGTGTACGAAGACTTCTGAGCTCTATACTTCATCCTTAGTGCTTCTTCTCGCAACTTAAGAATGAAGTCATTTATATCCAGCTTTACAAGCATTCCATTCGTCTCAGGTTAGACACGAATGTAGCCCACTTATCAAGCAATCCGTCTGCGAAGTTGCTTACTTTCTCTTCCATAGTCGTTTCCACTCCATGTGTATGCAATTCGCTCATCAAGTGGTAGAATCTGTCTATGACTTCGTCTAAACTTTCATTACCAATCGATGAGAAGTTATCGAATTCCTTCTTTAACTCCTTTGCCTTGATTGCCTTCAATGACGCATTCCCATCATATCTCTTCTCTAGCTCATCCCACAGTTTCTTGGACTGCTTGTTCTCTGAATACTGGTGGAATATGTCTTTGGGGATAGACTGAGTGATCAATGCATAAACTCTTTTCTCTGCATTGTACTTTATTTTCTGTGCGTCTGTCATCCCGCTTAATGTTAGCTTAACTCCATCAGCTCCCACCGGTGTACTATAACCGATCTCAATGGCTTCCCACAGATTAGGATCCACTCCATTAAGGTAGATCTCAAAACGTTGTTTCCAGTGGGGAAACTCATCTAAAGTCAAAAGCTTTGGTGGTTTATTGTGATTACCCACCTCACTCTCAAGCAACAGCAGGTTCTGTATCCTTGAGTCCTTCCCAGCAGTAAAGGCTGACATCTGATCTTCCATGACTAATAAACTTAGAATCTAATCAAACAAACTTTCACTGATGCGACTGAAGGATGCGAATGATCTAATCGTGCGTATGAACTCTGCGACTGGTTCAATCGTGCGGCTGAACTGGGCGATTGGTTCAGTCAGGCGAATGAATCTGGTGCGTATGAGCTATGCGAACGAACGGTTCAGTCGGCCGAATGAGGGTGCGACTATGTCCAATCGTGCGTATGAGCAATGCGAATGGAGTCCAGTCGTGCGAATGAGTCACTCGTGCGACTGAAGCTGCTGTTTTGCGAAAATTTCTAGGTTTGACGGGTTTCAGCCGTAAAGATTCAAAATTTCACAAGTTCTAATCGCCTAAGTCCATAGAAACCAAACTTCGATGAGCAGGGAACTTCCAAGATCACTTTTGATGCCAAAGATTGCGTTTTTAGTGCAAAAACACAAATTTATGCAATCTTGATTGAATCAACACGTAATCAAGAGTCAAATCTCTGATACCACTTGTCAGGACCTGGTATTTGACCGAAATACCTAGAGATTAACGTGTAAACCAGATCAAATAGTGCGGAATCCTATTTGATTGGCGATCCAATCAGTGAGAACACACGAAGAATCAATCAAGAATTGAAACTAACGTTAGAAATCGATTGGGAATCGATCTAATGTGTTCTATGAACTTGGAGAACGAATTGGAAGGTTTCTGGACGGCTAGGGTACGTCTGGAATCGTAATTGATCGAGAGACCTATTTTCACGAATTGAGTTGTATTTATAGGTTGGTATTATTCAATCGTGCGACTGAACCATTAGTCTGGTTCAGTCGTGCGATTGAACCATGCGGTTGATTCATTCGTACGACTGAGTGTTCAGTCGTGCGACTGAGCCAATCTTATGTTGCAATCGTACGACTGATCCAGTCTCCTGGTTCAGTCGTGCGACTGAGTCAATCGTGTGAAGTTATCCATGCGTATGGTTCATTCGCATGAGCCATTCGCATGAGAACTTCATTAAGTTAAGTTTGAATGTTTTAATTAATATAACATGATGTGCAACCATTCAAGCAACCATAAACCCAATCAATTCAATCACGACTCATTAATGAAATATTAAACATCACAAGTAACAAACAATTTATGTCATTTCATTAATCAATACAAATTACATCATACTCAGACAGACAAGATTCATTACATTTCAAATCATGATCTAGGGATATACATGCATCAACACATACAAGTGGTTAGGTGACCTTTATCCACAAATATGTTAAGCCCACCTCAAACACACAAGTTCCCTGAAAGTGGTTAGGTGACCTTTGTCCCACAAATAGTTCTCAAGTGATTCGAGTGTGGTGTAAAAGGATGGTGTTAAACTTGTTCCCAAAAGGGATCTTAGTTTTCATTAATTCTAGTTTTGAAAACTCTATGTACCTTGTATTTGCATGCTTTCAAATACATGATACCCTAGGGTTCCTTTTAAGAAAACCTCTTTTATTTGAAATCATTAATCCTTTTAATAACCTTTAGTAGTCACTTAATGATAAGAAACCAAACAAATTAAGCTTCTTAAGATTATTCATTTAGATTGTAATGCATATCCACATATCAAACAATCAACATAAGATGGATAATCAAAAAAGCATATATAAAACAACCATATGTGCATAACCATAGCCACTTAGGTGACCAAACTTGTTTGCCATCATAAGTGTGGTCACAAGTGTGCTTCCATCTTGTGCATCTTCATTTACAAAATTTATATCCTAATACAAATTTTCTAATAAAGAAAACACACTTAATCTATCTATTACATCTCAAATGAATGAATAAATAAATTACACCCAAATACAAGCACAAATGAATAAATATTGCAAACCATAAAGAATGAAATCAACCAAAATAATTCAT